>LR989950.1:13190250-14428812 GCA_905147015.1 Laspeyria flexula | reverse complement strand
CCTAAAAAATAACGACAGTACTTAGTTTTCAAACGACTATAAGTATCACAATTTCATCCCCTTTGGGATAGAATTAATAAAAAAAGCAAGGAACACGTATTTGTGATTTTGATCACATGTATAACGTTCCGAACTTCCCTGGTGGCGCAGTGGGAAGTGTATACAACTGCTGTGCAAGAGGTCCCGGGTTCGATTCCCGGGTCGGGTAAAAATGGAGTTGGGCTGTTCTATCATGAATTTTTTCCCGGAGTTTGGTAGGGAAATGTGAATGACAATAGGCTCGCCCCCTATTTCATGGGACCAAACATATAAGAATAAGTACCTGATTACTTTAAAAATACTATCTTTATTTATTTATGATAATTCGTAATTAAAATAATAAATGTATCCTTCAACTTTATGCGAAATACTCTATAAACTTCATTTAAATAACTTGCAACACGATTTATATGAAAACTGACTAGGATAGAGATGTAAAATGACTGATAATGGTCACTATTGGCAAAAAAAGCATAAATTACCGGTCATGTAATGTCAAATTCAGTCAAATTGACTAAATGTTTTTTATTTATTAATTTTAACTTTTATTACTAGATAACATTATCCATAAAAAATATTTTTCTATTTAAAAAAATCTACGAATATTTACTTATATTTATTTAGGTACCTAATTAATACGTGACTTAGATCGCTATTACAAGCAGGTAAGTACTATTATTTACCTTATTTCTGAATGCCCGTAATCTTAAATTTTGCCGTTTTTGAGCCGATCATCTCTAAAATCGAAAGGGACGATCATATAGTGTATAATCTATGGGGACGATCCCTTCGACTATTTTACATACATTTGACATTGTCCTAATGTCATTGACAACAGATAGAACTATGCTAAGTGGTCAAAGAGATCGTCAGATATCGATTTTGGAGTCAATCGTTCCAAAAACCACATTGTGAAAGATGGCGGGCATTTTTGCAACTTTACAAAACCAAGTCAAATAGTCAAAGGAATCATCTAATTTCGATTTTGGAGCCGGTCGGATTAAAATCGACAAACTTCAAGATGACGGATAGTTTTGTAATTTTGACTTCAGAACTAGGTCAATTAGTCAAAGGCACTGACCTGTAATACCTCTGGACTGGCTGCTATACAAATTACAGCTAATTTTCTTTGTCTATTTGACCAACTAGCGGAGAAGATTGAAACTATATTTGACGTAATATTGACATATATAATAGATTTTTATTTCATTGTAGATTTCAATCTGATCTAGCGTTTCAAAAATCATGGCTAGCCAACATGAAAGCGCCCCTTCATTGGACTCCAAATGCAAACAGTCGTCTTTGTTCGAAACATTTGACGAATAAGTCCTCTAAAACCTGTTGTTTTTATATTACAAACAGACACTTCAATTTTATTTATTTGAACAGATACTGCTATTAAAATTAGGGTCTTCAAAATCAATTCACGTCACTAATTAATTTTGTAATAGATTAATAAAAATCATTTCCCTTTTTAAGAATAAAATATGTTTATATCAAATCTTATATAAACATATTTTATTCTTAAAAAGGGAAATGATTTTTATCTATATGTACGTGTTACATCTAGAAAGTTTGTCACATCACTAATTTTAGTATATCTTCTCCACCACTGCTTACAGCGCACAGTGGTGAAAATCAAACAGCGACAACATCAGTTTCAAAGACGCCTGTCCAGAGGTATTACAGGTCAGTGGTCAAAGGGGTTGTAAAATGCCGATTTTGGAGCAGATCGGCTCAAAATTCAAGATGATACATAGATCGATTTTGGAATCACACAGTCCTAAAACAACAAAATTCAAGATTTGGCCATGTTGCAACTTTGATTTCAGAACTACTTATGACTTATTCATTTGATAAATTTGCAGAAAAATGATACCCATTGATTATCACTAAAAAAATTCACGGACGCCATCTCGGATCCCGTCGAAAAACCCCGAAAACGATGTGCCCGTATTGATATTATTGAAAAATTTACAAGGCGATATCCTGGATCCCAAAATAGACGTCATATTCGTAATCATCACCCTCGAAAACGATACCCATATTAAATCTATGTAAATCAACGAAATCGTATCAAATTTATCTGTATTTTTTACCAATTTCATTTTATTTTGAACAATTAAATCACAAAAACTAAAACAGCACTAACGTATCAGTAAAACTAAAAAATATATATATAATTTTGAGTATTTCTACTTTAAAAACATAATAAAATGTTTACGCCCAGCAATTGGGCGCTTATTCGGACGTAAATTCGTTTTTGCCCTTTTTGTCCAGTTTATGCCATTTATGCCTTTTTGTCCTCGCCCATCCCTAGTTATACGTACTACGTATAAAATTAACATTGAGCGCGCGAGTGAATTATGTTTCTCAGTACTTAAGTGAATTTTGTATGCAATTTTTTATGAGAAATAAAGTTATTCGTAAACCTTAAATAAGTGAATAACTCGTGGTAATTCCCCTGCTCGGTTCAAGAGTACTAAAAGTATTAATTTATCTGCGGTAATACTGCAGTTACCACAAATAATTAATACGTTTTACATTTGTGTACACATACGTGAAAACTTAAGGCTTTTTCGGGGATTACCTGTGTACCTACTGGTAATCCCCGGAAATGCCTTTAGTGTTCAAGCATAGTGCATAATACGGTTGCAACATCATCAAAATTTTTGTTATCTATGGTTGACAATAATTTTCTCTTTCCTGCATGTAAACAAACTAAGTAAAATAATAAATAACTTTATTAGTTATTTGTTCAATATTTACTTTTTTAGCTGGTATACATTAAAAAATAAGTAGTTAGAGAGGTAGGCTAAATTCCCTCCACAAAGTTTAGAGGAAATCCGTACCCAGCAATTATACTGAGTGGTACGTTCCGTACGTTTATGGGTTGTAATGATGATGATCATACATTATTTATGGTATACCTTTATTTTATATATTTTCTTCAATCAATTAAATTTATTCCTTTTTTTCGTTGTTTTACTCCCATGCTAAATACAATTGGTTTTCCTCTGCTGTCCTGGGATTGCTGGTAGAAAACTCATGTTTAAGTAATTAAGCTCCCCTATTTACATACCCACATGCTATTTTTTTTGTCTAACTCTGTATACATGTAGAATCTTAATTCTTGTTTTGATTTGCGGTTTTCTTTACAGATCAATATCTGAATAGAACTTAAGAGTATAGAAGAAAATAGGACATTGTCCTATTTTCTTCTATACTCTTAAGATTGCAACTGCAAATTTATTTTTAAAAATTAAGTACTTTTTTATTTTGTGTCCATCCTCTTGAATGGGATCGATCCACGCGCTCTCACATAGTATGCGTTGCGTCATGTAACCATGCATCAAGTAACCATGCGCCATCAACCAACGCAAGTGTGCCATCATATACCTATGTACCTAATAACTGGGAGCCGTAGATGAGGCCCGAATAGACCAATTTCAGAAACCTTCACTTTATTGGCATAAATTATCCATATGATACTGAAATCCATGTAGGTTCAATGATAAAGTAGTCAATAAGTCGTCGTTGTCTTCCCAAGGTACTTCATGTCGATAGTTTCATCATCTGATATTATCTGCTGATGAGTCCGTCGACATTTAAATGGCGAATTTGCTTACGTGTGGTAGGTATTTAACGTTTGTAGATGCATCTGCCACCAATCCATTTACTGTCGGTATTTGAAACGCGCAACAAAGGATTTCAACGCTAGCGCCCAGGTTCGTAATATCGAAGTTGCAAATGAGAGTGCATGTATGATTCTTGCGATTTAATAACGATGATAATCACCCCACTGGGAAGCACACTCAAGTAATAGTTAAAAGTATTAAATATATCTAATAACAGTCTCAATATCAATTATTTAAATTTTTGAGTGCGTGCTAGTTGCGTCGGTCTGACAAGAATCAACACAGGCCGAAAAAACGATCTACAGATTGGCTCGTGGTGATCACACAGAATACCTACTTTTTTTTATTATGAAAGTATTTCATCTGCTTATGCTTCTATCAAAGCGGCAACGTCCATGGACGCATCTGTCGACTTGTTGCGGAAGCATAAGCGAGACGATTTTTTTATGACTATTTAATTTATAGTAAGTTGAAGAGCAGCCAAGGAACATATATCTGCCGCTGCTTGTCTAACAGATTGGTTGACTTGTCAGGCTGTCAATGGTATTAATGTACCTAATAAGTTTATTGTCTATAAACAATTATTACCAATGACGTTGGCAACATTGCCGTCATGGCTGGACAAAACTGTTGACTTTCTGTCAATTTTGTGAAATCTTTTATTTTCGCCATGATCAGTAATTTGTGAGTTGTGGTTTTGTAATGTGTAGTGTTCAGTAATTTTCTCTAAGTATTAGTAAAATTTCGCCATGAACGGGTTAAGTTTCAGTGAACTCTGTTGCCTGTTTTGTTGTCCACCATGCCCAGGGAGAATCGCGGCGAAGCTAGCATTTCTGCCTCCAGAACCAACGTATACATTTACACCTGACGAAACAGCATCAAAATTCTCACTGACATTAACCGATCGTGCAGAGTGGCAATATTCGGACCGAGAAAAAGAGAATATTGAAGGGTTTTACGCGAGGACCACGAGAGGGAACAGAATAGCTTGCCTCTTTGTTCGATGTAGTCCCAACGCCCGTTTTACGATATTATTTTCACATGGAAATGCCGTAGATCTCGGTCAAATGAGCAGTTTTTACTTAGGCTTAGGTACTAGAATAAACTGTAATATATTCAGTTATGATTATTCTGGCTATGGTGTGAGTGGTGGCAAACCTTCAGAGAAAAATTTATATGCGGATATTGATGCTGCGTGGCAGGCGTTGCGAACTCGATATGGTATCAGCCCTGAAAACATAATATTGTATGGTCAAAGCATTGGTACTGTGCCTACAGTGGACTTGGCTGCTCGCTATGAAGTGGGTGCTGTGGTGCTGCATTCTCCTCTCATGTCTGGCATGAGAGTAGCATTTCCTAATACCAAAAGGACATGGTTCTTTGATGCCTTCCCAAGGTATGTTTTGTGCCTATATTACTTACATCTTTGTCCTTATTGTTTGATGAGTCATTTGTGTATTTCAGGCCAAACATTGCCTTATTGATATCTTTATATGTTATGCTGATATAACAATGATGTAGTAGGTAAATAAATACTTCATTTTAGTAATTAAATAGGCAGTCATAATTTTATTGCTTAGGAATTGTAGAAAGGTTGACACATACACATTGGCGTACCCTGATAACTTTCTAAAGTTAAAATATGTTATTGTACAATATTTTGTTTACTTTTATGATATATTAGATTATATGATAACATTTATTTATCTTTCAAATGTCAGTATATTAAACAACTATGAATTTTTATGGTAACATTTTAAGGGGCCTATTGGATGTGTTAATCTAATTACCATCAGGTGGGCCGCTAGCTCGTCTGCCACATCAGGCAATAAAAAAAAATCTATTAATTACTTACATGTGTAGAACCAGAAGTTATTGATCTTGCTAGTATAGAAGTACTTGTCATTATAATGTAGGAGAACCTTAAGCAGACTTCAAACTGTTTTGTAGGTAGGTATGTTAATTATATTGGACCTGTACGTCAATAATATAGGCAACATATTATTTAATATGCTATTTACAATTTTAGTTGTGAGCATTTTGGTTTGACCTTGTAGTGAACTCACTAATCAATATTGTTTTTTATATTTTCTCCTTCAAACATTTTGTTATCACCATTTTATATTAACTATTCTATATATAAAAACAATTTCAGTAGGTCATCAGGCATGATACTAAATCTAAAATAATGTTTAGGTACTTATTCTTTTTGTACATGGTAAGAGTTCTACTAAATGCTGTATAACATCAGCTGTAATAAAAAGTATCACAAATGATTTATTATTGACTGGAAATCCAACAAAAGAAATATGGTAGAAAGAAAAGTTTGTAAATACAAGTTATTGTTTATCTTTTTTAATGTAAGTCATGATTTGAGCCAGATAACATAAATATTTATTTACCTATGTTGTTGATATAGAGGTGTGTGATATATAGCACAGAGATAGCACAGTAAATACCACCACAGATAAAAAATATTCTTTATAAAATTACAATTCACAAATTATCATTACTGACTGTATGGGTTTTATTTGTTGCAATGAATTGAATGAATATTCAACATAATATTATATTTAAAAATAATGTTATGATCTTCACATTCCACATAATAAGAAAAAATGGTATGTGGTCTAATTCCTTTTAAAAATAGGTGAATTTTTATTTTTTCCTCAATGGCATATTCAACAAAATAATGAAAATAGACATTGATAAATTTATAATGTTTATTGGTCTAATAACATTAATATAATATTTATTATATAATATATAATCCATTTATTTCAAGATTTCATAGATATCCAATAATATATATAAATATAAATACCTAATTAAAATTATAACATATTATTTTACATATTACTTTGTTTTGGTGATTAATTACTAGCCCAACGCCCAACATTATTATTATTATTATTACAATACAGCATTGGTTAAATTTATGAGAATTTGGCTTCATTACATAAACTACCCTAAAATCAAAACAATTATTGTGAGGTTTTTGCAGTATATTTTTTTCTCATTATTGATTTGTGCTGTTGTAATAATTATACCTAGTTAATGCTACATTACTCAGTCATTTCAGATAATTTTCACAGTAACCAACTAGTTACATACTTGTTACTAATGAATAAGTAACATCAGTAAAATTGGCTCTAATTGAATCAAGCTCTCTTTTAATATAGATGTTTATTAATTCTTCATATATATGGACAGAATGTTATGATATTCACTTACAAAATTACCTATGTCCTAAAATTTTTTCATAAGTAGTTTTTTTGTTATTTTACTAAATCAGAGTGCAGAGGGTTAATACTGTGATACTACATAGTTCTTATTACAGTGTATTATGGCTAATCTTGGTAGATTACAGAGTGTTACAAAAGATAAGATATTCC
Organism: Laspeyria flexula; assembly: GCA_905147015.1. Lineage (NCBI taxonomy): Eukaryota > Metazoa > Arthropoda > Insecta > Lepidoptera > Erebidae > Laspeyria > Laspeyria flexula. Next base: position 14,421,740 of record LR989950.1, on the reverse strand, counting down.
AAACCCTTTTATGCTCATTGCAAGTATGTACTACAGTTGCCTGCTAGCTCCATATACAATCCCAAGATTAGGGCAAATATTGTGTTGGGCTCTCTGTCTTAAAATTCTTAGACTTAACCATGAGTCTAGAAATGTGCCATTAGGCAATTGACTCACCCTCTATTAAATGGGGTCACACATAGTTGGCGAAATCTGGGTGTGATGCACCTCTGCCTACCCTCTGCTTTGCTTTGAACCTTTCATTTTATTCATACAACTATTCTATTTTATTGAATTGGCCAGGAAAGATTCATTCAATATTTTGTTTTTACTAGATTTGTAGAACCAATAATATCTTAGAGCACTACCATGTTTCCATTTTTTTTATTGCAAATAGATGCAGATTAGGTTGATACCCAATATTGCAAGTGGATTCGCTTATCTTAAATTGCAATCTCTAACTATTATGACAGGTTAGAACTTTTGAAATAAACCAGTCAAGTACGAGCCAGACTTGCACGGTACTATCAGGGATTATGGCTAAGTATTATTATGGCTAATGTCCAGCAGTGGACTGATTATTATGGCAAAAGAAAACAAAATTTCAAACAAAATGATAATAATATTGACATTGTTTTATTTTTCTTGTAATATTTACATAACTATATTTTGACTGGAATTATTTCACTTTTTTTCACATCACAAACTTTGAAGATATTTGTTTAACTCAAAAACTTTGGCGCGTGAAAAAAGCTCTATCATTTGATACCCCATTTGATCTAAAAGTTTCAATATAAAATTTCAACCCTCCCATTTCGGTCGCGATGGATCAATCCATAATAATATTATAAAGCTGAAGACTTTGTTTGTTTGGTTGAACGCTAGGATCTCAGGAACTTCTGGTCCGATTTGAAAAAATGATCGAGGAAAGTTATAGGGAGCAAAGCCCCGCGTGACTTCTATAGTGGATAAAATTATTTCATATATCATGTCGATAACCGAGAAATAACGCTGTGACAGACAGAGGGACCTACAAATACTTTTTTGGTACGGAACCCTATAAAAGAATGAATACAATTATGAATACTCTAGAAGCCGCGCGGGGCTTGGCTCCAGTCGCTTTTGTTTGACCAGTGCTCAGCTTCTATTGGCCGTAGCGTAATGTTATATAGCCTATAACCTTCCTTGATAAATGGGCTATCCAACACTAATAGAATTTTTCAAATCGGATCAGTAGTTCCTGAGATCCTAGCGTTCAAACAAACAAACAAACTCTTTAGCTTTATAATATTAGTATAGAATTATAGATGAAAACATTTGATTTTCAAAATAAAATCAATTTATTATTGTCTATGAAGTATGAACATTTGGCCTATTGTTACATGTGATGTATGTCTTTGTATTACAAATTTACATCACTATCTAGTCCTTCATTCAGGGCAATTGTTAACATTGTTTGGGTTAGGTTAGTAAGTAAACAAATTGATATTTAGATTATAATTCATACTGTGTACCGCCAAATACCTACCGTAAATCTGCTTGCAATGATTACGCTTAGCATGCCTCAGCACAAGGCACAATTTGGGTCCTTATTAATATTACTAATCTTTATATTTTTATTTTTTTCATATTTCTAATAGTATAATAGCTTCTTACAAATATTTGTGACGTAATCTTACTCTCACCAATTTGACTCATAACGAAACATACTTAATAATTTATCTGCTTATCTACTTATCTTACCCGATTACAAATTTACTCAAGCAGTTCCTAAAAGTTTATTATTCGACATTTCACCAACGCGAAATCTGGCTAGGTACAATCTTATAATAATTGGTACTCAAATTCTTTTTAGAAGCAAAAATTCAAAATTTGTAGCTATCTATTTACCTACCCTTATAATTTTTATGATTAGAGAATCAATTAGTTACAAAAAACCGCTTACGTCATTTCATTGAAAAGCGCAGTTTTTCGGCAAATAATCAAAAACGGTAATTCCGATCATGTTGAAAATATTTTTTGTTAGAAGTAGGTTTAAAATAAGCGTTATTTATGTGAAAACTTTCATCAACCTACATCAAATAGATTTTGAGTAAAATGCCTGTAAAAAAAGTTCTACTGCTAATAGGTAATATACTATAGGTTCAATTAGTCTATTAATATGTAATTGGGGCACATAGTTAACTATAGTATGTTCTTGAACTGAAACTTCGTCGTCGTAACTTCGTCCTGATACCGAGATATAGAGAGATAGATACACGTAATTGCACTCGACTAAATAGTGTAGGTACTTGAGTTGCTTCTAAAAATATAGGACTCATCCGTTTGTTTTTATTTTGCTTGTGTTGACGGGTCACTACTGTGCCCCCAGATGTATATATGCATCATAGCTGTTAGCAGAACGATATTATTACACTTCCGGAGTGAATATGATAATAATTATTATCTATATATTAGTACATACATCAAACATACCATCATTCAATTGAAAAGGTTATAAAATACCTATATTTTTTTCAAATTGACGCATCCACTTTCACTGCAGTGCCTTACGTGTTTAGCTCTAAATAATCATTGGCCGTTGAATTATTAGTTACGAGTACGACGTACCTAGTAAACGTTCTTGCATCAATAATAACTTGATTGAATCTATCACGTGTCATTGAATCTGGTTAATATTAATGAGTACATTATTAAAATATGTGTATTAATATTTATGATAGTAAATGGTAGACATTTGAGTACTTCATAAGAAGATACACGAACATCGAAAAAAGTAATGTTTTGAGTATGACCTCTCTGTCTAATTCCTTTTCACCCTTTGATTAAAATTCGTATGATGTTTTATAATAATTATTTCATTATGGGCAAAGATAAACATCATACGAGTTTAATCATCATCATCATACGTTTAAGTTACTTAATTATTTATTCTATTGTGTTTTTGTTTTATGCTTCTATTATAATATATTTTCAATGTTACGCACAAATAAATTAATATTCAGATTTATGTTAACCTGCAAGTCACTAACTAGTACATATAAATTCCACAAAGTAAAATCCACATTGGTACTGCCAGTCGGAATCGAACTTAGACTGCATGATTTGCATGCATTGCATACATTCGGCCACCATCGACCATAATTAGGTACAGTCAGCTGCAGAAATGCATGGATAGCAGTGTATATATATATATATGGATATGGATACAGGGGATGTATAGTATAATCCATCATAAAGAATAAACTAGATGGCGCCAGTGGTTTTATTAACTACAAGCGTGGTACAGGTAACGACATAAATATAGTTATTTATTTTCTACTGCAACTACCATTATCGTAACTTTTATTCATGATAGTAATGTTGTATACATACATACCTACCTCCACAAAATATATTTGTCATCTTAATAAAAACAAGTAGGTTTTCTTTACACAAGTATCTAATGTCTTAGAAAAAAAAACATAAACATTTATTAAGTTTTATTAGTTTACAGAGTTTGTTAAGTGGTAATAATTATTAATAATTTATATTGAGATCATTTTCGATATCGGACAGAAGAAATTAATTTTGCAAGTTTATTTTACAAAAAAACAATAAACAAAAGTAAATCAAGACGATACAAAAAGATAAGCTTGAGAGATTTTAAGATTTTTCAAATGCATATTAGTTGAATGATAGTTTGTTATATATTATTCATGTAATAGTTTGTTATTCATGTAATATAAACATATTAAAACTACAAAATTAAAATGAATAATAAATGTTGTACCTATAACAATTTATTTATTATTAATTCAATATCAAATCTAATTAATCTATTTATACTAAAGATAAAGACTTTGTGTAACCACCGTTTTGGTCGATAACAGCTTGCCTGCGGGAACGCATTGCATTTTTGCAGGCGTTACATAGTATACTATGTAACGCCTGCAAAAAGTACCTACATAGAAAACATCCAAATTCTTAAAAAACTTTTGTAGATCCTACAATATTAAATTTGTTCCGACCCGGGGATTGAACCCCAGCCCTGAAAAACCACAACCATATCAGTACCGCAGCCGCTGTGTCACTGAGGCAGTCAAATATTCGAGACGAATGATTGCAATTTATAAAGTAAAACAGTTTGAAATCAATCTTGATTGTAACGTACATGATGCTCATTACTGTAATTATGTGTTCGTCTAGCAATTTCACTAATGTATGATTGTGTTTCATATGCATTCCTTGTAATCATGATTTTTCTACTATACTACTGTACGATACTAGCTACCTATTATTATAGGAAATATTTGTTGTTATGAAAAACTTCAATAAAAAATATCATATCTCGTAATAATGTTGCCTAAAGCTCGGCTATCTGTGTAAATAAGGTTAAAATAAAACTTTAACAGTTATTATTGCATACCTATATAACACTTTTCTAGGAATATTAATCAATAGGAAAGAAAGAAAGAAGAAACGACCTCTGTAACGGTGGTAGTAAAATTAAATACGATTTATTTGTATGCTGTCTCAAATCTAAAGATTTTTTGGTTATATCAACTTAAATAAAAATGGCCACAACTAACCTAAAATGCTACATGACTAATATCCAAATAATCAAGATAATGATAAAAAACGTCATACTGCCTATCATTAGCTACCAAGCGCGTTGATTATGGTAACAGCATTGTTCATTGTGGCGTAACCGTTTTTATAGTGGAGTACAAAGTAAACGAATACGATGTATGACACGAGGCGTGTTTTGCTCTCACCACAGTAGGTTTTTTTTACGTTATGATTTACTGTAACAGTTATTTTGATGAGGCTGAAGCCAAATACTAAAACCTAATTATCAAAATAAAATAAAAAATAAGTTTAAAAGACTACAACTACTTAGCCGTAGTTCGGGGACAGTCCAGCTGCCTCGTTACTCTATTTTGTGCCTCTATCACAGATTAAGTAATAGTACTACCTCTCTAGTGGGGATGCATGAACTTTCTGCAACCCGCGGGAAAATTGCCACGTCTTTACCATTGTTGCATCACCACGCACCTAAACTGTTCGGTTTTATTACTGCTGGTGCATCATCATCATCATTTCAATCCATAAACGTCCCACTGCTGGGCACGGGTCTTCTCCAAAAATTGTGGAGGGAATTTAGTCTACTATACCACGCTGGCTACACGGGTTGATATAGGATTTGTTTCAAATTCTCGTTTAAAAATTCCTTTCCATATTATTGATAAAAAAAAAAATTATGTTTCTGAATAAAATCAGAATTATTATATACTTATTTCTTCCATTATCAGAACCTACGGAGTAATTCTCGAAAACAATAATTGCAATCAGGCATTGTTTCAACAATAAAATAATAAAAATGTTTGTGATCTAAGATTTCTTATTGTTGTCTATAATAAGCATGTTTATTTAAATATTATGTATTTTTTTTATTGTAGTATTCAAATCTAAATGAAATGTATATAGTAAATGAGAGCTCGAAATGGTAGTGTGGAGGGAAATGTCAAAAAATTCCGTTATATAATATTACGAAAAAAATTATATAGCTTATGTCAGCTGGGCTATTATTACAAATCTATTGACATCACATTCATTAAAATCGGTTCATTAGTTTAGGCGCTACGGTGAAACATAGAAACATACATACATACAAATATGCATAGACTGCCAAAAACATTAGGTACCCATCCTTTTGGCTTCGCCGTAGTTGAGTAAAAAGTGTGAAACCCAAGTTGTAGAGAATTTTATCAGCTTTCAATATGTAATACAATGAAATTTAGTACGAGCGACGCACTGTTTTCGAGATGTAAGCAGAAAACAAAAAACTATTTTTAACAAAAAATATTAAATCGACTTCAAAACAGTACTAAAAAGCGAAAAATAAACGGAATTAGATATTTAATTCCAAAAAAAATACCTACCTCCCTTTTTAAACTATAATACCCTATTACTAATCTGTTTGAAGTGGGTGCCAAGCCTAGAGTTTGTTAAGCTACGTACTAGTACGTGCATATGTTGCCGCTCGCTACAACACACCACCTCGCACTTGCATGTGATCGTACCTAGTGGATGGCTCGTACTGAGTGATATGGCCTCATTAGGCTGGCACCGACTTCAAACAGATTCATTTCATCATTTCAGCCTATTGCAGTCCACTGCTGGACGTAGGCCTCTCCTAACACGCGCCATAGCACTCTGTCCTCCGCCTTCCGCATCCAGTCAGACCCAGCGACCTTTTTTAGGTCGTCGGACCATCTAGCTGGAGGGCGTCCTACTCTACGCTTGCCGAGTCGCGGTCTCCACTCTAGGACACGCTTGCTCCACCGTCCATCGGTCCTTCTGCAGATATGACCAGCCCACTGCCACTTCAACTTGCTTATTCTACGAGCTATGTCGGTAACTTTGGTCCTTTGTCGGATTACCTCGTTACGAAGTTTGTCCTTCAAAGAGACGCCGAGCATAGCTCGTTCCATAGCTCGTTGAGCGACTTTAAGTTTGTGGGCTAGTCCTACAGTAAGTGTCCACGTCTCGGCACCGTAAGTCATGACAGGTAGGACGCATTGGTCGAAGACTTTGGTCTTCAGGCATTGCGGTAAAGGCGAAGAGAAAACCCGACGTAGTTTGCCAAACGCTGCCCAACCCAGTTGGATCCTGCGGTCGATTTCCTTCTCGAAGTTGTTTCTACCGAGCTGGATTACTTGTCCAAGGTAGACATACTCTTGAACAACTTCGAGAACCGATCCGTCGACATAAATCGGCCCCGGCATGACATGTTCGTTGAACATAATCTTGGTTTTATCCAAGTTCATGCCGAGACCAACACGTCGAGAGGCTCCATCTAGGCTGCGCAGCATTTCGCTTAACTGTTCCAGTGACTCTGCCACGATGACGATATCGTCGGCAAACCGAAGGTGTGAGATGTACTCGCCGTTGATGTTAATGCCTCGTTCAGTCCAGTCCAGCGTCTTGAAGACGTCTTCGAGCGCGTTGGTGAAGAGCTTGGGGGATATGACATCCCCCTGCCTCACCCCTCGACGCAACTCGATAGGGTTGGTCTTTTGGTCCTGGAGCTGGACGGTCATGGTGGCGGTTTCATAAAGACATCTCAACACCTCGATATAGCGCCAATCGATCAGAGAACAGATTAGTAATAGGGTATTATAGTTTAAACAGGTAGGTAGGTATTTTTTTCTTGGAATTAAATCCTATAATGTTGAAAGAATTATCCTCCAACTCCTAACAGTTAAGGATATTTCCTTACCTTCCAGTGACAGCTCACCTGAATAACCTACAAGAATACAACTATTGGTTTATAAGTACCTATAATGTTGAAAGAATTATCCTCCAACTCCTAACAGTTAAGGAGTTATTCCTTCCATCACCAGCTCATCAACATGAGATGATGACTATCAGACGTAAATACTTGAATAACTTTAAAATTATTTATTTTTAGGAATATATATTAATTATAGTTTAATAGGCGGTAGTATGACGTTTGTAAATCCAAATCATTATGTTCCTAATTCAAATTTAATTTTTAGTATTTTGTTTAATGAGTAATTTTTACCCTATGTGGAGAATGAAGCAAATGAGAAAAACAATACACGTAAATGAATAAAGAGTTCAGAAACAGTTTATTTAGTAACTTGTATTTCCTCCTCTGGCTCTTATCACTGCTTTTCCATCCGGTTTTTCATCGATCGGATGAGAGTCACAATTCAATGTTGTGGAATATTATCCCATTCTTCTTGAATTGCATTTTGTAACTGGCCAAGAGACTGGAGCAGGAAGGATCCCTTGCTCGAATTCGTCTTTTTAATTCATCTCATAGATGTTCAATCGGATTCACGTCGGGGCTCCTAGCTGGCCATTCCATAACAGAGACACCGACTTCAGCAAGATAATCTTGTACAACGGCCGCAGTGTGAACTCTAGCATTATCGTGCATGAATATGAAGTCATCGTCAATAAAATGTGCATAGGGCATTACATGAGCGTCAAGACATTGTACGATATAACGATCACTGTTTAATGCAGGCAGACGCGGTCCGCATATAAAGACAAGCTCTGTCTTCGCATCGGCGCTAATACCGCCCCAAACTGAACCGCCAACATAGTTTACTTTTTCTTCAATGCAGCACTATACGTAGCGTTCTCCTGCTCTTCTGTATACTTTTTGCCTTCCGTCATTGCAAAAGAGAACCTTGCTCCACTGATCGTATGACCAATTTACGTGCTCACGTGCTAAGTTAAGGCGCGCCCTTCGATGATCTGCAGTTAATTTCGGCCCATTTGCTGGCTTGTGTGGTACCAGTCCACGTTCCTTCAACCTTCTTCTAATTGTAGAGTCACTTAGAGCCATATTACGAACAACACGGAGTTGTTGCTGCAGTTGAAATGCGTTAAGGGGTTGATTTCTTAATGAAACTGTTGCAATAAATCGATCGTCTCGCTCAGTAGTGACCCGGTTCCTGCCAGATCCAGGACGATGCGTGTATAACCCAGTCTCTCGATAGCATTTGTACACTCTATGTACAGATGCCAAGCTTAGATGTAATCTTGCAGCCACAGCACTTTGACTAAGCCCATAATCCAGCAATGCCACCACTTGGGCGGCTGGCTTTTGCGGGCGAAGTATCCATTTGGTTTCGATAAAAAAAGACAGACACCACAAAGTACAAGGAATAAATTAATAACGAACAAAGAAAGTTGAGAATCCAGTGGTAATTTTAAGTATTTGCACAATAAAATGTACTCAAACTCTAAACACCAATTTCTAACAAAACAATGTTTCAGATTAATTATCGAATAAACAATTGAAACTCAATAAATAAATTTGAATTAGGAATTTTCATAGCCACTTAAGAGGCCAAACTGCCAGCTATAAAATCATGTCATTTTTTTCTTGGTATTAATACCTTTTTTTTTGTTTAAGTATCATATGAAAAAAAATCAAGTGTTTCGATTTTTTTGATGAGAAGTGTATGAACCACGTAACATGTGCCTATAAAATTTGAGGGTTACCTTCGATTTCCCTGAGATTCCAACATCAGAACACCCTTTCAAACAAAAAAAAATTTTTTTAAATCGGCTCCGGCATCTCCGTGAAATCGTTGAACATACTTACACAAAAAAAAATACATACAGTCGAACATATAACCGCCTCCTTTTTTGAAGTCGTTTAAAAATAGTACCTTCGCTAGAGAACTTAACACATTTTAGAAAATCGACCATTTTTCGAAGCTCATAGCTAGGCAACGATTGGAGATAGATAAAAGTGTTTAAGCCAAAGTTTTAGAGAAGAAAACAAAACAAAGTTCCTAAGTCAAAGTTTCTGCTTTCGACATTTCCCTCCAAAATCATTCATTTTCTGGCCTAAATGTACTATTTCAGTTGAAAACCATAAATTTGTCTTGTGTTTTTTGGTTGATTAGTAAAAAGCGGCGTACATACTGCTGTTAATTATCCGATAACGACAAAGCCAAAAGGATTACTATATCAGCACGCTATGTATGTATATCTATAACCTTGTATCTTTTAAACTATTATGATGGACATAATTTGACAAAATAAATATATCGTTAGGAACGTCTTGACCGTCTGCTGGTCTTAGAATATGTTTAGTCATACTAATTCCAAATTAAATATGTATAAAATGAAAGGTGCATTTCAAATATATTTTATAACATACAATATCATTGGTAACCATATAATTTTTACGTTACTTATGTGACAATAGATTTTTTGTGTGCATTTGCTCCAAATTTCTGATATATAATTTGTATTATTATTATTGGTATAGCACACTAGCAGCTAGTTAGCTGATGCGTGTGTATCAAATAGCTTGGAGATGTTTTCTTTATCCAATCTGTTCTTGAATGCGTTTAAAGTGGGAGCCATGACAACACTTTCCGGTAGTCTGTTCCATGCCTTCACGACTCTGTTAGGCAGGAAGTGTTTCATTGGTTTCTTATTTGATGTATTTTCCCAAAGTTTTAGTGCATGACCTCGTAGGTGTTTATTGTCGTTTTTCACGTACATGTCTTTAAGGCTGGGCACATCATAATGGTCTGTGAGGATTTTGTAGGTCTCTATTAAATTTCCTCTCTGTCTACGTTGTTCTAGTGTGGTAAGGCCAAGGATCTTGAGGCGCTGCTCATAGGATAAGTTACGTATAAGACCAACCATTTTAGTAGCTCTTCTCTGCACGTTATCAACGAGTTTGATGTCCTTTTTAAAGTAAGGGTCCCAGACTACATAAGCATGTTCAAGGAGAGGTCTTACATAAGTCTTGTATAGCTTTATAAACGTTTGTGGTGTGAGACACTTGAATGCTTTACGGATGACATAGAGTATGGAATTTGTTTTCCTTACGATATTGTGTATATGGGTTTCCCACTTGAGGTCCTCTGTCACAGTAACTCCTAAATCCCTTTGCGATGCGACTGGTGTTAATTGCTTTTGGCCAAGGTAGTATACTTTTCGTGAATTATTTTTACCAATGTGTAGTACTGTGCATTTATCAACATTTAATGTTAGAAGCCATTCCTGGGTCCAGTTAAATATATTATTTAGGTCATTTTGGATGGCTTGACACTGTGTTTGAGGGTTTCCAAAGAATTTTGTATCATCAGCAAAAAGTGAGAATCGTAGTATAATAATAATTGCCTGACTTTTTTTTTTAATGAAGTAAGCAAATTGTTTATCCACTTAATTGTACCAGTTACCTCAATCGATATTTTTTTATTTTGATATCTTTTGGGCATGTCCAAATAAAATTATTGTTAAACATAGGCCTATGTGTATAGCAATGTAGGTGCGTTATTGGGCTGATACGATGATGATGATGAAAACATAAGGTTAATACAATTTATTTTTTGAAAAATATCAAAGTTTATTTTAAATTTCTGTTATTAAATCCATACATATTATAAAGGGCTTTGTCCTGACTGACTGACTGACAGACAACGCACAGCCTAAACCGCTGGTCGTAGCGACTTGAAATTTGGAGGGTGTATTTGTCCTAATGTCTAGAGGTGTACTAAGAGAGGGTGTTTTAAAATTCAACCCCTAAGGGGGTGAAAAGGGATAAAAACGATTGTATGAAACTTTTTTGTTTTTTAACTTATAGATTTAAAAATTTGTTTTGGGGTACTACTATCTCAATAAAAAATACCCACATCAATATTTTTTACAAGGGTGGCTTTGGAAGGGTAAAATTGGGAATGAAACGTTGTCTGAAAAGATCTTTGTTTTCAAGTTAACTTTTGCAAATTAGTATTGGGATAGGAACTTAACATGTTGTTTTTAATATTTTTGATAGGGATGGGTTTAGGGGGTGAAATATTAAATAGACAGTACTTTGTTTTTCAAGTTATAGTTAAGAAAAAATATATTTTGATGCTTTAACCAAAATGAAATATTCTGTATTAAATATTATTGACAGGGATGCCTATAGGGGTGCTATATGGAAATGAAATATTAAATTATTTTTTTTATTATTAGACGAAAATGTAGTATACACCTAAGTTATAGCAAGAAATAACAGTAGATACATAGTTAATCTTAAATAAAATTAATTAGTGGGCACTCGCCATTGTCAGACGTCCGTCACGCGTCGGCTCTAAAAGGCGAAAACTATATCCACGCGAGTGAAGCCGCGGGCAAAAGCTAGTATAACAATAAAATAAAAACTGACTTTATTATATCGACACTGCATGCAAGGTGAGCACTATCTATATTATGTACTACGAAATTGTGGCATTGGCTTTGTGCAAGTACAATACATTACTTTACGCGGCCACTAACATAAAATAAGGTGAAAGGTATGAAATTTTTATATAAATGCTAATAAAAAAAAATGCTATAATTAAACAAGTAGGTAATGGAAAAATGCAAACCCACGACGGGACTTGTACCCGCGACCCTGCAATTCCGTGTGCAGTGCTCTGCCTACTGAGCTACGCGGGCATTATATTATTATTTATGTTTAGCATTTATATAAAAATGTAAAACCAAAGCAAAGGAAATTCTTAATATTTAATGTATGTAGGTATCAAATTGTCAGCAACGTACAATGTTTCATCTGTTTGAAATTCTATCGTTTTCGTCTGTAAACTACATAATACTTTTACAATAATGTCGAATATTCCTTGTATTTAAAGATTTTCAATCAATCATTTTTATTTCGCTATGCTCTGCCATATAATTGGCGTACAAATTTTGTTAAAATATGGAAAAGTTATCTATGAGTTTGTTAAATTTAAAAAAATAATTTAAGGCTTATCGGTGAAAAGATATCCCTCCTCGGGTTACATTACATACCTGGCTTCATTTCCTACAAGTAAGGACAGTGCAAAATAGCATAATTTATTTTTTACGCGTAGCTCGGCACGATATTTGGCGTTACAGTGATATGATCCGTTGATCTAATATGCGCCGCGCCCGCCCTGCCCACAAGGCCATTCTAACTACTTTCATTGTTCTGTGGTATCTCCATTTATGAAATTCCACAATAAAAGGCACTAATCAATGACATTGCAATATCATAATTCAAAACACATTGATGGTCAGTGTAAAATACGCAATAGCTGTCAGTCAAATACGTTCAAAAATAAAAAATAGTACATGTATAACTCGACCAAAACAATTAGGCTCATGACAGCTAGACATTTTTATTTTTATAAAACTTAACTACATCAAAATTTTATGAGCGCTAAAGTAATCACTATCGAGAGCAAGTACAGGACTGATGTCATGTTTCTAGGGGAAGCGAAGGTGTAGAAGGTAGGTGCATCAAGGTGTAGGCGCCGTAGCCCGTAACCGCATTTCTGTCATACGCCTAATTTTTTTGTTAGAGTAGCTGTTCCAATACTCAGAAATTAAAGGTTATTAATTCGGAAACTTAACAGTATGAATAGATTGTGTCATCTTTCGTAACAGCAACACTGTGTTTCGTGTGTTTTGAGGCTTATCGTCGTGTTATTTAATGTTACATTGGACATTACATGGATGCCCATGCAATGAAATAAAATTGGGCGTATTGTAAACGGAAGATTTTGTCACCCTTTTCTGTCATTATTAGTATGTAACGTATGAAGCCGAGGCGGTCTTTCGAAAATATTCACGAAAAATAAAATATGGCGGTACGAAGTTCGCCGGGTAGAGATTTTTAACTTTAACCGAAAATGTTTTAAGAGTTTCTTTTATTGTTACAGTATCGACAAAATCCCCAAAGTTACTTCTCCAGTTCTGGTTATACATGGAACTGAAGATGAGGTAATAGACTTCTCTCATGGACTAGCTATATACGAACGCTGTCCACGTGCTGTAGAACCGTTATGGGTTGAGGTATGTAAAATCAAAGTATTTTAATAGTTATTTCTGCATTTAGCTGGTATTAATTTTTGGCAATTACTAACACTAGACATGCGCACACAGCGTGGTTTAAGTAATTTAATATATCTATTTACTATGCAAGTAAATAAATTGTATAAAAAAAAAAAAAAAAAAAAACTTCTGTTCTTACAGGGTGCGGGGCATAACGATGTCGAACTCTTCAATCAATATTTAGAGAGGCTGAAACGTTTCGTTTCAGTAGAGTTGCTCAACTGACAAAGACTGCCGGCCACAGGCCAGACTACTCAAGGTAAGAAGTTGACTACAAAAATCCAAAACATCTGTACCCATTAAAACAACAACAACATTCATAATTATTGGTATGTTCTAGGTGACGACCAAAATCCCGCATCAACACTGAGCTCCGGTACTTCCAGTTCAGCCACAGAGAGACTCCTCTAGCTAGCGGGGGCCGGGCCCAGCCGGGCCGGCCCCAACAAAAACTCTGCTAACGTTAACGGCTCAGTGAGCCCACATAATTACAAGGAAAATAATAAAACAGACAATAACGAAATCGTATCTACCGACCAAAAATCCTCCATTGCGCATAACATCAGTATAAACGTAACCGACACAGATTCGCCGAGTTGCGTGCGGAGACGCATACATCTGCGTTCTCTCAGCGACGTGACGCCCGCCAGTCGCACGCACACGCCGCGCGCGCGCTCGCACTCCGAGCGGCCGCGCGCCTCGCCCGCGCCCTCGCCCTCGCGCCCCGCGCCCGCCGCCGCCCCCGCGCCCGCCGCCGCCCCCGCGCCCGCCTCCGCGCCGCGCTCGCCGCACGCCCCCGCGCCTGCCGGCACGCGCTTCGTGCGCAGCGAGCGCTCGTCGCCCGACGCCTCGCTACAGGCGCTCGGAGAGGCCTTCCCGGGGAGAGCGCGGTGCCTCCCCGGCTCTGAGCACACCGGCATAGACGGTGGCGCTCCGGTCCTCGGCAACCCGTGGCGAAAAATGAGCGAAGTGGATCTGCTCAGCGCCGCCGGTCGCAGTCGTCGCACCGCTCTCGATCCCTGGGTGAGGAACCAGACTCTACGCACCGAATCGGCCTGCGACCCACCGACGTCCAAAGATGACACGAGTCGTGTGGTTTCGGACACGGAACAAAAGCGAGAAGGAGCAGCGACGTTCAAGCGAGGTAAGCTGGAGAGGAAGTCGCCCGTGGTGTGCGAGACGTGCGGCGAGGAGAGCTGCTCGTGCTGGCGCTCGAGCTGGGCGCGGCAGGCGCGCGGCCCCCGGGCGGCGCGCTCGCTGGGCGCCCAGTGCACGTGCGAGGGCCGCTCGCCGCGCCCGTCGCCCGCTCGCCTGCGGCCCCGCCCGGCGCCGCGCGCGCTGTCCGACGACGAGGACCGCCCGCGGCGTCTGTACAAGTCCGCCTCGCAGAAGCTGTTAGGTACGTCAGTTGATAGTGATCGAGGAAAAAAGGGAGATCCACTGCTGGAGACCACGTGTTGACGTGATTGTCGGAGAATGCGCGCGAGAGTCCGGCGGTGAGGTGTTCGTTTTGTGTACGGTGTGTGTTGTCCCTTTTCGATGTATGAGTATTATTAGTGCGAATTTTGTATCCCTTTAGAGATTAAGATTTCAAAATTTATAATTGTACTGTACCATAATATTTGATAAAATATAAAGAAGTATGCTCGTGTTACGATATGATAAAATGTTTTCATGAATATTGTAAAATTATCTTTTACTTCGGGAGGTTGTGCGTAATTAGAAATTCTGCATCATTTGAAGGTTAATTGAAGGATAATTTTGTTAGGTAGACATATTTTAGAAGAACAGTTTTGTAGTAGGTATCGAATCATTTCGTTATTTCTAGTTCCAGCGACATTATTTTGTACACCAAAAACTTAACGCACAATTCCATAGTAGTAACGTAGTCTCATATTCAGCTACTTTGCAAATGGACACCTATCCATACAACTTCCATGAATTGTAAATAATTTTAAATATAAATTTAACATGTTTATAGTTGTTATATATATCACAATCTGATATTTAATAATAATAATACAGAACAGCGATAACAATATTGGAATATTAAATCAATTTCATATTTTATGCATTGATCAGTTTTATATCTATACATTCCACAGTTAATAATTATTAATACAACTTACATCATTTCACAGTGGTTACCCGATATTACATTTTAATATAATTTAATTACCTAAACTTCAGTATCTACAGGTTCAGTGAATGAAATTTATATTAATAACATAGTGAAAAGTGATGGTGAGAATAATCTCAAACAAATCTCCTATGTACCTACTTTCTTATTTAATTTGCTTTATCAGGAGTACCTAACATTCCATATATTAAATAAAATACTAGTATCAACAACAATTTCTGTAATAATAATGAAACAGTGCATGAATGTTCTTACTAGATGACGTACCAATCCATACACACAGTGCAACTTACACTAATAGGCTATTCATCATACTTCATTACTTCCTTCCATGATCGACCGCATAGACGTCATTAATTGTATACGACTATCTTTCGTAATATATCGCATGTACGTATTTAGATAACGTCTATCGTTCTTTCCTTTAGAATGGAGTTATTCAAAATGTTATACGAGCATTTTGTTCTACGAGTATAATCCACTACTTTCTTGACATACCTGACTACCCTCATCGTCCCTTATATGGTTATAAGTTCTTCTAAGCCTATCACTGTTTCAATCACTCTTACCATGAAACTTGAAATTCGAATCTCTAACTCGAGTTAAATCGTATCTACGTCTAATGCGCGGTTTATGAGCCCTCAGATTAAAGTTATTCATCGATTATGGTAAAACCTGACTGATTAAAAAAAGTAAAACAATAGAACCATTTTATTCATTCAATTGTCATTTTTAATTTGTTTATGTTATATTTTATCCTTTAAGTAATCGCCATTTGACAGCTTAGAAACCGGGCATAAATCAGTTCTATTTAATCTTATTGACTTGATGAGAATCCAATCACGTCGGACGCCCATTTTATTGGTTAACGTTTCTACGGTTGACCCGTTCATAGTGATAAAAAAATAGTTGAATCGTTTATATTGCAGACGTGTCATTCAGTACGTACCTACCTACGTGTTAAACATAATTTAAAATTTGCATCAATTCAAATTTTATTGGGTATAGGTACCGGAGAAAAAATTGGAAAGGAAAAGCAATCTCATAAATAATAGGCAAATTATTTTATTAGAGGCTGTAACTTAGTGCAATAAGTTGTAACGTAAATAACTTGTTTCAATTAGTTCATTTCGATGGGTGACCACTGTTTGCATACATAGTTCCGTGCCTCATAAGTTTTAGGGCTCCTAATCAATACTTAACATTATAAAGTAAAGTTTAGGTTTAGGCATACCGTAAAGTCTGCCGAATATTGATAACAGTGGTAAACACTAAACTCGGCCCTCACAAATAGGGAATTTCAATATAAAATGCAGTTTTTCTTTTTATTCATCACAGTTACATATCGTCTACGTAGAAATTAAAATTATATGTTTAATTATTTTATGAGTATTCTTTTATTATTTTTCTGTTAGTTTAATATTTTTTTCATAATTGTTTGAAACGTACTTAAGAAAGAGATGATGATATGTTAGAATGAATATTGCATAGCTAATTATACGCTAAACTAAAATGACATGAAATAGTTTTTTGTGGATTCTGGTATTTGCTCTAGGGACACCAAATCCATATGCATCCAAATGCACGAATATGTGTAAAGTTAAACCTCTAACATTTGCCAGAAAGTTTATTAACTGGTGGTACATAGGTGATGTGAGTCTGGTACTTATTGGCCTAATATCACAACCAAATTTCTTATCTTTATCTTCAGTTGTGTCCAGATAATAGCATTATATTCACAATTTTATGTTATCTTTCAAATTAATGCTTACGATTTGATGCGGTGTTTGATGGTATCATTTGTGTGCTCATTAATTTGATTGTAGGTACTATGTTATTGATGTTCATGGAATAGAGTATAAACAACTGTTGTTTATATAGTCTCGACAGCTATGATAAGGTATATATGAATGTTATCTCTAAATTGTAAAATAAGAGGTAAAATTACTTTTTATTACCATAACTAATTAAATTGCACATATCTAAAATTAAACACATTGTCTATTATTTAGTTTGCTCACGACTAACCTAGGTACTTTAAAAAGATATAAAAAAACAGGCTATAGGCATGTCGGACCATGCTCATTGCTCAATGTAGGGTTCCGCAGCAAAAGAGCGTATCTTCATAGCGCTTACGTCCTTTTGTTATATTATATTATATTTCTAGCTAGCTAGCCGAGACGTTATTTTCGTAATGTGCGTCAAATTCAGTGCTGAAGGGTACCCGTATTCAAAAACAAAACTAATGTTTAGAAACAGGTTTTTTGGCAATGGCAGGCAATTTTTAACATGTTTGTGAAGTACATGTTTTAACCTACAATATGCATAAACATGTAATAGATGTGAACAATGTACAAGTGCGAATCCTATTTTATTAAAACACAATAGTACAGTCCTAATAAAGGGTTCTTCTGCTAATACCCATCAATGGGGATTTGTGAACTTTTCTTCCAAAAATCCCCATATTTTTTAATCAATTGGGATTTGAGAGCATTATTGGAATTTGTGGAAAACAGTTCATAAATCTCCTTTCATTGTCAATGGGGATTAGGGGAATAACCACTACTAAATTAGAAATGAATCCAACTTAATGCTGGAAATACGAATCGTAAACTGTAAGCTATAACTATATCTCTTTCAGCAAGAAAGTGAAGAATGAAAGATTGGAGCTGAGGCAATATGACTACAAGTGCTCACTTTAAAAAGTCTATAAGTTGCGTTGATGAATTGAAAGGGCATTATGATTGAGAAAGGTTTGTCTAAAGCAAGTCGAAGTCGGGAACGTGTTGACGTCGTCGCGTCGCACAATACCGTACAGACATGATTAAACTATTTTAAGAGTGGATAAGTGTTGCATTTGAAATATCAAAACGAAAATAATGTTTAAAGATACCATTATATTTATATACTTATTTACAAAATAAATTAAATAAACAAGCATAGGTATATAGTATTTAACTATATTACATTATGGCTTGCAATGTTCTTGAACCCTGTAATCAGTTATATCTAGTCTAGACAAATGGCTATTATAAATTACAAGAAATGGCATTCAGATTCAGTAATAAAATTAATATCTGTGACATTTGCTGACGTACCTAGTGTATTTACCTACATTAAACGCCAACAATACGCCCTCGGGATTAAATAAAAGTTTGATAACTTTTTTCTTTGAAAAGAACTACTTATAATTTAGGGAACCCAAAATTTTAAATTACCTACCCATCCAAGATTTTCTATAAGTACTTAAGTATTTTCAATTAACCTCCAGAGAACAATTTTTATTGAATTGTTTACCTAGTATCTACCCGATTAAGTTTTCCCGCGTATAAAATTCATTAGCAAAAATTTAAGGAGTGAACTGACAGCATTACTGAACTGCAAGAAGCCACTACTACAAGGTAAGGAGGAAAAATATCCTAATAATGGATAACGTTCTCCCTACTTATTTACCAACTTACTACTCAGTAAAATAATCACCCTTGTGATGACTAGGTGTTTTGTCTACTTACAATTTTCTTTCTAACAATTACTTTGTTGGTGTAATGAGTGTTTATGACTGCTGTGAAAGTGATCCTGGGTTCAATTCCCAGGTCGGGCAAAAGCGGGTAGGAATTAATTCCTCAGGCCCTCTATTAACACCTGTCACTGGCTCAAGCTCCAAAGTTAAACTTAATTTATTTATTAGGACTACATTTTTGTTTTTATGAAACTTGAAACCATTTCAGCTACTCTTATTGATGATTTCAATACAAATGCATGATCAATATCTACTTTTTTCAGTTGAAGTTGTGGTTGGAATGCTTGCAAGTCTTTCATAAAACTAATTGGTGCCCAATTATCTTTACTGCTATAAATAACACTACTTAAATGTTTGATTTTTTCTAGAACCTCAATGTTCAATTGCTTTACAGTATCCATTTCATTATATGCTAAGAAAAGAACTTTCTCTCCAACTGTAGGCCGCAAGAACTTGAATATGCATTTAGAAGAATGTAAAGGCAGAGATTGTACTTTCAAATACAACTCTACCAAGAAATTTAAAACTGAGACAGGCAAAAGATTTACTAAATAAAATAGAAACATAAAAAATGCATGTAGGTTTCTGATAACCTTGTTAAGAAGCTTTCCATTTTTCGTTTCAGCTATGTGCTGCAAAGTCGGGAATAATAGATTAACAGATGAAACGCGCCCAATTAATTTCTCATTATCTCTTAATAATTCTAGAATTAACCAAGCTCCAATGGAATGACCAATCAAATGCAATCTACTTCGCTTATCTACATAATTAGTGATAAGTTCTATTTTATGTTGAATTTGACCTTCTAGGTCAAATAAATGCTCTTGTCCCTTCAATATGTTAGAACTTTCATCTGGAACTTCTTCATGGCCAGCTTGTCCTGAAAAGATAAATAAATAAAATAAATAAACAATACAATTGTAGTTAAGTACCTATTTATATATGTCCCTACTAATTCTTGTGTTTTAACATTAAATTAATTAAGTACGTCTGAATATTATTCAATAATTTAAATGACTATTAAGGACGCATTTACGATTTGACGCGCTTCAAGTCTAGGTATTGAGTCTTACTACTACACGTGCACGGCTCACACACCCAGCGACAAGCGCGAAGCGGCGAAATTATGAGTTAACTGACATGACTTGATACTTTAGCCGTCTTTAATTTAATTTTTAGCAATGTATTTTTTTCAGCTAACGTTGATTTGTTTTCAAAAAGTTTGTAATGTGAAATGCTTATAAAAGTAGATACCATTTACTTATTTACAGTGTTTGGTTGATAAGCAAGTACTTGCCAAGGTAGTACCTATGTATTTACAATATTTATACGTGTGAAAAGAAAGTAATCGCAAAGGTCGCCCAAGATCAACAGACTGGATCAATAAATAAATAATAATAGTCACTATTACATAGATGGCGCATCAGAACCTGTTTGGTTCCAGCGATGTAAACGCATTACTTACCTATGTATAAATTTATCCGTACACTTTACATTTACTCACACACAATACACTGCAGGCAGTCGAGCGCGACGGACTATTGGAGACAGTTTCATAATTTAATAAATACGCCTTGACTTTTTTATTACTTACTGTACGTTGTATTCAGTATGATTGTACCTACCTATACATAAATCCTGAACATTGTCGGGGAAAGTAAAAGGTAACAAATACACAGATGGACGAAGGAGATAGAAGAATATATATATATACTAGCTGTTACTGGCGACTTCGTCCGCGTGGAATTTATCAAAATTTGACTGGTTTTATTTTTTTAGAGAAGCCCTATTTTTTTCTAAAATAAAAGTAAGCTTAAGTTACTCCTTATAAGATCAGCTATCTGCCATTGAAGTCCAGTCAAAATCGGTCCAGCTGTTCGAGAGATAAGCCGGAACAAACAGATAGACAAAAATTTTAAAAAATATTTTTTTGATTTATGTAGCGTTTATAAGTATAAACGAAAGAGTGCTACTGGAAGTAATGAATAAATAGAGCTAGGTGTGCCGAGTTTGGGCTTATTTTGTTAGTTATGTTGAGATCTTCCCTACGGACTTGATGGAGTGAGCTGAAGGTATACTTCAAAGATTGCTACTGGAAGTAATTAATGAATAGGGCTAGGTACTTGTTTTGTTAGTTATGTTGAGATCTTACCTCCGGACTTGATGGAGTGAACTGAAGGTATACTTCAAAAAAAAAAAAAAAAAAAAAAAAAAAAAAAAAAAAAAAAAAAAAAAAAAAAAAAAAAAAAAAAAAAAAAAAATTGCCCATATTCGGCACACCTAGCTCTATTCATTCATTAGTTCCAGTAAGTAGCAATCTTTGAAGTATACCTTCAGCTCACTCCATCTAGTCCGGAGGTAAGATCTCAACATAACTAACAAAACAAGCCCAAACTCGGCATACCTAGCCCTATTCATTCATTAGTTCCAGTAGCAATCTTTGAAGTATACCTCCAGTTCACTCCATCAAGTCCGGAGGTAAGATCTCAACATAACTAACAAAACAAGCCCAAACTCGGCATACCGAGCCCTATTCATTCATTAGTTCCAGTAGCAATCTTTGAAGTATACCTTCAGCTCACTCCATCTAGTCCGGAGGTAAGATCTCAACATAACTAACAAAACGAGCCCAAACTCGGCACACCTAGCTCTATTCATTCATTAGTTCCAGTAGCAATCTTTCAAATACACCTTCAACTCACTCCATCTAGTCCGGAGGTAAGATCTCAACATAACTAACAAAACTAGATCAAACTCGGCACACCTAGCTCTGCTCGTTAATAAGTTCCAGTAGCAGTCTTCAAAGTGTAACTTCAGGTCACTCCAAGTCAGAAACGAACTTTTGAATATAATCCCTACTTCAAACAAAAAATATAAACTGTGAATAAAATCTTCCTTGCTTATCCTTAGGTACGTGCCACTGAAGAATGCGTGAAGTATCAAGTTTAGGTTGTCAAATATTTTGTATTCGTACAGCGATCTTTTTCAACACGAGCTGCTGATTACAAGCGACACAGTGTCCACTCACGACGGCGCCCGAGCGCAGACTAATATTTCTTTACTTTTTGTGCAATAAATCAAGACAGTAAAAATGACCTTTAATTAAATGACATAAGGTTCACGCGTTAAAGCTAAAAAATAAACTCTAATTTTATTATTATTCTGGGACTATTTGTAACATTTTTAAAGTTTTTTTTTATACCATTTTGAGTTAAACATGTCTGCTTACATAAAATACTTTTAAATTAATAAGCTTGTGTTAATAAATGGAAGAAAAATGTTCCTAAACTCAATACGATATCGTCAATTTTATGTGAAGAGGCTACGAAAATAGATTTTTTTTATATTATAAACGAAAATTTTCGAACAAAAACTTGCTACCATTTGAAGATGAAGGAGTAATCTATCTGTGGTAATTATAAGTTACATTAGATTTAGTTTCATTTTGCCGCAAAATGCACCGAAAAACTGCATATTTTTGTTACATTTTGTCAGATTTGCAAACGCGTCCTTAAGATACTTACCAATAATGCACACAGGTAGTCCAATATTTTTGTTAACTTCTGATCCGAATTCTGTATATAAATCGGTTATACCTGGATTTCCAGTTATACAAATAATAACATCTTGACCGTTGCAATTATTAGGATTGTCCCATGTTATAAGATGTGTTTGCACCTTGTTCAGAGTCACGTATTCATTGCTCATTCTGTTGACGATGGTTTAATACAATTATAAAAAAAATATAGACCCACGGAAAAAACTTTACTGTAGATAGGTACAAAAGACCAACACATCAGTAAATTAAAAATATAGTTTAACTCACTGGTGTTTATATCGATAGTGCCATTCTTCATACCATTCCTTCCCACTGTCATTACTAATTTTCATTAAATTATTAAATTTAAAGAGCTGTAGCAAACCGTATGTATTCGGTACAAACTACAAAGTAACGGGTATGCTATATAGTGACAAGTACCGAATTGAAAACTTGCGAATTCATTCGTTACTCGCCTTTTTCAGCCGGAAATATCAGTTTATTTAAAGTTTAAAATACTTGATGTTACAAAATAGATAGTTGTATAAAAATATCTATTAATATTTCGTTTTTAATTTTCTATATGTGTAGGTACGATAACACCTATTTTCTACCAATAAATAACTTAAAGTTATAAACTTCGTTTTTAGATTCGGAAAAGTTAGGTGAGCATTCCGAGCGCTCAGAATCCATCGAATTCCTAAAGCAAATAAGTAAATAAACCTCCTAAAGTAAACAACTGTTTCAGTTAACGAAGTGCTGTTGATACGTGAAATGAAACGGTTTGGTTGTGCGTTATACGCGTGAGCGCGTTATTCAGTGATTTGAAAGACTTAAGTGTAAAAAAGAACGATGTTTGTTGAATTTTAGTTTAATAATGTTGTTTTTTCTTTTTGAGTAATATTGCCGTCACTGACCTGTAATACCTTTTGGACAGGCGTCTTTGAAAGTGATGTTGTCGCTGTTTGATTTTCGCCATTGTGCGCTGTAAGCAGTGGCGGAGAAGAGATGATTTAAAGTTAGTGCTTTCAAATGTCAATGTGACATGAACGCTAACGTTATAAGTGATGAAATGATTATATTTATTGTGTCAAAACTGGTTGATAGGCGC
The DNA here is from genome assembly GCA_905147015.1 of Laspeyria flexula. Classification (NCBI taxonomy): domain Eukaryota; kingdom Metazoa; phylum Arthropoda; class Insecta; order Lepidoptera; family Erebidae; genus Laspeyria; species Laspeyria flexula. The sequence goes on along the minus strand of LR989950.1, from coordinate 14,398,060 downwards.
TGGCTGTTATGACACAGTATTTACTAGTATAGCAGCCAACGACGCGACGTGACGTCTTAATTTAACTTTATCTTAAAAATTAAAATATATTATCATTTCTGTTTTGAAATTATGTTTTATATTTTAGAATATATGAGCAAATTGTGAAATTGTATTAAATAAATAAAATATTATATAAAAAAATAATTAAGTGTCTTATCGTACACGTAATACGCATCACGACTTGATGAGATGCTCTGTCATTAGGTATCAAAAGTAACAAGTAAAGTAACTGTACAATAGTAACGAGTATTGATTGTTATAGTAACGAATACATATGGGTATGCACGCAATTTTTCGTTACTTCTATTTACACCTCTAAATCAAACGATAGGTACAGCTAATATTATCAGCTGATAGATGACAATGACAGAATGACAGCAGAATTCAGCAGATGACAGGTGTGATAACTTGAGGCAGTTAAAGCTGCTGACAGACAGAACTGACTTTAAACGTCAGATTCTTAGGGTCCTTACCCACCTGACGGAAGATGCGTCGCGTTATCGCGTACCATCGGTCGCGTTACGTCATACGTATATAAATACAATTAATATACCGCTAAATCCAACGGATTTAATCCACATTTGTTTTCCACATCCACATACAAACACATTTGACCTTTCTACTTAAACGAAGTACTATTATTTTCTTCTGTGCTTAAACGATGATCCATCAAAATTTGATGGAGCAGTACCTTTTTAATATTTTTTCTACTATCTGCCCCCTGATTCTGAGCTGTCTGAATACTTTCGGCCAGAATTGTCAGTTTATTTAAAGGTAAAAAACAGACTGTTAGAAAAATTGATGGATGTAGATAAAAATCATATATTAATCAATTTTTAATTTTCTATACGGTAAACTAATTTCGAACACTTAATAACTTAAGCTGTAAAAAATACGTCGTTCTAAGATTCGAAAAAGTTTATGATCCGGGAGCAATCCGATGAGTCAGACGTTTCTTTTGTATAGGATTGCAACTGTCATTTCCCTTATAAAAGTGATTACGCCTGGAATGGATAAGCCCAACTTATCTTCCATTAGATGTGAAAGGACCTTTAATCATCTTCGACTATGATGACTGACTGACAGTTACGACCATAGATAAATACACTTCACGACGACACCACGACTAGAGATGGGTAATCACCCGGGTTTAAACCCACGCCTGGGTTAAAACCCAGTTATTACCCATTTCATTCCACCCAGTGGGTGTTTTGGCTGGGTTAAAACTAAAGAGTTCTTGAAATGGTAAAATAGTTTGATTTAGTACGTTTATTTTGATTTGACACAAGCTCTTTTGATATTTATGCAACTGGTTTATGAGAGTTTAAGTATTGGCTTAGATTTCATACTAAATTTGGCATCTTAAAGGGCCCGAGGAGATTTTTGAAGTCGACGATTTTTATGGTTCAATATTACCGATGCAAAGGCGTAACGATAACGTGATGGAAAGGATTATGTGGGTCTACGGGACTGAGCAAAGTTGCTGTCCGAATACTTACATCGCCTTGCACTTCTGGTGCTGTATAGCATTCCTTTACTTCCTTTAGTGTTCTTAGCAAAGTACACACTAAAAACCGGCCAAGAATGAGTCAGACTTGCGAACTGAGGGTTGTGTACGTTTATGCAATATCTTTATACCTATATTTATTTCTTTTGAGATTGAAATGTATGTAATGTATATTAGTAAATATTAGTAGGTGACGGGATATCTATAGGTTTGTGTATGTGTGCGCACCATCTTTTACTATCACTCAATTTTAAAATTTGACTAAGAGTGTGAGTTTATTCTGGACTAGAGATGTAAGGCCGGTATTATACCATTTTTGCTTTTTGGTTTAATACGAAAAATACCGTATTAAACGGTCTTATACCATAATCTTCTGTATTTTTCGTATTTTTCTGTTTACATGTATTATTTACATATCATGTAGCTGTAACTTATTTTATTCAGAGAAAAACATTATTAATTATAATATTTAGGAGAAAAAAATAATAACTTGCGTACAAAATAATAAAAATAAAACATTAAATATAATATTTTTCTTTCTTTCATTAATTTAAAAAGAATTGGTACCTACTGCTTCTGCAGTATTTTTAATAATATGAAAATATGTAATTACGTACCTAAAATATGAATGTAGGTACTTAGAGAATCTAAATGTTTTTTTTTTATTGGTACGTCTATTTTGGCATCCAAAATGCCGTCTATTTTTTTTTTCAGTAATGTCAATATGTATATCGTTTTTGTGGTTTTCGGGGGTAGTAATTGCGAAAATTATGTCAATTTTGGGATCCAAGATGGCGTCCGCGAATTTTTCAATAATATCAATATGGGTATCGTTTTCATGGTTTTCGGGGATGGTAATTGCGAAAACTATGTCAATTTTGGGATCCAAGATGGCGTCCGTGAATTTTTCAATAATATCAATATGGGTATCGTTTTCATGGTTTTCGGGGATGGTAATTGCGAAAATTATGTCAATTTTGGGATCCAAGATGGCGTCCGCGAATTTTTCAATAATTTCAACATGGGTATCGTTTTCATGGTTTTCGGGGATGGTAATTGCGAAAAACACTTCAATTTTGGGATCCAAGATGGCGTCCGCTAATTTTTCAATAATATCAATATGGGTATCGATTTCATGGTTTTCGGGGATGGTAATTGCGAAAATTATGTCAATTTTGGGATCCAAGATGGCGCCCGCGAATTTTTCAATAATCTCATTATGGGTATCGTTTTCGTGGTTTTCGGGGGTGGTAATTACGAATATGACGTGAATTTTGGGATCCAAAATGGCGTCCGCGAATTTTTCAATAATATCAATATGAGTATCGTTTTCGTGGATTTCGGGGATGGTAATTTCGAAAATTATGTCCATTTTTCGCAATTACCACGGCCTCGAATTTTTCAGTAATGCCAATATCTCAAACACTCGAAAACAGTAACGTTGAATATGGCAGGCATCTTTGCAATTTTGACATCAGAACTATGCTATGTGGGCGACGAGATCGTCAAATATCGATTTTGGAGGCAATCAGGCCAAAAACAGCATATTTCAAGATGGTGGGCATCTTTGTAATTTTGAGATCAGAACTATGCTAAGTGGTCAACGAGATCGTCAAATATCGATTTTGGAGGCAATCGGCCCAAAAACAGCAAGTTTCAAAATGGCGGGCATCTTTGCAATTTTGACATCAGAACTATACTAAGTGGTCAACGAGATCGTCAAATATCGATTTTGGAGGCAATCCGTTCAAAAACAGCAAGTTTCAAGATGGCGAGCATCTTTGCAATTTTGACATCAGAACTATACTAAGTGGTCAACGAGATCGTCAAATATCGATTTTGGAGGCAATCCGTTCAAAAAGAGCAAGTTTCAAGATGGCGGGCATCTTTGCAATTTTGACATCAGAACTATGCTAAGTGGTCAACGAGATCGTCAAATATCGATTTTGGAGGCAATCCGTTCAAAAACAGCAAGTTTCAAGATGGCGAGCATCTTTGCAATTTTGACATCAGAACTATACTAAGTGGTCAACGAGATCGTCAAATATCGATTTTGGAGGCAATCCGTTCAAAAAGAGCAAGTTTCAAGATGGCGGGCATCTTTGCAATTTTGACATCAGAACTATGCTAAGTGGTCAACGAGATCGTCAAATATCGATTTCGGAGTCAATCGGCCCAAAAACAGCAAATTTCAAGATGGCGGGCATCTTTGCAATTTTGACATCAGAACTATGCTAAGTGCTCAACGAGATAGTCAAATATCGATTTTGGAGGCAATCGGCCCAATAACAGCAAGTTTCAAGACGGCGGGCATCTTTGCAATTTTGACATCAGAACTATGCTAAGTGCTCAACGAGACCGTCAAATATCGATTTTGGAGGCAATCGGCCCAAAAACAGCAAGTTTCAAGACGGCGGGCATCTTTGCAATTTTAACCTCAGAACTATGCTAAGTGGTCAGCGAGATCGTCAAATATCGATTTTGGAGGCAATCGGCCCAAAAACAGCAAATTTCAAGATGGCGGGCATCTTTGCAAAAGATGGCGGGAACCTAGTTAGAACTATTTTTCTAACAATTGTTCATCTACTTTCCTTGCCATAATTGAAAGAAAAGCATATTATGTAGCTTGCATTTAATGATTCATTTTGTCCTCGTGCTTTTTAGAGTCCTCGCTGATGCTCAAGCTCCAAATAAATGCTCGGTGAGGTAATGGATAACATTTTGCTCGATACAATAATCTACTAATATATTATTAAGCAAATTAAATGAAATTTTCATTTCCACCCACTGAAATGGGTGGTTATGGGTTTAAACCGGGTTAAAACCTAATCACCCGGGTTTTAACCCAGGTGGGTGGATTGGGTTTTAACCCTCTACCCATCTCTAACCACGACACGAGTCGTCGAGTTTCGAGTACCTACCTATCTAGGTACCTACCAAAGAAACTTGAAATAGTGAGGAGTGATTGGAGAGAACAACTTTGTGGAACATTATTTTATTACCTTTGAGATCTTTGCAAAATAGTAGTACGAACTAACTAGTAACAGTCAAACTATCTATCTTTAATAATATGACCCAAGTAAAGAAGAAAGCTCTTTTTATTTGCCTTGGTAATTTTTTATTCATTAACTGAGACCTGTTGTTTATTCAGAAACTTGTAATACACCGGCTCATGAAATACCCATGTTTTTAAATGTTATACAGGCAATATTTGCCGATCACCCATAGCGGAAGGCGTGTTCCAGAAAATGGTGAATGATTTGAACTTAGGTGATCAATGGGAAATCGACAGTGCGGCTATTGGAGGATGGCATGTGGGTAATCCTCCAGATTGGAGAGCCTTAGATACTATGAAGAAACACAATGTTCCATACAATAACCATGCAAGACAGGTACAATAAATTGTGGTATAATCTCATGTCACATTCATTATCTTTCATATTATTTTATACCTTTATAATTTTATTTACCTTTTTCAACCTTTTAGATTGTAACAGAAGACTTTAACTACTATGATTACATAATTGGAATGGATGAGGCAAATATGAAAGATTTAAGCAAGAGAGCTCCTAAAGGAAGCAAAGCCAAGCTTCTACTTTTTGGAGAATTTGATGCTGAAGGAGATAAAATCATAAGAGATCCTTATTATGTATGTACATACTTAGTTTATTATATAGGGAAAATAGAAGGAAACTTATAAAAATATTATTTAGCACCTGCAATCAAAAGGAAAATTTGAAACAAAACCCTATATCACCCCGTCTGGCCAGGGTGGTATAACAGGCTTAGTTCTCTCCACAATGTTTGGAGGAGACTCGTGCCCAGCAGTGGGAGGTTTATGGGTTGTAATGACACAGTAATGCTTGTAAAGTAATTATTAGACGTCTAAAGCTGGTGGCTGACCTAGACTAATATAGCCTTGGTTTTATTACATGGGGCTAAAAATAATGGGCAAAATATATATTATAATATGTGGCTTTGCCTACTCCTTTGGAGAGAGTTGTGCTGTTATTATTTTGCTTGTCATATATTTAGGCTATACAGCATAATCTGTTAAATGTCAAGAACAAGGTAATCAGTAAGGTAAGCTGATGGCAAATGAAATAAATAAATAAATTTAACTAATACAAGATCATAACTATGAATTTCAAATGTGTAATAATTTTTCAAAATGTGACCCACACTTGGAGTAATAACAGATTTTCAATGATAAATTTTATATATATACCTGCTTAAGGTATGATTCTATTGATATTATACTTTATCATTATGATTTTCAGGATAGTGATTCCAAAGGTTTTGAAAAGTGTTATCAGCAATCAGTAAGGTGCTCTAAGGGATTCTTGGATAGTTTATCATCATAATTGGATTTGAGTATTGAGAGAATGTATAACTAAATTGTTGTGTAATTCTGGATTTGGAATTTAAATTCATATCTTTGATAGGCTTACATTTGAATAACTGAATTCATATTAAACATATAAATATGAAATATATAATTATTTATTGAAAAGATTAAATAAAATACTTTAACATACTTCCATAATATTGTCATGTTATTTTATTATTCATCACCAATCCTATACCAACAACTTTGCTTCAGGAGCCAAAAAAAGAATAAGTACATTCGTACTTAGGTACTAAACAAGATTTGGGGAAGATGTAACTAGAATTAAGATCTTTATATAGAAGAAATTTAAAAAACCATATACAAGTTTCATTAGGTATTTTTTGTATGCATTGGAAACAGTATGCATCCTTTTTATTAAAAATAGCTGTCTTAATGTTTTTGCAGTTTACTCTTTGATGTATTGCATCTTGTTTTCTACTTCTCTTTTTGTCTTTTTTATGACTTTCTTTATCCTGTCTATTAATTAAGTTAAAATATTCAAAACGTGTATCATCTTGGTAGGCAGGCACATAACATGGCTCGACGTAATCACCTGTAATAATGTTCAAATGAGTCAATATTTTTGTTTAGTTTTATTCAACCTATAAATGATTTTATGAAAAAACTAACTGTCGCGCGAAGCTTAGCTCTATAGCCTCTCTCGATAAATGGTCTATCCAGCGTGAATAGAATTTTTCTAATCGGGCCAGTATAGTATTATTCAAATATTCAAACAAACTAACTCTAGCTTTATAATATCTTTATCATAATCATCACCTCAACCCATAAACGTCCCACTGCCAGGCACGGGTCTCCTCTAAAGAATGTGGAGGAAATAGCCACTATACCATGCTGGCCAGACGGATTATAATAGTGTTTGTTTCGAATTTTCCTTTTCTTGCAGTGCTTATGTTTGCATAAGGTTACCCCCGTAATTGCCTTTTATGACACCCACAGGTTGAGATGGGATAGTGACATTATGTATTCCTAATCCGTCACCTCACGGAAAGTTAGTAGGTACCTATTTTTAAATTAGTATGTGTACTAGAAGTCGTGTGGGGCTTCGCTCCCATCATTCTTTATATGGCCACTGCTCAGCTCCTATGCGTTATGTTAAATAGACTTTCTCGATAAATGGGATATCCAACACTAAAATAATTTTTTATAATTGGACCAGTAGTTCTTAGCGTTCCATCCATCTAACAAACAAACTTTTCAGCTTTAAAACGTTAGTTTAAATAGAAATTGTAGAAACGTGCCTCGCTGGAAAGAATGTAAGGCTATTACGTGATACCAGTGAGTTATCCTAGCAATATTCAGTCATTTTTCTTGCCGGAGACAAACTTTTTTGAATTTTAAACAATAATAAAGTTTTTAGGTTATGAAAGTAGTTACTTATCCTAAATTAACTTTTTATAAAGTTAAAATATTAATCTCGATAACAAAAAATAACTTACTTGGTAATTCATCATCGCTTTCAAGTATTTCTTGTATAGTTCGTTGAACATTTGAAGACTTCATCATTTTAAGCACAAAACAAAATGTTTAAAAAAAATAATATAATTATTATGTAGGACAAGGGTTGCCATCCGTCCGGGTTTCCCCAGATCTGTCTATTTTGTCCTAGTCTAGTGCAGTGTTGCCAACTGCTAGCTTTACCCAGTAGCTAGACATTTTCAAAATGTTGCTAGATTTCCAGTTTTTTTTTATACTAAAAAGTTGCTAAATGTTACAGTACAGTGTACAGTAGATAAGTATAGGTTACAATAAAATGACAATTTCTGATAATTATTTTTATTTTGATTAATACCAACAAGAAGTTAAATTAAGCCGCAAGACTTAATTTAACTTCTTGTTGGTATTAATATATAATATATATAAATCCATTTCAAATTAAATTAAATTAGTTTTATATGGATAAAACAAAACAACACAAGGTAGAATACGAATAGCGCGTACTATTTTGGATTACCAAGTATTCTGCCGTAGAGGAAACGGGGAACGGGGGAATTCCCGGCCAGCGTCGACCTGTACTTACCGTAGCATCTATGACCATAGATTTTTTTTTTCTTTCGACTCGGCACACTACTCGACAAATTTCGATAGACTCACGTCTCATGAAGAAATGAAAAGTTGCTAGAAAAAGTAGCTAAAAAGTTTAGCTACAAGTTTTATAAAATTGTAGCTGTCGTGTCATCAAATAATAGCTAGATCTAGCTATAAAGTTGCTAAGTTGGCATCACTGGTTTAGAGGGCATCTGGGGAACGTTAAGGCGGGGCTTTATTTGTAGTTCAGGTTTAAAAATTTGAACTCTTGGGCCGCCCGCGACACACGCACTGTGCCCGCACGCCGCGTTCAACCGACGAACCGACTCGCCAAATTCACCGCCCCTCCCGTCGCAGTTGCACTTGCCTGATGCCTCGGTGCCGGTGCGCACTTGGACTTCGTCGCGCGCCGCCCTCACTCCGCAGTATGACATGTGCGGGTTCTGGGCTCTGGGGTTGTCGGGGTTTTAAACATTACACAATCTTATAATATATATATATATATATTGCATCCTACATAACTCTAAAATTTGGCAACCAGGACGGTTGCCAAATTTAGAGATGGCAACCCTATGTAGGATGCAATGTTATTATACAAGTTTCTTCATCAAAATATTATATTCCTTGCATGCATCGAGTAGGTAGGTACTATGCTATTTAAATAAGTAAGGGATCGCACTTGACAGTATTTGCCGCAAACTTCAGTCGAATGTGCACATTTTTGTACAGCTAGCAGAAACAAAATAGGCAAAAAAATATCTCGTTTCGATAAGTTATTTTGTTACAAGTGTTAATTTAATTGTTATTGTTCTTTTTGCTATAGTTTTATTGTTGTTGTTATTACTTACTACGAGTACTACTACTTGTTCAGAAAATAAAGATCTTCAAACCGAAAAAGTATGTATGTACTTATAATGTGTTTCGTTTTTTGTACAGTCGAGTTCATTAATATATTGGCACCATCATATTAGATATTTTTGTTGAAAAGGGTGACTACAACTTATTGCATAATGTACAGCATATTAATTATTGAACCATTCACATGAGGACATATATTTGATCCATAGGTTCTATAGTAGGTATTTATTGAGCTTTTCAACGCTCACAATATTTTGAATCCTTGATGGTGCCAATATATTAATGAACTCGACTGTACACCCTACATATAAGGTATGAAGTTCTCTTCAAATGGAAACCAAAATGGCGTCTTGATTTGACAGTCCCATTCTTATTTAAATCGCATAGTATGACCCTGAGAGGATGAGTCTTGGGTACTAGTGATTATTTGTGTCTTGGGCCAAGACAAATAATCACTAGTACCAGTTCTGTGACCACTACCTACGTAACCAATAAATTTTATTAAACTTCTCAAATTTTAGCAACCTTCTACTGCTCAGAATCACAGAACACTTTTAATTTATGGTCGCGCGTTATTATCGGTCGGTAATACCGGACGCGTTGTTTGATGACGACAAAGTAAGTTTTTAAGTTACTTATTTAAATTGTAAATTATGTAGTTGCCTAGCTAAATTATGGCCTTTTATTGCTAAATATTACTTTATATTTTTTAGGGATCCTCAAAAAAAAACCTAACCCTAGGACCCTCCGTGTTGTCTGTCTGTCACGAATAATTTCTCAAGAAAGCGTAGAGGTATCAAGCTGAAATTAATATCAGATACCTAGGTACTCGGGTCTGCTATCATAAATTTTCCAAAAAAACTTCATAGCACTTACGTCCTTTTGTTGAGAAGCGTAGGTTTTGGGCAATAACTCAAAAATGGTAAATCTGATAACTTCAAAATAATTTTCGTTGGAAGTACCCATTTTTCACTTATCTTTGTGATTTTATCAGATTTTTAGGTTTTACGGTTTAGAAAATAGAGGAGGGACACAATTCATGCTACTTTGGGAGCGATTATTTCCGAAAATATTCCCAAAATAAAAAACTTCCTTCTAAGGAAGTCCTTTAAGTGTTTTTAAAAGATCTGTCGAAGTAGGTATGTGATATAGTAAATAATAGGTTGGTGAAAAATTTCTTCGCATTTTTTAAGAAAACAAACATTTTTTAATATAGTTTATTTACATTTAACTAAAGTATGTAGGTTTTTGTTCGATAACTTTTTGACATCTTGTAGGTGATCCCATTGCTATAGAAATTTTGGGACTTCTTATCAAAATACCACGACAAGTAGTTTTGGCAGTCCTCTCGTGATGTTAACATGACACTGCCTAAAGAATTCTGAAGAGACCGAAACAGGTGGAAATCTGAAGGTGCAAGGTCAGGACTATACAGCGGATGCATTAACCAAACTCAAGCCCAACCCAGCCAAACTCTCTTAATTTTTGCTGAGTGGCTAAAGATGTGTGAGGTCTAGCGTTATCATGATGAAAACCACACCACTCCTGTTGATTAATTCCGGCCGCTTTCTCTCAACTTATTGCTTTTATCATTTGTTCGCAGTAGAGTTCAGAATCGATGGTCCTGACTGGTGGTAACAGCTCATAATGAATAATGCCCTTCCAATCCCACCACACACACAACATCACCTTGTTGCGAGTTAACGCGGGTTTCGCCACAGTCTGTGAAGCACGACCTTTCAAAGGATGGCCGGTCAAAGGACGACCGGCCGGTCGTCCTTTGACCGGCCACCCCTTTGCTCCTTTGTTGACCACGACCTTTTTCGCACGTTCTTGTCGTACGTGATCCAATCCATCACCAGTTATCAGCTTCTTCAAAAATGGTTCGGTTTCATTACGTCGTAATAAAGAATCACAAATGAGTACACGGTTCATTAGGTTTCGTTCAGTGAGCTCGTGAGGTATCCAAACATCGAGCTTTTTTGTGTACCCAGTTTTTTTCAAATGCGCCAAACTGTTTTGTGGTCAATTCCCAGTTCTTCAGCTACGTCGTAACTACTGATATGCCGATCTTGCTCCACTTTTTCAAAAATAGCATCCATTTTATCCGTAATAGGGCGATCAGAGCGACGTGCATCTTTGACATCAAAATTTCCGGATTAAAAACGCTTAAACCATATTTGTGCTACTCTCACAGACACTGCACTAGGTCCATAAACATTACAATTTTTTTTCGCGGCTTGCGTTGCTTTTTTACCTTTTTTGTAGTAACATTTTAAAATGTATCGAATTTCTTCATTAGATTCACTCATCTTGACAGTACGAAAAACTAACTCTTTTCTTAATTTGAAATTAAGTTCTTTTAAATTTAAACTTTCAATGATACCAAAACCAGCCAGATACAAATAGTATAGCCAAAGAGATTTTATTACAATTTCATACATATGAATGCGAAAAGACTTTTTCCCCAACCTAATATTTGCTGAAAAAAAAAAAATTTACATCTGTTCGAAAAATAAAAATGAAATATTTATACCCATGATGGGTCTCCTCCAGAAAATATGTAGGGAATTTAGCCTACTATATCACGCTGGCCTGAAACTTATACCTTCCCCGAAACTAAAACCTGGCTGCGCCCGTGGTTGAGGGTATATAAAATATTTCTAATAAGGTATCCTAAACCTCCTTTTTTAATAGGTACCTAAATAATCTTCCATAATAAAATAAATAACTTGTCACTAGAGCCGGTACTTCTTTAAAACACAATTTTATTCCTCTCAAATCCAAATAAAAATTTCATATTTAAACAAAATTGGTAGTCATTGTGAATAGGTAAAATAAAAGAGGATATAAAGACGGGGTTCATTTTATTCATGTTATAGAAAACACACTAACTTTTGTTTTCCTTTTCGTATATAACTACTTCCAGCTCTCCATTTTCATTTAACTGCAATGTTTTTAAACGTCGTTTACGATTATATTTGAGCATTGAAAGACCATATTCTATAAGTTTTGGTAAGGGTTCTTTCTGATATTTATCCTTTCTATGTAGAACATTATAACATACACGATACAAAAATGTGGGTGTATAGACATCTGGGAACTGTTTGACAACTTCTCTCCATCTAATGTCACTCCAGATTTGATAGGGTAATGATTTTAACCTGAAATTATAAATTATAACTTTGAATACCTAAATAAAATATTTTAATACTTTCTGCCGCAGATTTCAGCGTCGTTGTACGGTGTCCCAAAAAACCATTATGTTTCTGTACACGACTGAACGCCGGTTTGCCTTTATCCTACGTCTATTTAGCATAGTAATTAATTTAATTCTTACAATATTTTTATTATGAAAACTTACACTTTATATATTTTTTTCCTTATTTTTTTCACTTTCACACTCTTTTTTACAAAGAGTTGCACATGAAGAGTGTCATACCAAAATGTTCTTATATGAACATAATGATGGTCGAAGTTTTTTGCAAGCTTTTCCCATACTTCTTTATCGATGTTTTTATTCTTTAGTTCTTCTAAAGGTAAGCCAGTGTACGTCATAAGCAGTCTTACTAATTTTGTAGCTAAAGGCAGAGTCCACTTTATCTTCTTTCTCTCTGGTTTTCCTGAAATGTTTGTAACATAATTGTATTCTTATAATAAGTAGGAGTAAAAGGAAGGGTCTGGAGAATGCGGAGAACCCCTTAATACATTAAAAAATAATCTCTTTTCAGCCATCATAATGGGGCTCTAACATTCTGATATATTTCAAATAGTAGGGGAGGGTAATTTTACTAAATAATTCTTGTTACTTTGTCTTGTGGTAATCAGCTAACTTTATTTTTACAGTTACTTTTGCATTACTTAAAAAAATAAACAAAGTTTTCCGAACCCGCAAACTCCCACAAATAGGAATGTAACTTTGGTTTGTTTTTGAGTTATTGTTTATTAAATTACATGCATTTCCTATTTTACTTACCATTGTACATTTGTTGTAGTCTTTTATATATTCCCCTTGGCTCTCTTCCTAATACTCTAGACAGCAGTGTAACACAATTATTTGGATGTTGTGTAAAACATACTTGCATAATTTTTTCTTCCTCTGGTGAGTAGGCACCTTTTACTGGTCCACCAAAATAAGTTTGAATATGTCTGAAAACTTGAAAAGGAGTTCTTTCTAGTCCTCGTGATAAATACGAAATAACATAACGTCTAGCACATTCTTCAGGTGTTTTGGGTTTTCTACATTTGTGATTTCTCCAACGTGCCAAACATATTAATTTATCTGGTACATTAAATTCCTGTAAATCAACAAATGCTTAATAAAAATCTTCACTGACTAATATACTAGTATTGGTTTGTTAGACTTATAAAAAGTTAGGAGTTAGGAGAGCCCTACGTCCAGTGGACTACAATAGGCTGAAATTATGTTGATGATGATGATAATTATTATAAGTCTTACAATATTTGCTATTATTAAGTTTACAATTTGTGAATGTAAGGTGATGAAGAATCACAATTTTACTAGCAGGTGTATCCGAATGTTGCGCAAGAGGTCCCAGGTTCGATTTCCAAACCGGAAAAAAATGGTGCTGGGTTTTCTATGATGAAATTCTTAATATCCGCCCAGAGTTTAGAGCACAATGTGCCTGGTTGATCCTATATTGAGCTAACATATCTGGCAATATGTGGGTGAGATTCACCTCCGCATTCCCTAGGAAACGTTATAAAATAAGTAATCAAAGATTAATTTACTAAAGTACATACATACCTCTATAAATTCATGCCAGTTTTTCAATAATATGTCATTTTCTGCTTTGCTAATTGTATCAGTCTTATATGTTTCTTTATGTTCTTCATTAGTTTCTTGTAATGGACGAGCCACAGAATTTGTTTGTTGGTACCATGGCTGCTCCCATGTTACCTCCTGATGCTCCAATCTGTTAAGCAATAACTCCATAAACAGCTCATCTTCTTCTTTGATTTCTTCTAAATACATGAGTATTCTATCCATACATGCTGGTTCTTCAGTTAAATCATCATCAAAGCCCTTCAGTATATCACACAATTCCATTCTATATTTTATTTTTACATCAATATCAAAGCAATATGATACTAGAAAGTGTTATCTACTCATAAACATTTATTGACTACCTATTTCATCCAGGAAATAGATGTTTGAAAAAAAAACAGTTTACAGTTTATAAGGTTAGGTCTTGCTTTCCTATAGTAGAAATGTCAAATTTAATGAAGATTGCTTTGAAATAAGTGCGCGCCAGACAATCATAGACAACAATCATAGACTATTTGTTAGATTTTGAGGAAAAGAAATAAGGTAAACTGCTAGACTACTTATGTAAATATCTCTTTACCATAATAATTCTTGGTTTGAAAATCAAAGAACCTACAAGTTTTTTTGAGTTTGTGTGTCTATTTCATTATATTCAAGCAGGCTCAGCAGCAGCTGGTGATTTATTTTTTTACCTACAGCTAGGGATTTAGAAACGACTACTATGATTATTATATGGATACATTAAGAAGTATAACACCATTGTAATTAAATAAATTTATTGTGAAAAGTTTCTATAGTAGGTATTCGGTACAGTCCTCACTCAGTCTTCAGTGCTTCATTCATTAGGTGCAAAAACCTAAGATTCCGAATTTCAGATATCTTTTAAAATAACTTGATAAATGTTGTGTGTCTGTGGTCATCAGATAAGTGTTCTGCACTGACCGGTATATACCACTGGACTAGTGTTGGGTAATGCTAATAATCCGGTTAATATAATTTTAATAATAATCAATTAAAAGCAGTTAATAGCCATTAATAGCCAATTATGGATAATAAGCCCTGCTGTTAATGTTATTTTAGTGATTGAAAATTTCTCTTCATGGTTTTCAGGCTTAGGACTGTCAGATTAGACTTTATTTTCATTATATTAATTTGTAATAAATTTATGTGCAATTTAAAACTAATCTGACCCATTTAAACATTTTCAATCAGCTATTTACATAATTTTTAGTAGTTATATTTTTTTGTACTTAGTTTTACTTTTTTTTAAATTCTTAATCAGTAATTTATATCAATCTTAGTATTTTTTTTTGTTTTCGTTTTTTTCTTTTTTGTTTCTTTGATAAAAAATAATCTTCAGCCTAATTACTGCTAGAAACGCTGGATTCTTCTGTATTTATTTATTTATTATTGATTCTGGTGTATTTAGATATACAGGTTGATTACTGTCACAGGATATTTCACCGATTTCTGATATTGGAGCGAAGGGTTCCGAATAATAATCCACGTGGAAATCACTTTCCGTAACTACTCTTGATGGTCTGTTTTCCAAATTCCAGTTGTGGGATCTGTAAGTTATTTTTCCTGCTTATTCAGTATTTATTTTGTTTCTTTTTTTTGTATGTACATCAGCTTGAGTACTAAAGGTTCTTGCCGTAGCTGCTGACGTGTAAGGAGATATCGATTTTGGTGTCAATCAGCCCAAAAACAACAAAGTTTAAGATGGCGGGCATTTTTACAATGTTGACTTCAGAAGTATGCCCAGTGATCAATGGGATCGTCAAATATCGATTTTGGTGTCAGTCAGCTCAAAAACAACAAAGTTCAAGATGGCGGCGGGCAGTTGTACAACTTTGACTTCAGAACTATGCCCAGTGATCAATGGGATCGTCACTTCGTCAGATATCGATTTTGGTGTCAATCAGCCCAAAAACAACAAAGTTTAAGATGGCTGGCAGTTTTATAATTTTGACTTCAGAACTATGCCCAGTGATCAATGGGATCGTCACTTCATCAGATATCGATTTTGGTGTCAATCAGCTCAAAAACAACAAAGTTTAAGATGGCGGGCAGTTTTACAACTTTGACTTCAAAACTATGCCCAGTGATCAATGGGATCGTCACTTCATCAGATATCGATTTTGATGTCAATCAGCCCAAAAACAACAAAGTTTAAGAATAATAATAATAATATTCTACCACATTTGCACAGCGCCATCTAGACCCAAATTAAGCAATTATATTTGCTTGTGTTATGGGTACTAAACAACACTGATATACTACTTAAATACATTTTTTTTGTAAATACATACATATTATAGATGAATTACACCCAGACACAGAACAAACCTTTATGCTCATCACACAAAGATTTGTCCTGGGTGGGGATCGAACCCACAACCTCCGGCTTAGCAGTCAGGGTCACTACTAGACCAACAGGCCAGTCGAAAAGAAGGCGGGCATTTTCACAACTTTGACTTCAGAACTATGCCCAGTGAACAATGGGATCGTCAGATATCAATTTTGGTGTCAATCAGCCCAAAAAACAACAAAGTTCAAGATGGCGGATTTCGGAAATATTACCGACGTATATATTTAATTAAATGTAAAAAAATGGACTTTTTAAAAACATATAGTGTACCAAAATTCTCAAAATGTTCTTCAAAATGTAATTTGACATCATCATGGATTTTAATGAAACTTTACAATAATATAGCTTATACATCAGAATAACACATAGGCTATATTATATTCCCATATTTCCACGGGAACGGGAACTACGCGGGTTAAACCGCGGGCGGAAGCTAGTGTAGTTATAAATGAAATAAAAAAACAAACTTAATAAATCAAAATATTTATTCAATTTATTATCATTATTAAAAAAAGGAAAAATGTGAACAGGAATAATGTAAATTTAGAATACGTACGAGCTATTGCGCCTACATAACAAAACTCGACATGTCAAATTACGTTTTTGCTCTAATATTTTTATAAGGCATTTCATATAATAAAGTTTAATTCGTAAGTAAACTGTATTAACTACCGATTTCAAAGAAAATCTACTTTGATCCGATGGTACACGACAGGTTTGTTACGAATATTCGCATCCGCATCCGTAAATGCGGAATATTCGCATTATTCATTCAGGTGATAAGATGAATAAGATAAAAAAGATTTTTGATTATGAAACTAGAAGCTTAAAATTCTGTTGTGTCATAAGTAAAACTAAAAACTTTTGTAATTTTGTTCTAAAAATATGATTAAATAAATAAAAAGTTAAAATTAAATTGGTTTTCAGTTATTTATGCACTTAAAATTTAAATAATTATCCTTTTAAAATCCCAAAATCAACTTTTTAATAATCCGCATCTGCATCCGCGGTTGTCTAAATTTTTGCATCCGTAACAACCCTGGTACACAATGCGTAGTAGCGAGTGCCCCATACCTAAATAATATCATAAAGGTCCCATTTCTTTTAGATAGAAGAGTGGCCGGGCTGGGACGCATACGTCCCATGCGGCCACAAAAAATGTTCCATATCTGGTGAAATAAGCGGTACTTGTTTTTTCTTTTTGAGTACAGAAAAGTACGCATCCGTACTGCTTACTGACATTGCCACGGCCTTTTTTATCGCTGTGGCCGGGCTAGGTCGTAACACACCCATTAAGGGGCGCTTTCATGTTGGGTAGCCATGATTTTTGAAACGCTGGATCAGGTTGAAATCTACAATGAAATAAAAATCTATTATTATAGAAACCTAAGGACCTAGATAAATCGAAAAAAAAAAATGGGCAGTCAGCTTTTATTTCATTTACTTCTATGAACAAATTAAAATTTTGTTTGCAACCATAGATCACATCAGACCATGATCATATTTATCGATATGACGATATGGACATCACCAACACTTTGTTTACAAAACGTATTATATACGTCAATATTACGTCAAATATAGTTTCAATCTTCTCCGCTAGTTGGTCAAATAGACAAAGAAAATTAGCTGTCAATTGTATAGGACAGCCAGTCCAGACTCCAGAGGTATATACAGGTCAGTGGTATTCTGTGGTCATCAAAGAGCACAGAACACTTATTGTCAGAGAGCACAGAGTACATTACGTAGTATCCCTTATTAGTCTGTGGAGTACATTATGCTATACTGTCAGAGAGAGAGGCAGTGAGTGTGTCAAGTGTATGTAGGTAATAAAAAGTTTTGTGAAAATAATAAATTGGATGGCGGGCGGATGGCGAAGTTAATCAATGGAAGATTTATATTTTCGTATTTTACTTTATCCTTTTGAAGAAATCAAATGAAGTAGTGAGTGTTGTGTGAAGTTTCATAATAGTTTTTGTAACATTACATTGACAATTTGACACAGAACAGATTATCTTTGATAACACTTGTGATAGCTTTTGTGTATTTTATCCTATTACCAATATATTTTCTATATTGTAGATCGTTATAGAATCTTGTTGTTGGATTTATGTATAATAATATGAGTGAATTTTATGAGGCATGTTCGAAATACATAGCTTAAATGAATACCAGTTACATATAGGTTGAAACATAGACTGATGTTGTATTTGTGAAGCTTTATTACATGTGACACCAATCAAGTTAACAACTATCTCAAGCCTAAAATTTCATAAATAATGTATTCTGTAATTGGTAACTATCATAACAAACCAGAAATCGGTTTTACGTGAACTCTGTAATTTTACTTTGTTTCTTTTTTGTGTGGTTACAAATGTGGGATACTGATCAACATTAGAATTCAGTCACAGAAATGTTTAAACTTTAACTCTCTTTAAGTGTCAATCAGACACTACATTGTTAAGTGTTTTACCTATTAATCTGGATATAAGTCTGTAATCACTAATGCTATGACAATATGCTAGGTAGCTAATATGTTTATAGTGATGAAATAATGACTTCTTTAACACACCTGATATGCTGACTACAACTGAGATTCTATCAAGTTTACTATACCAGAAACTTTGTCAGTATTTGCCCAATTTTCTATAAATTTTCCAGATAAATATCAGTTGCAGTAGACATAAGGTTATTTTGGACATTACTGTAAGGCCATTCCATCAGAGATGCGCGAGGATGTGATGTTTATTATGAACTAATAGAATTGCTTCATTTACCTGACGTTATGTAAGGAAGCAATTTTATTGGTTCATAATAAACATCACATCCTCACACATCTCTGGTAGAAACGCAGCCATGTGGAGACCTCATTATCTCCAAAGCAGATACTGAGGCATGAATCTGTACATATACATTGGTTGTATTTGGAAGGGTATTCTTAACTTCCCCTTATTTTTATTTTTTAGTTGTCTTCCAATGAAGAAAGTAAAATAAAAACTATGTTTGTTTCACGTGATAAAAATGCTGGCAAAAAAACATTTCAGAAACCAAATATTCTTAGAAGGAAACCTAAGGTTTCAGCACAAAGATCGGACATTCCCAAAGTTAATGAATCTAAGGGATTAAAATCTAAAATTGCCAGCACACACGTGGACAATACAAAAATAAGTAATCAATATTTTGACCAGACACATGAAGAAAACAACAAAACAACAATAACAAAATCTGTTTTAAAACTGACAATAGCTAATAATAATGTTGAAGAGAGTGATGTTAACATATCACAGGAGACTGATATAGATGCCAATGTTATTAGCAATGCCACTATTACTAGCAATATTGTAGAAATTAAATGTAAGTATTTGTTTCAGCACTTGCTAATTTTTAGTTCGGCCAAGTTCAATCGGCCAATCTTTCATTAGGTAAAAAATGTATGATTAATAAAAGTAAAGGTAATCGTTCTTGGGCTTAGAAATAAATTTAATTATTTACAGATGAAGATCCTGAACCAAGTTCACTCAACATAGAATCATTTATAAATGGTGGAGTAAGTGAGCAGGTATGAGATCATATTTGTATTTCAGAAATAGATGAAGCATTTTGTTCAAGGCACATTTCCCAGTAGCTGTCAATGTGTCAAAGTGTTTATTTTTAGGTTTTGTTTCACTTGATCTATTGTTGCAGAATTTACCTTTATCTAACATTGATGCCACTGTATCTTCTAAAAAGAAAACACAGGCTAAAACAAAGTGGTGCTTTGATTATATAAATAATTCTATGGATATTAAGATTAATAACTGTAAGTAACGTTTTTCTGTAAAATTTTGCACTATCATTTTTGATATAAGTAATTAATAAAAATCATAATTTACAGATAATGCCATCACTGAACAAAAGTCAGATTTTATAATTGATGTTGTGCCTTCCGCATTTCCGACTACTGTTCAGCAGCCATCTAAACAATTACATGAAATTATTTGTTCATCAGCTCCTACTCGAACTGCGTCTGTTGAGCTATTTTCTAACAGAGCAGTCAAGTTTAAGGTAGCTATAACTTTTTCTATTAAAGTTCAGATACTATTATTATAAATGAAAGTAGCAACTATTTTAAATAAGTGATTTCATATTATTATATTTAATGATTTTTTGGAGTTGTATGTCACATGTAACGAAAAATTATGTTTTACTAACGTTTCAGTGTGATGAACCTAACTGCAGCAAAGGTTTCTGGAGTGAAGAAAGACTGAGAAAGCATAAAAATTCGCACAACAGACAACCCACGGTACGACCTCCGAGTCAAGTAGTAATCGAATGTCCTGTAAAGAAAGTGCTCGATGATGGCGGCGAAGATAAATGCCCGCGGACATTTCAAGTGAGAAGAGACCTCTTGAAACATCTCAACGCGGACCACGCGCCTGAGGATGCGCTTCACAGGTGAGGCTAGCGTAACGGGCGGACGTAACACCAACATTACAACGCCTAAGCTCGAAACCATGTTTAATCCTTAACTACTTAGCATATATTATAATAATGTCACACAAGTACGTTTTGGAGAGTCTCCACAGTAAAGTGTTTCTAAAATGTATGATTAAGTAAAGAAAGGGCTCAATATTAGGATTCCATACCTCAAAGGAAAAAAGCGGAACTCTTATAGGATCTATAATAGGAGCTTATAGTCCGTCTTTCAAGAATATTTTTCTCAAGAACGCTATCAGGTACAATGCTGAAATTAATATCAAATACTTGGGTCTGCAATGCCTTGTTGCAATAAAAAAAATCAGAGTTTAAAGAAAACGCAATCAAGATCAAAGAAGTCAAAACGTATAGGGTACTTCAAGTTGATATAGAATCATGAAGAAGCAATATCAAATTGCACTAGTAAAGGAAAAAATTCCGAAAACTGTACTCATGACTCTCAAGTAGTTATATCGCTGAATAATACTTGAGAGGGTATTTAATGATAAGTCTAGTTTATGCCGAACTAATATTGAGATCTTGCACCTATATGTGAATATTTGTTCTAACTTATAGCTATCCGGTTACCTAACAATATTTTAAGAAATTTATTATACTGGAACCCTCAGTGCGCGAGTTCGACTCGCACTTGACCGGTTTTTTTTACCGTCAGACGCCCTACAATAATTTTTATTCACCTAAGACAAACGCGTATTACATATCTCCAACTTCTGAGCATTTGAGTAACACAGAGCAGCGAGAAGAAAAGGTACAGGGACGTACAAGTTCGTACAAACTTGTTGGGTAAAGTGGAGCAAACATATTTTTAAAATATAGCTCCGATTAAATAACAAAAGTTGAAAACCACAAAATCTTTACATATAAAATGCTTTGTACGACACTCAATTGCGACGTTGCCACTCTGTTTGTAAATACGCTCTAAACTCGAGGGGATCCATGAGACGTACGGTACGTGGTAATGTTATTAGACAATGTGGTAGGTGTGACGTGTGCGGGCGGCGCTTCTTCTGGGCGTCGGGGCTGCGCGCGCACGCCCAGTCGCTGTGCGCGCGCGGCGGGCTGGCGTGCGCGTGGCCGGGCTGCGGCCGCGTGTTCCGTCTGCCGTGTCGCCTGCGCGAGCATGCGCGTGCGCACACCGGCGACCGCCCCTACCTCTGCAAGTATCCCGTACGTATCTGTGCTGCTTACTACGAATTGAGTGCACACACTGAATACTTTTTGTCCGTCAAATAGGCCGTGATATAGTGTTCAACGCACGAAAGAGTGGTAGAAATCCCAACCAAAAATCAGATTACTTTTTAAAATAGTAACTGAACGCACGTATGAGTACCTACCACTAAAGACGATCTGCGCGCTCCCATAGTATTTAATATTGGCATTTTTAGTGTGTTTTCGTACATTTCTGAACGAAAAGTCTAAAGTGTGCATTCTGAGTGACGACGTACCGCGTGTTGCGGATTGCGAAGAGACCTATGCGTTCCCGCTCGAACTCCGTATAAGTTCTACCGCACCGAACATTTCTGTTTAATTCGGTCGGCGTTCATTCCGCATTCGTGGTGCGCCGTCGCTCAGAACGCACAGTCACGGTGTGTGTGCACAGGAGTGCGGCTGGGCGTTCCGGTCGGCGAGCAAGCTGGTGCGCCACGCGCGGCGCCACACGGACGAGCGGCGTCACGAGTGCGAGGCGTGCGGCCGCGCCTTTCTGCGCCGCGAGCACCTGCGCGACCACGCCGCGCGCCACCACCACGCCACCACCAGGCCCACGCACCTCTGCCATCATCCAGGTTACTACTTATCACCCGCCTTATTACTTAAATAAGGGTAACACCTAAATATATATAAAAGTAGGGTGGAGTTTTCCGGCTAGTTTTCTTTAACGTATTGATCATGCTGTCGGTCGTCAGGTGTATAATTCTTTATTAATATTTTAGGTTGCGAGCAAACATTTACAAACATGAGCACTCTATACATGCACATGAAGAAAGTCCACAAAAAGGCAAAAAGCGAGGCCATCGCTCCCACCACGACAGATGAAGAAAGACTGAGCGCAGTGGATAATGGTGAAAATATATATTTGGTGAGTAAATTGGTAAAGTATGTCTTCAATCAACATTTGAAATTGAAAATATTGACAAAACTCCAATTTTATAAAATATCTATCTCTAGTAGAACTTTCCCTACAGGTGGTATTACAAAATTCCACCCTGTATACTGTATATAGATAGATGTGTGATTTCATAGTAGTTTTTTATTTTTTCACAGAACCTTGATATTTTTTCCAAAATCAAATTAGCTTATGTTACTCCTTGTAGCGATGGTAGCCAAATGGATAGATAGCCGATAGCTTCGGAGTTTACCTCAAACAAACAGACAGGCCGATATAAATGTTACAAATTGTGTTTTGTTGTAAGTAACGTACATACTTTCATATGCCTATTCTAAAAGGCTGTTGTTTGACGGTTGTTTTTGATATTACAATGACACTTCCATTGTATTTATTTGTGTAGACAAGGAAGTTATATTAGAATTAGGTTGAGTGAGTTAGGTAATGTTGCAGGTGAGCGTGGTGGAGGCCGACTCGGCGTGTGGCGCGGAGGTGGCGCCGGGCGTGGCTCGGGCGGCGCCGGGCGTGGCGCGGGCGTCGCCGGGCGTGGCCCGGGCGGCACCGGGCGTGGCGCGGGCGGCGCGCACGCACTGCACGTGGCCGCTGGCGCCGCGCGCCGCGCTCCTCGGAGACTACGTGCTCGACGACGACACGCACGTGAGTTGCCTTCTAACTTACTAATTAGTTGGTACTCTTGTCTACTCAGGCCAGTTTGTGACCGCGTAGCAGTCACAATATAATGAGAATGATTACAGAATTATTTATACTTTAAATAGATAATACCTACTTAACTAGGTGTCACCCGGGGCTGTGATCCCGGGGATGTTTCTTTGCCATGACCTTTGAGAGGCAGGGCTCAGTAGGTAACCCCCGCTCAAACTGAGCCACTCACCTGGGAAAGTGCCTCTGCCTTACAATAGACTGCCACCCATTATAAAATTAGTGTGGTGTTCCTGCTAGTGAGTAGTGGTCTCCAGAGCTCATTGGGGAGGGGAAAGAGGTTTTAAAGGGTCGGTAACGCGCGTGTGTTGCTTCTGGTGTTTCAGGCGGTGGTATAAAAAAAGTTATAATATTGTGCATAGAAAACTGAAAATAATCTTTTGCCTTACAATATTTTTTGATGGTTCGGACTGCAAGTGTGGTACCATTCTTAAGCCGATGGCCCACCTGATATCATGCTCTGCGTGCCCGAACAACTGCTCGCAGGTATATTTGATGAGCGCTGTCGGTGCGGTGACTGTGGCCAAATTTGTTGGACTAATGCAATTTAAATTGTTTTGCTGTCGATACGAAAAGAAGAAGAAAAATAATTTCAGACGTTAAATATTATTGTGTGGTTTATTTCGGGCGATTTTAGGTGGAGAACGCGGAGTGTTCAGCGAGTAACGTGTACACGGTGCGAAGCGATCTGTTTCTTCACGGCAACGCGCCTATCGATGATGACAGTCAGTGAGTGAGATCTTTTTTAAACCGACCTAGCGAATAAGGCCTTAAATATATTTATGATGTGTGTGTTTGGGTGCAGATGTAAGAGGCAAATCACGTGTCTCGTTTCTAATGTGGCGCCACATTGTCATAAAATGTATGGTTTATGGCCGGACTTATGAATATGACACGCTCTGAACGGAGTGCGAATTTCGTCACACTTTAGTTTAATGTTTAAAGTTTTTAGTTTAAAGTTTTAAAATATAGGTACGATTAATATGTTTACACATTGTATTTTGGACAGAAATATCGGCGGAGCGGAGATAACAGAAAGCGAAGCGGCGCCGCCGCTCGACACAGACCTGTGTCTCATCGACTCTCACCCCACCATTGATCTCATGCAGGTTTGTATTTATCTTTATATACATAATTCTTCTGTACGTGTGTTGACAGTGAACTCCTCTTAAACGGCTGAACCGATTTGAATGAATTTTTGTGTATGCGTTCAAGTGGATTCGAGGATGGTTTAGATTCACAAATAAAAAAATGCAATCGATTGGTATATCATGCAGGACAACGTCTGTCGGGTCCGCTTGTATAATTATAGTTTCTTTTGTATGTATTAAACATATTGAATTGTAATGCACTATTTATTCGAAAGATTACTAAACATTACATTACTATACATACTTTACGTAATTCAAGGGACATTGTGCTTGTTTTCCTAAATTAAATAAAAAAACGGCTGCACCAATGTATTGGGCTAATTATTTCATTTATTAATAAAATTAATGTCCGGAGAATAGTTTCTGTGGCCACGTAAATCGAACCGCCATCTTTTTCGTGGTCAGCCACGCCGCCGACTTGTTGTCTCAGGGCACATAAATGAATATGTCGTTATTTTATTTCTAGGAGGAGTTGATGTATGACGATGCCGCAGTAGATGAATCTTCATTCAGAGTGTTTCTCATGAACGGCGAGGAGCTCAGTTAGTGACTAGTATATGTTATCACACAAGATAAGGCTGCTAAGCGAGTCATAGTTATGCCTAATATGTATAATAATTATATCACTAGTGGTAATGTTGCCAGGTACATTTCAGTAGTATTTCATCGGAGTTGTACTGAATCAGTTCTTTGTCAATAGTTTGAACATCTGCGTCTAGACAATGTACTTTAATCTTGTGAGGAAGTTTGTAGATGCAACCACCAACATAGTGGTGCAAAGACTGAGAGTGTATTTGACAACAAATTCGATGATCTCAATAAGTTGTATATGTGCCGAAGGTCGGTATATACGAAAGACATGATTTTTTTAGTCTTAAGGGTGCAATACTACAATTTATAACGACTAATAACTGTTATAGCGTATTTGTTAAATTAAATTAGGTCCTAAATTAACATTAAATTTAGATGCAATATTATTTAGAAAGTGTAAATGTTTGTGTTCTTAATTGTCTGTAATTAACATGTTTCTTTAAATTACATGTCTTGGTAGAAATGCGTAAACCGAATATTCAAGAAACAGGAATAAAGGTGTGTTAGAAAAAAAAATTATCGACGCCTTCGGAGAATTAATTGAAATAGAATAAGTATTTTTTTTATGATTTTCGAAGGATAAATATAAAAAGTATTATACTTATATATTATAATTTTATAAAAGACTAGCTTCCACCTGCCTTCGCCGAGTGGTATGTAGGTAATAACCTTCTGTATGAATCACTCAATCTATTGGTGAAAACCGCATTAAAATCCGTTGGGTAGTTTATTTCTTAATGTATTATCGTGTAGGGATGAGAAATAAAACTAAAAAAAGAATCAGTAGGTGTATCTTGACTCATACAGGTCCAAAGTGCAAAACAAATCTGCTAATAGCACAATGATTTTGTTAGTCGGGGGCGTCGAATACGATAGATACGGTTCTATATATCAATATAAGCTTAGATAACAATTAAACCTGTACAGTTACCGTTTGGTTCCGAAGGTGATTACTCTCTACACGTCGTGTTGGTTCACAAAGTCGCAGGCGTCAGTTACTTCGATGCGAATTCGTATTTTTGTCGAATCTCGCTATCACTATTTTGTTGTTTAAGTACACAATTTGCCTTGATGATGCATGTGACTAGATATCAAATACTGCAAAGTTTAAAGCCTTATAATATTCCCCCTTATCCTTCCTTTTCATTATAAGATTGAAGTGTTTTATAATATTATTGTTAGCATTTTAGCGTACTCGATTATCTTTATTAGACGGGAACATCACTTTATGAAACAAACTTTCAATATTTTGCTCACTCTTAAAGTAATGTAAGATATGATCTCTAAAAATGCCTTTTAGATTTAAGGTCGAATAGAGAATTAGATTAATTGTGAATGTTTGTGATATTGATCGATTATAAAAGAACCATTGATTGCTGTACAAAGGGACAGTTTCAAGATTATTTAATAATATAACGTTAGACGTAAGATATTTACAATAACGTGTTACTATCTAGAATGAAGACGTAGTACCAGGCTTCTACTTTTTATATACTTAACATGTTTATTTAATTAATGAACTTTTGGAAGTGCTACTTAACACAAAGATTCGTCTGTTGGCCCTAGGCGTAAAGACATACAGACGCTTCCAAGGCTAATTGTTCTAAACGACATTTTTGAAAGTTACAGGAGAGCTATTTCGAGTTTAGTTTTTTGAAAAAAAAAAAGATAAAAATCTACAATAAATATTCCACCTTTCTAAATAGTTTTCATGAATATATGCCCTTTTTTACTGAAAAAAATTTCATTTGACTTAAAATGTATCGTATGTGTGCTGGAAGAAAGCAAAAAGGTCCAACTGCCAGTGGTTTACCTACAGTTTAACATTTATTTAATTTAGAAAATTATATAGAGGTGAGTAGGGGCCTCATGGTTTAACGAACTAGGTACTACAGCTGAATTAAATTATTGTAACTTTGTGTGTATTCAATTTGTGGAGATAGCAACAGGTCAAATTAGATATTCAACATAGTCGTATATAAAATGAAACAACAAACAAATGATAAAGACTATATATGCTCATATAATTTAAGTTACCAACTACAAATATTGCTCAATTAGGGTGGCAATGTGGGGTTCAAGCGCCATAAAAAATTGAAACCTATTTCAAACGACGCAGAAATAATCGCTGATTCCAAATATGTATATAACTCAATTTCGCAAAAAATTTCGCTTAGACCTATAAATTAATTATCCTTGGAACCGTCGTATTTATATAGTTGAGTTGGTTGGCTGTGCAAATGTTGCTCGGGTTCGACATAACAAAGTTGTAATGGGGAAGGTAGCGCGCTTCCGCCTACGTCTAGCCTACATGTGGCTAATCATAATGTAACGTACCTAATAACTGTATATAAGAAGTTCTATTTTTGGATTTACAAGGTAAATGTGAGATTGCTTATTTTTTGAGACTGTTGTCCAAATTACGATCATGATAATCGTTTTGTTGAAAATTGTATATTTGAATGTAGGTATTTCAAAATTATTTTTATAAACGAGTTTTATTTTGGTTATTAATATTTGTTTTGTTTAGTTAAAATGTGTCATGAATAGTATAATATCTGATATGACAGGCCGCACAGTATACATGTACTAAGTCAAATTTAAATTAGATAATCAAGATAATCACACATATCAATTATTTAGTTTGTTATATTAATCATAGTTTTAATTGGTTGCTTTGTGTTTAATTGTAGATTTTGCTATATTAGTATCTAAATCTAATAAATGTTTTTGTAATTATCTTTTGTCTTTTTTTCGTAAACATGTCTATTAAAACTAAATCAGGTTCCAGGCATGGGCGCTTCCTCACGAGGAAGCAGAGTTCTTCAGTGCGAACAATTTTGGAAAAAGCCACGACGACAATACAACATAATTATAAAAAGGATTCAATAATTTATTTAAAAATATTTAAAAATAAAAGGAAAATAAGTAGCGTGAAAAAACAATCCTAAGAAAATCCGTCGGAGGCTGCCATTTTTTTAGGATTGTTTTTTTTACGCTAGGTACTTATTTTCTTTTTGTCGGGTGTAAATTATTTAATCTATTTTATAATTATATTATATTCGTATTCATGTCGTGGGTATTTCATTTTTTTTTATTTTGTCTTTAAAAGTACCTATTTTGCTATTCTAATCCTCGGCTGGACGTACGGCTCTACATGATCGCATCTGGTGGAGGTAGGTACAATGTACATAAATCAGGGTGAAAGCTTCCTTCAGTTATTATTAAAACCTTTTGGCTTTTGGGCTCTCCTCACTATATGAAAAGTATTTCTATTAAAGTGCATAAATTCCAAAACTTAGCTTAAAATGAAACAAAACATTAAAATTTATATTAATTTATTTTGTTTTATTTTGTTATTATAAAAAGTACAGAAATAATAAGAGAAACTTGCCGTGATAGGCGTAGTTATTGCTATAGGGTCGATGTGCTTGAATGTTAATGTTAATATGGACATCTCCGGAGAACTACCGGCATCGATAGCGGTTTACGTTAATTAAAATATATTATTTAAGTTACCGAATATCGATTTATTAAACGAAGTTAAACTGTTTGAGTTATATAGGTGACGTATTGATGAATTTAGTAACTACTAACGACTCTTAATGAGTGATCCAACTGCGCCTTTGCGCGCATGTTAATACGTTCCCGCATGTCACCGATTCCTATGTCTAACCCATGCTCGCGTATATATTGTAAACAAAAAAAGAAATTTAAATAATGGTAAAAACCACATCGAAATCCATCGCTGGTTAATAGAAGTTATCGAATAAACAGACATATCTTTCTACTGAAGTGACTGTTTTATTTATGTGGAGAATTTAACAATTTATGTATGATGCTATAAATAACGATTTTATGAAATACTTCTAAAATATGTAGTTCAATAAAATTAATAAATAAAACACTTACCTACTTACTAAGATTCAGAGGGTAGGTATATCCATATTAAGATAATGGTTACGAAATCCCGGATATGGCACTACCTACGCCGATCACCTTAATCACAGTTTGCAATTTCAACTCAAACTTTACCTAGGTACTTACTTACAAACAATTTTAAATTGGCGCAACAGAGTAATGTTATATTTCCGTACTTCTGCAAACATTTACACTTACCTATTATAATATACCTACTCATAGAATCTGTTTACAAAATCTATAGCAGACAAGTTACAAGAAATGTGCAGAGAAATGGTAAAAAAACTTAATATCTATCTAACGTTATGAAACCTTAATAAGGTGTAGGTATTTGCAGTTTTACTTTCTTAGGATTAGGATTTTAAGATTTCGGAACCAGTGTAACAGTAACCAGAGACGTAGGTAGGTACGTATCTGCGCAGCCCAGGTACAGTGCGCACAGACTGGAGGGGCGCAAAAAAGGAACTAAATTTTGGGTCATGCGGTAGTTTCAAAGACGCAGGCATAGTGCAAAAGAACCCTTCTGCGTAACGTAATTCGCGCAAATTTTTGAAAGCAGCATTACCGTAGCCAAAATGGCAGAGACGGAACCATTACAGTTTCGTCATGTCCGTCCGTCCGTATGTCACAGGCATATTTCTCAAAAACTACTTGATGTATATTGATGAAATTCAAAATTTCCGAATAGGTGTCTTGTGTGGGCCGCTACTAGGTTTGGTAGTTAAATAATAATAATATACCTATAGTTTTAAGGGGGGCACACCATAGATACATGTAACAGACAGAAACCGTAAAACCTAAGATGGTATTTTGAGCGTCCTAGTACGACAGATAGCTGACGAAACCGAGTCCCTGGAAATTACTAGACCCATCAGCATAAAATAAATGAGAATAAGACCAAGGAGTGCGGCAAGCACCAATAAAAATGACCCTTTAGAGTCGTCCCAATTCACGACTTCGTAAATATATTTGTTACCCTTCCTGAAAATAAAGAGAAAAATATTTAAAAAGCCTTGTAAATATGGGTAGGCAAGTAGGTATCTACTGTGCTGCTGAAAGTGTTGATATAAACTGGTAGGAGTGGTATGTTCTGGGATAACTAATGGTAGCATAATGCTGAGGTACCTACTCATGTTGGTACCTCCTTCTCGAGCTAGTGTTGAAGTAGCACTCAGCACTTTAGGGGGACTCCTTTTAATCTGACTTGTGCAATATTTTATTAACTGGACTGATGGCACCAAAGGCAATTAACAATATTGTCTTCGGATTGTGGTTGTTAACTTTATCGTGTTCTTAGTCGTTAATGTTGAATAAAAGATCAAGTGAGATTTCTTACCCGTCTGTACCACCTGCTCCGTGGTATATGAGACTGAAAAAGAGGTAAAAAATGGCGATGAGCATCGGCTGGTATAAATGCGCTATTCTCAAAGGAGTTCGTGACATTATAAGTTCTATCAACATTATAAACGACGTCAAACCGTGGGTTGATATATCGTACCATAATGCAAGCTTTGGGTGGGTTACTTTTTCGTAGGTTTCTGAAATCACATCATAAAGGCGCTATTAATATAGGTACAACAAAAATTAAAATGTCAGTATCGAAAATAATTTAGAAATTAATATTGATTCAACCACTGTACATTGACTGATTGACTCAAATGACACTTAGGTAGGTACGCGTTCGAGGAAGAAGCGACACCTTATAAATAAGTATGAATGCCGAAAATCCATATATATGCCTTTGCCTGCAGTGCCACGGTAGCCCCAACAATACCCTGAGTGCCATATTGTACTGGACACGTAGGTCGCTGTATAGGTTACCTACACCTTGATAATAACTTGTCCGTGTAGAATGTTTGGCACAATGCTTTGGCCAGCGTTATTTTAACTGGTTCTGTGTACCGCCTAAATTTGAGCGTAAGTACGGTTAAATCATAAAAGTCTAACAACTAAATAGATTAACAGACTTTTTATATTTTGTAAAGTTATTATGTACATCGTACATCGATTCGTCTAACTCTTGGCGGAAATGAGCAAATGCACATTTAGGTATAGTAAATACTTACTTGGATTATATATCATAGTCCAGTAGAAAATGGTAATCATGACTATTATTGTCGTAGTTATGTTCATTAGCACCCAGTACATGCTCACGTACCACGGAAACATTCTTCGTTCTGAAAATATAAAGTCACCAATATAATAAGTACAGTAGTACCTGGATAACATACAATTAATGAATTGAAAATAATTCATCAATTGAATTATTGAATTAATATTATAGGTGACATTCTAAAGAAGGGACAGATCAGGAGAGTCACCCGGCGAGATTGCATGAGAATGTTGAAGAAGCCAAAGAAGTATGTCAGAATCGTAGCAAGTGGATGGAAACAGTCTCTGCCTACCCCTCTGTTGGGAAAGAGGCATGATCTATTTGATATGTATGTAAATATAAAGATAAATATTCTTTATTTGCCAAATATATGGTAGTACATAGTTGTTAAATAAACTTGTATGTGGTGCGTACAATGCGTACATCTACCCGTATCACATGCAAATATAAATAACGTATTTTCAATAAGTACATTATAACTATTAAATTTATAACATGTATTATTACTTACAGAAAACAAACTTACAAAATAAAGGATCCTATATAATTATAAATACAGCACAAGCCCAGATTGTTAAAAACCTGTATATACTATCTTCTTTTTACCCGACTGCTAGGAAGGGTATTGTTTTTACCTTTAATTTTACCTATATTTATTATGCCAAAAGTCACCGTTTCGAAAAATGTTATCCTTTTTATCTTTCCCGATTCACACCGTATGACGAAGCAGCTTGTGGTATGAATTAATGAAAGATCCGATACCCATTATAGGCAAATTTTTAGTTAAAACAACCAGAAACTTACTACATACCATCATTTATATTATATCACCTACAACTCAAGGTCGTTCGATGGCATAATGCAAGGGTTCCCAAACTTTTAAGATAACGGAACACCCACCAAATACCGTATATTTTATGGAACCCCATTCAAATGATTACAAATACTTAGAAGACGCTGTAATTTAAATAAGAACAAAAGAACTACTATATCTATATCTATATCTACTATATAATATATACTATTATCTAAATATTAACTGTGGTATTAAATAATTTGATGAAACTGGAGAGTTTTCTACGGATTTTCTTTTTTTCCTCTAGGTTCCGCGGAACCGACTTTGAGAATCGCTAGCCCTAGTCTGTGACCTACTTAACAATGCGTTAATGCGATGACGACGGCGACGGCGATTGCTGCGAATGTTTACGCCTGGTAAACATTCGCAGCAATCGCTGCTCTGATATCATCATCATCATCATCATCATATCAGCCCAATGACGCCCACTGCTGAGCATAGGCCTGTCCTAGTTTCCGCTATAGTTCCGTTTGCTGTGAAATATTGCATCATAATGTCAGGTTGTGTATGGGGTCGTTCCAACTAACCCAGCTGCCCATGTTATCACGGCATTATTGCAAACTGCGCTTGTCACACACTATTGTGTATTGCTTATAATAAATCCTTAAGTTCTGTCAGGAGTATAATATTATGCATCAGGTACAGCAATTTTGTAAAAGAATAACGGGCTTGAGTCATTTTGAGTTCAGTCAAACACATCCCGTTAATGTCTTAAAAAATATTAAGACCTACGTCATTATCATAATTTTATAATTTCAGTGAAATGTTTCTTTGTTGGCAGTCATTGACATGCTGAACTTTATACCTACAGTAGATACAAGATGCATTGATAGCTTTGTTTCGGGGTCACCGGTGACCGAGTTGGACATTGTGTCCAAAAACTTAACTAAGTATCAATGATGTATTGCTAAAGATTAATGTCATGCAAATCGCGTGAAGTATTATGAAAGGGTAATGAGTATGACATTAAAGGGGAGATGGATGGAGGGGTTGAATTAACCTTTTACGAAGTTATAGACATTGGTGGGATTAGTGTCTTCATCCTTCACATATTATATTAGGTAGAGGATAGTCCGCCAACAAGAAGATCTATATTATTATGTAAATATTAAAAGTCGCGCGAGGCTTCGCTCCCGTCGTTTTTATTTGGCCACTGCTCAGCTACTATTGCCCGTAGCGTGATGTTATATAACGCATAAGGCACCTCCTGAATACCATGTAGTATACTAATGGATCTATAGTATATTATACTACATGGTGTTCAGGAGGTGCCTTAAAGCGACTCTAGATGTCGGGTAATCTAATAAGCATTTTAGTAGTTAGCTCTCCCAGACGACCGTAATGTTCACCATCCACGCAAGGTTATGCATGATGATATTGGCCTTACAGGCACAACCGTCAGACAAACTCTAGCGTGTATGTTATGGTTGCATGTTTATGCAACTGCAAAAATTGATATTTTTTGCCCATCCGTTATATTGCCGGTTTTTTCGAACAATAGACTGATGATGAATGAGTTCGCGTGTAACACGTACGATCGCTGCTTTGTGTAACCAAAATTATCATTGTTACAATACTTACAATTATGGTAATTAGTCTTTAGCGGATATAAAGTATAGGTAGGTGTTGATGTTAACAATTAAATGCTATTGTTTTGTAGGTACATTCCAGGGTCCACAGGAAGTTACATCCACCAAAGTTTTGGATGGAGATCAATCTGGATAAGATAATGTATATCTTGGAACTTTAGAAATTACCTTATAGGCAATTTAACGGAGCAAATTTATTAACAAGGTTTATGTAATCAAGCTACATAGTACACACTTAGCCTGGTAGTCTATTAACAAGTAGGTATATCTAATAGGTTTTCTTATCTGTTGGAGATAAGCCGTCCTTGCTATGCTTCACTTCGTCTACTAGTTAACCAGTGAGAAATGATTTTTTTTATAAAACGGGGTAAACGAGCAAACGGGTCGCCTGATATTAAGTTATCTTCGCTGCCCATGGACAACACCGGGGGGGTCATAGATGTGTTAACGGCTTTTGAAAAGAGAATGTGCTCGTTTCTTGAAGGTCCCTACTCAGTCGTTTCTGTCCGGAAATCATTATCGAGATAGTTCCACAGAGCTGACGATCTAGGCTAGAAGTTTCTTGAAAATCGCGCTGTTAACAACCGTGATGCATCAAGGTGTTTTACACTTTTAAACAAAACGAAGTACTAGTTTGTAGTGTGCCAGAGCGTTTATTTATGTAGTACACATCATTCATATAGCCACATTACTTATTGCCCGCGGCTTCGCTCCGTGGATCCTTATTTGGCCACTGCTCAGTTCCTATTAGCCGTAGCGTGATGTTATATATATAGCATTTAACCTTCCTCGATGAATAGGCTGACTAACGCTAAAAAAATTTTTAAATTCGTTTCTGTAGTTTCTGAGATTAGCACGTTCAACCAAACAAACTGTTCAGCTTTATAATATTAGTATAGATTAATAATTACGGATTAAGAATACTAAAGTCACTACCCCATTTTAACCCGTGGGTGTCGTAAAAGGCGACTAAGGGAGTAACCTTATGCGGACAACAGCACTGCTAGAAAAGGAAAATTCCAAACAAACCCTATACCAACCCGTATGGTCAGCGTGGTATAGTAGGCATAATTCCCTCCACTATCTTTGGAGGAGACCCGTGCCCAGCAGTGGGACGCTTATGGGTTGAAATGATGATGATGATGATGACACCGTGCACTTATATCTTATCTTACAAACTTTGTCTAGGACATCAGTCAAAGAATACATCTCTAGCCCTATTAAACAAATTCGGGTACCAAGAAGTAACCTTGACCATTTCCTTCTACTTGCTACGATTCTGACACACATCTTTGGTTCTTCAACATTCATCAGTCTTTTCATGCATTCTCGCTGGTTGTACTCCTGATCTGTCCCTTTTTTAGAATGTGACGTTCTAAAGAAGGGACATATCAGGTTGTATTTTTTCGATGTTATAGTGTTACGTTTCTACGTTCGGATTAATTTTTATTTCCTCTATTGTTTGATAAGTACGAGTACATGTATTTTTTATTTATTTGTTATTGGCTAAAAAAAAACAAATTCTATTGAGAATGTCTGATCCTACAACCCATATAAGGCCAGTGTGGGTGAATTATGTGGCTTTACCCTCTCAGCTCTCTAGATAGGGGAGTACTGACTCTTGCCTAGCAGTGGAAAAGCTGTTGCCAGGAGCTTTACTCTCGCGAGTCTTTGTTTCGGCGCTACTCAGCTCCTATTGGACGTAGCTTGATGTTATATGCCTATAGCCTTTCTCTATGAACGGGCTATCCAAAACTATAATTTATCAATTCGTACTATATTAAATTATATAACGGGTCTATGTCACGTATTAGATTTCGTACTATTACCTAGTTCCTGAGGAAATAAACTCTTCAGGTTTATTAAATGGGTATGAGAGGACATATTAATTAAAAAAATTACCGTCCTCGTCTTCTTCTGCGTCTTCGTTATCCCTGCCAAGGTATGCTGATGAGATGCTTAAGGCCGTGACCATCGTTATCGCCATGAGTAGTATTCCCCAGTTCGTGAGGTAAATAAACCAGTAGAAGCTCATTCCTTCAATCCACGACCAAAAGAGAATTGTGAGTGCACCGAGCATAAGAAACAGCCGCAGAGCGAACATCGGCGCCGCAGACTCACCGCGTTGCCATGACGATAAATAAAAGTCGCTTACAACATTATTATCACTTCTTGTAACCAAAAACATTGAAAATGACGTAGATTTCCGAAAAAAATTCACCATGATTGTCACGAAATATACAAACACTTAAACCACACTAAGTAAGAACAACGACTTCAAACGTTGCGTTAAGTTTGAAGAGACATGAATCAGTATCGGATAATTGTTGCAGTTCAAATAGTCCGTGTTTCACAAAGTAACCAAGATACTATTTTCACGATATTGTTGGGAGAACTGTTAAGAATCATTCCTTAATTCATCAGAACAGATTTAAACTGGGTAATACTTGAAAAAATGGCGAAAAAATAAAGGAGTAAATAAATTTATAGTTCAGTAAAAAGTGTTAATGCACACAAAGTATCATAATTGAATCGAATTTTAAGATGTGAAATTTATGAAGACGTAAAAAATTACAGGTGCGCGGTGTAGACGCAAGCGCAGACGCACAGAGTCTCTAAGGCAGACTGGTAAGAGGTGTTTGTTACAAGCAGCACGGGCGCGACTCCGACGCAAGCAATGCTTTGCTTGCGTAAACCTTACTTATGTAATTACTTGTTTTCTCAATCGTAGGTATTGGGTCAACGAACGTATCCGTCTCGTCGCGAATGTCATATTTGTCTATTCATTAAAATGGATCTATCAGTTTATTTTTCGATCAAACCGAGTTCTATTATAGTTTTAGCTATTTTAAAAGTAAGTAAGGAAAAAAAAAAGGAGTGAATAGGTTTCTTAAGGGTAAGGTATAGGCCCCTGGTGTTGCAGGCGCCCATAGGCTACGGTAACCGCTTACCATCAGGCGAACCGTACGTCTGTTTGCCACCGTCGTGGTATAAAAAAAGAAAAAAAAAAATTAGTTAATGTAAAATTTTAAACAGAATGTACAGTTACACTTTTTCATTGCAGGCGGTTATCTTTTTACTTGTGTGGTATCTTTTTACCTTCCTCAAAAACCGTTCTGTCCATCTCAAAAACCGCATTAACAAGTAGGTGATACAATAAGAATGATTGTAATCTTGAAAAAAAAAAACCGACCAAGTGCGAGTTGGACCAGCGCACTGAGGGTTCTGTACGATTATGTAATTTTTTTGTGGTTGATATGTATAAGTTAGAATAAATATTCACGTAAAGATACCTATCTTTGCACAGGTGCACCATCTTTATGTAACGTCAGTCTGAAATAAACTCTCACTCTATTTTTTAAGCTTAACATTGTATACCCCTTCCAATATAGTATATACTAATGTTCAATATATAATCACGACACGGTTTTTGGATTTTTTCCTTTACTTGTGCAACTTGACATTGCTTTTTCCAAATTTCATGATTCTCGGTCGACGGGAAGATAAGGATCGGAAAGATACCGATCTAAGAAACATCACGCAGCAGTGCTGTGCAGCACCACCGGTCCCCATACATAAACCAGTGGTGACGCGTCGCGCATGCGTTGATCTCCACTAGTGATGGGTTACTCGTCAGTCAAATTGACTTCAGATTGCCGTCTAATTAAAAATTTAATTTGTATCAATTTTATTTAATACGATCTACGACTATTTATTCTAAAAATCGAAATGTATATACCATTTTCACACCGTTGGCAATCCTGAAATAAAAATATGATTTTCTTGCAGCCTGACATCAGAGCTACCTTCAGGTAACGGGTTATCCATTACTTATGACAGACCCTGTATATTGCTCTTGAAGAAACAAGGTGTAGGTAATCATTTATTTCATATGATAAAATTCAAATGAGTGGTCCAAATTATGTTTTTTATTTAACAAAATTGCCGTACCTACCTACTTAAATTCATTTATAAAGCAAAAAATGATTGAAATTATATAAATATTATATTTACAAGACTTAAAATATATATTTACTCATTACAAATAATGTTAAATTAACTACCTATTGCCTGCTAACGTTATGAAGTTACGTATCAACAAGGTACTCATGTAAGTAAAAGAGGAAAAAACCCACTAAGTATGGCAAATACCTGGTAAGCATTAGAGAACCGGTTCAAAATCGAAGCTTTTCTTATGAAGATCTATCCATCTACGTGGTATCCAATATGAAGCTAAAAATATTTTCGCAACTTGTATCTTAACAGAACAATATTTTTTTTTCAACATCAAACATCATCAATAAATAACCTAGGTAAATAAAAAAATATTTAACTTAATCACATTACTTCGAAAAAGACGTGAGTATCTAAGGGTAAAAATAATTAAAATAGACATAGGACATGAAAGTAGCAAACACAATAAAAATATCAAACTTAATAATAAGTCAGTCACTATATAATTCTGACTATTTTTCCTACTGTACTCAACTTAATCAAAAGATAATATAATTTTAATATTACTACAATATTTTCAATATATCTATAATCTATACCTTCTGACGTATGGTATTTAACGGGTATGGTTACATAAATTTACGCGTCAATTCGGATTGAAATCATGTGGTTTCTGAAGCTATCATTACCTATGCGTAAACGCAGGTGTTAGGTTAGGTTAGCCGAATCGATTTCTGTGATTAAACGAACATTTATCCTCTTTTGTTCAAAGTATTAGTTTACTTTATAAATTACTTCTCTTCTTCTTCACTTTTCTTCAATAGACATCCGTCAATGAGACATAAAATTTCCCCCAATTGTTTAGCGTTGTGAATATTGCGTGGGTTGTCTCAGTGGCACGCCTTCTTCGACTTGAACGATCACAGATTTGTCGATAAATCGAGAGGAGATAGCGTCACGTGTAGCCGTCAATGCCATGGTCAGAATGTGAAGAACTACCAACAGCAAACCAGTGATCAGCACTACTACAACTGTTATGCCCGGTGAAGACCAATCCACCACTGGGTAGATGTACACGTTTCCTTTTCTGGAATGAAAAACGTTAAGGTAAGTGATAGTCTTTTGTTTCTTTTTACTGTTGGGCTATTTTCGGGCTATATGTCTATTTTAGAGATTGTTTCACTTTACTTAATAGAGTGAGATCCCAGAGCTCCCAGACGTTACTCATGTTCTATGAAACCAAATGTAGACGAGAAGGTAGTGCTAGTATGTACCATGAACGTACGCATACTCGCTAACCTGTGCCGACGGCCAATTTTATGATATCCGATACTAAAGATACGTAAAATTGTTATGAACTTTACTTATTTTCTGAGTGCTGATTTTTATACATGTTATACAGAATAATGTTCAAAGTTCGAAAAAACACTCAAATCCCCTTTCAGGCTTAAGATTTCGCAAGCGGATCCCGAAACAAAAAAATGATGTTAGCAAATTAATAATATTTTTTTAAAGACCTATCTAACGTTACCCCACACAATGGGGCACATAAGAGAAAAAAAATCCATATTTGACATGTAGGAGAGTTAGGCTTAAATAATTTTTTTTTTTCAAGATTTTTTCATATTACTTTGTTGTTATGACTAATAAATATATCCATGCCCAATTATTATAGCTCTCTTGTTGAAATTTCTATCATTCAAACCTTAACTGGTCAGTGATGACTTGGCAAACGCAAAATAAATATCGTTATATAAATTCCCTTATACTCGTATGTTGGTACATAATAGAATTTCTGTAAAGTGTTATCACTATTATAAGCGTTTCAAGCTTTGGTTTCTAGTTATCATCGATGTTGTTTTTGTTCAAACATTTACAAAAAATATCACAATATTGTAATGTTGCTACTTAGGAGTTTGTGTAATAATATGCCGTAATTCCAGGCATTAGATTCCATATCTATCTACGCAGATATTCCTTCACCCGAGGCGTATTTTTTTTAGTTGTCTGCTACTTTTTTCTTAACAACAATTTGTCTTCTCTGAAATCTCTATTATAATATAAGTTTACCTTAATGATCTGTCATTATGACAAATACTTATTCTATTTTACAATATGCTCCGTCGCGCTGGGTAATATATTAAAGCAATAATACTATTGCAAAATCGTGTTTAAAATGAAATATGATGTAGCTAAAACATTGGTTAGATAAGACATATTTAAGGGAGCTACACAGAAAAGTCATAGAACAGTGGGTAAGA
The DNA here is from genome assembly GCA_905147015.1 of Laspeyria flexula. Lineage (NCBI taxonomy): Eukaryota > Metazoa > Arthropoda > Insecta > Lepidoptera > Erebidae > Laspeyria > Laspeyria flexula. The sequence goes on along the minus strand of LR989950.1, from coordinate 14,358,321 downwards.
TGAACTCTAATGCTCTCTTTCCGGTTTTGTATAATGGTACACCTATGCCTTTTAGTTCGGTAGTTAAGAACCTGGGTCTGTATGTTATTAAAAAAAGGAACACCGTACCATGGACGAAAATAAGAATTTAAGACCCGAGCAAGTTCTCTCTACAAACACTGGATACTTGTTTTCATAAATTAAAATAGAAGGTGTAATCACTGGAATCTTTTTTTTTTTTTTTTAAACAACGCCCGCACTAGGGAACAAGCCCTGTGTCGCGGGGAGCTTTACAAACATGAAACTAACGGACACAAAGTACAACCAGACTAGAAACAAATATCTATGAATCACACAAATATTTGTCTCGTGTGGGTATCGAACCCACGTCACCCAGCACGGCGATGTAGTGGCGAGGCGACCACCTTAACCACTGCGCCACGGTGACAGTCAATCTCTTTTTTTAGTAGTCAGTCGTGTTCAGTTTTATTTAATTCTATAGCAATAACTTATTCCTTAAATGATTGAAGACAGATTCTTTAGATTGGCATCTATGAATTATTTATGGCAAATAAACACTGAGAGAGGTATAATAAAATTTTTAGTTTTGTTTTAGACATAAATCGGCTGTGGTATTTGTTAATTTTGGGTTTTGTTCCTTCTAGGAAACACAGACAGCAACCAAAGAAATATTCAAGTTAAAGGGTGTACAGCACACATCTCAATGCGATTCTAAAATTGACGGTTGTGCCTGTTAGGTCAAAACCTTCATGGATAACCTAACGTGTGTGCGGCCCATAACATATTATTTAAATTTTAGTTTCTTTTGCCTTGAATCTTACCTTAATCTATAAATAATTAATGATCAATACGATTATTTACTTACCGATCTGTCCCACCGGCGAGGTAATAAATAAGTCCAAAGCTCATATAGAGCGCTCCGAAGGTAACCGGCTGGTAAATGTGCAGTAGACGGCTGGGCACTGAGCTGCTGAGCAGTAGTAACAGCATTATAACTGAGTTGAGTCCATGGATAGCCACGTCCAACCCATGGTTCACTTCTTCCTCGATACCAGCTGGAAACATTGACGGGTGTCATTTTTAAAATTGATATAATGGATAATCTATTTAAAAGAGTTTATTTCATCTGGATTCCTATAGGTTCGTGTTTCTTAAACCTTTTGAAGTCACAGGCCATTTCCAAAATTTCTAAATTCTACGAACCTTTGTCAAAAATATTTTAGGAATTGAAAACAAAACATATATTATTCTAAAATCACTTCTATTTAAATATAATTTGTATGGGATTCAGATATTACTAATTAATTTATTTCACATTCGCGTGGGCGAGGTTCGAGTAGTTAGTTTCTACTAACTTCTCAATATAATTTAATTTTATTCTATGCTTTATCTAATTGTAGACTCACCTTCGTAGAGTAGAGTCCAATAAAATATGGTAATCATCAAAGCGATTGGTACAGCTATGTTGTACAGCACCCAGTAGGCCTTCACGTACCATGGTAAAACGAACTCAGCGCCTGATAACATTTTGTGAGTAAGACACACACATGAGAACTTTAATTAATAATGTTGTAGGCTTACAAAAAACATTTGACAAAATTTTTGTTTGGTTCTATTTTAAACAAAATATATATTAAAGTATCCTACATGCACAAAAGCGATGGTGGCTGAATGGATAAGGGACCGTCGTGCAAATCACGCGGTCCGAGTTTGATCCCGACCGGCAGTACCAATGTGGATTCCACTTTGTGGAATTTATATGTACTAGTCAAGTGACTTACCATCTGCTAACGGTGAAGGAAAATATCGTGAGGAAACCCACATACCCTAGAAGAAATTCTATGAGTATGTCTGATCCACCAACCCGCACTAGGCCAGCGTGAGTGGATTATGGCCTAAACCCTCTCAGCTCTCTAGTTAGAGGAGAGGAGACCCGATCCCAGCAGTGGGACTAAATGGATTGCTGATGATGATGATGATCCTACATACATCCATAAGGGATTGTATGATTACTAAACTTATCAATAAATTACTATCATAATGATACCTACTCTACTAAGTAAAATTTATGTTTGGTTGTATTAACCAATTTAATTCAAATTATGTAATCGTACGTAAATGCACTTTATTTTGTTCTGTATTTATCATGAAATTTACATGATAATATACAAATCAAGTAGCTAGAAATAGCCGGCAACAGCTGCAATAGAAAAAGGATAGAAAAATAATCTTATATCATATAATAAACAAGAATATTACTTACTTATAGGTCCGTAAAGATAAATACGTGCAGACACAGCAACAGCGAATCCAGTGGCGAGTACAATGGAGGTCAATCCCCAATGCGTTAGGTAAATAAACCAATATGCAATTTTACCTTGTAACGCATAAGTAATTACTGAAGACAAAACTATTATTACAGATGATAGGAAGAGAAACACTCGCCAGATTAAAAGTGGCACAACTGATCGCGTTGTTTGCCAACCGCTTAGATAAAAGTCAGACCGTTTTGGATGCTCCAGCGTGAGCATACTAGTCTTCACTTCTTCTTTAAAATAAGTCCTTATAGCACTCATTTTAGTTGTTTAGGTTACAACAACACTGCACATCTGAAACTCTTATCGTCACAATGTGCTGATAATAATCGATATCGTATTGTCGCCAGTTATCACGACTTACTCATTTCGGGGAGAGGCACGGTGAGTGATGAATGGGACAGTTTTAGGTTAGTAGAATAAAGTAAATTTTTTAGAACTTAACAATTTCACTATTAATGATTTCCGACCACGTAAAACAGTATAGAGTACATTATATAAGTTTTTGGCAACTTATTATCTAGAGACATTATGTTTATGAAATGATTGAAGTGAAAAATGTCACGTGTTTTGATGTTTATAATATAATATTGTCTGTATAACCTATGTATATTGTTTGATGACGGGTTGGCCACGGTCTCCATGACTAAAGGTCGACGTTACTATCTATCACAATAAGACATAAAGTCACGTAGAAAATATTAATTAAACAATAAATGTAGCAAAATATTTTTTTATTATTTTTCTTATTGTTGTGTTTTATTGGTATAGTAATGCCGGTTAATCTTATCATTTAGTGATACAAGTAAGTTTTGAAAACCCCATGCATCACTGCCACATTTTTTTATCATAGATCTTATTCTAGTTTGCTGTTCAGGAAAATAAAATGAAAACCAGACCTTGAAACAAATTTTGTCAAAATAATAACTCATTGGTTATTAATTAGTTTATTTACAATTTACAAAAACAATAACAAATTATTCTTAAAGCTAGATAACAAATAAGATATACAACATCGCTAAACGGAGCTAGCGAACAGATTTCCCATTGATTCTAAGAAACTATACATTACAACTCGAGTTAACAAAAAAATTCAGTAATGGCAATTTGTCTTACCAGTATGAAAATGTTCAACAGGGTCGATAATTATTGTTTATTATCACAATTTATTATAACTCATAGAGAGTCTAATTTTTTGCACTGACACCCAATCACCTAAATCGTAATTGGTTCATACCCACATCCCGCCTATCGTTTCCAAGGCTGGTATCGTTACAATTGTGACAACTTTTCTCCATCTGTTATGTGTAAAGCCATTATAATTATATAATGATATCATTGAATAAGATTGATCTTTAATTAAAATTAATTAATTTGATTGTTAAAATATGATAGAGCAGAATGATTGCATACGAATTTCGAATATCTTGCATTGTTATACAGTACTGTTATAACTAGATAGAAGGAAAATCAAATAGTTTAGTACCTACATTGCCCTTATACATTGTAGGTACAACATTCTAACAGTAAAATTTATATACTGAGAGTACTAGCACAAATCTACAATTTCAAATTTCATTGTTTCACTCGTAAATTAAAATACATCTAATTGTAACGTCCCTCGCTTGATATAGGTAAGCTGTTGGTATCCCTGAATCTTTGTGTGAGCTTATTTCTGATGGCAGTGAAGCCGACTACGAGGCAGTGCATGATGATGATGCCGAACGCAGAACCGAACACTACGCCAACAGTCGGGCCGGGCTTGTCCCAATCCAACATTGGATATATCCATGATGTGCCGAAACTGTAAGTAAACGAGTTTAGTTTATCAAGAACTATTCTGTAGCGTAAATCTTGAAGTTATAAAGCAAATAGTCTGTGGCCTATCTGATACAATTTTTCTTAATTTTTTTATACAATTTAGACGTACATACCTCAAACGTCACAGGGTCTATCTGGCTATCAGCGAGTCGTAATTGTCGATTAGAAATATCCAATCATAGTAACAATGATCTACTGGTTCGATGTACGATGTATAAAACATTTTGGGGATCTATTTACCATCACATTAATACTATGTGCGCATGCGTGAGTGTGTAAAAAAATATTTTTATAACCGCCACCTTGTATCATTGCTTGACGCAGCTAGTATCAAATAATTCATATTCCATAAGACTCATAAGTATAATACTTATCTATAGAGCCAAATGCTGTGGGGGTCTACGAGTATTGATATGATGTTCTGTAATACAAATTAGTAATGAGGTAATCAGAGCATAAGATTTCATAATTAATTTACCCTGCAATTTTGACATCATTGTACTCGGCTTAGTTTTGGTTTTACTATCTTTATTTATACAAAGATAATAACTACCGAAGAAGCGCTTGACAGCGGATCTAATAATATAATAGGTAGCACTTAGGCAGGAATACTGACTCACATTATCAAGTTGCTTATGCAAAAGAAAATTGCCGAAAAACGACATTTCAATTTGGTTCATTGTATATTATCGCTATTTTACATAAAGTTCATAATACAAATGCAAGAATTTTTAAGACTATTCATATTTTATATGATCCGTTGATTGGAGGCAAGTTAATTTATAATTCAAGTATAAACTAGTAGTAATATTATATATAGTTCAAGTGTTCACTCCCGTGGTATGTCAGTTAAAAGTAGCCAATGCCGTTTTACAGGTTATGTCTATGTGAAATTTCATGAAGATCCGATGAGTAATTTCGAAGATTAGATTTATTTCTGACCACTTTACTTATTATTTATTTCTGACATTTATTGTGGTGAGAAATAAAACCAGCTTTATAATAATATAAAGCTGAAGACTTTGTTTGTTTGTTTGTTTGGTTGACCGCTAGGATCTCAGTAACTACTGCCTGGTCCGATTTGAAAAATAATATTTTAGTGTTGGATAGCCCATTTATTGTGAAAGGCTACAGGCTATATAACATCACACTATGGCCAATAGAAGCTGAGCAGTGGCCAAATAAAATATAGTATTTTATATATATATATATATGTAGTTATTATATAATTTTATTATCGGTATAGGTTTATAATATTGTGGGAGACTGGTGTCTAAGCTAGGCTCGTGACCTGTACTTTCAGGTACCTGGTGTCTTTCAGGACACCAGGTCTCCACCCCTCATAGCATTACATTAAAAGTATTATGGTATTAGTATACCTAGATAGATATTATCAGCAACCCATTAATGTCCCACTGCTGGGCTCGGGTCTCCTCTCCTCTATCTAGAGAACTGAGAGTTTTTAGGCCTTAATTCTTAATCCTTAGATAGGTATAAAATCATGTTAAATGTAAGAATCATATTGCAGAGTAAGCTTGGTACACAATTGTTTACTTACGGACTTTGAGCTCCAGAGAAGTGGAAGATAATGGTGAATATCATGTAGATGATGCCGACAATGAGTGACAGATAGAAGTGTAGCAGACGGGTGGGATGACGAGCGACAACCACAAGCGCCAGCATCATAATCGAGTTCACGCCGTGCACGAACACGTCTAGCACTGGATCCATCGCATAATCTAAGTCCTCACCTGAAATAACAACCATTTATAATTATGTAAAATACATTTAAATGTAGGAATTAAAGCTAATAGTTTTTCATAAATCTGTTACATTACAACACACGACAGATAGGTTCTTTTTTATAACCCCTTCTAACCCAAAAAGTGTTAGATATTGTTTGTTGGAAAAGATTTTAAATTTTGATCGTAAACGCTTACGGTCTACACCCCAAATATATGCCAATTTTTTTTTAATGACAAGCCAATTTTCTTACTTGTAGATTTCTTAAGTGAACTGGCCATCTGTCTGTTTATACAGCAAATCAAGAGCACTAAACGATAAAGAACTCAGGCCTTTGTATTGAAAGTAAAGAAGTGAAGTTGTAAAGAAGTGAAATTTGTATATTCTATACCAAATTTCACTATCACCAATTGTTTCTTAATTTATTTATTAGTAATAATGTAATATAAAAAAATCATGTAATAATTTTTGTATTGAAGTCAATTATGGGGACCCATGCGATGTTACTCAAGTGCGATTCAACTTATTCATTAATGGATGTATTTTATTTTTTTTATTTTATTTTGTATATTTGGACAACCAACAAGGTACATACTGCTACATTTTAACTTAAGTGCTAGTTAACATAGACATTGTGTAGTACTACCTTAATTAAAGGCTGCCACGAGATGTATAAAGAAATACTCAAACGATTGTTAAATCAAACAGAAAAATTAAACTAAGTACAATTTTGAACACTAAATAGTAACAGTTTTTATTAAAAAAAGCAAAATAGAGGATCGGTGAACTTTTGAAATAGGTAGGTATGATAGTAGCCCAAACATTAATGATATAACTAATTGTATGCAGTAATAAATGAAAACATGTAAATCTAGTCTGTCTGTCTGTCATGGAATTTTGTTTAAAACAGCGAATTTGAATTTTAGTAAAGTCTTCAACTTGAGGAGTATATTAGGTAAACATTACATTTTAGTGTTGCAAACACCTTTATCTAGTGTAATTTGTGAATTATGTGATTTAATCAACTCACCCAATGTAGTGAGCAAGCTCCAGTAGAACAAGGTTATGAAGAACGCAATAGGGGCAGCGATGTTGTACGTCGCCCAGTACGCCTTCACGTACCATGGTAATGATAATGTTGCATCTGAAAATGTTAACAAGGATAACCTTTAGTGTAATCTATATACACTAAAAATGCGTTGCTAAGCGCAAAATTTGAGAACGATTAGACAAATTGGTCTAGTTCTTCAAATCCGAGGAGGCCTTTTTCAGAAGGAAAATTGCACTGAAGATAATGCGTTCATTCATCGGCAGGCATTTTGATTTGATGGAACCATGAACTTTAATTAATTGCATGCATTTTCACAACACAATTAGAACTTCCTTCGAAAGATACTGCATCAACTAATCAATACACGCTTTGGAAATAAGCTTTTTAAGTACTAAATATAACTCAACACACTCTTTTTTTTTAATAGGTTAGCTGTGTATATTTTTAAGTTATGTGTATATATTTTATTGAATAAATGTATATTTTTACTTAACACATCACAAAGTTAAGAAAATCAACTAATATTCAAATGTATAGTTCAGATTCATCTGACTATATTGGATTAGAAACTAAACATGAATAGAGAAATCAATCAATGATTTTCAGGTTCATAATTAGCTCGAGACAAATCATAATATGTAAACATAGCGTTGCCTCTTTTCCCGAAAGAGTAGGCAGAGGTGCAACCAATATTTGGCCAGCTACATAATATGTTAGTTCTCTTGCAAACGTCGAGCCTATTGCCATTAACTGGTCTATTTCCAGACTCTGGCCTTATACTGAGATATTGAAGACAGTTAAACCCAAATATAATTATGCCCGACTGGAAAATCAAACCTGGGACCTCTTGGGTAACAGTCATACACACTCCCAGTGAGCCGCGGAAGGTAGCACAAAAGCTCTATAAATGTAGGTACTTGTTTGTTCTAAGTCAACCATAGTTTAGATAACAGAATTAGTTTTTCATATAAAGATAAGGATATAGGTGAGTCCTTATCAGTTTCTACGATAAAGTAATTTGGCTCTGCCGCTGTATTAGAGAATGTATCTGATTTCCGTGCTTGATATATCGGTTTATTTGTTATAAGTATTATGTAAATTTCCAATTACTCATACGCGTATGTTCACAAGTGGAACAATAAATCATTTTATTAGTGTCTACGATAACAGGATTTTGGATATTGCGTGCGTTTGTTTCCCAGTTTCACATTTAGGTTCTAATTTTTTTATGGACGTTTAGAGTTTATTACAGAAATATATAATAAACTCTAATATCCAGTCAATAAAACCTTTTAAGAGGGTCGTAAAATATATAGAATCAGTATACATAGGTCTTTAGATATGTATATACATATTATTGGAAACTAACTGTGAAGAAGGCCTTCAATATAATGGGTATATATTATACAGAACACATTTTAGGTTACCTTAACATTCTGTTAAATATTACTCGTGACACAAATTGACGGTAAACATAGTAATATTATGCTCATCGTTATTTATAATATCGTAAATAATATTATTATGTGTAATATTATGAAAAACGTCCAAATTATATATATATTGGTAACTCTAAATTGATTCTTTCATGAAAATAAAATGTCCAAAACTCTCTCTTTAAGGTTATACAGGTCATACATAGTGTTCAAATACAAAGTTTATGTTTGTGCTGACTTTATTTTCATATTCGAATGATGCCAATGTGTTATTTATTTTTGAGAAATATTTACGGTATACGTATTTGCATTAAATATTATGTAAGTATATGGCTTAAAAATTATCGTTCTAGATAATTATTTTTGAAATGTCACGGTTGAGCAATTATAGGTACGAATATTTAAATTATGAAATCAACTATCTGCAAATTATACTAATTTAAATCTTTTGTTATGAATGTCGTGTGTGATATCTATTTTTTGTCACTCTCTGAACGTGTAGAGTATTTGGTAAACAAAAACCAACATTTCGGTAGCCTGAATTCAACTATGTTTTTATTGGTGACTAACTACTCTTTGGGAAAGCCCTTCTTTAATAGTATTCGATTTTAATTTTTTTCTATGCTCTTGGAAAGGCAAATGTACTTTGTATCTCACTTCCTACAGTATCAAATTTTATTGAATTATTTTATGACCTAGTATAGTCTGGAAATGATTATAATCTGGAATGAATAAATCGAGCTCTGATTTGAAAGCAAGTAGCGGTTTGAGTATGCTTTTATTCAGTTGACGTGTTTGGGTATGTTGTTCATCAAACTATTGGTGATGAAAAGTATTTCTATGATCTGTTAATAACCCGTTAACAATATAATTAGGGCTGTATAAAATGCTGCGCGCATAACTGAGTTTTTTAAGTTGTATAACTGGTGTTGACAATGAAATGTAAAAATGTCATAGTCATTGTCATTGTCAACAAGTGCTAACGACAAACAATAAGCAATTATATTTTAATTAACCCTAAATTACTCATTGAAATGATTTTATGACTAACGCTAACATAATTGGTAGTATATTTTATCTATCAAATACTTTGACCGGCTTATGTATTGTCAGTGTCTCTGAATTATCAAATTGTACGTACATAATATATATTTTTAATCACCTAGCAATGTGATCCTACATGCTTAGATCTTCGGTCAAGGGAACATAGTACTTCGTTGTATTGATAGTTATTTATCATCATCATCATATCAGCCCAACGACGTTCACTGCTGAATATAGGCCTCACCTAATTTACGCCACTGCGAACGGTAACGCCACGGTTATGCCACGTATTGGAAGGCGCAGCGTGGGTCAGCCTCCCACCAGATGGACCGACGACCTGGTCAGGGTAGCGGGCGGCCGTTGGTTGCAGGCGGCACAGGACCGTTCGCAGTGGCGTAGTTATTTATAGTTCAAAAAAAAATTATTATTATTTTAAAATAAAAATTCAACATTTAAACTGTGTCGAAAATCAACACAAATAAAGTTGTCTTACAAATTTGGTGAAGTATATTTTTTGGAATTTTAACGTTAGGATTGCGTGTGCTTGCTTCTTCTGTCCTCGTATTCACTTGTCATTTAACATAATATTTAATGGCCAACAGGTATTGTATGTTACGAGCAGTAAAAAATAATTATAGCTAACTATAGATAATACTTACCAATGGATCCTTGAAAGAAGGCTATTAAAGAGACGACAACAGCTAATCCAGAAGCCGCAGTATTCAAAACAGCTCCCCAGTGAGTCATAAAAATAAACCATTGTCCACCAAACGCCGGCACAATTAGGACCATGGATGTCACCATAGTTCCCGCACACCCGATGAAAATTAAAGTTCTTAGAAACAGTAGGAGTAAAGGAGACCGATTTCTTTGCCAACTGCTGAGGTAAAAATCTGCTCCATTATCATGTTCTAAGAAAAACATTTCCTTGGAGAACTCCCTTTTAAAATATTTCTTTAGACCCATTTTGTTTAAATTGTACAAATCACTTATTTAAGTAACGTACGACCGGCGCGGTGTCCGCCGTCAACACGACACTCTTATCTCTGATTTACCTGCGTGATTGTGAGCCATCGACGGTGATCCATACATTTTTGCAGATAACAATAGAACAATGACGTCTCCTGATTTTATAAAAGGCTTGGTCATCGCAAAATGTAACAGGGATAAGTGGGAAGATACGTATTTTAATTTATTCTAATAAGTTAGACGTTAACAAATATAGTTCAAATTTTTATACGCCATGAATTCTACGTAAATAATATATTTATATCTGATGATATTTTAAATTACAGACAAAAAGGTCACAACTCGTAAACCAATAACTATACTTTTTTAATTGCCTTGGTTTAATAGGTAAGTATCCGATAACAGACAGACGTATTTATCACTATGCCTGAGTATGCGGTAATCGAGGAAATCAATAAAAAAAATTGCTTAAGTTACGGTACTTTATTTCGCCACGTAATAGTATACAACCTTATCATTAAAACACGCGTATTTATTAAAACCTTAAAATTAAAATCACAGTGCGCTTTGATTACAAACTCTATATATAAGTATTTTTTTACCTCTTTAGTAGGAAATATATCGACGTAGGTAGTAAGGTACCTTGGCATCGATTTTCATTAACATAATATATTATAGTACAATGTTTGGGCCTAAGTAAACAACATCTAATGTTAATGTGAGAAGTTCCTCTAAATGTACATAATATATTTTAGAAATATATTTATACTATACTATCTTACGATGAAAATATACATTGATGAAATGTTGATATTTAAGATTATCCCTGAAAAAGAAAAACAAATTACACAAAGTTTCGGAGTAATTAAATGATTTTCTACCTATAGTCACGTGCCTAGCCGAGGAAAGTTCGTTTTCCAATACCTAATATGTAATTATATTATTTATATCAACATTTAAATATTCACATGACGACGCTGTTTTAGCACTTTCTCTTACGAGAAGTTGCATAAATTATATCACATTTTAACACTACATTTGTCTTATTAAAACTTGGGATTGTAACAAGGATACAAATAAGATTACTTATTCATCGTTCATCTATGTTTTAAATAGTAAATGATTGTTGGTAGTTTTTCAAACATAAGCCTGAGTTTCCCACTGGTTCCTTGCTTTTTCAGCTAGGTAAATTACAGATAAATTTCTGTAGGTAAAGTAGTTTATAATTGACATTATTTTTGTATGACGTTTATAAGCTCGTACAATATTGAGCAAAACTTTAGTTAATTGATCTAATATTTCCAACAAAGTTTTAAAGAAAAAGCATCCTAAAAAAGTTTTTCTTTGTATGCATCTTGTTACATAAGGTTACTAGTAGGGGTACAATTATACATTATAGTCTTTATTATCAAGGTGTAAAGGCGTCGTTGTAGACTCCACTAGGTTCCGAGTCTCGCTTCTTGACGATGGCATCTCGTGCCGTAGCTAGACCCACCACGATGAAGTGCATGAGCGCCAAGAACAACGCAGTCAGAGTTATCACCACTATCGTTTGCTCTGGCTTGGACCAGTCCACTACAGGGTAGATGAACGGGTTGCCCCATCTGTAACAAAAATGTAGTGATCACAATCGATGTAATGGTTATAACACTTATAACATAGGTAAGTAAGTATGATGTAAGTAGGTACTATATACCATACCCATAATCGTCGCGTATGGGGGAAACCTGCTTGTATATACATGACTAACTGCCAACTTATATATGGGGTTTTGCATGTATAAACAATCAGTTACAAGGTAAACTACTATACCTTACGTGTATGCTCTGTTTTACAATACTTATATAATTAATATATTTTACACTAGAGAAAAATAGAACACGATTTATTTTCGAAAAGTAATTATAAAATTAAAAATATTATTATCGGGAGTGCAATTAAAGAAATGAGAAAGTCATCAGTACTAAAAGATATTTGAGAGAATCGTATAAAGTTAAAACATATTAATTAATTTATTATAGTGATATATAGGTAACTCATAAATAAATTTAAAATACTACTTGTACTAGAATTGCATTTGGCGTACCTAATATTATTCAAGAATGGTGAGCTGCGACACTTGTCACATCAGCCTATAGCATTCACATATTATTATATTGTACAATGAGAAATACCACTATAGGTATACGTACATATTAGTAGGTATAACATAGCTTCACGCTATTAATTACCGAAGGCCTTGGCAGAGCAATAACACACCAATTCGCCAACTACTCGAAAGTTAGGACCATTTAAAAAATACACTACTGTACATATTCACGCTTGCCAATGAGGTAGTTGTTATTAATAAGGAACGATGGGTATTACATTAAAAAAGTGTAACTGTTAATTCACACAGAAGTATAATTATCATGTTTAATTTGAATATAACTAGTTTAAGGAACGTCACTTTTGGCTTAAAAGTTGATAGCAATTTTTCATTCAACTCTACTCGTATTAACTCACAAGTACTGCCACAGAGCTTTCCCATGAGGCGGCGCTTTCTACGCTACCATACACCACGTCAACAAATACAGGCAACATGTGGCACGCAGTCTGAATTCAGATTTTTATTTCAGAGTAGGTACCCAATCTAATAAAAATGAAGGTATGAAAAACTGTTATTTTCGAGCAACAAAACTTTCTTTCCCTATTACTTTGGTTGCCATATCTCGTCTTTTGAATAATGTGGAACGGTTATTTTGGCGCCAATCTCAGCCACGCCTAATTATGTGTTATTTAAATTACATGACGCCAATTATATTATTATGATAAGTGTAAAGCCGTATATAATAATTTGATTTAAAAAATATAAATGTATAGGTAATACGAGTACGTAAGAAATAAGATAACGATTTTATCAATTAAAACGTACGTGGAATTAGACACAATCTCAAAATTGGTATTGATTGATGTGGTTCATACGCACAAAACAGAGACAAATAGGTTTTATTTTTATGTGTTCTGTGGTCATACGCATAACTACAGACATATTATATCCTCTGTGGGCCCGGGTGAACTTTTGTGTGTATAGGAGTTTCTGCCACATGTTACTGGACTCAAACTTAGTTCGCATGTCCGGTAACTTTTAATTCAAATGTACCCGTGGTGCTTTATTTGCAATAGGTTCAGGCATATGTATGTATATTAATTTTGTCAGCCATTTTGCTTTGGAGGGAGGTGGAAAATTTTATGCTGACTCCACCATTTTACTTCTGATAAATTCGTTGCAACCAAGACAGTAGGTTATGCTTTTACTGGAACTCCCGAGTGTCATAGCTCGATACTTGCAAAGGTTTATTTTTGTTAATTGGGGCTCAATAGAGTTGCAGTGATGGGTTTCGTAGTGTGAAATTAATCAAATAATATAAGCAATTCAAATCTGTCTCCCTACTGAACAAGGATCTCCTCAATTCATTAAGTGAGTATCCAGTAGTATCAACTGATTAATCCAGGATCAATGTAGTGACTGATCAAATTGCACTTTGCTTCGCAGGAAAACCGAGTAACGTGACTAACCAGTCTGCCCAATACTCAACCTTAATTATATTATTTTAGGATTCATTTTTAGTTAAAACCTTTTTCAACAAAGGTACGAAATATACCACTATATTTCTAACCTTAAATAATTGTAACCACATAGTAATGATAGGTATTTAAAGGTATATCCTACCTCCCAAAAATAAAAACTCAACTGCATTCAAGAAGACATGGGAAACAATTATCTAAACGTACTAACTTTAGAGGTGATTTTCCTGAAAATTAAGTGATGCAGTGCAGTGTCCTTCTTAGCTGGGCAGTATTATAAATATTTGTTTGCGAAAGGGCAGCGTTTATTTAGTAAACACTCAAGTACCAAGTACAGTACATATTTGATGTTTAAACACATCCAAGGTTTATGCCTTAGGAGTGTATGCGTATATATACGGTCGTTCACATTTGAGTAACTACCACGTATAATGCGAGTTTATTATTCTATACTGTCAAGAGTTATTTGTTTATAAGTGCTACGTAACTTAGGACGACTATTTAAATATAAGGCTTATACAATATCAACACAAACACAAGTGTTTACGTCAGTTACAGATGTCCAAAACACTAAAGAAATATTATAATCACAATTTTATGTATCAAACTAACTGGCGGCGCCCGGGCTTCACTTTTTTTTGAGGAAACTTTGTTTGGTCAATACTCAGCTTCTATTGATCGTAGCTTGATGTTATATAGCCAATAGCCTTCCTCGACAAATAGGCTATATATATACACAAAAGAACCTGAGATAAACGCGTTCAACAAAACAACAAACAATCAAGATAACACAAACTCTTCAGCTTTATAATATTAGTATAGGTAAGGTTCCCAATATAGTGTGGTCTGTCTTCGAAATGCAACTGTTACAAAATTTTAAATAATTTATAACAAGATTACCTTAACGCGTGGCCTTAACTCTATTTATGAAGGTATATAGTAAAGGGCCAAGTTATAACACAATCTAATAAAACGTTTTGAGGGCCTACTCTGAATTTAGATATTTACAATATCGATTTGAAATCGATTCATCTTACTCTGGCAAGATGGTCGATTTCACCTGATCATTGACAATCCTTTCTTTTTTGGATGAATGAAACTTTTTAACTCAATAATTTCATAATTGAGTCACTACCCTCATTGATAAAATTGATAATAATCTTCTTCTGTTATTGTAAGATAGTTTGCTAACTATGTATTATTTATTTATTCATAGTTCGTAGAAACCGACCGTACTACGCGCTGTCACTTCTATTTTGACAGCAACATCTGATTTTGACTTCAAATGTCAATATTGCGAATATGTTTGATGTGTGGGCAATGTGGCTTCAAGTGCTTTTCAAGATACGACGATTTTAACATTATAGATTTATAGGAATACGAATTGTTATCAAGCATATTATGGTCAATAAACTAGGTTCTCATTTTTAAAAGCCATGCTAGGTATCCCTCTGATAAACCCTTCATTATAACTTCCATAAGTCAGGATTAATAATGATGCAACCTTGCAAACACTGAGCCATGACAATTGGACACCCCTGGAAAAAGCTAAGCTACTGTCTTGGAAACCGTAACGAAAGCATATTTTCCCTTTTCTTCTTTTCATTTTTCCCTTACGAAAATAAATTGGCTATGTTAATAGAGAATAACATTAAGCATACTGTACATACACTAATACAAATGCACAGCTGTTAGATACATTGTATATACACATAAATGACAAGCAATATTAAGACATAACTCATAAATGGTTCGTAATTATCGTACGTTTGCACGTTCAATGACACACATCGGATGTCAACCAGCTCACGGCGAGACTTGTTTGTTGATCAATGAATGTTAACCGACCTTGTTGGAATGTTTGAACTCATCGCAAGAACTGGTCTGGACCGTTTAGGATATTTCTCACGATAAATTGCAATTTAGTCGGTTAATATCCGGCTATAAATAAGTTCCGAACTATTTCTTCCGTAAGAAACGCGTGTGAAGTGCCAAGTGACCGATTTGTTTTTGGTCTGTTATGTAATATTTCATTATTCGTGTAGTTATGAATATTGAATACCCACCTATTATTTTCACACTAATATTTATGATGCATGATTGTAAAATACACAATTGCTTCAAAGTCATGCAATCTATATTCGTGTTAAAATGACGAAGACTAGTTGACTCATAATTGTTTTATTAATTATTACAAGTGGAATTTGGTTTTATTTTCTTTTAATTATTTCTTAAATTATACCTATCCTGTTTAGAAAATCAACATATTCATAGTAACGTATATTCAAATATTATGAAGATATTTATTTATGTTTATTAATAAGCAATAGCAAGCATTAATTCAAACTAATAAAACCACCACCTAAATAAAATGAATACTGACATTTTCTCATTGTAAAAGTGTTAAACTTTTGATTTCACCATAAAACATTGACATGTGAAATCTTTGTAACCCATATCTCTAGAAAAACAGGTTAGATACACTAGATCAATAGAACCTAGGTATTTCACACGCGTGTCCGTGCATATACAATGTACTAGGAACAATACTTGAACATGCTTCAAATTGTTCACAAGTGTCGCAAGTTTGGGTGATTGTTTAGTCCTTGCAGACAATGAGTTTGTTGGTTCCCATATGATTTCGACTCATGTTATTTATTTTCCACGGTTATACATATTTCTTCTTGAAACAATTGACAGACACTAGTGAACGTAATTGGATAAGTTGCATTAATTTGCAATTGGTTAGTGAGCTAAGTAATATGTTTGCAAAAAATATCTTTACATGTAGAAATTCAAAGTTAAAATGTTTAACATACAACACACAAGCTTGCTTGTATTGAAAATCAATATTATCATTCAAGATTAATTACTCAAGTGAAATAAAATTTACTTTAACTTAAAAAGCAATCCTTATTAAAAACATATTTTGTTTGTCGGTAAACGTACGATTAAAAACTAGAAAACCAAAAAAAAACGTATAGTGAAAACCAGCTTCGCCGCCACTTAGTCTGCCGAATAATGCCGTGACTGAATCTGAGATATTGTAATATCCATTAAATGGAGTCAAATTAGGTTAAAACCTCGGAGGTGGGTCATGT
This sequence comes from Laspeyria flexula, assembly GCA_905147015.1. Lineage (NCBI taxonomy): Eukaryota > Metazoa > Arthropoda > Insecta > Lepidoptera > Erebidae > Laspeyria > Laspeyria flexula. Next base: position 14,341,274 of record LR989950.1, on the reverse strand, counting down.
AGATATCGACAAGAAACTTTTTAAACATATTGCATTAGCGAAATAGGTATTTATTTTCTTTTTAAAATATTCTAACATTAGCTGTTGCCCGCGACTTCGCCCCAGAGGAACTTTGTTTGGCCACTACTCAGTTCCTTTTGATCGTAATGTGAGTTTATATAACCTATGCCCTTCCTCAATTAATGGGCTATCCAAAACTAAAACTTTTTCAAATAGGACCAGTAGTTCCTAAGATCCTAGCTTTCAAACAAACTCTTCAGCTTTATAATATTAAGTATAGGTTTATGCATTACAAGTGCTTATTTGACGCCTATACTACAGCTATACACCATCATCGTACACTATGACTCAAGGTGTAGTGTGGAGGTACTTCCTAAGTCAATCTGCTCTATCTCATTACGGAATCTTACAGTTTCCTCAATCAAAGTAATTACTTACAATACAAGGATTATCGCAAATAAAGTTACATACTATACTGTGTTCGTTAATATACTTAGATAAAGCATAACCTATTGTTATTAAGAGCTCGGATGAAAATTGTAAAAAAGTAATCGTCATAAAATATGTTTAGCGGAAGTTTATAGTAAAACATATTGCGATAAGAGTTATGAAAAGAAGTTAAAAAAAATTTGGGTAGGTTATATCTAAGTTTTAGCCCAATGTCGGCTATGAACAGTTTTCTTTATCTATTGGCCTTATTTATACAATACCAGCCGCAGCCCCCTGATTCTGAGCTGTCGGAAAATGTTCGCTCAGAAATGTCAGTTTATATATAGACAACAAACATGATATTAAAAAAATAGATGTTGTAGAAAAAATCATAAATAAATCTGTGTTAAATTTTCTATAAGATAAACTACATATTTTCTAACATTATATAACTTATGCCGTAAATATACGTCGTTCTAAGATTCGAAAATGTTTACGATCAGGGAGCATACCGACGAGTTAGAATCAGTGCCCTGAAGGGCTATTTAAAACAGACGATTTACGACTTGAAACAATTATTATTTGTGCTCACATAAAATATCTGATGTTTTAACATTTGATATGTGAAGTTATAATGATAAAGTAGCCCTACCCTATTTTGATTACTTATATAAGATAGCCACAATTAATTATGGGCTTGACATTACAATCATAAATACGGAGCCGAACGTGTCATTTTTCAATGTCATTGGATCTAGTTAAAAGTTAAACAGTATGCGTAGGCATACAGACATTATATCATAGCGAACAAGTGTTGCATACAAACAATACAGTTTAATGTGCTAGTTTCCTTATTTATTGTCTTAAAGAATTCACAAACAGCGTTCTATTGACCTTGCCATATATGGCATTTTTAGGTTATGACATTTTTGTGTCAAAGATTTTAAGGTCTTTGCCCATAAGTCCATGGCATATCATGACCTTGTTGTGACTGTAGCTTGCACGAACAAACACTAATATTATCTACCTACTAGTAGATGTTTGCGGATTCTTGTCGTAAATTCATTGTCAGCCAAGGTTATGCGGTCAACAATCGCAAGCCTTTGAGCGTTATGATTAGCCGAAACAGCTGATTTTCTTTAAGTGTTGTAAAGCGAACTGATTTTTAAAATCAACAAATTTATTCAGTATTTTCGGTGTCCTCTATATTATTATCTAGTTTACCGACATTAATATAGTGCACTTGATATCCCTACTTTCGTTTATAAGGACTTTTAATATAAGTAGGAATTTATAGTTGCTTTTCGTTTTGTCTGTACTTTGACTAAAATAATGTACTGGTGACGAGACGGGATTAAATTTTTTAAAATACCTAAATGATACGGGGACGAGTCGGGATATGTTTTTTTATGGTCGGTATTTGGTCACTTGATAAGAGGAGGTTAATAGCTTATGTTATTGTCACCGAGAGTTGGTATAGGTATTCATTTCGAATATTCTTTCTCTATCTTTCAATTATAATTAACCAGCGTTATCCCATTGCAGGGAAATACCTCCCCCGTGACATTCATACTTTTCTAGTGATATCCAGAGCTTATTGGAGATGGTGATGCTCCAACTGTTGCAAGTATCCAAATGCTACGATAACCGCTTACCACCAGAGAGACCGTAAGCTTGTTTGTCACAATCGTGGTATAAGAAAATACTATTCAGACCACAGTCGGTCCTCATTGACACACAAAAATTATCTTTAGAGTAGGTATTTGTCACTTAGAATAAAAAAAAAACCTTGATACGTTTACAGTGCGACATGGTACGGTACAGTGGATAAAGGTGTTAAGCTTTAAATATGTTTGATGATTGAACTTGAGCGCTGTGTGAATGACCTCTATCATAAGAACGTTATTTGTATGTCTACTAACAAACCGAGGTTCATTCGTTTCGTAGTTACGACACGTATCAATCACCGAACTTTACAATCAATTAGAACTTGATGTTGATCTTGAACTTTTCGTTGATGCAATCATGTCTTTGAAACAAGACAGGTACTTATGGTTATGAAGTGTTAGTATTATTGTTTGAATACTTATATAATAACAGTCATATTTAAAGCAAATGTTTGTTTACAAGTTTTAGTATGATTTTGGCTGTTAGATGTTAATTGAAATCGGCGAATGGTTTGTATATTTTGTAGAAGGTTATTGAAGACTGTATTGACATATTTTAACCTTTACATCTTAAATATGATTTAAAGCATAATTAAATGAAACAGAATCTCATTTATTCATCTATGTTACAAAAATTAAGACTAAGTCTTCTAAGGTCTAAGGTATGCAACAGAATTCAAACAAAAAATAGTTTTAGCCGTTTACAGGCAGAGTAAGAGTAGAGTTGGTTTGAAACAAGTAAGAAATAATAAATAATATCACATGGGATCGATTTTGCTTAACATATTATTAATTTATGATCGTTGATTCCGTTTATATATAAAATATAGTTCCTTTATGGAAAATTTCAGACGGAATCTTTGGAATATTCCTGCAGCTATTGAAAAAAATACCGTTTGTCTAATCATTTGGCCGCAAAGCATTGAATTACATAACAGCTCTTTCATACTATATCATGCATATAAAAATTTGAGTATTTATATGTATATATACATGGCGGTATGCCTTTTTCGACGAAGTGGTAGGTAGAAGTGTACATTTCGACAGCTATGTTAGGATTATTGCTATCAACAGGGCACATGATATTACATAATATAATAATAATAATGATATTCTACCACATTCACACAGCGCCATCTAGTCCCAAAGTAAGCAATTATATTTGCTTGTGTTATGGGTACTAAACAACGGATAATATACTACTTAAATACTTTTTCTTTTTTTTTTGTAAATACATACATATTATTGTTCGAAGTTAAAACCTTCTTGTTATAATTTGTACACCCTGGCCACTTTTATATATGAGTACTATCTATGGACGTAATAAAACTGTTGTGTCGCGTTATTTTTCTGAATAGGTTATGGGCAATATTTAACGCTTCATATACATAAAAAATGGCTACATCAGCTGAAGGCCTACCCCTAGCGGAGGCAACCTACCGACATCCAGTCGTTACCAGCGGTGTCCCACAAATACCCAAGTTGGACGGGCGATCCAATTTTGCTACTTGGAGCTTTGGTATCAAAATGTACCTTATTGACTGTGGGTTGTGGAAGTGCGTCGAGTGCCCAGAAGAATTCGCAAAAGAGCGAAGCGACTTCAATAGAATGGATGAACAGGCAAGGGCAAAAATATGTCTATCTGTAGCGCCAAAAGTTTACTCCGTCGTGAAGTCTGCCAAAACGGCAAAAGAAACATGGAACAAATTAAAAGCACAATATGCCGACAAAGGTTTGGACAGAAGGCTAAATCTACTTAGGCAACTTTTTAACATAAAATTAGCAACATTTGGAGATATTGAGAGCTATATTAATGCCATAAGAGATATACAGGAGAAACTCCATGAAATCGAAGCTGGACTGGAGGATGAATTTATCGGAGTCATAATGCTAGCAGGTTTGACAGAAGAGTTCAAGCCTCTCATCATGGCACTGGAGCATTCAGGTGCAAAAATTACTTCAGACTCAGTAGCCACGAGGCTTCTCAGCGAAGATCACAAGACACCTGAAGAACTCTCCACGAACACTTCTTTTTCGGCCACAACTCCTAAATTACAGTGTAAATTTTGTAAGAAGTTTGGACATGTTATTTTAAATTGTAGAAAAAGGAAACAACACATGAAAACACTTTCTACACATAACAAAACAAATTTTATTACAGATGTTACACTTTTATCTTCTTTTAATTCAAATTTCTCAGGTCCCCAACTCGAACAAAACTGGATTCTGGATTCCGGAGCAACAGCACACATGTGCAAGGATAAGAACTCCTTTCAGGACTTAAAGTCGTTCAAATCCAGACCAATATATGTTGCCAACAACGATCTAATCCCTTGCTCAGGATCAGGTACCGTAGTTTTGCCTTTACCTAGAGGTAATTCGAGCACACTCGATAATGTGCTATATGTTCCAGACATAGCGTCGAACTTATTATCTATAAGTAGCCTTGTACGTGAAAATCATGTCGTTGTATTTTCCCAAAGTGGTGCTACAATTCTTCGTAGGGAAAACTGCAAAGTTTCCGGCGAAATAGTAGCAACTGCGTCGAATTATAAAAATCTTTATAAACTCGATATGGCACAACAAGTTTATTTGACAAATGAATGTTCACCAACAGCGTTGCTATGGCATCGACGTCTTGGACATCTCAATGTCAAGGCCGTCAATATATTAAAAAATAAACAAATAGGCGTAAGTTTTTCAGACAGACTGCCAGATACTTGTGTGCCATGTATACAAGGTAAATTAGCAAAGAGGCCCTTTAAAATTTCTCAAAGAGAAACAAGTAATAGATTAGAGCTCATACACACAGACCTCTGTGGCCCAATGAGTACGCACTCATTTGGTGGTGCTCTATATTTATTAACATTTACGGACAACTTCTCTCGCAAAACTTTTGGCTATTTATTAAAGTCTAAGAGCGAGGTATATACGAAGTTTGTCGAATTTAAATGTATGGTGGAAAACCAGACAGGCCTTAAAATAAAAACCCTCCGCTCAGACGGCGGTGGTGAGTACGTAAACCGTCAGATGTCTGACTTCTTGAATGCAAATGGAATAGTTCATCAGACTTCTATTCCTTATAATCCACAACAGAATGGACTATCTGAACGCGTCAATCGTACTGTAGTTGAGAAAGCACGGTCAATGCTGCAAGATGCAGGTCTTCACAGAGCCTATTGGGGCGAAGCTGTTAATACAGCAATTTATTTGAAAAATCATTCCCCCACCACAGCTCTGAAGAACGAAATCCCCGAGGAGAAATGGACTGGCAAGAAGGTAAACCTTGCACACCTTCGAGTTTTTGGATGTAATGCTCATGTGCTAATTCCTAAGGAAAAACGTAAGAAGCTTGATCCGAAAACCGAAGTTTGTGTATTCGTTGGCTACTCCGAACAACACAAAGGCTATCGCCTAATCAATCCTCGTAATCCGAGACGTATAATTGTTGCTCGAGATGTTGTGTTCCTAGAGAACAACCCCGCCGCGGTCACCTCTAGTCACTCTACTATTGAAGATTCTCCTGACCCTTCCTCAACACCCAACGAACCCTACGTGATCGACGTACATCTGCCTTCTATCTCTTCTTCACGCATACAACCGATCCTTTCGAGTCCTTCACCGGTTATGGAACCGTCTTTTACGTCTGAATCATCCGATACACAGCCTGATTCGGATGATGCTGTTCCGGAATCTCCTACTGAACCGGAACTAGAACCCGAGGTATTCAATGACGCTGAGTCAGAACCATCTCCAGAGTCAAGTTTAGAGTACCAAAGACGATATCCGACCAGAGAGCGACAACCTCCAACTCGTTTTCCAGAGAACGACAGGTCTACTCTCTGCTTGATCTCCTGCGACTCTGAACCTGAGACTTACGGAGAAGCTATGACAGACTCGAATAAAGACGAATGGGTGGAAGCTATGAGAGTCGAGTATAACTCTCTTATCAATCATGGTACTTGGACTTTAGTTGACAGACCTGAAAACCGAAAGATTGTTAAAAATAAATGGGTCTATAAAATTAAAAAGGATACTAACGGAAAGATAGTGAAGTTCAGAGCTAGACTTGTAGCCAAAGGTTTTACACAAGTTTACGGCGTTGACTACGGAGAGACATTCTCACCGGTCACTCGGCTATCCACCATAAGACTTTTAATCGCTTTTGCAGCAAAAGATGGACTTTATCTTGAACATTTAGATGTCGAGACTGCATTTCTCAACGGTGATTTAGAAGAAGAAATCTTCATGGAGCAGCCAGAAGGTTTCGCTTTTGAACCTAAGAAAAAGGTATGTCTCCTTAAAAAATCACTGTATGGGCTTAAACAAGCTCCACGTCAATGGAACAAAAAAGTTTGTGAAGCCATGAACAAACTTTCATTGACTCAATGTTCGAAAGAGCACTGTCTTTATTATAAAAAGTCAGGCAAAAAGCTTCTTGTCGTCGCTATCTTTGTGGACGATTTCTTCCTCCTGTCAAATGATGACAGTATGAAAGATTCATTCAAACGAGGACTTAGAGAACTGTTCACTGTAAAAGATCTCGGTATTCTTAAAGATTGTTTGGGAATGAGAGTCACTCATTGTGAAAAAAGTATTACTCTCGACCAAACTAATTATATCGACGAACTGATTAATAAATTTGGCATGGAAGATGCTATTCCAGTATCCACACCAATGGAACTTGGACTAAAATTAATCCGGCCAAAAGATGGTGAGGAACGATTTAATTTGCCTTATCAGCAGCTTATTGGGTCACTAATGTATATTTCCATTGGCACAAGACCTGACATATCCTATGCTGTCTCCTATTTGAGCCAATTCAATACTCATTACGGGGAGGAACACTGGAAAGCTGCAAAACGTGTACTTAGGTACTTAAAGGCAACTAAAAATTTGAAACTAAACTACACCTACAATACTGATAGAAGTGTACCTATTGGTTATGCTGATGCTGATTACGGTAGTAGTGTTATTGACAGACGCTCATACACTGGTTACACCTTTTTGATGAGTGGCGCACCAACTTCGTGGGAGGCTCGCAAACAGAAAACGGTTGCCCTCTCGACTACAGAAGCCGAATATATGGCACTTTCTGAATCAAGTAAAGAAGCCATCTATATACGTTCCCTCATCAAAGAAATATTTTCAATAGACCAACCAATAGTAATATATTCAGATAACCAAAGTTCACTTAAACTCAGCACAAATGACACCTATCACGCTCGCACAAAACATATTGATATTCGTCATCACTTCATACGAGAGGCCTTAACAAATAATCAAATTCATGTTAAGTACATCTCAACCACACATCAGTTAGCAGACATACTAACCAAATCATTACCTAAACTAAGACACAGTAAGCTAACTACATTATTAGGTTTACTGTAAAGTTTTTATTTTTATAATGGTTTAATACATATTTGTTTCTATATTAAGTTTGCTATTTGATATTCTTATAAATTAATTCAAATATTTATAAATTAATTGTCATATTGTGTATTAGTAGTCACTTGTGTTTATCATCAGTTTATATCATGCATTGTACGTACAGGGTGATCTAATTACGGGGAGGTGTTCGAAGTTAAAACCTTCTTGTTATAATTTGTACACCCTGGCCACTTTTATATATGAGTACTATCTATGGACGTAATAAAACTGTTGTGTCGCGTTATTTTTCTGAATAATTATAGATAAATTACACCCAGATCAATATCTTACTTAAACTAAAATAGAACTCACGGGTCCTCTCCTCCGGAGAAGTAATAAATGACGGTGAAGAGCATGTAGGCTCCCGCGAACCACAGCGGCTGCATGATGTGCATGAGACGGCTGGGATGTGCCGAGCAGACGAGTTCCACCAGCATTACGACTGAGTTGACGCCATGCAGCATAATGTCCAGTACAGGGTTCGGGGCATAATTCACCGTGTTTTTAGCTGAAATATGAGTTTTATTATGTTAATTACATATTTGATCATGGGACCTAGCTAGCTGGCAAAAACGTGAACGTATCTAAAATGTCTCAGCCTACAATTTCGGGAAAATTTACGTGATGCTGGAAGCTGTTATTTGTTGGACATACATACATACAAAGCATCAAGCCATTTTTCCCGAAGGTAGGCAGAGGTGTAACACACCCACATTTCGCCAGCTATGTTTGGTCCCATGAAATAGGGGGCGAGCCTATTGTCATCAACCGGGAACATTTATTTACCAAACTTCGGGAAAATCTAAATACTGGAACTTCCTGATAGAAAAACCCAATACCATTTTTACCCGACCCGGGAATCGAACCTGGGACCTCTTGCACAGCAGTCGTATTCGTATACACTTCTCGCTGTGCCACCGAGGCAGTTTATGCTGTGCACTATTTTGAATATTATGTATAACTAATTTATGTTCTACTTTAAATCACACACAAATTCAATTACATTTATTATTACAATATGGGATAAGTAAGAAAATGAATTTGTAACTTAAAGGCGTCAGCTACGTCAGTCCGACAGTTCCTTGTACTGTAAAAGTAAATAATGTTCGGGGTATTTTTGGGACATATCCTTCCTGATAGTCTGTTTGATGAGATAATTTGTTAAGGTACACCCGTAACAAGATAATTATCAATATTAATATTTGTTCTAAGGACAGTTCCCGGACTTTGGGCCTAAGAACTATATGTTTCAAGGTTAAAATAAAAACATATAAACAAATTAAATGTGTTCTTGTAAGTCCATTTGCATAGTTTAATTAGAGACGGGCTATGAGATTAATAGATGTACTTACCGGTTTTCAAGACACCCCAGTAGAAGATTGTTATGAGGAAAGCGACCGGGATAGTGATGTTATATAGCAGCCAGTATATCTTCACGTACCAGGGTAAGCCGAATGTTGCATCTGAAGAAAGAAAATATAATAAAAATACATTTTATTTGCTAAAATAAGAATTAAGTATACAAAATTTCCGCAAATAGCTTAGTGGTAGGTCTACAATTAAACTGAGAGATGAACGCACGTTTCCAAATATAAATAATAATTATATTTGAAGATATTACTTTTTTACAAGATTTAATCATCATCATCATCATCTCGGTCTATTGCAGTCCACAGCTGGACATAGGCCTCTTCTAACACGCACCATAAAACTCGGCCCTCCGCCTTCCACATCCAATTACAATATTTATAATAGTTATAATTTGTAGGTCTTAGTGTTAATTACAATCATTGTGCCAGACATAATGCTAACAAATAATTATGTTTTTTCCATCAATAAAAGGAGCGAACCAGTCCATGGCCGCATGATAATAAACCATTTAGCATAATAAAAGATTGCAATACAAAAGAAACTAAGTTCCAGTTCTTCAAACCGGGGTATTGTCAATACAATTTGCTTATCAATATTGCTATTTTGTAGTTGGACAATGTTTGCCCATATTGATTCTAACCGCACGCTACGATTACGAGTTTGAATTGAAATAACAAAGGGTTATGGATCTAACTAATATAATAACTGTAATAGCACTTTCGACTTTCAAGTTAAAGTTCATAATTGAGTACTCAAGGTATTTCTGGAAATTGCACATAGGTGCAATTCACATCTGCATTTAAATTAGTTAATGTCCATAGTAAGTGCGCTATGGGAATCGCTTTCAGAACGGAGCTGCATGCAATTTAACTCATTATTTTGTGAATGTGTTCATTTTGTCTTCCGCTGTTTGAAAGGCATTAAATTATTTATTGCGTCCTCTGTATTCTGATAGTTTTTCACGACCTCCATAAATATTCATAGTTCACTAGCTAGCACGTTAAACTGTCCAGTAGTATTTACATATTAAAGAAGTGTTACGCTTAATTTGATTAGTAAGATGAGATAATATCGAGGCAGTATGTATGTTGATGAGACCTTAAAAGTAAACAGCTTGAGGTCACGCGACTACAGTCGGGCGTGCCTCACGCCCAACACGTGCCATAGACCTCAAAATCTTTCACAACACTTCTCACCATGAACATCATTTATCCTTACATATTTTTCGACTTATATTTCAACGTCATATTTCATTCAAGCCATTTTTATTGTTAGATTCTTATCTTATACCTGATATTTGATAAAATTATATATCTACGTGCTGATACACGATAACAATGGAAAAATTAAAAACATTGTTAGCAGTTATATGAAGGTAAAACAAAACAGCATACCAATAGGTCGTTTAAAGTAAGCATATGCTGAAACTGCAGTAGCGAAGGCTGTGGTCAGTACGATTAGTAGGAAAGCCCAATGAGTAAGGTATATGAACCAGTAGCCGAAATTTATTTTCAATGTCAAGGGCATTGTGACCATAGAAGTTAGGAGCACGCACGTTGAAAATAGGAAGAGGAAAGTCCTTAGACACAGCAGGTAAACCGCAGAGCGGTTGCTTTGCCAACAACTCACGTAGAAGTTGCATGGCAATGGGTGTTCTAGATGAAACTTCCGCCACTGACATTGACTTTTAACCCAGTTAACACAAAGCATATTTCACAATCACTTAACACCGCTTCCATACAAAAACTTTAATAACACAACACTTCGCAACTGCATTTCCGAACGCTCTTTGTTCAATGCGCCGTTTATTGATTCTTCACTTCATTCTATAGATAAACTAATTTATCTACACGGTTTCAGCGTTAGGTATGACCAACCGTGTACATTGTTAGTGATAAACTAAGCGGTGAAAATGAAAATATTGTGTGGCCAGTGAAGCGTAAGCTGCTAGCCAGATCTTGTAATAAGACTCACTTTGTTTTGTAATGAACTTGTTCCTTATTCACTACTCAAGGTTTTGCGACATAGACTTTTAATAGTCGAGTCTCTTACGAAAGGTTTATTTTTTTATTGGTGATTTATTGCTTTTATTTGAGTCACTTTTATTTATATATATATTTACATAATATTTTTATTATGTAAGTAGCATATCTTTTTAAAACTTAATATGACATATAGACAAATAATGTATATTAAGATTATTATTGTGATAGAAATGACAATACATATACAATTGGCATTGATTATTTTTTATTGAAAAGAGATGTAATTACAATGCTATGATATTTATTTGATAGGTACTACTACTTGACTTCGCAGCATGATGCAAAATTTTCGAGATTGGTAAACAAAAACAAAGTATTTGTTTCCTTTTTAACCATTAACAAAGGACATTACTCGTTATTTGTGAAGTGATTGACCGTTAACAAAAAGAATAATGACTAAGGTCATTCATCATTCCTAACTATATATAAATATCCAATATACGGTCGTGTTTCAATTTAACAAGTTAAAAATCATCTCATACCTAGTTATGAATGAACAGAATAAACTTTAATATGTGCAGCGAATGGGATTGTCGTTCCTGAAAAACAACTTGATGTAGGGCGTTTGCAAACAATTGTCGAATATATCATCAAATATCAAATAATACATGAAAGAACTGATGAATGTTTGAGAAGTCAAAGATCAAGTCAGAGTCATAGCAAGTGGAAGCATTTAGTCTCTACCTACCCCTCTGTTGGGAAAGAAGGAAGAAAGAGGCGTGATCTGTATATATGTAATGTTTATTTGTAAACAAACAAACAAATAAAATAAATAATATGAAAGTGAATATGAAAATCACAATACAATCTTAGTAGTACATAACTACTAGTAGTATACAACTACTAACACAAAATTGAAATAATTTACCTGTATAGAAACAAAAACATACAAAAGTCCATTGTTCATATGGCGGTTACAGCAAGACGGATACCATTATTATTTTTGCTATTTTGACATTGCCATTGTTACAGTGGAAATTATTCAAAATGATTGTAATATTACAAAATAGTATATTATGATAATAAGATTTTTCTGTGGTGAAATAATTGCTAATTGCTATATGTTACTATTTGACAGGGTAACTTGGACACATATTATAATGCTACACTCAGTTACCAGTTCCCTCGCGTTTTATTCAATTCTTAAGAACGCGTGATATGAATCCGTATTTTCTGTCACAAAACCTTTCAGTTCCTTTACAGTATTTAATATAATTTAAAGATGGATGAATAAGATAGAGCGTGACTAAAATTAATCCAGCTAAATATAACGCTAACAATTACTATGCTCAATTATCTAATTAACAACGATTTATATTCAAACTCAAGCCGTTTTTTACAATATTCGCTACAATTAATAGATAACATTACCAGTTTTAGTGGTTTATTTTACGAAACAATCGTGCATGCGTGACTGAGCTGGCTCGGCGGCACATCGCTTTTAAATACTACGATACAAACTGGTAACAATGTTGTTAAACACCGGGTATTGACAGGCAAACCTGGTGCCACCGGTACAGGTAGTGAGTATTTCACTAGTAACCCACAGTCAGGATGCTATGTGAAACAGAAGGTGGAGCAACGACGCCGATGCTTAACGCAACACTGCCCTCGGAAGAAAACGATTATCGCTTAATGAACAGATGTTAATGAACGATTTTATTTGTTACCTGTCAGTCCACTACGTTGTACTGCGACTACTATGCCGAATGTCGACTCAAGTATTATGAACATCAAGCCCCAGTGTGTCATGTACAGGAGGTACTTCTCAGTTGGTCCCCAGAAGAATGAAACAGACCATAGTGCGACGATTACGGCCCACAGGAGGATGGGCACTCTCCAATATAAGGGCGAAATTCTTCCAATGCATGATCTTGTGAATGGTTCACATTGTACGTTCTCATCCTTGTCGAAGATGCCTGTGATGCAGTTCAAGCCATGCGTCCAGGAGCACATCACCATTTTCTCTGTTTGTCTTGGAGCTTTGGACGAAAATTTAAAATTTCAATGTTGTTTGTTCATGTGCTTATAACATCTTGAATATACCTTCAAAGTGTTTATCGAGCTGTGGACAAGGACATAAATGAGCATGTTAAGTGTGTAAATACTTAAAATCAATTTTGGAGAATATTTTTCAAGGTGAATTTCTTAGATCAATATAAAGTAAATGAAACAAACTGATGGGTTTGGTCGATAAATTTCTACATAGGTGTTTATGTTGTTGTCATGGTTCTTATTAAGTACAGCCAGCAACGTTATTCTGCTAAGGAAAGCTTGTGAAAACGCAAATAGGTGCTTATGAGTCTGAACGTGTTTAACGAACTGTGCGTTATTCTTCATTTTAAGTACCTGCATGTCGGGTTAGTATTATTCGGTTTTTATTTATTTTCTATATCTCTTGTTCAATGGAATAAAATTTGAAATAGTGCAGTTTAACAGATTTTTTATGGTAAAAAATTGCACGAAATATCTTTTTGCAGACCTTACATCAATACTATCGTACCGATAGTGATGAATGACCCTCAAACAGACACGTGCATATTATTATGATATTGTGTCATACATAAATAAATAACATTCGGGTGGTAGTATGGGGTTCTCTAACTTTAATTGGACAATTTCACAATATTTTCGAGTAACAATCGATTGCACTTCGATACTCACATAGAGTTGTTAACTTTAAAAGTCAAGGTGAAGTAGATGCTGTCATAATATTTAGTCTCCTTACTATTATGTTTATATTATGCTTAATTTGTCAATTTATTTTAATTATAACCAATTTTGATTTAATTGAATACGTAGTGTAGTTAAAAAATATTTAGTTATCTTTTAAATTAACAACATTCAAGGATATCATTTGTCGGATAACAAAAGGCGGATTATGAAATTTAGAGGTAGCATTAAGACCCAAATCGACCACATTGTCACAAATTTAAAAAACAATCCCGTTCTTCGAACTCATTTTTCGAAAGTGACTTATCATATCTGAGAAAAAAGCTTGAAGTAATATTTTATCGCGGAACGATGTCGGCCTATCGCTTAAGCGCGGAAGATCGCCTATTGGTGACCTGAGGGCGCTTTACGCCCTGTTTTACCTCTAGCGGATAAGTGTATGATAACCTAACCGAGACATAGTTAACATAAATATTTTTCTATAATACTTGACATTTAAGTCTGAGATAGTCTGCCCTTGGTTTAACAGGGCTTATATTTGGAGTTGTTATTGCTATCCTAACTTTTTGGCAGCCAGTTATATTCATCGTAATACATAATATGTAGCGAAGAGCAATACCTAATGATTGATTGAATTTATGCGAATCTTACTAATTATAAACTAGCTGACCCGGCGAACTTCGTGACAATGTTCTATTTTCAAATGTTTATATGAAGATTTGACAACCCAAAATTTTAATTTTTACACAAAATTTTTTGATTTCTTATATTCATGCCTTTTCTCGACAATAGCAAATACTTACAACAGAAAAAGAATTAGCTAAATCAGTCGAGGCGTTCTCACGTGAATCCATCAAATACTTTTCGGCGATCCATTCTTATTTATATAGATGAAAAAGTTAGGATGGATAGAGGAATGTATTTATGGATGTTTGTAACTCAATCACATCAGAACCACGTAAAGGATCTGCATGAAATTTGGCTCATAGATAGACTGTAGTCTCGAGTAGCACATAGGCTACTTTTTATCGACATACCATGCGGGCGGCGTCGCGAATGGAAGCTAGTCCGTTCATAAATTTCGGAGGCATGATGTCATAGAATAGTTTTATAATAAATACGAACTTTAGTGTCGTTATTATTTAATCGTCCTGATGTTATGACTAGTTCTCAAGGTAATATTCTAATTAGAACTGGGTATTACATATTAAATGTGATATCGTATTTAAAAAGCTATCTTCAAGGTTAATGCTTAAATAATGGCACTTAATACATAGTCATTGTATGTATATATGTTAGCTCTGTTGTTATATATGCAGTCAATTTAGCTAATGACTTCCTATCAAAGTGAGAAGGCTATGACCGTATTTCTAATTGGTATACATTTTAAACGAGAGAGCGAAGGTTATGCATTGTTTTAAATACCAATCAATGTGATTACTTTATGATATTTGAATGTTGAAAAAACGTTATTAAATAATAAAAATATTATTATGCTTTATTTCCTTTCAAGTTTTATTCTTATTTAATAGAAATAAATGTAGGCCCGAGTCGCACGACACTTGTAAACATTCGTAGTAAACACAATTTCCAGTTTCAAGTTCAAGTTCAAACGGTTCATACGATTGCGCAGTCGCAGTCTAATGGCCTACATAATATATGACGTCGAACGAATCGTATCCATGAATTAACCAACTATACCAACTTCACTATCATGCGTGCGTTATTTAACACGAATAACATTTAATGAAAAAGTCACGAACTGTTATGAAGATTACATTGTAATAGATAAATGTTATTAAGATATTTTTAATGAAAGATATCACCAACGCGAACGCCACAATCTTCTCATCTGTATCAATGTTTCTATGTTACTTAAATTCGGTATGTTTTCCTCTTAATTTAGGTTAAAATTAGGGTTCCGTACCTCAAAAGTTATAAACGGTACCCTTATAGGATCACTCCACTGTCCGTCTGTCTGCCCGTCTGTTAAGAGGGAACGCGGTCTGCAAGGAATTTGAAAGATAGGTATTCAGGAGAAACTATTGCCGTCACACTTCGCCCTTACCTTTTTGACCGCCACGTCAAATCGGTATCTTTGCCTTGAGCGCCAAGCTTTTAAAATACAGTACATTTTTGACGTGCCATGCCGTCATTGGCGTCTCTGGCGTTCAAAGGGTTAACTCAACCCTTTGAACGCCAGAGACTCGTAAAGTGCAACCGTAAAGTGTGATAGAGACAACTGTAGCTCAGACAGATAAGATAAAAAAAAATCCAAAAATTTAATTGCATACAAATATACCTACTGTATTAGTCCAAAATCTGTATTTATATGGCTTAATTAGTAATAATGCGTATTAGGTTAGGTACCTTTGACGTAATAGCTAGCGAAATATATGAACTTAGTGGACCTGTCTATAAAGGAATATCAAAAAATAGGTAAGAAAGTTATGGATTTATCAGTGTTATGAAAACATACATACACAGTTCTGTGTGAACAGTTATTGTAATGTGACCGATTGATGTGATATTGTTTACAAAATACGACCAAGCGATGGAATTTTTTAACCAAAACAGATATAACCTTCCTTATTAAATTTCCTTATAAACTTGACAACGCGGTTTTTTTATATTTATTCCACAAATCGCTTCCGAGTATCTAAGTAATTTGTTATATTGTTGACTAATACTCGTATATCATTTTGGTCCAAAGCTGGACATAGACCTTTCCCAAGATACGTGCGTTTACAAAATTAATCACCCATCTAGTTATAAAAAAAAGTGCATTAGTAAATAATTTAAAAAAAAACTTTTTATATTTGTAATTAAACTTTCCGTGTAGTGACGGATTAAGAATACATAATGTCACTACCCCATCTCAACCCGTGGGTGTAGTAAAAGGCGACTGAGGGAGTAACCTTATGCAGACAAGAGCATTGCGAGAAAAGGGAAATTCGAAACAAACCCTTTTTTTTTTTTTTTTTAAGAGGGGAAATGCATTACGCATACCGCCCCGTGCGGGGACACGGGACGGTTATGTGGGACTCGCCGGTCTTAAAAGGACCGGAATACCCACTAAAACCCCTCTGTGCACCGTCGCTTCGCCGTAATGGGTGGGCCCTGGAACTTGTTATAACATCAGCAGCCCACCCAGCGACAGCCCCTTACGGGGCACCGACACCGGGCCCTTTCGGGCCCTAACACCGAACGACAGCGTCCGGGTGCACCGGGGACGCTGTCGACCTTCGCGGAAAGGAGCGGGTGAGGAAGTGAACCCCGATCCCCCACCCGCAGCCTTTACTATGGCGGCATCAGGCGCATATGCGCTCGCTGACGCCGCCCAGTTCGCCGGCGGCGGATCGGCTCCGCAAGGGCAGATTCCTCCCGGAGCCGCTCCGCCGCCTCCTTCTGCGAGATGACTTCCTCACAGAAGGATGCGACCGCTTCCCAACTCCTGTCGCTGCCGGCCATCGAGCTCATGACGGCCGGCAGCGAGAGGTCCTCTCCAACGACTGCGACGAGGCCACGGCGCAGCCCTTCCCACGCCGGACAAGACTCCAGCGTGTGCTGCGCCGTGTCGTCGTCGCAGTCGCAGTGGTGGCAGACGGGACTCGATTCCCTCCTAGCGACCCTGTACAGGTAATGCCCGAAGCACCCATGCCCGGACAAAACCTGCACCAGTCGGAAGGAAAGGGTCCCGTGCTGCCGCCCCATCCACTCCATTAGGATCGGCCGGAGCGCCTCCACGGTCCAGAAACCGGCCCGTGGAGCCCCCAGCCGACCCTGCCACTTCACGACGGTGGCTCTGCGGGCGACCTCGCGCCACTCGCGCACCTGTTCGGGCAGAGGGGACTGCCCGTCCGCCCGAACTGCCGCCACCCGCCGATACACTTCGGCGAGCACTTCCGCCTCCAAGTCCCACGGGGGAGTCCCGGCCAACGCGCACGCCGCGTCTGCCGACACGGTGCGATAACCGCGTATGGCTCTGACCGCCATCATTCGTTGAGGTCTCCTCAAACGATCTCTATTTTGGGCGGTCAGAGCCGCCGCCCACACCGGTGCGCCGTACAGCGCCATGGACCTGACTACCCCCGTGTAAAGCCGGCGACAAGACAAGCTGGGTCCGCCCAGGTTCGGCAGTAAACGCCCTAGGGCGGACGCAGCACCCTCCAATTTTGCCGCCAGCTGTCGGAAGTGCTCGTCGAAGAGCCACCGCCCGTCTAGAATCAGGCCCAGATACCTCATCTGGGCCTGCACCGGTACGAGAACCGAGCCAACATTGATTGAGGCGCCGGCAGGTGGACCGCGACGGGGCCCGTGAAACATCAGGGCCTCCGTCTTATTAAGGGCCACCCTAAGCCCCAGCGCCTCAATGCGCCCGACCACCTGGGAGACCCCCGTGGTGGCCAGGCGCGCCGCCTCCTCGAAGTTCCGTCCCCGGGCTGCTACCAGCGTGTCATCAGCGTAGCAGAGTACGCTCAGCCCGGGGGGAAGTTCGGCGCGCAGGACCCAGTCGTAACCGATGTTCCACAAGAGGGGGCCAAGAACGGACCCCTGCGGAACACCGGCCGACGTCGCCCTGCGCCCAACGTTGGCGTCTCGGTCCTCGTACAGGACGCTCCTCTCCTTCAGATAGTCTGCCACCAGCAGCTGGATATATGCGGGCACTCCATGATACCGGAGCGCCTCCGCGATGCTGCTGAATGGCAGACTATTGAAGGCGTTGGCGATGTCCAACGACACCGCCAACATCACGCCGCCTCCCATGACGGCCTCCTCGGCCGCGGCCCTCAGGGCCAGAATGGCGCCAACCGTCGAACGCCCGGTCCGGAAACCAAACTGGGCGTCCGACAGGTCGGGGCCGACCTCGCGAAGGTGCCGGACGATGCGGGAATTCGAAACAAACCCTATACCAACCCATCTGGCCAGCGTGGTATAGTAGGCTAAATTCCCTCCACATTCATTGGAGGAGACCCGTGCCCAGCAGTGGGACGTTTATGGGTTTAAATATTGATGATGACGTAAGTGGGTATTATTTGAAATCATCCAAGTTTATCTTTTGTGATTCAACTAAAGGTAACGCCCCTTAACAATAAATAATATTATGGATGTGTAGGTCATTGTTTGGAGATAAAGCTGATAGTACAATGTTTTAAATTTCTATGTATAAATGTATACATTCATACGTGTGTTATGCACATTATATAAATCTGTTTATATTCTAGGTATAATTTTCAAGACTTGGTAATGGAACAATAGTATTACAGAATATTGTTTTGTAAACTAATCGAAGTTAGCTTTAACAATATGTTGGAAATATAACTTAACTAAAATATGTGACTGGCCTGCTGGTTTAGTGGTTAGTGACCCTGACTGCTAAGCCGGAGGTCGTGGGTTCGATCCCCACCCAGGACAAAATTAAATCTTTGTGTGATGAGCATAAAGGTTTGTTCTGTGTCTGGGTGTAATTTATCCATAATATATGTAGGTATATATTTACAACAATAAAAATGCATTTAAGTAATATATCAGTTGTTTAGTACCCATAAAATAAGCAAATATAATTGCTTAATTTGGGATTACATGGCGCTGTGTGAATGTGGTGGAATAATATTATTATGTCTCTTTTTTCACGGCTAAACTTCTCTCTAAGGTGAGAAGTATACCCGGTCCTTTTGGAAGGCTTACGCGGGGACACAGGGCCAACACGCAGAGGCCCTTAAAGAATTTTAATTTAGAATGGGATGAGACACTTACCGCTGCCATATCACAGCTGCACTATTGTAGTACAGCTATGATTTGTCACTAATAAGTGTAAAGCTATTATAAGATGTTATGGAGTCAAATAAAATTGGGCTATGGGTGTTCGGTGAAATGGTGATATCTGGCATACGGGAACAACGTCGCCTGCTTGCCTCCTCCAGCGGTGAATGTATGATGTTAAATGAGGATTTGGGCAGACGGTGACTCGCCTTACAATAGATGGGCCCCTTCCACAACCGACATGGGCCGAAGTCCACGGGTCTTAAGGCAACACCGTAGTGCGCGACTAGGGGTGTCGAGCGGTGCGGCGCCGATTTCGCCATCGCGGGTCGGAGCGGGTTTGCTCGTAATTATGCCATTGAAAAATGACACTTCCACCCCCGAGCTTATAGTTCTGGCGACCTCTCTCTGCTCAGCTGGTTAAGGCAAGCCAGAGTTGAGAGTCCTGTGGTCGCTCTTGGAGATTCACTCCAGTCAGCCAACAAAGACCTGCTGGAGACGAGGCCTAGACCGACTCTGAGGGGCATTCAGGACCGCAGTGTCGCCACTCACATTCAGCTCGCCACTAGCTGCCCTGCATAAATTTCCTAACGGCTCTACAGGTATTCAAAATAGCGGCTTTTTGTAATTTGGTGTAAATTATATCGGGTAATTCTAATAATTTTAGACTGTGATGGAGATGTTTAGGGATAATACCAGTGGTTGATAGAACTATGGGTACTACATAAACTTTATCCTGCGTCCATATTCTACCTACTTCTTCTTTTAACTCTGCATACTTGCTTATTTTTTCTGTGATGGTTTTTTGTAGATTATGTGTATTAGGAACATTTATATCTATTATAGCTATAGCTATAGCTAGAGCTATATAAATAAGTGTATTTTTTGTGTTTATCCTGAAGTATGATATCTGGTCTTTATTATTATTATAATATTATTATTATGTAAAATCATCATCAGCAACCCATTAATGTTCCATTGCTGGGCTCGGGTTTCCTCACCTCTATCTAGAGAGCTGAGAGGGTTTAGCCTATAATCACACGTTGGCCTAATACGGGTTGACTTAAAAGTAAGTGGAAGGTAAGTTACATGAATAGTACATATACATTCCACAAAGTGAAACCCAATTTGGTACTGCCGCTGCCGGTATCGAATTCGGACCGCGTGTTTAGCACGCCGCCGCCCGCGCCGGTCACTTATCCATTCAGCCACCATCGCTTTGTAAAATACAAACCTTTATTAAAATAAATATTTGCAATTTCATAAAATGCTTATGTATATTGAAAAAACCGGTTAAGAGCATGTCGGATCATGCTCAATGTAGGGTTCCGCAGCAAAAGAGCTACGATGTTCATCATATATACACTAGTATTTGAAAATAATCCAACCGATTTTAATGAAATTTCATGAGTCTGTTAAATTGTTTCAGCTTGAAAGATTGGATCATTTCGAGAGAGATAGGTGGCGCTGTTGGTAGGATAACGACCACATACAGAGTGGAATTTTGGTTTTATTCTTATTTATTTTAACACATTTGTTAGATAATTCAATACTTATGGTTGAACCTATAGATCTATGCCATAAAACTACAGGATGTTATTTTTAAAAAATTTTAGATAAGTAAGTTTTTCAATTGCTTAGTAAGCAAATTTATATATCACTAGCTTTTGCCCGCGACTTCGTCCGCGTATATTTCGATATTACATAGATCCTGGTTTTAAGTGCAATTCATGAATTCTACAACACCCCACTACAGGAGTTGAATTTCATTTTACGTCAATATAGATAACATTTTCGTAATCAGCGTCCCTGAAAACCTTGAAAACGACATCCATATCAATTTCTAATAATTTTCACACCTATTTCATCCCTTAGGGTAAGTTTTTCAAACACCAAAACCAACCCATTAACTCACATCTTAACTGAAGTTCTAATTGCGTATTACCAAACATATAACTTGAAAAACAAAGAACTGTCTATTTAATATTTCACCCCCTATCAAAAACATTAAAAACAACATTTTAAGTTCCTATCCCAATACTAATTAGCAAAACGTTAACTTCAAAACAAAGATCTTTTCATACAACGTTTCATCCCCAATTTGACCCTTCCAAAGCCACCCTTGTCAAAAATATTGATGAGGGTATTTTTTATTTTGATAGTAGTACCCCATAACAAATTTTCAAATCTTTAAGTTAAAAAACAAAGAAGTTTCATACAATCGTTTTTATCCCTTTTCACCCCCTTAGGGGTTGAATTTTAAAAAACCCTTTCTTAGTACACCTGTAGACATTAATACAAATACACCCTCCAAATTTCAAGTCACTACGACCAGCTGTTTAGGCTGTGCGTTGTCTGTCAGTCAGTCAGTCAGGCAGGACAAAGCCTTTTATAATATGTATGGATGTATTATTTACTTGATATTTTGTTTTTAAATGCAAGTCTTTACCCGTTATAAACAAGCAACTACTTTATCTTAGTCATTATAAAGGATTAATGCTAAGGATTTGGTACAAAATTATCCAACACCCAAGTTCAACGACTATTACTGCTAAACTAATAAAATTATCTTAACCGCTATAGTTTTCATTTAAACTTCATAAAATGCACTATAATCATGAATTTTTCCAGATTTTTCGAGCCAGCAGTTTAGCTTTTAGAGGGGGGGGGGGACGCCCTACTGGAACAAAAATTTGCTCTTTTAAGTTTAATATTTCGTAAATGGACCATTAAAGCGAAAAATAATATTAGTAACCCCCAAGTCATTTTAGAAGACCTATTCAACGATACCCCACACAATGGGGTAGACAACAAAATAATATTCATCGCCACTTCACATGTATGGGAGCTACCCTAAAAAAAAATATTTTCCAAAATTTTATTTTACCACTTTGTCGACGTAATTGATATACACACTCCTACAAAATTACAGATTTCTAGTACTAACGGTCTCTTAGCAAAACCTCGGACAGACAGACAGACAGACAGACAGACGGACATAACGAAACTATAAGGGTTCCTAGTCAGAACTACGGAACCCTAAAAAGAACAATTGAAATGACCTTTTTCTAATAAAACTATACAAACTGTCAGAATTATCAAACTTTTATACGTTATAATATATTGTATGCACATATTGATTTTAAAGTTCCTAATAATTAAAAATTTGATACTTAATTGAGAATTTATTTCCGACTAGAAGTCGCGCGGGGCTTCGCTCCCGTCATTTTTTATTTGGCCACTGCTCAGCTCCTATTGGCCGTAGCGTAATGTTATATAGCCTTCCTCGATAAACGAGCTATCCAACTCTAAAATAATTTTACAAATCGGACCCGTAGTTCCTGAGATTCAACCAACCAAATAAAATCTTCATAATAGTATAGATAAAGTAAAACATTTTCTACACAGCCGAGCCCTTGAAACTAACTACGCTGATATTTCTACTGACTACACCAGCAATTTTAAAACATTAAGAACTGAGCAAGGTAATTATTGGGTCGTTAATTTACATTTGAGAGTTTGAGACAGACCCTAGGTATAAATACGAACTTTACCATGTTAAAATTATCTACATACACCTATTACAAACGCCATATTTAAACATTGTCAATCGTTTATGTTTGTAATGACCTACAAAATTTAAAGGCTGGAACTACGTGGAAAATTATATCAAGGGTATTTTAGAAACTGAGGAAAACGCCGATCATTATCCTAACCTTAAGGATACACGTCATACAATCACGATAGCTGAACTATTGGTAACAAAGTTAAGGATATGATACACAAACGTATTAACCGGTTGTTGTATGTTTCTAAATATCCTAGGCTTGATAGTGTAACTTGATTTTTTGTAAGTGTCGTAAAAATTAAAGAATTGAGGTGATTTTTCTTGAGGTTGTGCCGGAAAGGATATTTCCTTAAGTTCTTAAATTCACGGCACATCTAGTAGTAAGAAGTTACCGTAAGTGTAATTTATATCTAGATGTAAATCCTAACCTAATACACCGTGAAACAAATTGGAAGTCTATTTGGCAGAATAAGTTAGATAGCCTTCTTCCGATTGCAGCACAAGTCTATTTTATAGGACAAATACTCAAAATTTCATTTGAAATTACGAAATTATTTTATGTTACGCTTACTGTGGAAATTTTATCCAACACATCGGATTTGTTTTATGGTAGGTCTAAAATTCCCTTTGACTTTAAGATATCTCTAAAAATACTATTCACCTCCAGGACCATGTCGTGACTTTATATGGTTAACGTTTTCTGCAGGGTGGTGTTTCTTGTCAGTCTGTAAAGTTTAGGCGAAAAATTTTGATATAATTTGATAACTTCATGTACTCTCCCTAATTTATTTATACATAGATTTAATACAATTTATTTTGAACAACTAATAACGTCATTGTAAACAAATCACTTTAAAGAATACAAGGAAACATGCAAATAATCTTACTTAATTCGTACGATTTTGTTTTCTTCTCCTCATCATGACATTGCAAGAATGTGTGAATTAAATTCGTTTTTATACTGATAGCAGTTATTATATATGCATATGATCTAATATATATATAGAATACTTACAATTTAGCTAACCTTCAATCTTTGAATAACTAGCTGGTAAGTTTTTGTCTGAGTTTTTCTCATCATTGTGCTATTGTTGAAGTTAGGTTTTTTATTTTATTTTTTATAATTTGCCATTAAAACTAGATGGATGGATTATAATGAGAAAGAATTAATTAATTTCTGATTATAATCGCCGTCCATATGTAAATTGAGTATTTCATTAGTTTAGGAACTCGTTCTATTTATTACATATATTTTTATAATAATAATAATAATAATTACACATACATAATAATTATTAATTATAAAAATCAAAATTATGATACGAAGTAACAGAAACAATTTTATTAATTTTTAATTAAATTTGTGTAACCATTAGCGTCCAATTTTGACCTAGGGGCAGCAGTTTCATGATCACACAATGCTGAATACCAAAGCTCTTATTAACCAAATATATTCAATCAAGTTTTGCAGTTAGGTTATGTATGTAATCTTGCCACTAACAACTGCTTGCATAAAAATAGACCCGTCCTATATAATAGTGGTCGCGATACAAAGTTGCAAATTAATGACGTAGAATTGAGATAGGTCAGAGCAGCTATTGCTATGCCAAGTTTATCATCTATTTGTAGTTTGTTTTTCATCTTATTATTTATTTATTTATTTATTTATTAAGGATTACCAACAAGAGATACACATACTTAACAAAGAAATATCAAAAACATAAAGCGTGCCTGATGCTCTCTCATTTATAGGCAACCACAGCTAACTTAATAGTAACATTTGTTTGTTTTATTATAATAATAAGACTTATCAGTTAACAGGGCAAAAGTAGGAAATTTATATAAAATTTGTTGTTGACATGACTATTAAAAAAAAAAAAAAATAGAATTTATAGAGAATAAAAAAAAGATGTAGTGACTACAGTAAGAATAGAAAATATTAGCATTGTTTACAGTCGAAAGTATTCCATAATGTTACTCTTAAATTTAGTTGGAGAATTTTCAAAAATGTCAAGATCTAAGGTTCTGGAGAGATCATTATATAGTTTACACATTCTATTTAAAGGTGAATTAAGGCCGAGATTAGTTTGGTATCTGTTTAAACTGAACAGTTTGTAGGCACATAATCGCGGTAACCTGCTCGGGGCAGCAATTTTTATTTGAGACAATAATCCAGGACAGTCTATTCCATTGTTAAACAATTTATATAGAAACATAAGATCTAAAACCTTGCGTCTGTTGTTAAGGGAAATCAGCCTAAAATATTTAAGACGAGCATTATAAGAAGTTAGCTGATATTGTAAATTCTGGTTATATGTAAGATGACAGAGGAATCTTCTTTGTACTCGTTCGATTCGGTTGCGATGAACTTCATAAAAGGGAGACCATACCTGCGAGCAATATTCTAAGATGCTACGAGCTAAAGAGTTAAATAAAATAATTTTTGTTTTCGGATTTTTAAAATTACTTGTATTTCTATATATGAAGCCACACATTTTGGATGCATTAACTATTATCTTGTCGAAATGTGCGTTAAATGTTATTTTACTGTCTATGAATATTCCCAAATCGCGTACGTATTCAAGTTGTTTGAGTGTGTGATTATTTATATTGTATGAAGTTTGCAATCTCTCTTTTTTCTTACTAAAGGATATGTAATGGCATTTCTCAGTATTTAGAGACATCTTATTGAGTTCACACCACTCAAACACCCTATCAAGGTCATCTTGAATAAGTCTAGTATCATCTAAGCTTTTGATAACTCCTATGATTTTAAGATCGTCTGCAAATAGATAACCGGTAGTATGATGGAAACAGTCTGAGATTGAGTTTATTAGAATTAAAAATAATAAAGGGCCCAAGTGTGAACCTTGCGGAACGCCAGAAGTAGCAGTAAACTCTGAAGATTGGAAACCATTTACTACGACATAAGATTTACGGTTAGTGAGGTATGACTTGAACCAGCTTAAAAAAGATCCGCCTACACCGATCTCAGCAAGCTTCAATAAGAGTATATCATGGTCAACCCTGTCAAACGCTTTGCTGAAGTCGGTGTATATAGCGTCCACTTGAATGCCTTGATCTACGTAGTCTGATATAACGTTTGTAAAGGCTACTAAATTCGTAGTAGTTGATCGTTTCTGAATAAATCCGTGTTGTTGATCAGTGAGACACATTTTAACTAAACTATTTAAATAGGGGTATATTAATGATTCAAAAATTTTTGGTATAACAGATAAGATGGAAATAGGCCTATAGTTTTTTATGTCATTTTTGGACCCGTCTTTGAATATTGGAACTATTTTAGCCATTCGCCAGTATTTGGGAAATTGACCTGTACGAAGTGATTCATTAAATATGTATGTTAGCGGAGTGGACAACTGTTTGGCACATTTTCTTAGAAATATTGGTGGTAGACCATCTGGGCCCGGTCCTTTATTAATATCTAATTTTTCTAGTTTTCTACGTACTTTTGATTCAGGAAGAGTCAAGGCGTTAAGACTCAAGGAATTTAAAAATTGTTTAGATGTATATGTTTGTCCAGTTTGTATATTACTATTGTTATAGATGGAAGCGAAATTCTTTGCAAATAAATTGCTTATATTAATCTCATCAGAAGCTTTTTCACTGTCTAAATACATATTTGCTGGCATATGGCTTCGGCAGTTACGTTTATGTTTTATAAAGGTCCAGAAGTATTTTGGGTTCTTACTAATGCTCTTTTCTAATATATCACAATAGGTATTGTAGCATTGTCTCATCAGTTGCTCGGTTCTAACTTTTAGTAAATTCAAACTAACTTTGTCCATGGGATTATTATACTTTTTAAAACGTATGCGTACTCGATTCTTTTCCTTTAGTCTGTTAATTAGGCCTCTTGAAAACCAAATTGGGTACTTATCATTTTTAGGTTTGGTCATAGGTACGTATTTGCTTATAGTGGTCTGTATAACAGTGTTAAAATGTGTGACCACTTCATCAATATGATTATATGGGGAAAGTAAATTAATCCAATCTATTTTGTCTAACTCATTAGTAATCATGTCATAGTCTGCCTTATAAAAATTGTGTCTAGGCAATTGACATGGATTAAGGGTTGCATCGGTTTTTGTTGTGATAGTAAATTCCAAAGGAGGGTGATATTTATCTACTGGAGTTAATGCGTCATCGGATTCCATAACAAACAAGTCTGATTCTGTAGAAAGCACCAGATCTAATATTCCAGATTTATAATTTTTAACTATATTATGTTGCTTTAGATTATTTAAAGCCATGAATTCGGACATGAGATGATAGTTTGGACATGACGAATCTTTTAAGTGTATATACCTGTGACTATCATCCATTACCCAAGTAAGGCTAGTAATATTAAAATCACCTATCACCAGAATGTGATCAAATCTTGCAAAATTTAGGCTAGCTGTATCTACAAACTGTTCAAAGTCTACTGAGCTGACAGGTGGTGGTATATATACAGCGCAGATGCAAAATTTGACGACGGTATTACCTTTTCTTAGATTTACAACAATCCATAAATCCTCTATTTTTCCAATACTTTCGAATTCAATTAATCTCTCAGTATTAATATGTTTATTTACAGCAATCATTATACCGCCACCTGTTTTTTTTGAATTGGGCCGTGTCAGATCACGGTCCCGTCTGTACACAACATATCGATCATCAAATAATTCGGAATCATTGACATTATTTTGCAGCCATGTTTCTGTAACTACTATTACATCATAATTACTTAGAGATACATTATTATAAAAAATATTGGTTTTCGTATTCAAGCCTCTACAATTCTGATAGTAACAATAAAGTTGTGCGAATTTAAAAAAAATATGTCACAGAAGTCTTTGTAAAATAATTTGTTAAAAAATATATTATTATGACAGAAGCAAGTTCAAATCTTATATACGAGTAAATGTTAAGGGGTCTTTCCCCTTTGGGACCACGACACTTTGGGACTACGGTGTCAATCGCGGAACGGCTTTTTTGAATTGGCTGTTTCACACCAAGACCAAACCGTGGTCCGTTTGGTTTTGGTGTGAAACAGCCAATTCAAAAAAGGCCGTTCCGCGATTGACACCGTAGTCCCAAAGTGTCGTGGTCCCAAAGAGGAAAGACCCAATGTTTTACAGGTATAGAGAACAAAGAGTAAATAAATAACTTGAAGATGTTCGTATCTATAGTAAAAATATACATAATAATCTGGTATAAACAAAAGGTTGTGATATAATTATTATTGTGTTGCAACAGATGCTTATACAAAGCACATCTATAGAACAATAATTTATATAATTATTTAATTACCTAATTAATATTTTCTTTTGTTCGTATAACTGGTTTCCAACACGATAGATGTCAGATATTTTTTCCATTATTTGTATAATTCGGGTGGTTTGATTATTATCTTAATAAGATTGAGATTAGGACAGTGCAGAGGAATGCCACCAACTGTTGTTAGTCAGCCAATGTTTGTTGGCGCATCTCCCAAACATGTTTTTATTCTAACATTTACTATAAGTAGATTTACTGAATATATTTTTAGACATCTATCATATTATTTACCTATACTAATATTATGAAGCTGAAGTGTTTGTTTGTTTGTTTAGTTAACGCGTTAATCTCAGGAACTACTGGATCGGATAGAAATCTTTTAGTATTAGTCTCTCAATATTATATAGCTGAACCCCCTTATTATAAAATACGGACTAAGCATTAAACCAGGTTTAAATTGACTTTGACACTAAACAATGGCTAATGTCAATTTAAAACTGGTTTAATACTTAGTAATTTAATTAATACTTAAAAATAGATGTTGTGACACGAATAGAGAAAGGAATGTTAAGCTGGTTTGGACATGTAGAGAGAATGAATGAAGGAAGAGTGACAAAACAAATATATGAGGCGAATGTGAAAGGAAACGTTGGAAGGGGAAGACCTAGAAGAACGTACCATGACCAAATAGGTGACGTTCTAAAGAAGGGACAGATCAGGAGTACCCTCAACCGGCGAGAATGCATGAAAAGACTAATGAATGTTGAAGAAGCCAAAGATGTATGTCAGAATCGTAGCAAGTGGAAGGAAATGGTCTCTACCTACCCCTCTGTTGGGAAAGAGGCGTGATCTATATGTATGTATGTATGTTAATACTTATTCCATATTTTGTAATAAGGGGAAGAATTCGTTTGGTTGAACACGGTAATCTTATTGAGGAAGGCTAATGGCATATAACATAATGCTACAATTAATAGAAGCTGAGTAATAGCCAAATAGACAGATAGTTATAAAATGAGTAAGTCATGACTACGCTTCACCCTCGTGAACTGCCTCGGTGGCGCAGCGGGAAGTGTATACGACTGCTGTGCAAAAGGTCCGGGGTTCGATTCCCGGGTCGGGTGAAAATGGTATTGGGCTTTTCTACAATGAAATTCCAGTATTGAGATTTGCCCGGAGTTTGGTAATCAAATGTTTCCGGTAGATGACAATAGGCCGCCCCCTATAATAATAATAATAATAATAATGGTCATGGGTCATGGGACCAAACATAGCTGGCGAAATGTGGGTGTGAAACACCTCTGCCTACCCCTTCGGGGAAAAAGGCGTAATGCTATGTTTATGTATGTTCACCCTCGTGGTATGTTTGTCGGTAAGAATAGCCCGGCCTTCAGTAGGTCTTAAAGACTAGACCTAGACTATCCTGGTATGTAAATTTCATGAAGATTGGTTATCTGGTTATGGCGTACAAACGTAACAAACAAGCAAATCTATACTATAATATAAAGAGGAAAGATTTGTATTTTTGTATGTAACGAATAAACTTAAAAACTACTGGACCGATTTCAAAAATTCGTTTTCTGTTCGAAAGTTCCATTATCGCTGAGTAACATAAATTTTAAAACACCACGCTACGCCAATAGGAGCTGAGCAGTGGCCAAATAAAGAACGACGCGAGCTAAGCCCCGCGCGAATTCAAGTAAGATTCCTAGATATTTGTAGTGTGTATCATCATCATATCAGTCTAATGACGTCCACTGCTGGACATAGCCCTCACCTAATTTCCGCCACAGTATACAACATACGTATTGTTTATTACCAAGTGTAAATTTATACTGTTCGAAGTCATTGTCCAATGTGATAAGTTGGTAACTGATAACGATTCTCTTGTACATTTTCGCCTTTGTTGAATGAAGATAATGGAATTCTGAAGATCTACATGTATTGAATGTCTGTATGTGTGTGTTTCGAAGTAATAGGAAATATACAAGTACCTCTTGGTATTAATCCTTTAATCGCTTACGTTCGGATTTATCCGACAAATATTTTCATGTCCAGTTCGCCAGAGTCATCGTATATTTACGACCAATTATATAGTGTGAATCTACTAATAAAATTTATATCCTTTATATTAGTATTAATTTCATTTAGATATTTTAAGTGACTGGATTGCAATTTTTAATTGTGAATCCAGAATGTTATATTTGGCAATTTTTTTTAAGACAATTATAGTTTTTATATATAGGTACACATACATAAAGGTTGCTAGAGTTAAACTTTATTTTACGAGAGAAAAAAAAATGTAGTTTTTTTATTTAGGATACGATTGTAAGGCCAGACAACACGCTACCTATACCATGTTTACCGATTTTGTGAATGCATCGCGTTTTGGCTGAATTTGGTGGCTGAATTTAGCTTCTAAAAACAATACCTGTCCTGTCAGTCAGGTAAAAAGCGACTAAATCACCGATTGCAGATTCTAAAAGTAGTCTGCGGGGTCTACAGTCCCTTTAAACTTAATATTAGAACTTTGGGTCACTGGCCACTTTGGTCCTTTAAAAGTTGTTTGGGCACCTAATTACCTATACATAGATTAGGTCGAGGATTTCCGCTTAGTATCAAGTTTTAGTACTTGTGGTAGCTAGTCGACCTATCCATACATTTTTATTCGAGTGAGAATACTTAATCGAGTAATTATTTGAACGAATGGAATACCTTAGTACAGTATTTAATCACGGCTGCGTGATTCAAGTAATACATGCATAATTAAGTGTCGTAAGTAAAGTGTTAACATTGAAGTGTATTGGATAAAAACTGTTTTCTGATTTAACTATTTTTGATCGTATTTTCATTTTATAATAATCAATATCGTAAATATCGTATTTTTATACTTCAGATATTAATTAGTTTTAAATTCACAATTCAGATAATTTTGGGACATTTAGTGAGTTTTTAATTTTTTACGTTTCAGATGTATGAATAAAAGTCAGTCTGTCTGTTCGCAATAATATAATAACTCACAAACTTCTGGACGGATTTTCATGAGATTTTCAACAATAAATTGGTTTAGGTAGGTATATAATTTTATTGCCTAGGTACATACCACACGGGCAAAGCCGCGGGTGGATGCTAGCATTAATCGAAAGGTATGTCCTTTATTTTTTATTTAATGTATTCAGATAATAATTAAATATATTTACATTTTGTATAAACAATTTTATTTTTCTTGGAATAGATGAATATTTATTGGCAGAAGTATCCATAGCTATAATTATGGATACCTACACTCTATGAATGTGTAAAATATGTTAAATTTCCTAATTTGATTTTATTATTATTCTATTCTAAAATACCTATAGGTAGTATTTTTTTTTAATTTACAAAGATAATAATTTCTTATCTAATTAAAAAAAAAAAAATGAAATCATCATCAATCATCAGTATAGTATTAAATTTGTTTTAATATTAATTAATTGCAAACTTTATTCATAAAAATCGTTAAAGTAGATTTTACGTCCGAATTAAATTTTATATTCGAATTAATATTCCAAGAGTAATATATAATTTCTCAAAATTATCTATACAACATGAATTAGGTAATAGAACAAAACTTTTAAAAATAATACATACCACGTTTTTCAATTCAACACACACAGCACTAAAAATCAATAAAATAATTTAATAACACGCGTTTATATGTTACAATTAGTCTAATAGTGCGCGGTTTTATTATGTGAACGGTTATAGCACGCTATGCGCGTGCGCCTGTTTGTACGCGCGAATGCGGCGCGACTACTGCTCTGCGCGTCCCTTGCTGGATGCTGCGCGTGTGTCTAAGGACAACCTCTTCTCTGCCAGTGCAGCAGTGTGCGGAAAATATTTAGATTGCACATGTTATGCAAATTATTTGCATTTGATTGTTTAAAGGGCTCTGCATAATATTATTCTAACATAGATAAATTAGTCTCTGCTAGCTGTACGCTTATATCTTCTAAACTACGCGACGGATTTTGATGCGGTTTCACCAATATATAGAGTGATTCAAGAGACACGCTACACGTAAAGGTATATAATTTTATTACCTACATGTCACACGGGCGCAGACGAGGGCGGAAGCTAGTATCTACTAATAAAGAACAATCTATACCAATATTATAAGGCTGTAGAGTTTGTTCGTTTGGTTGAACGAATCTCAGTAACTACTGAACGGAATTGAAAAAAATATGTTTGTGTTGGATAGTCCATTTATCGCGGAAGGCTATGTATAATAATATATAATAATAATATATGCCAAACTAAGAACGGTGTGCAAAGCCCCAGGCAACAGCTAGTAATAACATGCCTAATAAAATAACATGTAAAGAAAATCACGTAAGTAGAAGATCCAGGGCCTGATACAGAAGGCAGTGCTTTTCGACGTAGCTTTCTCCGGAGATCTAACCGTCGCCGTCTGCAGTTTGAACTCTGTTCCCACAATGCAAATATATTAGGTATATATTTCAATGCATTTTTTTATGAAATATATAATTAAAATGTAATTTGCTGCGACAGTTTACATACATAAATAAAATAATTAAGTAGTAAAGCGATTACATTTGTCCACCTCAGATAAAATGATGAAAATAATTTATATGATTCATTAATATTCTAAACAAGATTTTTACTGTGTGTTATGAACGTTATGATATAAAAAGTGATTACTATCCATAAATAGACAACCAGTTTGTAGACACGTCACACGTCATAAACATTATCTACGATGAGTCAGTTAAATTTTATAAAAAAATAACATAGATGGTATTAACCATCTATGTTTTTTTTTTATAAATAATTTAATAATACTTATCTAAGTAAATATGGCATAGTAACTCCGCATTATATAGTTAAGTGGTGGCTAGATATAAGTACGTCTGTCACATTTATGCATGTTGATGGCTAGGAGCTTCAAATAGAGCTTTGATAACAAAAGGACTTCGTCTGTTAATGTGGATTTGCAATGAGGGTAAATAATATAATAATATTCTATCACATTCACACAGCGCCATCTAGTCCCAAATTCAGCAATTATATTTGCTTGTGTTACGGGTACTAAACAACTGATATATTGCTGACAAACATTTTTTTTTAAATATGTACATACATAATTATAGATAAATTACACCCAGACACAAAACAAACCTTCATGCTCATCACACAAAGATTTGTCCTGGGTGGGGATCGAACCCACGACCTCCAGCGTAGCAGTCAGCGTCACTAACCACTACACTAACAGGCCATTCAAAATAAATTGTATTATATTTTATATTATACTTATTGTGAATAAATTGTCAAAGTAAATTGACACAATACATGTTTTTATTCATTCATTTTTGACTACAAAGAGCCTACGCGGAATTTAGCTTAACAATCGGCATTATAAGTCGACTTTAATATCGCAATTCAAAATGACAACAACCATAGTTAATTATTCAAATTCTTTGACATCGATATCGAAATGGCTTCCGAATAGATAATAATATATAGAATAGATTCCGAATGGGCCTTCAGAACAATAATATTTTTGTGTGACGACTCTAAATATGTCTATGAAAAACCACAGTTTGAAATTTATGAGAATGTCTATCTAGTAAATATAGGGCCACGGTAAGCAGCAAGTAGGTAAGGTTTAGGTATCCAAACGGTAAATGTTTACTTGTAAAAAACATAACCATCGAAAATGATAATTGTAGTTGGTTGTTGTTCGAGGAATGCATTTTTTTATTTTACTTCCTATAATAGTAGTATGATTAATACAAGTGGCATTTGAAACAAAAGATATAAAACGTGTGTCTGTATGACGTCGATAGCAAGGAAGTGAGTAAGTAAAAATGTCAGAACATTACTGCACTTACCATAATTGGAAGTTAATGACCGTATAAAAGTCTCAAAATATTCCAGAGCGTTGTGCTCACTGATTATTCTAATTCTTTTCTACTATCTTAACAAATTACTAAATTATGTTTGTGTAAGTATTAAAAATACACTAGGTACTATTAAAATCTCAATATTGCTCTCAAACATCTGGATTAAGCAGGTAGGTACCTATTTGGTGGACATCGAATGGAATAATTTTAATGCTTTACACAGTGCCACAACATAATGGACGATAAAAAGTGCCGAAATCACACGATCGCCAATCATTCAATAAAAATAGAAATGTTAAGAGCATAATATATATTTCCTCACCAATTGTCAGAAAAGCAGGCTATTGAAAGATTTGGAATCTTTGCGGAGTAAATAACCTTGGGTCAGTAGCGGGACAACTCAATGTGCTAATGAAAAGTTTATGACCATCTCATTCCAGACGAGAAGCTAAAAGTTCGCACGAGCCACTCATTCTACTGTGTATCTAACGATTGATTCATGGATCATTACCCATCATAATGTCAGTTTTTGCAACTACATTTCACCTTCATCTGTTTTAGGTCATGCAACACTTAACGCTCAAATAGGTCATTGGTTGATAAGAAGGACAATTACTAGTAGGCACGTTTTTGTACTTTGAGGCTGGATCAAATGATTAAATGACGTGTTTCAAAGATTTGTAACACCCGTATGAAGAACTGGGGCGGGTTGCTAATATTATAATATAATAATAATTATGCTTGTACATCTGATTCTTTTCAAATACACACACACACCTTGAGACACCTTGTGTAATTATTGTGGCCACGCATTATACTGCAAATACTTGCTTCAATAATAATTTGAATTGAAACTTCTCTCACACCCATCATGTGACTATCGTGAGCCAGAATGAATTCATGTAAACACCTATCTTAATACAGAAAAGTCTAATCTTGGAACTTACAACGATTTAATCATAATATATTATTATATAAATCGCCCTGTGCGAAAGCTAGTAAAAAAAAAAACAAAAATTATATGTGAAAATTAACTTTATTATCACGATTATTACATTGAATAAAATACGATATGACCAGATCCCGAACCATGTGTTTAACGCCAATATCAACATGATGTATGTAATGTTCTCCCAAAATAAATCATCTCTTTTATACCTACATATGTAATTATGACGTATTAGAATTCAGTTTAAATTTAAACCACTTCACACTCTTTGTCAATCATCTAGTGGATTATGGTATGCATACATAATACTAATTATTCTAGTCAAAGATTTGGCCTCCCGATACGACAGTTGTTTACAAAAAACGTCAAAGAAGAAAGGATTAAAGGCATGAGGATAAAGGTAGACGAGGAGGATATTTGTAGTCAAGGAAAAAGTACAGGTTGTGTCGTACCAGGAGGCGAAAGATTGACGGATTGGTGTTTACTCAACCGACAAGACTAGTACTATACTAAGAGAGAGAGAGAGAGAAAGAGATTCAAAGAATTGTCATCTAATACGCCATTGTACTACAATTATTTGTTTTGTCAAACGTGATAACGTCCTTAGAGGGATCTCGCATTTAATACTTAAAATATACAATATTTATGTCGAGT
This sequence comes from Laspeyria flexula, assembly GCA_905147015.1. Taxonomy (NCBI): domain Eukaryota; kingdom Metazoa; phylum Arthropoda; class Insecta; order Lepidoptera; family Erebidae; genus Laspeyria; species Laspeyria flexula. The sequence goes on along the minus strand of LR989950.1, from coordinate 14,305,536 downwards.
GAGTTTACAGTCCATTATAATTTCAATTATAATTATTGCTTACAACGTCATTGAGATTAAAACTCTATTATTGCTTATTAATTAATAATCATTAAAAGAAACTTTGCATCACAGCATTTTGTCCGATTTTAATAATTAAGGCTAGGAACAATTCATCTCACTATTTCCTAATCACTACTAGTAGGTGTTCGCTAATATAAATGCTGAACCTACTTTACAATTTTCTATAGAACCTTAGAAAGCCGTATACAAAACCAAACGTAGATGTACCATCTTATCTTCGATCAAAGCACATGGCCGTATGAACTATTTGATAAGCCTAAGTATTTATCTAGGTATTACAGAATAAACTGTTGTTGGTATTGCACTTTCTGACATATCGGTGTTTAATAATGACCTTTGAGTCGCTAATATTTTATAGGTACATGTGTAACTGTGTATACTACGAGAGAGAGATTTCTCTTATACTTATCATTGATATCAAATATGTTACTCAGCTAATCATTACATATATTCATGTCATCATTTGAAGCATAACATTAGGCAGGGTTATTTACTTAAACATTAAAATACTTTGCACATCTAGGTATCTACTTAACCGTCATTTCATTCAATATAAGACAAAATAACATCTATATATATGTTTAAGTAATATATATAAAAAAAGAATTGACGTTGTTAGATGTACTCGAGAACGACTGAACCGATTTGGCTAATTTTGGTTTTTAACATAAGGTTTAAAAGGTGAGAAAATATATAGAAATTGCAAGAAAAGTAGTAAAAACAACAATTTTATTTTCCCATACAAACTGGTAAACGGTAACTTTAAGGTTTGTCTTCTTACCGTGTGAAGCCGAGGCGAGCATAAATGGTAAAAAACGTTTTTCAGGTTTTAAGATATCTTCTTAAAACCTGAAAAACGTTTCGTTCACGAAAAATAAATTATGGTAGTAGGAAGTTCGCCGGGTCAGCTAATCATTAAATATAAATTTTACTACTATGTAATAGAAAATGCAAAATAATAGCAAATACAATGTCATTTTAATATAAAGTAAGTACTTAGTAGATACTAGATACTAAGTAATTACTTTTTCAAATTGCGTGTCATCATAATATTCTTAACAAAATATTAGTTGCATTTATTTCTATGTAGATGTATATTCCTAGTGCAGAACGTTCACATAGTAATTAAGGCATATTTGTGATATAATTATTAATAGTGTATGTAAACTTGTAATTTAGTCCAAAATACTTGTACAGATGTAGAAACAGCTTTATAAACTAATATATATTAATAGAACATAAGATATAATTTTTTGCATTTCCAATTAAAGAAAATCATAAGAAGACGTCTGCACAATTTGCTTGTACATTATTAATACTATTCTTTGGTCACTGAATTGGTTAGTATGAGTGACGATATAGTTACAAATTTAGTACAAATAATACAAAAATAATGATTATAAATACATAAATATCACAATTTGAGTAATGACTAAATGATATAAGATTTTGCGTTTTGTCTTCAAACAAACGCCGCAAGCGATTATGTGTTGGTTCTCATTTACAGGTTGATTTTCTATGTTTTTAGTAATTTCTATGCATGGGCAACAATGTAGAAGCTGCTGCCCTAAAAGGCCCGGTAAGAAGAGTTTTCGTTAAACACATAACCGCTTCACTTTACATGAGTATGCAACATCTCTAAGATACCGTAGTAATTTATAATTATGTTATTTTTAAATATAATATTATGATAATCAAATACACAAAATGCTAGTCAAGTGCTTTTAGGCACTGCGTTTCTCCACCCACATTAACTAACGATAACATATATACCATTATCTACTTAACGCTATGATTCTTTGGAAAAATAGGAATGTTACAAAGTCGACATTTAAGCTACACACATTCAAAATACTGTTATATTTATTTCCTAAATTCTACACACACGAGCAACTTTAAGTTGTTCAAAATTCCTAAGATTTTAAAAGCACATGTCGTTGCACATTTCATATGTGCGATTAACAAAAATAGCTATTGTGTGGTGACCATAAATGTCTAAAAGCGACTTTAAACAAATACTCTATACGCTATAATATTGCTTGCATACAGTCCATAAAGTTGCAATGATTACAGCTTATCTCCTACCTCTTTTAATGCATTAGATTACAAGCACCGACACACTCAACACACGGCTGCTACTTATTTATAAGGAACCCGTTGCAAATACATTTTAAAATAGCATCATCTAATTCAACAGTTAAGTTCCTCGAGTTTATTGAAGTTCAGGAATGTTAATTGAGCAAATGAAGGACTCGAGTCAAGTCAAGTAGACTGTACTTATTTGCTGATAACTATATTTAAGTTATATCTAATTGGGGCATAATGCTTGAATACAGTCATTTTCGATTTCACTGTCATTGTTAAATCGCGAAATGCATCGACAACCCTATTCTAAGTAATATTAAATCAGTAAACGCTTAGCTTCAGTAGATAACCTTATTAAAAATAGATTTTCACGAATGGAATTTAAAATATTTGCATTGTGTAGCGTTATTCATACATAGTATAGAGACGAGTCATTACTTTTCATAAATGGCTAAATAATACATGAAGCAAGTAGGTACCCACCTACTTGGGTCATGTATCACTGAAACACTTTGTACCAATTAAAGCCTTCTGTAAAAATAAATGCAATGTATAGACAACCACCAGTATGTTTTTTTATTGTTGTCTGACGCACCTGACGTCATAGGCCCAATGTATCTAATGTTCAAGTCTCGTTCAATTACGCACAAAATGTATTAAGAGACCTGACTCCTCCTAACAGATCGGCTTGAAAGCTGTATTGTATAAATGGCACTATAGTTATCACTGGTTATAATACCATCGACGACAATAATTATAGACGCCTGGCGCTTCTTCATTCCTAAAATAAACTTGAATCTAAAATATATTCAGACAAGATATTCGATAGAGTCAACATTTTAATTATTGCGTCGCGATGCGATATGTAATTTAAAATTGTAAATGCAATTATGGCCTAGTTTTAAGCAAGTCTATTGTGAGACAGCGTCGCTTTATTATATATTATCTACATGTTTCTTTTTTCTTAAAACTACAACGCCTGCTCTAGGGAACAAGCAGTGTTGTGGGGTGCAAAGCTACAGTTGGCGAGCTCCACATCATTGGATCGTTCCCCCCCGGATGGGGCGGTATGCTTAGACCCTAAAACTAAAGTCAAAAAACAAAAAAAAAATGTGTAGTGATCTCATATAGAGGGATTGTACAGAGAGTATAGTTGGTAGGATGTAAGTGCGAGCCTAGTGACGTTTGCGGTGTTTTCAGTGAGTAGGTAGCGTGAGCCTGTCGCTGGTGCGCGCTCGCTGACCGCGCACGTGCCGCGCTAGTCGCGTGCGCGCCGCCGCGCAGCACGTCGCCAGCGCATGCGCGAACACCATCACCACCGCGCACAGTGACACGAAGCCAAAAGCTGAACCTGCAAATTTATTTGCATTACATATATTAAAGGTGGTCAAGGATGCGGGCGGCCGTTGATTGCAGGTTTTCAGTGAAAGAGAGATTTTCTTATTATCCATAAATGTTTGTATAAAAAAGGATTCATAACATGTAGTACCTATATATTCACAAGTGTAGGTACTTGCATCTTATCACCCACATCTAACGTTGCTACTAAAACTATTTACCAGGTTTATTCCAATCCAGCGCTGGGTATATAGCAGGTAAACCGATTCGGTCGGTGCCTCCTATCGCCCAGTAGAACGCGCTGAACACGCCATACGCGAGTCCAGCGCCAGCACTATACAGCGCATGCGCGGCACGTACAGGGTGCGCGGTCACTGCTAGTTCGACCAACATAACCAATGAGTTGCCGCCATGCACAAGGACGTTTAGGGCATTTACTTCATGGATTTCTGGAAAAATATTTCGTAAGAATGAATTTCGTGTCTTCTAATTGTACAAAAAATAAAAGTAGGTGCGCCAGTTATGTAAAAACTATCATCATCATTTGTACTCGTCCACTGCTGGATATATGCCTCATTTGACTTTATCCTTAGCTACAGCCTTGTACCGCCTATAAATTACGGCTGTCATCAGTTCTTCTGGTAGGGAGCCGTCCCACGCTGCACTTTCCGGTGCGTGACCTCCACTCGACCTTTTTCTTCCATCGGTCTTCGGTCCTTCAAGCTATGTGCCTTTCCCACTACCACTTTAGTTCATGTCCATGGCTTTAGTTCTCTTACGGATCTTCTTAACAACACCACCATAATAGTTAAACGTACGTAGTTTTCATAGAAGCCACTATTTCGTGAGGAATTGGTAAGTTTGAACATCTAAAAATATTGCTGCAATTTGTATATTTGCGTATTGCTATGTATATTTTAATTGGCAATCTAAATAATAATATAAACAGTTGTGAGTCAACATTCATTGATTGAAATTTAATGGTATCAAAGGTAAAGTTTACTATATTAAGAGCATTTATACATAAGGACGGCAACGTCGCCATTTAGTGTCATATAGTCATAGTGGTTTTCAATTTGTATTAATTACTTGAAGCTATATTTAAACCATATATTCAATACACTTTTTAGAATTATGTGAAACTTTATTAAAAAGTTAGTTATTAGTACTTATCCGTAATGCTAACAGTTATTTTACTATGGAAATAACGCCCTGCATGTTCCAATGTGTTATTGGCATATGTATATAGAACTAATGTTGCATGTTAATTTATAACAAAATGTGTATAGAACTTGTAGTTTGTATATCATCTATTTTGTACCACATTTTCTGCAATAAATGATTTATGACTTATGACTATAAAGGCAATAATTTCTTACCTTTTATACACTTTTTACCTAATTCTAAAAGTGTATTGAACATATTTTTGATACATAGCTCTGATTAAATAATAAATCCAAAACCACGAAATTTGACACTAAATTGCGACGTTTCAGTTCATAAGTATAAACACTCGTAATGTTGTATAACATGATATATGAATCCAATAATATTAAATATCATAAGACCTCTCAAGGTGCTCTACATAACGCTTTATGTTTTGAAAGAAATTTATAAAAATTATAGTGAAAATTAAGTATACATACTAGGATCATGAACTAGAGTCCAGTAGACCAGTGAGATGACGAAGGCGAGGTCAGTGGCGATGTTATGAGCAAGCCAGTATGCCCGACACAGCAAAGGAGTTCGCACACGCCGACTTAGCGGGATGGGAATATCGTCTTCTTCACATGCTAAAAATATTAGGTTTTAAGTCTTTATCAGAACAAAAAAATTGTATGGTACGGCTACTACAACACAAATTTATTGATTCTGAGGCGGTAAGTAGTTCGCCGAATTAGTTAGTTTAGTTACATTTAGATTCTTTTGAAGTAGACCTAAATGTGTAGCAACCAAAACAATGCCGACTTAAGTACATGTAAGTTCACAAGTCTTCTATAAACTTCATTCTTAAACTATACCTATTATACCTAAACATTAATGTTAGGTAAAGAGTGAAAGTAAATCAATTATATTTTATAATGTACAGTAATTGTAATGATATCACAATTGATTTAATAACGTAGTTACTTAGGTCAATAACAAGTCAGACATTGAGACATATTGCATTCCTTTTATTCGAGTTATCGAAAGTAAATGGTGTTATTAAATCCTTTATATCATCTCAATTGATTGTCACTTGCTATTCAGTCGTAGACGTCTTCAATTTTCAACAATAGCTGCGGAATAATACCATGGGCTCGCCTCAGTTGGAATGAGGAACCAATAAGGACAATTTGAGGCACAATGGACAGCAGACCCGCTCAACTGAAGAGTTAATTGACGCGAAATTGTTACCAATCAAGTGCTCATGACCTATACCCCTGTCGATAGCGTACACGCCTAAAATGACATCCAAATGCCTCCTTTTGAATAAAGTTGCCCTTGAAATCGAACACCAACAAATGCATTCAAAGAATATTGGATGAAACTTATAACAATCACATTCGAAGTAATTTTTCAAATTGATGAATAGTCTAGACATCTTAATGTGGACGAAACAGACAAAGCATTTTGTTCTATCGATCTTCCAACAAACAACATTTTGTGTGTACGACAAAACGAGACTCAATGTTTCAGATTAATTGATTCGCGTGAGCTATTACGTCGTTCAAAGAAACTTTGTGTAATAAAAGCACCCACGCACAGATCTTGACATTGGTTAGTTTAAACTCAATGTAATACTGTGTTGTACTTTCTTAATGTCTCGAACAAGAAGGTCACAAACTGAGTCTAGGTTAATGAACTTCAATTGGACTATATTATTATTTTGAATGCTAGCTTGAAACTAATTTGATTGTTAGAAGAGCAGAGACGTAGGCAACCGCTGCTTGGTTTTTGACATTACTGATGTTATGAGCGGCTTATTATCAATTGAGATGGTATAAGATACTCTGCTTCTAAAAATTTTTGCAGTCATGAACAGCTTTCAATATTTCAAAAAATATTTTAAAAATAGAAAACAGGCACACATAATTTACACTATCTAATACTTTATAAAAGCTCAGTCCCTATTTATTTTGTGGTACTAGCGAGTGCGGTTAAACAAACGATGCTTGAGTTTACTGCAAAATTTATTGATAAATATGTAAAGGCAGCAGCACAACTGGCATACACGATACCAACCCCACTATAAGAAAACCTACTCTAAACGAATGGATCGTTAGGTGACTTGTTGCGCAGAATGTTACAACCTAAATAACAGTACTAGGTGTTAAAAAAATGTTTGTAAACTTACGGATATTGTATTTTTCTACTCTATATCGGTGGACAACTGCAACAGCAAGACCAGACTGTAGCGCGATGAGAAGGTATCCCCAGTTAGTGAAGTAGATAAACCATTTGAAGTAGTTGAGCTCTACTTTAGGTCCGTCATATTTCAGTGGTAAGCGCTGGCACGCGAAACTTGCGATGCCAATCGATACTACAGAGGTGAACAACATCCATCTGTTAAAAATAAATAGTATCGTTGGTTAACTTATGGCCTTATAATAATAATAATAATATTCTACCACATTTACACAGCGCCATCTAGTCCCAAAGTAAGCAATTATATTTGCTTGTGTTATGGGTACTAAATAACTGATATACTACTTAAATACATTTTTTTTTGTAAATACATACATATTATAGATAAATTACACCCAGACACAGAACAAACCTTTATGCTCATCACACAAAGATTTCTCCTGGGTGGGGATCGAACCCACGACCTCCGGCTTAGCAGTCAGGGTCACTAACCACTAGACCAACAGGCCAGTCAATTATTATGTATTTTAATTACATAGATGGTGGCCAAATCGTAGGATTAAATAATCTAAAATATGGAAAATAAATTTTCATGTGACGGTTTTCAAAAGAATACTGTAAAGGGGCAGCCTATCGCACCTTACGTATTGTGCGACTGTAGGTAATTATTACAAGGAGAGGGCTGAAGTTACAATACTGTATGTTATTATATTTATACTGTTTATGCTAATCATAATCATACAAATAATATCACACTACGGCCAATATATAATAGGAGCTGAACAGTGGCCAAATAAAGAACGGAAGGAGCGAAGCCCCGCGTGACTTATATTATATAAGTAGATGGTCTTGAGGATGATTCGAGATTCAACATAGCGGACGACCAAAGATGATTTTCTTCACACCTTATCTGATGATGGAGTTGAGAGGTGGCCATAGAAAATCTGTTATAAAACGACGGTATTTCATTGAGTTTTGGGTCATTTGATTTGTCTTGAAGAGGACTACATTCTTTAATAAACGAATTTAAAAGCTTGTTTCTAAAATAAATAATAATATGTTTCTAATTAAAACTTATTTTATGGAAAATTGTTATTAATAACTAATCCTTACACGATATAAAATAAACTAGCTTCCCTATGTATACACGCTTAGATCTTCTAAACAGATTTGGAATTTTTGATGCCGTTTTCAAGAGTGATTCATGAGGAAGGTTTAAGTATATAATTTTTGTACCTATATGCCACGCGGACAAACCCACGGACGGAAGCTTGATAGTAAAAATAAGCTTACCTGTATATGAGGTACGTTGTGGAGGGATATTGCGAGATTTTCTGCCATTGACAACATGCGAACTGGTGTGGATGTGAATGCTCTAGATTGAGGGCGCGGCGGCTCGCCTGCCACATGCGTCCCAACATCGCTGGCTTGCACGACTTCTGCATGGCTGCCAAAAAAAAAAAATTAATTAGAGTAGTATTTCTTAGGATTTTCTCAATAATGGGCCACCTTGGGATTACAGATACAAACGCATGCGTAGCGGGCTGTGTTCAGCCATGATCGGTGATGACTGATAATCGATCGTAAGAGCTATATTAAGTATTGGTGATAGTGTCACGTCCGACTTTGTAATCCGCCATCATGGGCAATTGTGAAGAGGAGCGGTAAAGTGAATTAATTCTCAAACATTTGTCCAGTTTGCTTTAGGTAAATTCTTCTTATTGGGTAAGATCACTGCAGTTTTCTATGTTCGTTGCCCACTAGTTCATCAGTGATGGCGGTAACTGTTCACCCGCCTCATCTCGAGTCTAGAAGTTTATTTAAAACTATATCTATAGACGAAGCCATTTTAAAGCTATATACTTTAGACTACTTGCTTTCAATTTAGGTACTGACGTACAATTTTTAAACGTTGACGACCTAACGATTCTAATGTACTTGTATGAATGGTAACATAAATTCTAATTGTGGCATCGTTCAATGAAACTGCGTGTGTTGTTGCCGATCGATTTTATGAAATAGACAACTGTGTCGCTAGGTGGTTGTTTTTACCACGTGACTGAATTTGACCTAGAATAACATGAAATAAAAAATGGCCGTTTTTTTTTTCATCTAAATTAGGGTAAATTTGAGTGATAGGATCAGAAATAGTCTTATAAGGGAACGTTCTGGCATAAAAACATATGTTGTGATGCGTATAGAGAAATGTGGCAAATGGAATGTTAAGCTGGTTTGGACATGTCGAGAAAATGAATGAAGGAAGAGTGATAAAACAATATATAAGGCCAATGTAAAGGGAAACGTTGGAAGGGGAAGACCTAGAGGAATGTACCATGACCAAATTGGGGATGTTATATTGAAAATACTTATCAGGAGTGCCCTAAACCGGCGGGATTGTATGAAAAGATTGTTGAATGTTGAAGAAGCGAAAGATGTATATCAGAATCGTAGCAGGTGGCAATGTAATTCCTAATTATTACATTATTATTATATCTACTTGTACCTATGACATTACAATGAACATTAATCTGACAAATTTATTTATTATTATTCCGACATTTCAATTGGTAAGATAATCTTCAAATTTATTTAGACATTTGTACCTACATTATTTGCATGTCATTACCTACTTTTATACATCAGCAACCCATTAAGTCCCACTGCTGGGCTCGGGTCTCCTCTGCTCTATCTAGAGAGCTGAGAGGGTTTAGGCCATAATCCACTCACGCTGGTGATAAGCGATGGTGGCTGAATGGATAAGGGACCGGCGTGCAAATAACGCGGTCCGAGTTCGATCCTGACCGGCAGTACCATTGTAACAATGTGGATTCCACTTTGTGGATTTTATATGTACTAATCAAGTGACTTACCATCTGCTAACGGTGAAGGAAAACATCGTGAGGAAACCCACATACTTTTTTTATAATTAATTATATTTGTACGCCAAGTATGGCAAAACTTGTTGATACAAAACACTAATTATATATTATCGATAATATATAATAATAATAATAATTCTTAAAACTATTATCTAATCCTGTAAATTACACGTGTTTTGAGCAAATAAATATATCAGGTTATCTTTATGTGTTATGGTTTTCATCTTAGTCGCCCAACAATGCATTGCTGTTCGGCTTTCAATGTGTGTGTGACTTTCTTTAGGATTGCCAGTATGAGTTATTGTAGTATCCGTAGGCTGCAGTGACCCATTCTTTTTTTTTTTTTTTTAAAAGACCACGCCCGCACTAAGGAACAATCCCTGTGTCGCGGGGAGCTTTACAAACATGGAACTAACGGACACAAAGTACACCCAGACTAGAAACAAATATCTATGAATCACACAAATATTTGTCTCGTGTGGGAATCGAACCCACGTCACCCAGCACGGCGATGTAGTGGCGAGGCGACCACCTTAACCACTGCGCCACGGTGACAGTCAGTCATTCAAATCAGATGTTTGCAAATATTGTACCTAGGTACAAAACAAATAGCTGTTGTACTCCATTATTGAAAGCTATAAAACTGTTTTATGTCGACAGATTAGCGTGTAAGAAAAAAGTCCCATAAGTACGTAGAAGTGGTCACGTGAACCGGGCCGTGAGTGATGTTTCGCACGCGATCAATAAAGACATTAATTAAGAATAATAAAGTTATGTAGCCCGTTTGATACGCTGCGATAATATGTGGACTCGCAAACATTTCACTGCAGTCACATGTTTCTTTGTGATCACATAATCTCAGATAATAAATCAGTTCCAACGTCTTCCATATAACTGAAATCAATCGGCTACCGATAATGTAATGAAAGCTACACATTAAACAAGTGACTGCAACGGCCTACTCTGATAAGCTATTTAATCAGTTTAGGCAATAATGTTAACGTAGGACTACATTGAATTGTTTACGTCTAATGTTCAAACAAGAAGTAGATGTTATTAGATAAAGATTAATTAACGTCTGCTTCTAAGATGATGGGTTTGCTAGTTGGTCGAGGTCAATGCACAACAAATTGATAGCCACCTGCGCCGATTGGACGGATTAGACAGTGGGCGCAGCATCTGTTTGCAGAATAATCACTAATTAGTACACAAGGCCGCCGAGGGAAGGAGCGCTTCCATACCCCAGTATTCGGATAAAATAATTTGTTATTAAATTGTCATATGGAAAACAGGCGTTGACAATTTTGATATTCATTTTGAGAGTGCATTCTCCGAGCCGAGTTTAGGCAAGCCATGTAAAATAGAATAACCATATGCCTAAATATTTAGTTTGCAGAAATAAAACCAAACTTCTGGATATTATATTATATTATCCAGAAGTTTGGTTTCGGGAGCTCGTCGTGACTCACAAGTACACACTACCACAAATCTACTGAGGCAGGCATTTAAATCAACAGTTAATCTGGCAGTAGTAGGTAATATTTTTGAGATAACACGCTCTCCTTTGAACATGCATGTATCGTTAAATCGTAATGTAATAACTTTTTATGAACGAAACACAGTGTATTCTCTAGTTGGGAGAGGGTATGCCAAGTTCAATGTTATCTTCAATGGCTAATGTTATCAACTGTTGCAAATAATTTATTTAATCCACGTATGGATACAATATGTGGAGTCGCACATTGTGGTAAAAATAATAAAGCGAGTTTATGAAACAATACATCATTTCAATGGCTTTTATCTTTTATTTACGAGTGTCGAGTGATGGTTTCATGTTGGTATTTTTATTGAAGCCTTTTCAGTAGGTCCACCATATTGTGCTTGGTAAGTCTCGGTTCGTTGGGTTCGACCGCCAATGATAGTGATCTGACCTCATACAGTGGACATCAGTTCACTAAATCAGTTTACTACTAGTAACGAGGACATCATATTTTCGTCATAAGTTGTAAATAAAGTCGTTTTAAAGGTCTATTTGTGTGTCACTAAGTATTTCTGGTTGTGTATGATGCGAAGTATACCGTGGGGGTAATATTGTCTTGTAATATTTGGTTTAAAAATATTACATTCAGAGCCTGGGTATACCCCAGGCTCTGACTTTTTAGAAAACTGTAGATATAATGGAATTTTAATCGTTCCACTTATTGTATACAGGTGTTTTTGTAAATATGAGTATGAGTATTGTAAGTATGAGTAACCTATAGACCTACCTAGAGAACCTACCTAGAGAACCTACCTTTATAGCTCAAAATAACGTACTTCAAAAGAAGGCTGTTCGTCCATCTGTTGCGGTATATTAATTTATATTTGCCCATTTTCAAGAATAATTTTCATTAATCAATGAAAAATTAATTTGAACAAAATAAACACAAAATTGACAGATTACAGTTTAAATTCCATTCTATTTTTACATTGGCAAGCGTGTCGATATTGACAATTTCTAACTTCAATTTATAAATGTCACTTCGTACTGCTTCGTACTCGTACTCGTAGTTTGCATAAAACCTGTTTTGTTTTACTTCGCCAGAACAATGAGATATTTGTTTGATTTCTATCTGTTTATAATTCTTTAGAAAGAAAGAAAGATAGAAAAAATCTATGATTTTTCCTCTGATACGGCATTCTGTAAAAAAAGTACATTCTTACACATGTTATACGCACGTGGGTTTACTAAGTTTGTAATAGACTTGGTGTTTGAAGAAGTAATAAATTTAAAACTTGTTTATGCATAAAATAACATCCAGGCACAACACGCTATAAAGTGTTTTATGATTCTTCAATAACTATTTATGATTAAGAAATAGTATTCGGCAGGTCCACTGACGACGGAGGGCTGATGATAATTCAAAAGGTAAGTAAGTAATGAGATAAATAACCAACTATTCTGCCTTAATGTAACCGAAGCAAAAATTCTATTGTAATAAACTAGGCCATTTATTGCAAATTGATGTCGTTCAATTATTATTTTGCTCTTGAAGTCTGTTTGCATGTTTTTCACATTGCTCTTGACTTTCGACCTTACGAATAGGAAGTATGTGTATACCTACACACATTATAATTGTTCACGAAGTGCCACTCACGACTATATCTGTAATGTTTAGTTAAATTAAACTGTTTTCGGTGAATCGATGATCTGATCCGAACAGCAGGATGGAGCTGGATGCAGGCCGCATACAACCGGCCCTATAGGAAATCTCTTGGGGAGGCCTGTGTCCAATAGTGAATAATATGATGATGACGATGATGAAACGGTTTTACCTACTATGTTGTCAATCTATATTATTGTTTGTTTGGTTGAACGCACGGATCTCATGAACTACTGGTTCTATTAGAAAAAATAGTTTTGGATAGCCCAATTATGGAAGGTTATAAACTGTATAGCATAACGCTATATCAATAGAAGCTGAGCAGTAGAAGCGAAGCGCCGCACGACTACTAGTTTATTATAATTAATTACTGTTGTTTACATATAAATGGTGAACGAAATATTTACTTTAGCTTGAAATTATGTTGATAGATTAGCGTGTAACAAACAATTATGTTCTATTGTGTCCTTTATTATGTATATAATTTGTAACAAATGAGTGGTCGACTTAAACGTGTCGTAAGTAACGAGGTTTATCTAGACGTCGGACAGACGGCCTGCCTTCCTCAACCTTGTAATGTTTACAACTTCACTATTGTTATGCATCCGATGTAATTTCCTACAACCCTAATCTGCCTAGGATTTGTCATGGTACTTTAGTCACGTTCTTACAAGGATGTCGAGGCTAGCCACGCGTTTGTTTGACAATTAGCATAGGATTCAGGTTCTCGAGTGCTGTCTAAATTGTACAACAAGGCTAATGGCATGAATGGCTAGCCTGCGCACTTAAACAAGAAGATTTGCTCAGCAAGGTTCATATTAGGTATGTTTGGGTGTGGTGAATCGCATGGCGTTTTGTTACAACATTCCAATAGAATCGTTTTCATGTTCGTCGTGAACCTGCCGATATATTATACTGAATGAAATATAATAGGGCTAATTATATTATTTTGCAAACGTACGCATATTATTAATGTATATTTTTTATAAAATTACTTACTCAAGTAAGTAGTTTTTTAAAGAAGGTAACATGCTAGCTTATTTACAACAAGTTTGTGGATTGGGTTACAGCGATATAATATTTTTACGAACTAAAAAGTTATATCAATAAATATGGTAATAAACATGGTCGTTTCAAAACTTATATGGTAGGCCTTTTTTATTTAACTTATTTAATTATATTATACTTAATTTAATAGGCTGTCTTTTAACAACTTATCAAAAAGTCGGTATTATCCAAAGAAATACATTTTCAATCTAAAATGGGTAAATGTTCATTAAAATCTGTCACTCCATTTTATATTGAAACGTTCATAGATTTGCGCGCGGATATGGAAACGTTAAGTACCTATATTTCAATCAACCTAACTTTTCAAACTTCAATTTGTATAAGTAAATTTGTTAGTATACGTGGTGTTGTTGTTGTTGAAAATAGAAAGGAATGTTAAGCTGGTTTAGACATGTCGAGAGAATGAATGAAGAAGGAGTGACAAAACAAATATATGAGGCGAATGTGAAAGGAAACGTTGGAAGGGGAAGACCTAGAAGAACGTACCATGACCAAATAGGCGACGTTCTAAAGAAGGACAGATCAGGAGTACCCTCAACCGGCAAGAATGCATGAAAAGACTGATGAATGTTGAAGAAGCCAAAGATGTATGTCAGAATCGTAGCAAGTGGAAGGAAATGGTCTCTGCCTACCCCTCTGTTGGGAAAGAGGCGTGATCTATATGTATGTATGTATGTACGTTGTACGTGGTTGTTTTGTATGAGAACGTCACAAAATATGTGACGCAAAATGAACGTGACGCAAAATAGTATGTGACGTAAAAATAGCTTATTATTTAACGCACCTCACTGCAGGCCCATGTAAATGTGTTCAATTCAATCTTGAAATAGTTTCATTGCAAATAACTTAAAGCGATCAATGTATTTTTTGTTCGATTCGAACTACCATGAATTTAATTTTGTATTTTTATTCACTATTATCAACAAACATCTCTTCACGTGAATGGTCATCACCGATATTCTCCAATGAAGATATTAGCTATTTGTTATCATGCGAGCACAGGTTAGCAAAGGGGTTTGTTTCGAATTTTCTGTTCCTCATACATGATTTATGTAAATCAGTTGCTCTTTACAGCCTTTTTATCAAGTTTCACGAAAAATAAACCATTTTTTCTTCTTCGGGATAAGACCTGACATTATTTAAATCTTTTCTCATATTTTTATTGATCAAACAAATAAAATATGCATAAAGAGTAGCATTATCTTAATGTCGATGTGTTTCTTTTATGAAATATTATCCGAACGATTATATGGGAATGATAAACAAAGTCTAGACAGATTGACACCTACGTAACATAAAATGATTAAATTGCATAGTTGCAAGTAGGCATTTTATAATCATACACACTGCGGGACTTTTATTTCATTTTTATCATTGCTTTAAGAATAGGTAGAGATTTTGGTTCAATTGCTTTTTAGGGTTCCGTAGCCAAAATGGCAATGTAACCCTTATAGTTTCGTCATATCCGTCCGTATATCACAGGCATTTTACTCAGAAACTACTCGATGTATGTTGATGAAATTTGTGTGGGCCGCTACTTAGTTTGGTAGTTCGACAATAAAAAACAAAATTTTAAAATGGCAAATACAAATCATTTTATTTGC
The DNA here is from genome assembly GCA_905147015.1 of Laspeyria flexula. NCBI lineage: Eukaryota > Metazoa > Arthropoda > Insecta > Lepidoptera > Erebidae > Laspeyria > Laspeyria flexula. The sequence goes on along the minus strand of LR989950.1, from coordinate 14,290,008 downwards.
AATATAGGTAGTACAAATATGTTAGTTGTTAGAATGGGGTTAGTAGGTATCTTTATATTTCGCCAAATCAAGGCATGCAAATATTTAATACAATGTCATAATTATATAAAATTCAGTGGAAAATGTCAATAAAATTACTCATGTCAATAATATTGACATGAGTAATTTTATTGTACGGAAAGTGCAAACTGAAACTGAACTGAAACTGTAAGGAAATCATTAATTGTTTAATAACATTTGTCAACCAAAAATTTGTTCATACGTGTTTTAAATTGAGTTATATTTAATTTTTTAATGTCATCTGGTAATTTTTTAAAGATTGTTTGTGCCTTGCAAAGAAAACTTTTACTCAGCAGTGCTGTCCCGGCACCATACGGAATCAAGCTCCAGTTTATTCTTGTCACGTAGTTTTCTGTAATGACTTTTATAAGCAGTATGTATAGATAGATGTTCATCCTAACGAAGATACTCACTTCATAAATATACAATGAAGGCAAAGTTAGCAATTTTAAATATTTAAAGTAAGGTTGGCAGCTTGTTGTTATGTCTGGCATGTGGCAGCTTGTAAAAAAAAAAAAAATCACAAAGATAACGCTTTATAAAAACCAAATTTATTTTGAACATGACCGAATATTATGTTTTTGAGTTATTGCCGAAAAACTGCGCTTCTCAACAAAAGGAAGTAAGCGCTATGAAGATACCCTCTTTTGTTTCAGAACCCTACATTGAGCATTTTTTTTAAGTTTCAGTTTTTTTAACATTCTTATTACTTCATCTAAATTCACCATGAATGATGTGTATGCACGTAAAACTATTTTCGTTGCGTCAACGTCAGAGCTATGTTTTCAGTTCAGTTATACGAGTTTCAAACTTGTTAACAAATGTAACTTATATCAGGTTCTCCGCTTGTTAACCGTGACGCATTTATGATGCCTATTCAATCGCATTCGCTGTTACTTTTGATTGTAGGAATTTGAGGTATGAGGGAAAACCTTGCGACATTTATTCAAGAAAAATGCTATGGAATAGTGTTTTGTTTTTTTTATTAAGAGTCATCATCATAACAAAACTAAGAGTGCAAGAATAAAAACCGCATGAAAGTTGTTCTTATATTGTCTGTTATCACAATAATCATGCTTGTTTTTCACAGTAACACGGATTATATCAGGGTATTATATCGGCCCAACGACGTCCACTACTGGACATAGACTAGATCTAATTAACGCCACCGCGAGCGATCCTGTGCCGCCTGCAGCCAACCACCAGATGGATCGACGAACTGGTCAAGGTTGCTGGCGTCAGTAATTTCGGTGGTATATTTGTATGGAAATCCTCGTCACCCGTGCGAAGTAAGAGTGAGTCATGGAAATTGTTGGTAATCTAAACCGAATCACAGTTCATCAATAAAACCGCAGTAATTGTTTGTGGAGTCCACAAAAACTTTACTTCAAAATATTGTTGAGAAAAAACAAAAAGTCGATACCACAAAGAATGACGGTATTGCCGTTAGCTAAATTGTTTATCAATGGGTACTTGTTACAATTGAACGATTTAATCATTTGAACAGTACGACAAATAAAGCTGCGTGTAAATGGGCTGTAAATTATTACGTCACGACACGAGACAGGATAACACACTCTTTACGGTAACAATAAAATTGTAATAACAATTTGTTCATAACGAGCCTAAACGAGCACTTTATATATTTACGTGCTGCATTTGGTGGTTATTTTTATTTAAGTAGACGTCTATTTATGGTTTATTAATGATACTGTCTTTCTGAATTTTGGTGAAGGTTCTTTTTAAAATCTGTAGAACCAAATGTCTTGACATAGAATTAAGTTTCATATTTTCAGCACTTCTGAATTATGAAATTAGGAACGGTTTACGATTGATTTTTTGGAGTGTTGTAATGGAAGCTTGAATTTTTTTTATAAAAAAAGATACTCCTGTCCATTTTTATTAAGAATTAAACTCACATGTTTCTGTTTACATAACAACCATGGCAAAAATGAATATAACTATAAAACCTCTTGAGAACTATTTCAAAATAATTAGTAACAGAACTTACCAATCCCAACACTTACCTAATAAGATGAATCCTACATAAAGTACCGGTTCAACTGCAAAAAAATCGTTACAGAATTTATAGCCTTGCCCTACTATTTTGTTAAGTACCTTTGGATCCAATCTTGAAAATCACCGGACCGTTTTATAGGATTACAAACAATGTGAATCTGGGGAGTTTTTGGCATAATATCGGGGTTTTGCCAAACAGCTCCAAGTATACGGTAGACCCGCTTTATCTTGCTACACTTATCTTTACGTGTTAGAGAGAGCGAATATTTTTTTACAAAGGATATTATTTGTCTTATATTAGATTGTCTTTATGGTCAAAGTGATAGGTCATATATATATCGTATCATGTATATCATAGTGGTTACTCTTGACTGTGGATTGAATTGGCATACACACTAAGCCTACAATCATCATCATCATCATCATCTCAGCCTATTGCAGTCCTCTCCTAGCACACATAACAATCGTTCCTCCGCCTTCTGCATCCAGTCAGACCCAGCGACCTTTTACAGGTCGTCAGTCCACCTATCTGGAGGGCATCCTACTTTACGTTTGCCGAGTCGTGGTCTCCACTCTCGCGGCCTACAATACTGTGACCAAATTTTTTTTTTGCTATTAAAATTTGTTTGTAAAGACGGTTCCTCTTGCGTCGTGATGTACTAAATAATTAACAAGAAACCCATTAATTTCCCACTGGGTCTGATCTCCTATATCTTAAGAGCTGAGAGGGTCTAGCCCATAATCCACACTCGCTGGTCTAGTGCGGGTTGGTTGATCAGAGATACCCATATATTTTTTCTAGGCTGAGTGGGTTTTATCACGTTGCTTTTTCCTCACGGCTATTAGATGGTAAGTCACATGACTAATACATATCAATTCCACTAAAAGTTTACATAATGGTGCTGCCGATCGAAATCGAGCTCGGACCGCATTATTTAATAATAATAATAATATATAATAATTATTTATTTCACCAAATTACATTGATGCACACAATGAATACTGTTTGGGTCTAATTTAATTTGGATTTCCATGCCAGTCATTTATTAATTCTTTCCAAAATCGGGTTTTGGTTAAACACCGATTCAAAGCTCTTATTCTAACATAGGCTGGACTGGACAAAACTTGTTGCACATGCTATGGCTATCTATTACATAATTATGTAATGGATCAATTAAAAGTAGCAACAATTTGCCAGCCTTTGTGGGTACGCATTTACGTAGCCTCTGGTACTTTCAAATAATGGAGACTTATGAATGGGGGATTTTTTCCTTGTGATGGAGCAACAATGACTTTTGTTGTGTTAGGTCGGCAGTCGAGACCCAGCGAGATACAATACAAAGATTACAACATTGACGACGTTTTATTTTTGGAACCGAGGTGAATTTGGAAGCAAGCACTAAGTACGAATTTATTCGTTGCACTTTGAAAAGTGCGAAATATAACTGCAAGCGACTTGAGGACTAATAAAATTAAATATCACATCTGCAAAATCCGCATCATTAAATCGGAAACGATTTATTTTCGCAGTACTTGGATTGTAATTCTATTGTTCACATATTTGCGTTATATTCTTTTTTACGATTTTCTATTGTTGTGCACGCCTATTCTGAAGTAATATTTGTAAGTACAAACATTTATAATAGCAAAACCACGTAGAAGATATTTTAACAAAAACAGGCAAAACAGCTAAGTATAGTTAGCTAGTCTAACTATCTGCTAACGGTAAAACAAAATAGCGTTACAGCTGCCGCACTGGAGGAAATTTGGAATGTGTTTATTTATTATAGGGAAAACGAACTGTTAAGTGTATGCTGAGAAATTAATATGGTGAAATTTTTATTTTAATAAAGCAGATTTATTTGCCGAAGACAGCAGCTCTACAACTCGGTTTCAGACTTAAATGTACGCTTTTTGTTTCTAGTTATGAAGACATTGCCTTTATAATGCGCATAGATATGCTCGGCCAAAACCAAACAAAACAGTGTCGAAATATAAAGCCGGAACAACGTTTTTTTTCCATTCAAGAACTCCACAATGTTCTATGGAATGCTTAGCCAAATTAAATTAGCCAACTTCAATTTGCTTGTCATGTTGGGATGTTTTAAAACAACAGCACAAAATGTATGACGAGAATAGACATCCGCTGATTGATGTTACTAAGCGGGATGTCAGTTAGACGTATAAAAAGACAGCATAAGAAGTTAACAACGTTTAGAAATGATAAAGTCACAGTTATTACTGAACAAAGGTCATAAGAGACATTTCGTTACAAAGGAACAATGCTCACTAAAAACTCTTTTGAATTTGATACGATTAACGTGTGACATTGATATATAAGCACAATGAAAATGCATGTATATTGTACTTCAAAGTTTTTTATACTTTCACATTATTTACTGAATTTACCCATTCAGTAATTAATGTCTATGTCGGCTATTTTGCCCATAGCCGACGTATTCTTTCGTACCTAATCAGCACCCTCAGGCAAGCAATTCGCTGATTCTATTCGCAAAAATATTTAAATTTCACTTGATCCCTGGCATATTTAAGCTATCAAGATGTCATGTGATCAATGTATTAATCTGACATGTGGTTGGAATAAATAGACCTAATAGATGCCCACTTGATGAAATGATACGGGTCATTTTAAATAGATCGGCTTCCAGATTGGTTTTGACACTAATATATGTATTTTACAGGTCGAATTGTATGAAATCTTCATCATGATATATTAGAATTTGGTTTTGTGTTAAGGTTTGGAGTTGGCTAAAAGATAACGAGGAGATATGACATGCATTATAAATAATCAATATATATTATTAGTATTATATTCGTTGTTCACAAGAATGACAACGCCTCTCTAGTTCGTTCTCTGTTCTTTTTGTGTGATTGTTTTATGTCTCAAATACAGCTGAACAAAACTTCCTACTACTGTCAGGACACCGATACTCCATTCCCCTTAATGCTATGAAAACCACTGAATAACTGACAATATGTAATATAATAATAAGTTATAGTAGTTAGAACAAACCACAGGCAATCGACAAACTCGGTTTACTAGTCAAAGAGCCTTTTTAAACTAACGTCTTTCTCAAGTAGATATATGTGCTCGTTCGCTCGAAAAAAGCAACTAGTCTACAAAATCATGAGTCAGTTCAGTACAACAGTAATCCTAATTACTATCTATTAAATATCAGTAAGGTCTAAGTAAATTCTTATTTCCTTGACCATAAATCTATACTAGGTATAAAGCTGAAGAGTTTGTTTGTTTGGTTGGACGCTATGATCTCAGGAACTACTGTTGTGATTTGATTTTTTTTTATTTTTGAATAGCTCCTTTATCTAGGAAGGTTATAGGCTAACATCACGCTACGGCCAATATGAGCTGAACAGTGGCCAAATAAAAGAACGGAGCGAAGCCCCGTATGCCTTCTAGTTACCAATAATTAGATAGATATAATTGAATACTTATACATAGAACAATATAGTTAATGAAGACATGAAGTTCCTGAATACATTTACAAATCGAGTTAGCAACAATATTTAAGTAAATGTATACATAATAGGTATATTTTAGAACTGTGCTATATAGTTATATAAATTTTATACATATTATAGATTAAACCCAGCGCAAAAGCCATAATTGAAGGCAATCGATTTTTGCAGGAAAATGATTTTAATTAATTTTTCCTTCCCACTGAATACGCTTGCATTGTTTAAAATAAATAATGAATAAAAACAGTTTTAAAACACTGATGTGAAAGCACTCTAAAAATTTGCAATAGTCAAAGCCAAGTTTAATAAATGTTATTGAACTGGAGACTATTGCAAACGTGTGTGTGATTGCCTTAAATCTGCATTGTAATGTTCCTAGATTTAAAATATTCAATATGTTTGACTGGCATGTTGGCCTAGTGGTTACTTTGCCTAGTGACCCTGACTGCTAAGCCGGAGGTCGTGGGTTCGATTCCCACCCAGAACAAATCTTCGTATGATGAGCATGATTGTTTGTTCTGTGTCTGGGTGTATCTAATTAATGTATTTACAAAGATAGTGTATTGAAATAGTTTATCAGTTGTTTATTAATAAATTACAAAAAAAATAATAAGATGAAAAGAAATTTTAGAAATCCAGGTATTTTTTAATTTCCCTAGGTTAGGTTAGTTAGAAGTTATTTTTAATATAATAGGATAGATATACAGTATAGATGTTGCGGATTTAGAATACATAATGTCACTACCCCATTTCAACTCGTGGGTGTCGTAAAGGAACCTAAATTTAAGCAGACAACAGCACTGCGAGAAAAGGAAAATTCGAAACAAAACCCTATACCAACCCGTCTGGCCAGCGCAGCGTGGTATATTAATAGTAAGTCAAAATCCCTCCAAAATCTTTGGAGTAGACCCGAGCCTAGCAGTGGGACGTTTATGGGTTGAAATGATGATAATGAGTATAGATGTAGGGTGACAAACCTAGTATTACCTACTACCTACCTACTCTCAGCTAAAACTACCATTCATTATTCGGCGGAATGTTGCATGTGTTGATTTAGAATAGAAGAAACCCGCATCTATAGATAAATAGAGTATCTGATACTCTATACATACATATATGGGGTCTTGCTTTCGTCGATTTGGTGAAGATAAAATGTAAAATTTTTAAATCCTTCTGGAAAAACATTATCATGAGCATCGCTCATGAAGAAATAGATATACATTATAAAGTTAAGTGAATTTAATTTTCTCATAGGGCTGTGTTTTTGGGTGAAGTCCATTGAAGAAGTAATGCAGATAGTACTTGTGGTAGTATTTGCAGCGCAAGTGTCACATTTACCATAAATAATATGGTATATTTACGGTAAATATGACACTATAACTCATAATAAAAGCATACTCCAACATTTTTTACTTATTTACAATCAAAGGGTGTTTACATAATTATATTATACAGCAACTATGTTTGTGTGTCATAAAAATGGAATTATGCGTCTCGAACGACAAACGTAAATAAATATATTATTAATATCACAGAACGGAGATAGCTTTTTATATATTAATTATTGAAAATGCTTTATGTTTTACATTCATTGTATTAACTTACAGATATCCAATTTCGGTAACTTCATGTTTTCTGTTTAAAGCCGGTATTAGGATTTCAGTAATTTGGTGACTGCGAAGCGTTGATGTATAAAATACCACTTTATCAAAAATGTTTACAAGAAATCACATAAGCTACATACGTTACTTTAGGATTTGAACGACTGTTTACGATTCGTGTATCGCGAATACGCGATGTTTTTAAAAGGGAAACAATGCGTTGATATGTGCTTCTGTGCGCAAGTTCGACTTAGCACTGCGGGCCACCTCCTGCCGCCAGCCGCGTCGCACAGCGTCAATATTAGTAATAACACCGTCCTCACACGATCTCGATTAGAATTAATTCATCCGATAACTGGGTGTTCCGCATAGCTCCTTGTGTGCCCGTCACCCGGCACAATCACGGCGGATCAATGCCACCGCACGTTTCATCACAACACTATCGATGCTACGATTAATAGTCGCACATGACACTTAATACGGACAAATAGGTTCCTAATTTAAGACAATTGGCCAGACCGCGAAACTATACGTTGACCTATAATGATGAAATTTAAAATTTATTGTTGTTTAACAACACGAAGGACAATATTGTTAAAGAGTTTTCTTAAATGATAATTATACCTATATACTAAAAATCTAAAGTATTATTTCCAATTGGTGTTTTTTACTCACGTTTGGATTGAAATATAAAGTAAAGCAGCACAAAAGAAAATGCGTAGAACAATAAAGTTTGATCCATTTCTTTAATGGTAAGTTTTCTAAACACGCTTCGTCTGAATAACGACTAAGGTATAACTAAGTATAGGTACGTACTTAACGAACAAATGGTCCGTGTGATTAATAAACCAAACATTCACAACCGATTTATAATCTACTTATCCAACACTTAACTATAGGAAATATAATTATAGGAATAATTAATAAATCCTTTAATAGATTTTTTATGTCCAGTAAATAGGAAAGTTTATTGATGAAAAATTAAAAATAATACACTTACCTGAATCCACGGGCTTCGTCATAGGTACCATCGCAACATTTTTGCACATTTTGATGTTTATTTCATAAATTATTATGCAAGTTAGAGATAAAATCAAGATAAACTAATAATCTTAAGAAAAAAATATTTTTTATTAGATGAACTAGAAGTTATTATGTTTATTAGCTATGTTATTATGCATGGGTTGTCGGTGCGTGTGGTTGCCGGCGCGCGTGGCGGCGACTGCAGCGTGCATGTGCTCGCTGTTCGCACCGGGGGCCGCGCACCGCGCCGGTCACTCGACCACCGACCACCGCGCACCGGAGCTACGGAGGCATGCGCGCCGCGCGCCGAGCCTGCGGCTCTCACTCTACTACACCATCGTTGACATAACATAACCTTCGTGTTCATACAACCCGGTCAAAATATCTATGCACCAGGCCTCCTGACGTCATATCGGAACTCTGACTAAAAAAAGCATCACTAGAAAAATGAGGAAAAATGTCAAGAAGTTTACATACTTCATTTCTAGTGTTGTTTTTTTTTCCACACCGCACCGTACTCAGAGCGCACTAATATGTATTTTGATCGGGTTATACTATATCTATTACCTATACAATATCATCCGTGTAGTGACGGATTAAGAAACATAATGTCACTACCCCGTCTCAACCCGTGGGTGTCGTAGAAGGCGATTAAGGGATGAACTTGTGCAGACAACAGCACTGTGAGAAAAGGAAAATTCGAAACAAATCCTATACAAACCCGTTTGACCAGCTTGGTATAGTAGGCTAAATTCCCTCCACTTTCTTTGGAGGAGACCCGTGCCCAACAGTTGAACGTTTATGTGTTGAAATGATGATAACATCTACTAGACTTCTAGACTTTCGCCATCAAAATTAAACTAATTTTCTTCAATATGCGGTTTGCTCTAATTTCTGTGTCATAGTTATTTTCACTATCCAATACGTTGACAATTAAATATCAGTGCAATCATTAACTAACTAATTTTGCAACATTGTTTTTACCACGTGCTATTTACATGGTCATGGCACCCGACATGCCAATTGCCGGGTGCTACGCTATCCCTACCCTGTGATTTTATTCTTCGCCTTTAAGACGGGGGTTCTCCAAGTACGGTAAAATAGCGAGTTTAAAAAAAAATACTATTTTTACAACATAAAATGATTTGTAATTTGAAATTGATATTAAATTATCTAGAAAATATATTATGATTGAATTTGAATTTTACCGGAAGCCTCATTTTAAAATGTTTAGATTTAAAAAAAGTAAACATTTTTAAATGAGACAATTAACTTGGACCGCGCTTAAACAATAGTTTTGTTTACCATTTTTACTGTTATGTTTTTAGCTTGAACAATAGATTTTACACAATCATGTCATTTCTAATGGGAAGGAGAAATTCCGCAAACGAGGTGATTTTAGGCACGTTTCCTAGCGTAAATATAGCACGTGGAGCCTTACAATTATATCCTCTAACACATATCTTGAGGCTTCGTCTGTAGGATCAAATGCTTATTGTTATTTTGATTAGCCCCCAGAATTTGTCTGAAATACCGACAGAAAAGAAAAGACCGTATATTTTTTGTGTAGGTCCATTTGTTTTGCAAAAGTAAACAAAATAACTTTTTAAAGGTAGAGTCTCTTTGCGCCTACATAGGTGTAATACAAACGTATTTTGCTCGTAAAATATGATTAGGCATTTGATTGGTCTGGTGTTTTATCGGTTAGTGACCCTGACTGCAAAACTGGAGGCCATAGGACCGATTCCCGCCCCGGTTTAATTTTTTTTTAAAGGTGCATGGTCAAGGCCCTCGCTTTAATAAATTAAATATACCATTCAACAAGTAAATAATTAAAAATTATAATAACCCGACTGCAAAAAATCAACAGATAAGCAACGTAGTAAAAAGACTGAAAAATGGTTGTAATTATTATTACTGATTAAATTTAAAAACATAACATATGTATATATTTGTAATCTCCATTTGATTCTCTTTGTTTTGATACCCTACACGATACGTTTGGTTAAAAAAATGTTAATTACTTACTTACAATTTGAAGCCAAAAGTCCGCCATTTTTTTTATTTTTTATTAATATCAATGCTTAATATCAATGTTTTGTTTACCATTTTTACTGTTATGTTTTTAGCTTGAACAATAGATTTTACACAATCATGTCATTTCTAATGGGAAGGAGAAATTCCGCAAACGAGGTGATTTTAGGCACGTTTCCTAGCGTAAATATAGCACGTGGAGCCTTACAATTATATCCTCTAACACATATCTTGAGGCTTCGTCTGTAGGATCAAATGCTTATTGTTATTTTGATTAGCCCCCAGAATTTGTCTGAAATACCGACAGAAAAGAAAAGACCGTATATTTTTTGTGTAGGTCCATTTGTTTTGCAAAAGTAAACAAAATAACTTTTTAAAGGTAGAGTCTCTTTGCGCCTACATAGGTGTAATACAAACGTATTTTGCTCGTAAAATATGATTAGGCATTTGATTGGTCTGGTGTTTTATCGGTTAGTGACCCTGACTGCAAAACTGGAGGCCATAGGACCGATTCCCGCCCCGGTTTAATTTTTTTTTAAAGGTGCATGGTCAAGGCCCTCGCTTTAATAAATTAAATATACCATTCAACAAGTAAATAATTAAAAATTATAATAACCCGACTGCAAAAAATCAACAGATAAGCAACGTACTAAAAAGACTGAAAAATGGTTGTAATTATTATTACTGATTAAATTTAAAAACATAACATATGTATATATTTGTAATCTCCATTTGATTCTCTTTGTTTTGATACCCTACACGATACGTTTGGTTAAAAAAATGTTAATTACTTACTTACAATTTGAAGCCAAAAGTCCGCCATTTTTAAAAATGAAAAATCGTGTGTTGTATTATACGGTTATACACCGCGTGTTGTTTTACAAACTAAAAACATCTAGCAATATTGAACAAAAAACAAATTAAAAATAAATCTATTGCTTTCCAACTCCTTCATTTACTTCTGATTAATTTCTTTGCGGGTTTCAAGACAGTTAGGCATTTCCTGGGATATTTTAATTTTGATTCGAGTATATGATATTAATTTCATCTTTAAACCTTAACGCGTTCTTGAGAAAAATATTCTTGATAGAGTCCGTCTATCAAGAATATTTTCAAGAAATATATTTCAAATATATTCAAAAGAATATTTCAAGACAGACACACGGAAAACGGAGTGATCCTATAAGGGTTCCGTTTTATCCTTTTCAGGTACGGAACCCTAAAAAAAATTAGGTAAGTACCTTCCTTCTGGTGCCGTTGGGAAAAACATTAAACTTTTTATGAAAATCTATCTTTCAGTTTTTAAGTTAGATCTATCTATAACTATTTTGTCACTCAGTATGTTGGTGCTAAGATAAATAATAAAGTGTAAATTCAAATAAAAATATGACAAAAACACATATTTCAGGTTTTGTTATATCGAGTACGATAGATGGCGCTGTGCACTACTTCTGAGTCACGCTATAGCTTCAATTCACTAAAAAAGCGTATAAATCTACATAATTATGTTTTTATATCACAGGAAAATTTTATCTACGTATATTATGTCTACGGAAAAACCACATTTCTGTAAGGAATAACATTGAAATTATATTTTGTTTTCCTTTAACTTGTAATGCTGTGCTTATTTTGTGCTCGAATCAGCTCGGGGCGGCATTACAATAAGTATTATCAAAAATAAAATTAAGTATAATACAACATTTCTATCGTTACTGTTATCAATAGCAGTTACGACTTCAAAAATAAAATACAAACTGGTGTGTGATCTGTCTACGAAATGGTGGCTGGCTATTTATACCCGAGTTGGGAACGAAACTATATCGCGATTCAGGAATCCGGCACGAGTGCATAAAGCCATCTATCGAATGCAAAGGGAATATTTCAGACGAATTTTTATATTTGAAAAGTCTATCTTGTAATATGACTGAAGTGGTTTTTGCTGTCGATTCTGCATAGTACCATATTCAAGCAATGAAAATATGAAGTTCTTGGTGAGACTTACATTTTTGAGCCTTTTGAGGTTGTAGACAATTCTTGGCTGGGGGCCAAGTTCCCACAAAATTTATTATGAAAATTGTGAACGAATACTGAGTCATCGAATTTCATTTGAATATCCTTTTTTTTTATTTTGTTTGAATGCCGTATAGGTTATTCTGTCTGACTGAAACAATAAACTTCCAATCTTCTTACCTCATATTAGTATATAGCAAAACTATTGAAGGAATCATAAACGCAACTTTTATGTACCACTAATGCGGCTAGAATTTATTTCGAGGTTTCTCTACGGTTTTATACGATAAAAAAAACTTAAATAGCAAACTACTATTTATGTTTTATTTTATTTATTAAGTCTTTAAACGCCATGCCGGACAGTGTTGTTCGACAAACAATACAACCTCCTATTGTGTCTGACTGTCTGTGGTCTGGCTTTCAATGTGTGAAACAAACAGTTATAAATTAAATTTAAAAAAATAAACCTAGAAAAAGCCTATTTCAATTACCTAACATATATTTTTATAATGATAGGTTTGAAAATATAAACCAGGTAAGAGCATTTCAGGCCATGACCAAAAACTGGTTTTCTTACTACAAAGAAATGCGCAACAAATGAAAAACGTCTTTTTGTTGAGTAAATAATTTTCGTTAAAAGTTAAAATTATTATATTTATTATAAATTATATTTTATATATTATTATATATATTGAAAAAAAAGGTGTCTAACAATTTATGCTACTTTCGACAAAGATCTGTCAAAGTATGTATCATCATGCCATGAGACTATCTTTCTACTTGTTAAAAATATAACGCCAAGCTCGGAAGGTATGTGGCATTTAACACAACATTTAATTTCTAAAAACCAGGGTAGGTCATTCGGAGACGGAGAATCTTAATAGCTCGGTTCAGCCGACATGCACAACGCCATCTATCGAGCTTAAACTAAAACTATGCGCTTCTAAACATTTCGTTTGTTGTTGTAATAATTTCGTAGATGTTTGCTGTAAAAAAAACAGATTCTGTTATCTACTGTCATGTAAGGACTAGTATGGAGTGGAATAGGTTCTAATTTTCTCCCTTTTTCTCAAGGACCAACTGTGTATGCACTACTTGTGCCATTATATGCATCACATTGGCGCTCATTATTCATTCATTAATATAATTTATAAAGGTAGATTAACACGATCTCGACGAGTTTCTAAGAGTTGTATTTGTGTCTTCTTGAAGAATCGGTGTAACAGAAAATTGTACAGGTGCGGAATATATTATATAATATATATAATTCGGATCCCACACAGCACAGGTAAACTCCAGATGATTTCTTCATCATTATTACAATCCATAAATGTTTCACTGCTGGGCACGAGTCTCCTCCAAGTATTTTGGAGGGAATTTATGATGACTTCTTACATAGCTTTTATAGAAGATAATGACATAAATATATCGAAGAATTTTGGAAAATAATTTTCGACGATTGCATTTTGGTGTAGAGTAGTAGATTTATAAAATATATAGTTAATAATTAAAGACTATAGATTTTTTCTTGTGTAACTAATGATGTAACATTGTCTAGGTTTAGTACTCGTATTAAATCATTTTCATTACCAACATTATGTCTCCAAATTACTAAGGTCACTTTGTGAGTTTACAGTCATTAAGTGAAGATTAATAAATTATTCTTAATTCTTTCTTTTAATGACATATTCATATCTTTGAGTGAATTTACAAATGATACATTATTAGTAATTATTATTAATCACACTGCCGAATTAGGTTATATAACCTGTAACGATAGAGGTAAGTTGAAATAAATAAAAAAAACCGTTCCATCCGTTCGTCCTAAAACCTTACCCCTTTCAGTCACAATATTAAAATATAATGGAAATGGGGAAGGCTAGGATAGTTGCACATCCAGCACCCTTGTCAATAATAACTGTTTTTAAGTACATATGCACTTCTCTTTCTCTAACCGAAAAGAAAACAATATTAATATAAGTAATGCAAGGGAATTCAAAGTTTTCAGAGTACGCAGACGCAGCTCTGGAAACTTTAAATTCATAAATAGATTTTTTTAAGACAGAGAGTAAAATGTGAATTAAATAAATTTCAACTTTTTTTATCGTGAAATTTGTAAGCGTGTTTCTGAGGTATCACATGACCCAAGGGCTGGCCTCTACCTGGGGCAACGCATTGGCCTTGCTATCGCGACGCGGTAATGTGGCTAGCCTTTTGGGTAGGTTTCCTCAGGAATCTGATCTCAATCAGATATTCTATTTATAGTCCAGGAATATTCTGTAAATAGAGCATCTGGTTCTAATTATTTAAATAGGTTAGCTGTGTATAATTTTTAAGTTATGTGTAAATATTTTATTGAATAAATGTATTTTTCACTTCAGTAGCTCAAACATGTAGGTTTTGGTGTCTAAAATCAGTGAGCAAAATGAGATTTTGCTCTTTTTTATCCTAAAGTGTTCTCGCTGCTGAAGTGAAAAGTTATGTGTGTTACACGCACAGAACAGAGATAGGTTTTTACTTTCATTGTTCTGTGGTTACACGAGAGCAAAGTTTTTTGCATCTCGTGCCTTTGAATCCCTCGCCACACTCAGAATTCAACTTTAGAATCAGCACTCGCAAAAAAAAACGACTTTGCTCTCTTATTGCACAAATAACTATTTTTCCACTACTAGTCGTGGGAAGTAATTTGCACCTCTATAGTATCATACTCTAAAATAATTAGTTACTTGAGAAAATAAATATTATGTAAGATCAAAATTTTTATAATTTAGGAGTCCACTGCTGGACATAGGCCTCTCCTAACACGACCTCTCCAACTATATAATAGATATTACTTACCACAAAATATTTGTAACCGTAACAATTTCCGTAGCGACGTTTCCCAGTACCTTATGACCCCATTTCTTTTTGTAAGTACCGGAAGACGAGGCGAGAGGCATAAAGATTTGTAGGAGTAACACTTCAATGTGCGAAGCGGAAAGTGGGTATTCCGATTAAAAATTAGGATAGACCTTACTATCTAGTGTAGGTACTAGACACTCGTATTTTTTTTCTCATATAATGAATTCTATGAAAACAAGCGGAACAGGTAAAAAGTTTTGATATTTAAAAAATGTTAAACATTTTCGTGTTTGAAATGCTGTAAGTGTTTATTCAAATCGTTTTTTACTTTGAAACTACTCATGTTGATGTAACAGAAATTCTAGTTAAATACACCTATATAATATGATAGGTTTTCTCTTAAGTTCAACAATCAAACATACGAGTGTAAGCACGCGCTCGTAGCACCCGCTGCCATTGCCTACGATCAACCTACGCTGAACTCAGGTATCCACGGGATCTGTGAAATAAATTCTCATTATCTGACTTCAAAAAATTATAAAAGGAACAAAAAACTCGCCAGCCTTAAAAACTTAAAAGTAAGAAACAAACCTAGAATTCTAAATAATTCTACATAATGACCATAACAGGTGGGACAAAAGCGTCGATCTAGAATTTTTGTAATACTGAGTCGGTATTTTTTTCATATTGCTCGATCTAGGAATCGCAACCGGGACCTCTTGCATAGCATTTATATACACTTCCTGCTGCGCCCGGGCGCAGTCAGTTAGTTTATCAGAAAAATTCTGAAGGAGACAATGGTTTATTAATCCTATTAATATTAATCAAATCTCATATGCAAACCCGAATAATTGCTTGTCTAAATGAATGGCGTAAATCAATTTAGCGTTATCCCTTAATAAATAGTAGTAAGCGTCCCGGGGAGTCTCGGCTGAGAGGCGCCATGCGCCAGCCGCCCGACCGGGTGTCGCCGCCCGCCTTGTCCTTGTCTATATACAGTTCACCACAGCTCAACGAAATAAAAGTGCGGTATATTGGCTTCTAAATTATCGCGTTTCGTGATATTTGATCATGGTATCGCGCGGTTTTTTAATTGCCTGAAGTGGCAGAAGAGCAAGCTATTTCAGACGTCCATAGGCACGGTAGCCGGGCCAATAGGTTGCAGTTTGCAATCGTCGTGGTCTGACTGGCCTGTTGGTCGAGTGGTTAGTGACCCTGAGTCCTGACTGCTAAACTGGAGGTCGTGGGTTCGATCCCCACCCAGGACAAATCTTTGTGTGATGAGCATGATATAATTTATAATACCTATATTTACAAAAAAAATGTATTTAAGTAGTATATCAGTTGTGTAGTACCCCTAACACAAGCAAATATAATTTCTTAATTTGGGACTAGATGGCGCTGTGTGAATGTGGTGAATTTTTTTATTATTATTATATTATATTAAAAAAATTAAGACTGATGTAACTTGACCGAATCGTCAAGCAAACTAAGATAAGTAAATACGAGTAATGTAACTGATTCATTAACACGTAGTTCTCGTTGTATGTATTTTAATTAAAGCGCTTTATTTTATAGACAAAACCGATTAATATATACGCACAAAATTTAGCAAAATATAATAGGTAGTTTAATCTAAAAACAAATTTCATTGCATGATTTTTAAATTGATCAAACGAAATTTATTTTTGAGATTACATCATTTCTTCACGTTAGAGGGCATAAATCTGTTCATAGTCAGTGTAATATGAAGGGGTACAGCTCAATTTTCCTAAGCTATGTCTTTACTTTAGCTATCTACTCATATACTTTAAGTTGTGTATGAGCTAAGAAACATTGTTGTTCAATAATATATATTTATAATCATGATTGATTTGAGCTTCAGAATACAAAACCTGGCAGTAATTGATGCATTATGAAAGATATACGGGTGATTTTATTGCGTAGGTATATTTGACATTAAGACGACGAGGAGAGACATAAAATAGTCAAAAAGTTACGTAGGTACGTGGATACGTTTATTAAACCATATTATATTCATCTATACTATGAACGTATATATTTTTTGTTTGGTTGAACGCGTTAATCTCAGAAACTACTGAACCGAATTGAAAAAATATTTGGGGTATTTAGCCCATTTATCGAGGATGGATACCGGGTATATAATATCACGCTACGACCAACAGGAGCTGAATAAGGGATAAAGATCGACAGGAGCGAAGACCCGGTCAACAACTATTATCCATCCATATCCATATATGACTGACTGACTGACAGACAACGCACAGCCTAAACCGCTGGTCGTAGCGACATGAAATTTGGAGGGTGTGTTTGTCCTAATGTCTAGAGGTGTACTAAGAAAGGGTTTTTAAAATTCAACCCCTAAGGAGGTGAATTTTAAAAAACCCTTTATTAGTACACCTCTTAGAAAACGATTGTATGAAACTTCTTTGTTTTTTAACTTATAGATTTGAAAATTTGTTTTGGGGTACTACTATCAAAATAAAAATACCCTCACCAATATTTTTGAAAAGCTTTGGAAGGGTGATTGGGGATGAAACGTTGTATGAAAAGATCTTTGTTTTGAAGTTAACGTTTTGAAAATTAGTATTGGTATAGGAACTTAAAATATTGTTTTTAATATTTTTGATAGGGATGGGTGAAGGGGTCAGGGGTGAAATATTAAATAGACAGTTCTTTGTTTTTCAAGGGCAAACTTTAAAATACGCGGTGTGGACTGTTTCTC
Organism: Laspeyria flexula; assembly: GCA_905147015.1. Classification (NCBI taxonomy): domain Eukaryota; kingdom Metazoa; phylum Arthropoda; class Insecta; order Lepidoptera; family Erebidae; genus Laspeyria; species Laspeyria flexula. The sequence goes on along the minus strand of LR989950.1, from coordinate 14,272,176 downwards.
GCACGGTCAATTATATGTTGCTTGCTCCCGAGTAAGTACACCATCTTCATTAATTATTTTAACTGCCCCAGATAAAAAAACAAAAAAACATCGTTTACAAAGAAGAGCTGTGAATAGCTTTGCGCTGCCAATAGCGTCTAACTATAAAACTATATCCACGTGAGCGAAGCCGCGGGCAAAAGCTAGTAAAATATAAATATGTCGCGTGTGAAATGTTTTTTTATGGCAGCCAAGCCGTATTTACATGCATAAAGTATAATGCGAACATGCGCACAGTTGTGTTTTGTATTATTACGTCCCTTGGGGAGTTGTTGTGTTGTTCAGTATCATGACAACGTAAGTGCTCAACTCTAATTGAGTCGTATTAGTTTGTGTACAAGAATGGATACTATTAAGTACAAAAATACTTCTCATTTCTAGCCACGGCTTCGCACGCATGGTATGTCAGCAACAACTAACATCTCTTATTTTTAACGAATTGAGAACCGCTTCCTTTTTTTGAAACCAGTTATCAAAAATTGAAGGAGGTTCTCAATTCGTTGGAATATTTTTTTTGATAGGTCTCAGTGTATAACTTACATACCTACCTATGTTAAATTTCATTCAGTGGTTCAGCCGTAAAACCCTAAAAACAAATTTTCGCATTTAGAATTCCAGACTTTTTGCGATATAATAGGTAGGTAGAAGTAGGACTATACATTGTACAAACGTACATTCACTTAAGATAATTATATTACCGAGAATCTACGGATTGAGTATTTTTAGAGATTGAATTCGTTACGGTTCCGCACACAAAGGGTGCCAAAAGGATCCTATTACTAAGCCCACGGTATCTCTCTGTCCCTATATTTAAAGGGTTCCTTTAAAATCGAATTTGTTTTATAATGGCGACGACACGGGTTGAAAGAAGATAAATTATATGATTAAAATGGACAACTTGACAAGTAAAACAATATGTTTTATCATTTTAAGTGTAGCACAATTTTATTTGTCAAAATTCTATGTTGAATGCGCGCATTATTAATTTTTCAACGCATTTTTGTTTTGTTAGTAGGTTAGATTTAGTTGTAAATATTATTTTCTTGTAGATATTATGTAAATATTTAATTGTATATTAAGTGATTAATAAAGGATGTTGAAAAGAGAATACTCATCCCTCCTCGGTGTGCAAGCATCACTCGCTCGTGTGCGATACCTTGTTATTTATAAGTAGGTACTTATTAAGTAGATATTTGCTCTATTACGAATAGATTTATAATATGCGATAAAATAAAACGGTCATTAGGAAAGTTTACGAATACTCTAAATACATATAAACATGTCGTCATAGAATACGATGCTCCAAATTTTGTAATGTCAACAACCCGATATGATGAGATTTTTATTTTGCCTAAGTTAGATTAATTTGTAAAATAGGCGAGTTTGTTGATCTGGAAACAATTGATTCTGCGCTGTTCTTGAGGAGAAATGTATGAGCCTATGTTATATAAAATATTATTAGGTATGCACGTAAATTAATTGAACAGCTGGTGGTTATGTTAATGTGGGCAGAACATTCAACCATAATAACAACAACTGGTAACTTAGAAACAATGTTATTATGAAGTTGGATTGGAGTTGGACGGCCTATCGTAGTAGGTATATATAGATGTATGCGATGAACTGTTGCCAGAATTTTTGTTTGGCCACTACCCAGCCTTAATAGTTGTAGCGTAATAATATATAGCCTTAAGTCTTCCTCGATAATTGGACTATTCAACACTAAAAGTTTTATCAAATCGGACCAGTAGTTCATGAGATTAGCGCGTTCAACCAAACAAACAAACTCTTCAGCTTTATGATATTAGTATAGACTAGCTGTGCCCGCGACTTTCTTCGCGTGGACAACTTATCCCGCATTCATGGAGTTTAAATTATTTTTTACGGAACCCTGATATTTTTTCAAAGCCAAAGTAGCTTAAGTTACTCCTTGTGACATTAGCTATCCGCCAGTGAAAGTCTAAATCGTCTAACCGTCTAGTCTTAGTTGAAAAGAAATCGGTCCAGCCGTTCCAGAGATTAGCCGGAACAAACAGACAGACAAAAATTGAAAAAAATGTTATTTTTTTTCATGTACCGTATATACACTCATATGCATGTAGTAGAAAGCGGTTATTTTAATATTACAAACAGACACTCCTACTTTATTTATTTGTATAGAGTATAGATGTATATTGTATAGATATTGGGTGAAACTTTGGTGGATATACAAACTGTTTCTAAGTGGGTAAATTTTTGCTTTCTAATTTGGATATATTATGATTATTATGACAAAAAATAAGTTTGTGATACAATCAAAATTCGACCTTGTTGAGTAGGCATTGATTGTGTTTATCTTACGAATATTTTTATAAAAAGGGCAATGTTTATTTTAGGGAGAAAAGATAGACGCATTATTACAGTAAGCAGCAGCTCTATTGGGGAATTATCTTTGTTCTAAATACCTACAGAAACCTGAAGCTTTCTGTAGATACTGAGGATATAACTAACTTAAACTGAATATTAAGTCATTTTTATTAATGTAAATCTTTTTTATTAAACTGCTTAGACTTAGATTGACTAGCCTGTTGGTCTAGTGGTTAGTGACCCTGACTGCTAAGCTGGAGGTCGTGGGTTCGATCCCCACCCAGGACAAATCTTTGAGTGATGAGCATAAAGGTTTGTTCTGTGTCTGGGTGTAATTTATCTATAATATGTATGTATTTGTAAAAAAATGTATTTAAGTAGTATATCAGTTGTTTAGTACCCATAACACAAGCAAATATAATTGCTTACTTTGGGACTAGATGGCGCTGTGTGAATGTGGTAGAATATTATTATATCTCTTTTTTCACGGCTATACTTCTCTCTAAGGTGAGAAGTATACCCGGTCTTTTTGGAAGGCTTACGCGGGGACACAGGTCCAACACGCAGAGGCCCTTAAAGAATTTTAATTTAGAATGGGATGAGACACTTACCGCCGCCATATCACAGCTGTACTATTGTGGTACAGCTATGATATGGCATTATTATATTATTATTTTAGATTTACTAAAGTCAAACACCTATTACATTTTTTATTAGGAATTTTAATCACTATCAACGCCACTCGGTATTGTTGTAGTTAATTGAGTTGGTGTATCGTGTAGTCTATATTATAACAAGTTTAGTTATACAGGGTTAAATAAGCTTCAAATTATGGATAACTACAACTCGCTTGGGAAAGCTCTCGTAGAATTATGGCCTATTTTCCAGCTGAAATGTTTTATGTACGTAAATAATTTATAATGTTTTCTTCTTTTCAGTTGGGTGGGCTGCACATTTATGTTTAGGTGGTATCGCATTAGATTTTTTTTTTTTTTTTTTTTTTTATTAAAAGACAACGCCCGCACTAGGCACCAAGCCCTGTGTCGCGGGGAGCTTTACAAACATGAAACTAACGGACACAAAGTACACCCAGACTAGAAACAAATATCTATGAATCACACAAATATTTGTCTCGTGTGGGAATCGAACCCACGTCACCCAACACGGCGATGTAGTGGCGAGGCGACCACTTTAACCACTGCGCCACGATGACAGTCAATTAGATGATAGTACAATTTAAAAATAATTATGTTTTACATTTTATTTAGGTTTAAATTCGTATGAAATGAATTACTTAACAAACGATTATGATATGAATAATAATTAGTATTTTTAATCATGCATGTAGTATATCTCTCTTGAAAAGCTTTTCAAAATCTCTCCTTATAAATTTTCCTTATAAACTGCCTCGGTGGCGCAGCGGGAACTGTATACGACTGCTGTGCAAGGGTTCGATTCCCGGGTCGGGTGAAAATGGTATTGGGTTTTTCTATCATGAAATTCCAGTATTAAGATTTTCCTGGAGTTTGGTAAACAAATGTTCCCGGTTGATGACAATAGGCTCGCCCCCTATTTCATGGGACCAAACATAGCTGGCGAAATGTGGGTTTGAAACACCTCTGCCTACCCCTTCGGGGAAAAAGGCGTGATGCTATGTTATGTTATGTTATAAATTTCGCATAAATGTACTTAGCAATGATGCTTTATCACTTGTACTTCACCTAGTATTAAACATTTATTAAGAAAAACGAAATGATTATGTAAATAGGAAATCTATGACAGAGCCTTAAGGTTAATAATGGAGCTATCAGATATAAGTGAAGTAGCGCCTGGACTATTAAATTAATGCAATGAACGGCGACGCGATGGCCGACATCGCTCGTTCGTGACGAGAGCTTTTAAAATTTTCATACCCTCGCCCACCGTAATATTGCTACAAGTACAATGATGGTATTTTGTGAAAAATATGAATTTGAATCTTTTACCGTCGCAGAAAGTGAAGACATAGTAGTTGAAGGTATTGTTGAAGGCCCTGTTTCGCCACTTGCTGACAAGCGTTTCATAACCTATTCGAAACTTAAATCGCAGATTTTAAATAAAAAAATATAATTCCCGTCGGATCCCTTGCTGGTACTCTTTATTTATATAAGGATAAGGTTTATTTGCTTAAAGGGTGTCCAATATATGGAATTCGACCAGAATAACTCGAAAATTCGGGTATAGGATAGGTTATCACTTATCAGACTCTTATCAGCAAGTGGTGAGACTGGACCTTAGACTTTTCACATGACATTTTGCCTAAATAAACATCGATATACTTGCATTATATATGTGCTATGTATTGTATGATTTTACATAAATTGTTTTTAATTTCATCTTTATGCGTGATTTAAAAGCACTTTCTTTACCTTAATTCTTTATTTAGCCCGTCTTGCTGTGGTATAGTAAAGTGTATACATATATTTTTCCATAAATTCTTGTTATTAGAAAGTCAGGAAGTTTAAAAAATTAACTTTTTATCGAAGTATGTAGTACAAAATAATCGTGTATTCTTTATTAAAATAAGAAAGAAAAAAAAAAGTTTTAAGTTTTTAATTTATTTCGGCTTAGGGCCTACAAAAACAACTTACACAGAGAAACTGCTATAAGAAGGGACGGAGTCTTTTTACACTTTTGTCTATTTTCCTACAAAGTGTAAGAGCTTATTTATAGTGTGGAAAACTGCTGAAATCGTGCGTCCGATAATAGAACTATTTCATTCAGTTCGTAAGGACATGCTTTTAGTTGATTAAAGCGATCATGAGATACGAATTCAAAATGGATCACAAGAACAATCTTTGAGTCCTATCGCGAACTACTTCAGCAAATGGACTGGTGATTGTGATTGAATCCAATTTTATATAAAAGTTTGTTTTATGCTGAAATTTTGGTCAGTTATTGGTTGGACTCATTTGAGTGTAGAAGTAACTAAAGTGTTATTGATGAAATAGTTTAATGTTCCTTTATGACTAGGTAGTCAACTACGAGATTGCTCGCAATTGCAATAACGAGAATATGATCTACGAGTAGGTATTCAATACCGCCCATGACGCAGGTTTTATTACCTAGTATAAGCACTCAACACTGTATACCATATACTAAGATAATTTGAAGACCTGTACTTTTTTTAACAAAATAAAGGTAGAGGCTGCGCGCCATTGACCTGGTGGTCTAATATCGCAAGAGACCTCAAAATATCTCAATTACCTGAATCGACAACCCAAGATCATTGGACTTGGCTCAAAAAAGTGAGGAGACCGGACCACAAATAAAGGGATAAGGAGAGAAAGAAGAATCTTAGGTATTATCACAAATAATGATGTCATTACAAAAATATGTAAAGAAATAGTTGTAAGTTTACTAGACTATAAACATTTTCGAAAAGCAAGAATCCAAGAAATCAGCGCATTTGAAAATAAGCAGTTATACGTACATACAAATACGTGAAGTTAAAAAATATCTTTCTGAAATTAACTTACACGCGACCGTGACTAATACCGTTTACATGCAAAAACAAATTTTAGCGTGTTATTAACGCAGACTTAAATTAGAAGGCGAAAATGTTTACTTAAGGAAAATTATTACTCGTTTTATTCTACACATCCTCGCTCGATTATCTGGAGCTGGAAGATATATATTATGTAGGAAGGTGGTTTCATGTAATGAATATTGTATAACTAACCGCACAGTTAGTAAGTACGATCACGAACGTGAGCTATGTTTGAGTTTTACTAGTATTAGTAATTTGCCACACAAATTTGCGCCTTCAGTTTACTACACGTAGGACAATTTGGTACAGCAATTTCCGATGTTAGTTAAGCCAAGTTCGCAATAGGTGTTTGCTGCCATATATAGTATAAACAATTATCGTTATCTCTATTTATATCTACCGTACACTTGCAATTATTTGTCGTTTATTCATATTTAACCGAAATATAAGCTAAAAGCGCGTTTTGAGTTTCCTTCATATACTTTTGTATAGTTACACAATTTGGGCATTTTACTTTAAACATACTAAAAGATGTTGCACCGTCATTTAGGTACTTGACGTATTTAAATTGAAGATAGAGATTTTAATTTATAGCTCATGGATGAGTTTTCCTTATCGGAAAATTTTGCGACGCACTTACTCTAACACGTAATAAGCATGACGTATTGATTATTATAGACAGAGGTGTTGATAAATTTATTCTTTGAATCAATACTGATCGTTCAAAAGGTTAAAACATATAAGTTAAAAGGATTATTTAAATGATAGTCGCATGCTTTCCAATGGATGCCTGGTTGCCTACACTCCCACGGCTAGTAACCAATTTAACACTTACTTTAAGTCCCGGAAAACTCAGAGCGCCCCTCTCTACCCGGATCGTCAGGCAAAATTATTATCAGATTTTCATGTATTTTAATCATCATTGAACTCTCTTGGGAATAAATAATGTAGTAGTATCCTTTCATTAATTTAGTTTACGTTAATATATAAAAAAAATAGAGCTTGTGAATTTACTTATTCACCCTACTACGCGGCGACTTGCAGACGCCAACAGTTTGTGCATACTTCAACATAATGGTAACGTTTCATATATACAGCTTAGAGAAAGACTAAAGATGATTTTATTTTTTGATTTTTTCAACCCCTGATTATGATTGCAATCATAATTAGAAGTTCAAAAAATATTCTACTAGGTACTAGCTGTTTCCCGGGGCTTTGTTCCCGTCGTTCTGTGTTTGTCCACTGCTAATAATAATATATTTTAGTTTATGGTATAGGGAAATTATAAAGTACGCAAGTAAAACAGCATATACTCGCTTATAGTACTCGTAGATACGATACATACGACATGAGAGGTGGACAAACAATTATCGCCGAGTACAGTTTGCCTTGTCAACATATGACGCAAATGTCTATTACGTTTACACTCGCCCTTTATATCAAATAAATTTATTTTATATGTTTTAATGAATTTGCTACATTCTTGCTCCTTAGAGCGGCGTCGCCCATTAATTCGTTATTATTCGCTGTTTACTTAAGCGCCTCATTTTATAATACTTGTGTCGTATAATGAGAAGATTATTTATTGAGCAGCTTCTTAAAGTGCCAGTAAATTATTAATTTTACTGTTTTAGCTCGGAAAGAAGAGTGGACTTTTTATATTACTTACATAATGTTTATATGCGACACTATTTCGCTTATTTCGATAGACAATTACAAGAGAATATTAAAATTAGGATTCTTCTATTCAATTAAGAAAAACCCATTGCTTATTCATTAATTATACACATTTAGGATTTGTCTATAATTTGTAATCGAAGATTCATCATCAGAGAAAATCAGCATCAACATAGGCCTGTATTAGTCCACTGCTGGACATAGGCCTCCCCAATTGTACGCCACTGAGCACGAATTGCGACTCTGAAATCTTCACTCTACTTAGTCTGAAGACGAGGTCTCCGCTTTAAAACCCGTCTTTCCTAGGTGTTGTCGGTTCTACGAGTGATAAGGCCTGTCCTCTGCCACTTCAGGGTAAAGGCTGTGGTTCTCTGACGAATCACCTAGTTCCGGATTCGATCCTTCAGAGAATCTGCAAGCAAAAAACTGAAGCAGTAAAAAATATTGAATTAAGTATAATTTTGCGAGCTTAGGAATAGTGAGAATGGAAATATGAAAATGCAGTAAGTACCTAACTAGTCAAAATATCGTATGACGTCATATAGGCGCTTTGAGTAGGTACGGTGTGGAAAAAAGCGTTACGAGAAACGAAGTAGGTACTGTGTAAAGTTTTTTGCATTTCTTTATCACCACATTTTTAGTGATGCTTGATGTCACATGGCCAGGTGTATAGTTATTTTGTCCGGGTTATATTACTCGGTGAGGCAACGCGATGACGACACGGTGACGCGACGTGGAGTGCGCGGCATGATCGTCGAGTAGTCGAGTACCATTGTGTGAACATACACCACCCGCTCGCCGCTCGACGCTCGAGGCACGACGAGCCGACCTAGATCGGGTCCGCTCGATGGCGGCCGAGCGTTCGTCGTCGCCGCCCGCCCAGAATAGACGCAGCACGTGCGTCTGCCTCGCCACACGTCCGCGCTCCGTGCGCCCGCCGCCGACTCGAGCCGCACCGCGAGTACCGCACCACCACAACATACCTGTCCTGTGTATACAGCACACGCTACCTACCCTCGGTACCTCGCCTCCGTCATATTATACACGTCCCTTCCAAAATGTAACCGTGTTGTGAACTCTATTTATAACTTTGTTAACGTGAAAGTATTTAGTGAATGTATGTTTACTGTGCTTCGGAACCGTAGTGGCCTTGTACGTTATCTCGCACCCGGGAAGCTTTCTGTTCTCTCATAGATATCCGTATTAGAGTGATTATATATTTTTGTGATGTATCGTCAAAAGCCTTATTTATTACAAAACATAGTAACGATGTGCCTTATCCTGTAATATTCGTGTTATTTACGTCGGTTACTTCGGAAATGCATTATTTGGCGTAAGCGCGTGAGTCAGCCGCAGTTATGCAGAGTCTCAAGTTCATACTGCTGTGTGGATTACTTTTCGTGCCAGAACCTGTTCCCGCCTGGAAGGCAGACACGTAAGAATCATTTGTGTTAATATGTTCTAAAAGCTGCCAACAACATTTTATTGTTAGCGATTCAAACTTGGCAATTAATAGATTCTAGTAACTATCAATTTATAACAAGAAACAAAGTGTTCAGAGTAGATATTTCATGTATTATTATTGTTAGTGTTGTTTCTATAATTATTAATTATAAGTCTCAAGTGTTAGTCCAAAGGCATCGTGAAGTGTCAGCAAAGAAAACATAAACAACAAGTTTACCAGTACACACCGCGTATCGTGTAGAGTGCCTACCTACTAACTACGCCACAAAGTAACTTTATTGAAAGAACGTTGAGCTTCCCCCCGAGTCCCGCCGCGCGTTTCTTTTTTAATGAAAGACATCGTTCTCACTAGAGAACAAGCCCTGTGTCCCGGGGGACTTTACAAACATACAATTGACAGACACAAAGTACAGCTAGACTTGAAAAAAATATCTATGTCATACAAATATTTGTCTCGTGTGGGAATCAAACCCACGTCACTTGGTGTGGTGATGTTAGTGGTGAAGCGACCACTTTAACCGTTACGGTCAGTCATTGTGGTGTAATATGTGATCTTGATACAAACACGAAAACATCAACTTGTCAACCAATTTACAAATTATTTGCTTTCGATAACAAGATAATATAATGTACCGCAAAAGTTCTTTCGAGCTTTTGACTCTTCTGTCACACGATTTTAAATCTTAGTGTATGAAATTAGGCATACTTACAGATAGATTGTGTTGGATAACCCATTTGGCGAGGATGGTTAAAGGCATAAATTACATCACGCTACAGCCAGTAGGAGCTGAGCAGTGGTCAAATAAAGAACGACGGGAGCGAAGCCCCGCGCGACTTCTGGTGTTTATGTATCACAAAATAGTTGATTTTATCACATAATGTTTACGAGTATCACAAAATAGTTGGGCAGTGAAACGAAAAATGAACAATTTATCGATACGAAAACTCGATTTGATTACGCGAAAGTTGTTGTTATCAATCCAATTAAGTTATCATGAGTGTCAGTATTGAACATATCAGCCAAGGGGATATCTGTGATACTACTGTCCAAATCAATGTTTCTAGTAGTTTCGCCTTCGTTAACGAGGTAATATGTCAATTAGAATTTTTGCTTTTATTATTAGTATATAGATTTATATTTTCCATGATTCGTATAATTTATAATTCAATTATATATATGACTAGTTACTGCCCGCGTGCTATGTCGGTAAAAGTAGCAGTATGTCCTTCTCTAGGTCAATATCTCTTTGTGAAAATTCATAAAGATTGGATGAGCACCCTGTTAGCGAATTGTCGTACAAATTTACTGATACTATTTTTCGAATAACCTGTTACATTTGTAACTTGTTACTTTCATAAGATTTACTTTATTACTTAGATGTATAAACGAGATTAAATTTTTCTTTATTTCAGTAGTTTCAAAATCTTGTATTCATCTAGGTTACAAAGGATTTAGGAATATACAAACTCACAAACTTAACTTTAATATTAGTATACTCGTATATTTATGTAAGTTATTAATTAAGAAACTCATCGTTTATAATTCACGGGTCTAAGGATTACCGTCGCTCGGGGAGTACAATACGAGTACGCTCCAATAATATTCGTTGGCACATAAATCGATCCTTTCCACTTATTATAACGCGAACGTAACAAAAGGTACCCAATAAGGGTGCTTTATTGTGATAAGAGCATAAAAGTTTATTGGATATTGTTTTTATTGTTACAGAGTTAAAGTATGGGCAAGAGCGTTAGGTGATGAACTATGGAAGTTGAGCGAAGCTCTTACCAAGTCCGATCAAATCAGAATCGTGAGTATATTAGCACTATGCTTGGAGAGGATACACTATTATATAAAAGCTTTGTAGAAAATTCCTAATAGAGGGTATTTTGCCATTTGTATAACTCGACACAATAAAGAAAATGCTTTGCCAGACCACGGTAACCATTTAATAATTGAAACGCCTTACGGGAAATTCATATCGTAAGCGAAAAATGATCGAGTCGGCAAATACCATCTTCAATTTCAACTTTTTCATGGAAATGTCCTTGCGGAAAATGTTAATATCCGGTGGATATTGCTCGGTTTATAAAAGACATATTATATAACACTGGGCCTATGCTTTTTATGGGAAATTTTACATAACAACGATAGAAGAGAAGAATTGTAGTAGGAAAACTTGCTTAGCAATATGAAAAGTTTTATTTTTTTATAAGTTCACAGTGCTTACAAATTTTATAAAGCTAAATAAATTTATGACTTATGCTTAATGATTCCGTCTACAATTTTTTATGCTATCGAACAGGCTATTGCTTTAATTTCTCATTATATTTTTTTATTAAGTAGTATTTTATCAAAATTAATTGTTATACTTAATTTAATTTTTTTACACCCATTTTTCATTTTCTCAGAAATACAAACAAATGAATGCCAGTGTAAAGAAGAAAGATGGCAAACAAATATTGGAATCTTCACTGCGTTCTGTGAGCACAATGCTCACTCGAAAAATCAATGCCGTCAAGGTAAACCATAGTCGTAACTCCTTATAGCGGTGTACTAAATTTGATAGATCTGTAGTTTATGTTGGGCTAAATATGGGCCATCGAAACTATTTGAATTTTATTTTAACATGCGATCAAATTATCTGATTTTTACGTAGTGACGGATTAAGAATACATAATGTGACTACCCCATATCAACCTGTGGGTGTCGTAAAAGGCGACTAAGAAAACCTTATGCAGACAAGAGCATTGCGAGAAAAGGAAAATTAAAACACACCAACAACAAACCCATAACCAATCCGTCTGGCCAGCGTGGTATATTAGGCTAAATTCCCTCCACATTCTTTGGAGGAGACCCGCACCCAGTAGTGGGCCGTTAATGGGTTGAAATGATGACTGTTGCATACCTCAGTGAGAGTTGTAATTATCCACAACTCTCGTCGCTCTCGCGTATAATTAGTTTCGATTTTTTTAATTCAAATGAGATTTTTAAATTAATTTAAAATCCATTGGTCTGTTTATAAAGATAATTTCGTTGCGCATAATATATCGGCTGAATAATTGGCATCGTAATTTAAGGCAGCTTATACGTAAATTCCATATCTAATAAAATGTCCTGGTTTTATTTGCGCCTCGGTAAATTCGCGAGTACTTGTTAAGCCTAAGACATAATACATTTGTCGTGGAGATTTCATTTGGGTACTGCAGACCTACTATAGAGAGATGATGGTTAAACATTTTTACAATTGTTTAATTTTTTTTTAATTCGATTACATCCTTTTGGTTGTATTTGACTATATTTTCCAGGTGTAAGTGTGATACGATGTAAGTGGTTTAATTTGTTGGATGGATAAGTGTAAACAAAAATAAGAAAATCTAAAATTCATATTGTACAAACTCTTTCTATATCGATTTACATTGTTGTAGTGTATTCATGCGACAGCTGAGCAACTTGCGAGGAACTTTAACGACACTCTTAGCAAGCCTGATAATCTAAAATATTGTTCATCGAAATATTCAGATTTCTCATACGAAGATCCATCAGAGGAACCTCTACCAAATTCAGCCATTGAAACACCTAAATATGTGTTAGATAATAAGCAACATTATATAAATGTTTCTTTGGAAAAAGACTCACATTTTTACAATATAAACGTCAACACAGATACTAGCTGTGTACACGTACCAACGAATATTTTTGATGAAGGTAAGTATTAATTATTGAACAAATAATTATGTACCTAAGTAATTATTTGATATACCTAGGTATTTATTGGAGTTTTCCTATCTTTAATTTCTCACCCAGTAATTTGTACGTATCTATATGTATAAAACATATCTACATAATATGTAAGTATATGTAGGTACATGTGAATAAACAAATATGTAAAACTCAGTTCATTCTTACAACGGGTTACCAGGGTTAATAACGTAGGGCAGTTTCGCGGTGCGTAAAAGCTCTAATATCGCAGTCCTTTGCAATAAATGTGCGTACATACACCTAGTATGCATGTAAGAATGTATGATTGTGAAAAAGGCTGTTAACCACTTCTGTGATAAATTGAGATGAATAGCAAGTCGTTTACTTTGATGAAGACCCGTGAAATGCAAGGAAAAAGAATTGTTAAAGACATAGACAGATAGGGGAGAAGCCCGTCATTTGTTTTAACGATGACCGATCTCTCAACTGTTGTAATGATTATGTTGTAATAATGAAGGTGAACATAAAGTCTACATGAAGTAGTAAAAGGGCTTATAACAAACGCAGAATCTACAGCGTGAATACTCGAAAATTCCTACAGTCAGTACATAATTGTCGAGATGGAAACTTATTATTCTACTATAGTCCTTAGTTCTACATTTTATCCTTCGTGTAAAACTGCTCTCTTATATTGTGCATAATTTATTACGAAAACATCCCTTTTAATGTATAGCACATGTGTTGTGTGTAAAAATATTATAAACAATGTTTTTTTGGTATACATATTGAAATTTTTAAATTATTTTACAGAAAATAATACGTTAACTGCGATCTTGTGGTCGAAGGGTTTAAACGATATCTTTATAAAGAACTATAAGTCCGATCCGTCCCTTTCATGGCAGTATTTTGGAAGCTCGGCAGGTATACTGCGGTTCTACCCTGGCATGCCATGGAACTCGAGGGAAGTTGACACGTATGATTGTCGTGTCATGTCCTGGTACATCGAAGCCGCAACATGCTCAAAAGACATGATTATTTTGTTTGACGTTTCTGGCTCCATGACCGGATTCAAAAACTACGTAGCAAGAAGGACACTGCGGTCAATTGTAGATACTTTATCTAACAATGACTACGTCAATGTCTATGCGTTTAAGAATACAACAAAAGTTGTGGTGGAGTGCTTCAAGGGTCTGGTACAAGCGACTCGAGAAAACGTCGACACTTTATTAGAAAAACTTACACCGACAGACAAAGGGAAAAAACATAAAGTGCCTTTGGAAGGTTACGCGAACTTAACTACTGCTTACATCAAAGCGTTTACGACGCTGAGGGAGGTGAGTACTCATTATATTTTTATGAGCTTCGGTACTAGAATTAAGTAGAAATACCTACTAAAGATTATCTATACTCATATTTTTAGTTAATGTGATTCTGCAAATAGTTTTGTTGTAGAATAGAATCAAGTAAACAACCGACTCCAATAGTTTTTATATTACAAAAATAAACAAACAAAGTGACAGCATCCAAAGCCTCAAGCATAAATCTTCTTGAATTTTTATTTTATTTTAATAAAAATCAGTTATCAGTCAGGGTGTTCCATCTTACGTATTAACTAAAAAAATAGGTTGTATACTTTAAATTAATGTTTTAAATTAATTGATAGCCAATATTGATTAATGTGGCTTGAATCACCAAATGTTACATTTCATTTTGGTCGTTTTTGCCATCTGCAGAGGCAGCGAATATCGCAATATGATTATAACGCAGGATTCACTTTCGAATGATACATAATTTGTTATCTTGGTTAAACTTGTTAGCATCAAATATCCAACAACACGACGGTTAAACAATAATTTTATTTCAAATTTGATCTTATTTTCGTTATTGAACATAATGCTTTTGGCACATAACACATTAACTAATATAATTTCTCAATTATCTAGAGAAGGACACATTGTGACGTAAGCAGTACCCAAGGTTGCAACCAGCTGATTATGGTGATCACAGATTACGTGCCAGGGAACTTGACTGAAGTGTTCGAGACACACAACAGGGAGACGGTTGAAAACAAGACTTACATACCCGTGAGAGTATTCACCTATCTAATCGGCAAAGAAGTCACCAACGTTCGAGAAATACAGTGGATGGCCTGCTTGAATAGAGGTAAGTAATTATTTTCCTTCTGTGGACTGAAGTTATATATATTTGTGGAGTGAAGTTTATATATTTTCGCTGTCAGTTTTTGTCTCTTCATCTGTGTAGCTGTAAGGTGTGTCTTCTTCAAAGTGTAGATTAGTAATTTTGAGATTTGATTCTAAAAGTGTTCTATATGTCAAAAAAACAGATGCAACACTTTAAATTTTTAAATTTAACCCTTCCGTCTACTATATCACCCGCGCGGTATGTCAGTAAAGGTACTCAATTAAGTATTATTATTATATACATTCCGTGATTTTTTTTAACTGATAATGAAAACCGCATCGAAATTCGTTGAGTGGTTTAGGAGGAGTTAGCTGAGCATACAGACGTAAAAAGTGACTTTGTTAGATGTTATATACATTAGCATTTTGGAAAAGGCTTTAAAAAAATTACATGGATATAGTAAACTGTGTATTGAGTTATCAGTGTAGGAAAGTTTTACCTGGAAAAGCGGAAATTTTCACAAGAAGCTACTGAACACCACTTTACCGAATTTCACGGTAATTTGTATGAATACCGTCACCCGCCATAAACAAGCTCAGTTCCCCAGATATTACATTTATTATCTGTATTCGACATTACCACCACGAAGCCAAGTATATATATATGTGTTGATGTTAATACATAAGCGGTATGTAACTTGCCAAACAATGAAGTTTGTTGTCGTATAACACATGACAAAGTTTAATTTAATTAATTTCACTTATCTACAGGCACCTATGGAAAGACATACCCGCCTATAACTAGAGATGGGTAATCACCCGGGTTTAAACCCACGCCTGGGTTAAAACCCAGTTATTACCCATTTCATTCCACCCAGTGGGTGTTTTGGCTGGGTTAAAACTAAAGAGTTCTTGAAATGGTAAAATAGTTTGATTTAGTACGTTTATTTTGATTTGACACAAGCTCTTTTGATATTTATGCAACTGGTTTATGAGAGTTTAAGTATTGGCTTAGATTTCATACTAAATTTGGCATCTTAAAGGGCCCGAGGAGATTTTTGAAGTCGACGATTTTTATGGTTCAATATTACCGATGCAAAGGCGTAACGATAACGTGATGGAAAGGATTATGTGGGTCTACGGGACTGAGCAAAGTTGCTGTCCGAATACTTACATCGCCTTGCACTTCTGGTGCTGTATAGCATTCCTTTACTTCCTTTAGTGTTCTTAGCAAAGTACACACTAAAAACCGGCCAAGAATGAGTCAGACTTGCGAAATGAGGGTTGTGTACGTTTATGCAATATCTTTATACCTATATTTATTTCTTTTGAGATTGAAATGTATGTAATGTATATTAGTAAATATTAGTAGGTGACGGGATATCTATAGGTTTGTGTATGTGTGCGCACCATCTTTTACTATCACTCAATTTTAAAATTTGACTAAGAGTGTGAGTTTATTCTGGACTAGAGATGTAAGGCCGGTATTATACCATTTTTGATTTTTGGTTTAATACGAAAAATACCGTATTAAACGGTCTTATACCATAATCTTCTGTATTTTTCGTATTTTTCTTTTTACATGTATTATTTACATATCATGTAGCTGTAACTTATTTTATTCAGAGAAAAACATTATTAATTATAATATTTAGGAGAAAAAAATAATAACTTGCGTACAAAATAATAAAAATAAAACATTAAATATAATATTTTTCTTTCTTTCATTAATTTAAAAAGAATTGGTACCTACTGCTTCTGCAGTATTTTTAATAATATGAAAATATGTAATTACGTACCTAAAATATGAATGTAGGTACTTAGAGAATCTAAATGTTTTTTTTTTTATTGGTACGTCTATTTTGGCATCCAAAATGCCGTCTAATTTTTTTTTCAGTAATGTCAATATGTATATCGTTTTTGTGGTTTTCGGGGGTAGTAATTGCGAAAATTATGTCAATTTTGGGATCCAAGATGGCATCCGTGAATTTTTCAATAATATCAATATGGGTATCGATTTCATGGTTTTCGGGGATGGTAATTGCGAAAACTATGTCAATTTTGGGATCCAAGATGGCGTCCGTGAATTTTTCAATAATATCAATATGGGTATCGTTTTCATGGTTTTCGGGGATGGTAATTGCGAAAATTATGTCAATTTTGGGATCCAAGATGGCGTCCGCGAATTTTTCAATAATTTCAACATGGGTATCGTTTTCATGGTTTTCGGGGATGGTAATTGCGAAAAACACTTCAATTTTGGGATCCAAGATGGCGTCCGCTAATTTTTCAATAATATCAATATGGGTATCGATTTCATGGTTTTCGGGGATGGTAATTGCGAAAATTATGTCAATTTCGGGATCCAAGATGGCGCCCGCGAATTTTTCAATAATCTCATTATGGGTATCGTTTTCGTGGTTTTCGGGGGTGGTAATTACGAATATGACGTGAATTTTGGGATCCAAAATGGCGTCCGCGAATTTTTCAATAATATCAATATGAGTATCGTTTTCGTGGATTTCGGGGATGGTAATTTCGAAAATTATGTCCATTTTTCGCAATTACCACGGCCTCGAATTTTTCAGTAATGCCAATATCTCAAACACTCGAAAACAGTAACGTTGAATATGGCAGGCATCTTTACAATTTTGACATCAGAACTATGCTATGTGGGCGACGAGATCGTCAAATATCGATTTTGGAGGCAATCAGGCCAAAAACAGCATATTTCAAGATGGTGGGCATCTTTGTAATTTTGAGATCAGAACTATGCTAAGTGGTCAACGAGATCGTCAAATATCGATTTTGGAGGCAATCGGCCCAAAAACAGCAAGTTTCAAAATGGCGGGCATCTTTGCAATTTTGACATCAGAACTATACTAAGTGGTCAACGAGATCGTCAAATATCGATTTTGGAGGCAATCCATTCAAAAACAGCAAGTTTCAAGATGGCGAGCATCTTTGCAATTTTGACATCAGAACTATACTAAGTGGTCAACGAGATCGTCAAATATCGATTTTGGAGGCAATCCGTTCAAAAAGAGCAAGTTTCAAGATGGCGGGCATCTTTGCAATTTTGACATCAGAACTATGCTAAGTGCTCAACGAGATCGTCAAATATCGATTTTGGAGGCAATCCGTTCAAAAACAGCAAGTTTCAAGATGGCGAGCATCTTTGCAATTTTGACATCAGAACTATACTAAGTGGTCAACGAGATCGTCAAATATCGATTTTGGAGGCAATCCGTTCAAAAAGAGCAAGTTTCAAGATGGCGGGCATCTTTGCAATTTTGACATCAGAACTATGCTAAGTGGTCAACGAGATCGTCAAATATCGATTTCGGAGTCAATCGGCCCAAAAACAGCAAATTTCAAGATGGCGGGCATCTTTGCAATTTTGACATCAGAACTATGCTAAGTGCTCAACGAGATAGTCAAATATCGATTTTGGAGGCAATCGGCCCAATAACAGCAAGTTTCAAGACGGCGGGCATCTTTGCAATTTTGACATCAGAACTATGCTAAGTGCTCAACGAGACCGTCAAATATCGATTTTGGAGGCAATCGGCCCAAAAACAGCAAGTTTCAAGACGGCGGGCATCTTTGCAATTTTAACCTCAGAACTATGCTAAGTGGTCAGCGAGATCGTCAAATATCGATTTTGGAGGCAATCGGCCCAAAAACAGCAAATTTCAAGATGGCGGGCATCTTTGCAAAAGATGGCGGGAACCTAGTTAGAACTATTTTTCTAACAATTGTTCATCTACTTTCCTTGCCATAATTGAAAGAAAAGCATATTATGTAGCTTGCATTTAATGATTCATTTTGTCCTCGTGCTTTTTAGAGTCCTCGCTGATGCTCAAGCTCCAAATAAATGCTCGGTGAGGTAATGGATAACATTTTGCTCGATACAATAATCTACTAATATATTATTAAGCAAATTAAATGAAATTTTCATTTCCACCCACTGAAATGGGTGGTTATGGGTTTAAACCGGGTTAAAACCTAATCACCCGGGTTTTAACCCAGGTGGGTGGATTGGGTTTTAACCCTCTACCCATCTCTACCTATAACTAGCTTCAATAGATAGGTATTCTGATAACTTTTCTGTATTCCAAATAAAAATGTGTTTATTTGCTTGTCAATGTTCATGTCAATGCTAAGTTATGGATCACCATTTTTAGGGTTCTGTACCTCAAAAGGGAAAAAGGAACCCTTATGGAATCACTCCATTGTCCCTCTGTCTGTCTGCCTGTATGTCTGATCGTATGTCAAGAATATTTTTCTCAAGAACGCTGTATCAAGCTAAAATTAATATACAGCCGTTATGCTCCATTTTTACGCGACTGCCAAAAAGGAGGGTAATGTTTTTCACGCGTATGTAGGTATGTATGTATGTATGTAAGTAAGTATGTATGTATGTATGTAAGTATGTATGTATGTGGGCATATCTGTTTCATTGTGACCTTCTGTAGCCTAAACGGCTTGGCTGATTTTAAAGTGTGAGGTGTCATTAGATTCGTAATTTTCCCCCGAGTGTCATAGGCCATGGACGTCAACAAAAAACCAATATAGCGGACGTAAATTGTCAAAACAGACGTTTTTTTAGTGCTATCGAAATATGGGTATCAGATGAAAGCTAATTAATAGCCTAATTCAATTATATATGCACTAACTATGGCCTGCGGCTCCACTTGTCTCTTGTAACCTAAATAGTTTGACCGATTTGGAAGTGCAAGGTGTTGTTATAATATTCGTATTCATCCCCGAATCTCTTTAAGTACCTATACTAATATTATAAAGTTGAAGAGTGTATTTGTTTGTAGGCTATATGATATCATGCTACGGCGTGCGAGGTTTCGCTGCCATCGTTCTTTATATAGCAACTGCTCAGTTAAGTGAAATAGTTTAACGATTTTGATAGCACTATCGAAATTCATAAAGTAATAATATACTTACATAATAATTAATAATATTGAGTGATGACGGCTACTTTTTGGCAAGGCAAGGCAGTCGGGTTTTTTCGTTTTTTTAAATAAATACTTGTTGTCTCTTATCTTAACAGTCAAAAAAGTCAAAACCTACAGAGTACTTCCCGTTGACCTGAAATCACGAAATTTGTCAAGAAGCAATATCAAGTTGCATAAGTAAAGAAAAAAATCAAAGCAGTACTCACTGTACTTATATCACTGAATATTAGTACTATATTGGGAGGATATTAGTCCTATATATGTTTATGCATTATCGTACGGAACCCTCGGTGCGCGAGTCCGACTCGCCCTTGGCCTGTTTTTTATAGGTAGAATGGTAGAAAAGGTAAAAGTGTGTTTCCCTTTTCCCATATACATACTACGTGATTGATGGAAGTTACTTAGGGAAATATCCGCTCAGCTTCTACTATCCATACCATAATATAGAGTAGTGTAATGTTGATCCAGCGTTTGTTTGTACACTAATGTTCTTCATAAGAATAGCAAAACTTTTCATTCCTGGTTTTTTTTTTTGTTTATAAATTAGACAAAGGCGGTTTTTTGTTTTGTATTATCGACATAACAGTGACCCTACTATGAATCGATATCGACTTTGTCGGAGTTGATATCGCAAACAAATATTTGAAAGCAATAATATTTAAATTTTCGAACAATTAACAGCGATATGGAAATCGAGATTCATAGTAAGCTCTCTGACGACTTAAGTCACACGTGAGAAGTTAGTTATTTGATGATGATTCATTGTTATAGGTTACTTCGTGCACATTCATTCTGTGGAAGAGGTGCAGCAGCAGGTGTTGAAGTACATTAACGTGATAGCTCGACCCATGATTCTGGAAAAGCAAGAACCGCCGCCGACCTGGACACACGCCAACATGGACTACACGGTAAGATTTTTCGGCTAGTATCGCGGTTCCTGTATGACCGAGGTGGGTAAGTGGAAGCAGACTTAGCTCAATAGGTCCTGTAATTTATTTATTTGTCCGTGGTGCTTCCTTTCTAATAGGTTTAGGTCCTATAGAAATTACTTTTGTAACCCGTTCGTAATCGTAACCATCCTATCAGCCCAATGACGTCTACTGCTGAACATAGGCCTAACCTAATTTTCGCCATAGCGAGCGATCCCCTATTTACTTCTGATTTGACTGAATTCCGTTGCAGGTTTCACAGTAAGTTAGGCATTCCCTAAGATTTCCGAGTGTCATAACTCGGTGTTTTCAAGGGTACAGGAGTTTCAGTGGTGGATGGTGGAACTGTGTCCCTGTAACATAAAAATATATTTTTTACATTGCTGCTAGAAGTTTTTTCTTTGCTGATAGTCAATTGTTGTTAATATTTGACGACAGTTGACGTCAATATTACCTTATTCGCAGTTAAATTACACCTCAATAGATCACTCACCCATCTACCACCGCTATATATTACTTACACTGACACATTTCCACAGCGTACGACTAAGTGGTCAGTGAGTGGAGACATTAACAAGCCTGATGAAGACAAACTGGTGACATCTGTTGCGATCCCAGCCTTTGACTTGAAGTATAACGACGAACACAACGACGCCTTACTGCTTGGAGTTGCAGGGACTGATGTACCTATTGACAGCATCGCTAAACTAGCTCAGCCGCATCAGGTATGGCTTAATAAAAATGAATATAATATCGCCAATGAACATAACATCCTACTTTTTTTCCGATAGGCAGGGGTGAATCACATACAAATTTCGTCAGCTATGTTTAGTCCCCTGTAATAGGGGGGTGCCTCTTGCCACTAACCGGGTAGTTATATTTAGAAACATTAGGCTGATACTGAGAATTTCTAGACTAAAAATAAATAAAATCCAATAAAATCGTTTATTCAAAGAAAGTACACCCTATAACCCAAAACTGAAGGTACATTTATCTCTCACAAATTGCTAGTGTTTTCTCACAAGGCTAACATGTTTTAAAAAGGACATTAACCCAATCGGCAAAACTATACAAAATTAAAATGCACCTTATTATTGAAATGACAAGGATGGACTTCCATGATTCGATTTGTCGGGTATACATATAAGTCAGGTACGGTTAAAAGGTTAAAAAGATTTTTTTTATTTCAGCTCGGTGTCAACGGTTACTCTTTCATAGTGAGCAACAACGGATATTTGCTGCTACATCCCTTACTAATAACTTCGGTGAGTATAAATGGTTTAACCGACAGCCGCATTTATATGCCGCGATCTTTTGTGAACTCTCACCTGAATGATTTATACCGAGGGTCAGAGGGTTTGGGCGTATTTCGTTTAGTAGGCTTCTCACCAAAAATATACGAGTTTAGTGAGTGAACTTGGTCATGTATATTACTTACCTGCGTTTTTCCACTCTTACGTTACCTATCAGTAAATTCAGTCACATTTCATCTTCTATTTTGTAATAGAAGTCTATTACATATTTTCTTTTTTGTTATTATTTTCTTTCTTTACAGAATCTGCGAAGTATAATATCTATTTATAAAGAGAGTTAAGTAAATGGTCCACAACATCATGTTTATTATTCACAGAAACCACATTCACAAGTTCTGTGGTTGGATATTCCATCTGAGGAAACGGGTTCAGATATATGTAACACGATTAATCTCGGTCAGATCCCGTGTAATTCCTTTGTCGCCTCTAATGGTTTACCCGGCTAGTGATATTTGTGTGCGAATACAAATAACATCAAACAGATATCACCACAGTACCACAAAGGGTATGCATAGCTTTTTATTTCAGCGTCAATGTTTTTTCTTCTTCTGCCTCATAATACAGTGATAAAGCCATAGATACATGTTGGTATCCTACAAGTTATATTTATTAGTATATAGTAGTCCATTGGTATTTATTAGCATGTAGATGTCCACTATGTGTTTAGGTCTCTTCCAAATATTATGTTTACATTGGAGGGTAGGAACTCCCTTTATAAGAAACGCCGTCACACACTCACTTTTATACCTTTCATACGCTACGCTACATCTCAACGCGGCCTTTGCACTCAACTGAAAATAATCACAACCAATCTTGTACTTGTTTTCAGATTAACGGTGAACTACAAAAGAACTACAACAGTGTGGACTTCGTGGAAGTAGAGCAGGTGGATGATGGGAAAGGATCGCGTGAACTGGGAGATAAGATCACGCTGCTCAGAGAGTTGTTAGTCAACGGTTCCGATAGAGACATGCAGGAAGTGAAAGTGCTTTACCACTATGACAATATGAGGTGTGTGTCTTGTAACTGTAATAATATGTATGCACACATAGCCGTACTCAGCTTTTGATCCCGGGCTTAAAGGAATTACTTGCAATTTCGATATTATATTTTTGTTGATTCAAATGTATCAAATTTGAAAAAAATTTAAAACTATTTTTTGAAAATGCTTGCGAACATATTAATTTTAATTTGCAAAGATTGAAAATATACCGCAGGACAGGAAGTCAATTTTCTTAGTAACTCTTACGTAACTTCAAAATCCAGAAACAGCTGCTATTTTATTCTCACATCGACTGTATAGACTATATTTTCATGGTGTTAGCGACATCATAAATAAAAGCGCATAATTAAGTCAGTTTCACAGATAAGTAAAAACATGGAAACAGCTTAAGAAAACAATACTTGTATTTTCAGGAGGATAGCTCGAGTTAAACATGACTATTTCTTCAACAAATTGGAAGGTACACCTTTCTCAATGGGAATTTCTTTGCCCAAGGGTTATGGAGATACTGAACTTATGCTTAAAGATAATCCTCTTGAAGCCAAACAAGGAAAGTTGTTGACTGGCATCAACGTCACGGATTATTTTAGGTTCAGCTATAGAGTGCATCCAGATTGGTTAGTATGTTTTATTGATCAGATTAAAAAGCAAAAGATTATGCATTTAATTTTATGTTATCTGTGCATGTGTTTAAAGATAACGAAGGCACATTTTTTTTAATTATCGTAAATTTTTTAGTCTCTGTGGTGTGAATTTTTTTAAACTAGAACAGGGTCAACAAGTTCAGATTTTTAGAGTTATGTTTAAAATTAATGTTTTCAACAGGGTATACTGCAAATATCACTATTTAGAAGGTCACGAAACACCAAACTCTGAAGTGGAAGCGTGGAACTTTTTCGTCGGCTTATCTAAAAATGAAATTGATATTACAAAACAACAGTACACACAAGAAAATAAAACAACATTCAGCATAAACAGTGAGTATATTAATAGAAGAAGATTAATAAATATTTAGGCTGTTTTCACTTTTGGTTAATGTCATGTGATATTTTTTCTTATTTCAGCACATTGTGGCACTACGCCTCTGGATGACAACGCTTACTACTGCAATGAAGATCTAGTAAAACAGTTAGTTTTCGATGCAAAACTCACGACTCCTTACTTTGAGGACTGGATAGCGAGTGACGAAGAATGGGAATTAGCAAGAACATACAACGTTAGTGTTAGATTCATAGCAACATCTAGCGGCTTGACGAGATGGCATTACATTTTTGATACTGGAAAGAATGAACAGGTTGATGATCAGGGTAACAGAAGAAAGGAATATGATGGAGAGTAAGTATAATACGTATTGGCTATAGGCAAGGAAATTAACTGACATAAACCACTTAAACCGGTGTAAATTAGGTCTCGGACAAAACAATTATAATATTTCTACTTATCGTTATAAGTACGATATATAACGATTTATAATTATATACAGGGTGTATACGACGGTACGACATTAAATGAAAAGGCAGCCAGTGTTAACCCTTATAAACATATTCTAATAAAAATTATTAAAATAAAAAGAAAAAAATTTAAAAAAAAAAGAAAAAAAAATCCACACATTATTCAAAGTCGAAAAATTTAAGAATATAAAACTACACATTATTTTTCTATCATGACGTTTTCGACATGACGACGAAAAAAGTGCGGAACAGAGTAAGAGATAAGATAATATGAAAGAGTCAGAGATAGTTAAATGAATTGAATGACATAATGACAACATACGATTAACGTAAATACCTACAGGTTGTTTAAAACTGTGAACAACTGTGACATAAAGAAAGTACATTTGCGTCTAAACTATTGCAAATTTCTGTTTAATTTTTTTGGTATAGCCTTCTAACATCACATGCTACACGTGGTTTCATTTAATGTCGTACCGTCGTATACACCCTGTATATATCTCTCTCTCTTATTTAAGAGCTTTGCTCTTGTCGGTGAAGCAATCGCCATTCTTCTCTATTTTCTGCTATTTTTTTCACTTCTTGATACGACACAACTCTCACTTTCTCCTTCACTTGCTGGATGAAACTTCTCCTAGGTCTACGCCTGCCTCTCCTTCCTTCTATTTTTCCTTCAATTATTGTTTTATAGAAGTAGTCGTGTCGACCAAGTCAAGTGACCAATAAACTTTCCTCTTATATTCTCTATTGATCTTAGTATTTGTCGTTCTTCCTCCACTATTTCTAAAACCTCCTCGGTTTGTTTTCATATCCTTCCAGCTTATACTTTCCATTCTCCTCCAACACCACATTTCAAATGCCTCTAATCTTTCTCTATCTCTATGTGTCAGTGTCCACGTTTCACAGCCATACAGATCAATGTTCCAGATGTATGTTTTTATGAGTTGTTTTTTTATATTAATGGCAATTCTGGACTTAAAAAGTTGTTTTCTGTTATTAAAAGCCATTGAAATTCTTGCTATTAAATCTTAAGTGCACCTAGAAATACCTAAATTATATATACGATTTATAAATAAACTGGTAATCATTAGTAATTGAGTTAGGTTTTGTAATAGTTATATAATATTGTACATACGTATCGTAGCTACAACCTATGACTTTGTTAATTAAGAAATAATTGTATATTACAGCGTATTTGGGGATCTATATCATAACACAATTGAAGAATCTTGGTATAAAGCAGCTGTGTTACAGCACATGATAAATAAGGAGTCACTGGTTATAGCAACGCCTTTGCCCGTACTCGACGATATCATACAAAATAAGCCCTCAGTGATTAATGAAGACGGTGATATTACTATAACAGCAAGCTACGCATTATTTTACAAAGATGGAAATTCGTCGACGCCTGCTTCAGTCGTCGGCTTCCAATACTCGTATTTGAAATTCTATGAAAGATTTTTACATATTACGAATATCACTTTAGATGGAGCTAACGTAAGTGGTTAATATGTTTTTTGTTTTGAACTGTGATCAAGTTATTTCAAAAGTGTTACGTAGAAATGGCGAACGAGGCACAACACCTGGGCAAAATCCAAAAAGTTCAAATAAAATGTCTTACTTAATAAAATTTACTTCACATAAGGAATAACATCTCAAATCAATGGATAACATCACAAATCACAATACACCTGTGCAAGAGTAGGAAATTAAAACTGATTGATGATGATTCATAAGATAAAAATATAACTTAAACAAATTAAAAATCACAGAGTTCTATTGTTTTACTTTTATATTCAGTCAGGTTATACTTTAATCGACAAATTACTTTAATCTGAGGGCTCAGAAACCGGGCATTAATCATGCAGGTATTTCATGTGAATTCTAATCGAGTGAAGCACAATAAATTATTAACGTTAATCTGATTATATAAAATCAATGATTATACTTTTTAGGACCCTACATGTAACACAAACAAATACGAGTGCTACGTCATAGATAGCTCTGGTTACATAGTACTGGCAAAAGACAAGGAGTTGGTGGGTACGTTCTTCGGGTTAGTAGAGAAGTTCGTGCTACAGTCGTTTTTGGATACGGGAATATTCGATCACGTCGAAGTGTTCAACTATCAAGCCCTTTGTCCAACATCTATTATCGTCGATAAGAATAGTTCTTGGTCGTTTGGAAATGTAAGTTGGTTTCGTTTGTTAACTGCTTATTAAAAACTTGTTTTTGGAAGACTTTTTAAGCCAGTGACAATTGTGACAATACCGTAATAGTAGCAGCAAAAGTTAAGGTCATATTATTGGAGCGCGGGACCAAATGCGATAAAAGTCAAGTGAAGCGAGATCCCAGTTTGTGACTTATCTACATAAGCAGGTAGTTTACAATTACATAGAATGGTAAATTAAAGACTTGACTGTCACCGTGGCGGCGCGGTTAAGATATTCACCTCGCCACTATCACCACCGTGCCAAATGTCGTGAGTTCGATTCCTAGACGAGACAATTATTGCGTCATTCATAGATATTTGTTTCGAGTTTGAGTGTACTTGTTGTTCGTTAATTTTTTTTAATTTAATATTAATGACTTTTTACTTACATTAATATTACAGCCTTTCAACCTAGTATTCAACATCATGACTTGGCTGATGACTGAAGTGCTGATATTGCTAACGAGTGTGTATCACGGGAAGGATTATGCATATGCAGCAGTACTTGACGATCCTGGTGAGCTTTTAACGTCAATAGTTTTAGTATTATTATCATAACGTATCAAGTATCTTGTGGGATAAAAATGGATGGTAGGTGCGATGCAGCCTGCATTGCAAGTATTCGGAATACATTTTAAATATTTAAATAAGTTGGTAATAAAAACGGTTAGTGCCACTAATAGACCAAAATAACGTTTAACCTATGGATATTAGCCATCTGAATCAAAATAAAAAAAAAATCGATCAAAGTACAATGCAATTCTAAAAGTAGATATTATCTAAACTTTGTGATAAACCGCAAATAAACCTAATAATATGAATCAATAATATCTTGTATTGTCTTTATAGATTAGTATTGTATACATACAATATATGTAGTTGTATGTATAATGTATGAGATGAATATACAAATATAGGTTTATAGAACTGCAGTAACATTACGCTTTTGCTGTTATGTATATTTAGGGGTCTTTTAAACTAATTGCTATGTAGTAAGCAAGCCCATAGTATATTAACTACATACAAACAAAACAAATAATAGTAAATGGTAATGGAACGATTATGATGCAATGGAAACGTCTGGAACTAATAAGGCTTGTACTAAAATAATCTTAGATCAACAGAGTTCGATATTCAGCGCCTTCGAAACTTACGACACTCTCTACGTATGTATTAAAATGCACTTTATATATCTAGTAATTGAGCTGCATGTTCATTAGCAGCATTTAACTATGTATTGTATAAGCACGTCTAATATTTAATGCTTTATGTAACCGCATGGTCGTCTCGCTCGCAGACTATATCGATCTAATGCACGAAGCGTACACAGTGGCGCCTCCGACGACGCCGCCGCCCTTCGCTGAGAACGAAACCATCCCCGCAAAAGAAAATAAGGAAGAGACCCTGTTCTCCTGCGATCATAGCGTCCAATTATATATACTGAATCAAAGTTATTTTTTGGAGGCGGCTGGCGCCTCGCCGACTGTTTCCAAAGATGAACCGGGGCTGTGTTACCCCGCGTACTGGGCTTCCTATATTCCTAAGACAAATATGCTCCTGGTTGTCATTGAGAAGGATGACAACACTTACACTAACTGTACGGAGCCGCGGGATACAAAACCGCAGCCCACAGCCGAGTCGACAGACAGTCGCGATCCCTGCCACAAGCTGGAGCTGAGCAGACTGACGCGGAGAAGACTTGAGGGCTGCTTCACCTACCACGACGGGGTACAGTATAACATATTTTTTATCATTAGTAACTTTCGGCAAGGTACATAGATAGGTGACCGTTTGTAGCATTATTAATGTTAAGCGTCTCCGTGCTACGGACGGCAGGTCAAGCCGTTGGTCCCGGTGAGGACTTAAGTAATTTCACAAAAACCTGAAACATTCTGACTTGATAAATTCCAACACCAGGTAGACCTCAAGCCAATTCATTAATTAGTAGTAGCATGAAGGCATCACGCGTTCCGTGGAATGGCGCTAGTGTGCTTATGACGTTGCTGTCTATTTTTGTCATATTTTGCGGTGACGATAACAGGGCTGAGGATGAGGATTAGCACACATTTTTAAATAGACAATCAGTTAAGTCATGAAACTAAACTTATCTTGGTCCGTAGATGGATACTTACCTACTGCTGAACCAATATTTAGCTCGTCACTTTGTTGACAGGATGATGAGCGATCGTCTAAATTTTGCATACCTACAAGAAATGAAAATTTATTCTATCTCTTTCCAACAGTCTATCATACTATAAGTAGTTTTCGTTTTCTTTTCCTTTCTTTTGTTATTGGTACCTAATCATGTATGTTTACGAAGAATTTTAATCTTATAGTAATGACAAGACTGAAATTATGAGACAGAAAATTTCATAGCGATGGAGCGAATTTCAGGTCTATGATTTCATCTTATACCTCTTTTACACAGTGTGATATGTGTAATTTGCGATTGACTAATCTAGCAATTTATCCTGACCATGTTTGTACAGGAGCGGAACATAACAGCGTGTGGTATCGGCAGCATCGCACGTTGTGATCTCTTGGCGCTAGTGGTCGCCGTGTGCCTTCTCGCCTTCAGCAAGATGTGCTCCTCATGAGATTAACTATATTTGTACCTTTGTTACTTTACCAATAAAACTTGTTGCACCCTTTATATTAAGAGTTTTATTCAGATCCTGTTTATTTAATAAAAAAAATATATCCTACCTTATACATGCATTATAACCAAAGAAGATTAAACTCGTCGACCGTCATATACGTTATTCAAATGGTAAGTCATTCTTAAATTAATCTGAAATTATAAAACTCAAGGATTTATTTGTTTAGTTAAAAGCGCTAATCTAAGAAACTACTAGTTCACATTGAAAAATATGTTATTAGTGTTTGATAGCCCATTTATCGAGGAAGGTTATAGGCCATATAAAATTACTTTATGACCAATTCACGGGAGCAAAGCCCTGGGCAATAGCTAGTATATACTAATAATATAAAGCTGGAAATTTTTTTTAGAACTATGCCCAGTGATCAATGGGAACGTTACTTCGTCAGATATCAATTTTGGTGTCAGTCAGCCCAAAAACAACAAAGTTTAAGATGGCGGGCAGTTTTACAACTTTGACTTCAGAACTATGCCCAGTGATCAATGGGATCATCACTTCGTCAGATATCAATTTTGGTGTCAGTCAGCCCAAAAACAACAATGTTTAAGATGGCGGGCAGTTTTACAACTTTGACTTCAGAACTATGCTCAGTGATCAATGGGATCGTCACTTCGTCAGATATCAATTTTGGTGTCAGTCAGCCCAAAAACAACAAAGTTTAAGATGGCGGGCAGTTTTACAACTTTGACTTCAGAACTATGCCCAGTGATCAATGGGATCGTCACTTCGTCAGATATCAATTTTGGTGTCAGTCAGCCCAAAAACAACAAAGTTTAAGATGGCGGGCAGTTTTACAACTTTGACTTCAGAACTATGCCCAGTGATCAATGGGATCGTCACTTCGTCAGATATTAATTTTGGTGTCAATCAGCCCAAAAACAACAAAGTTTGGTAGTTTTCGTTGTAAAAAAATATATTTTTGTAATATTTTCTCAATAGAGCGACTAAAGGACTATAATATGTAGACCTTAAAATAATCTTTTTTTTCTATGAATATCAATTATATTAATGCCTGTTCAATCGCAAAGTGGGTTTGTTTCGTAGAATTTCTTAAATCACTGTGCGAAAGAACTGTTCTAACTAAAATACTAATAATAAATAGTCAGTTTTTCTCAATACACTTTTTAGACAAGAAAACTGTTGTTCATATATGCCAAGAATTACTTAGCTACATATAAAGTTATATTAAGGAGCGAACGTTGAAATCTCGTGATTTCATGTATTTCTGTATGAGCCCTCTTAACACGTTTGCCCATAATAAAAAGTGAAAATAAATAAAAAGAATAGCAATATCACTGCGTACACTCACCCAATTTATGTTCACTCCAACAGATTTTAGAGTAACACAAAGAAAAACTTTATTTTTTCATCAAAATATTAATAGCAGGGTTATTATCCATTGCAAGGCTATTAATGGCTACTTATGGATTATAACTGATAATAACCCAAAGCATCCGGCTATTTACCCATCTCTAGTCGTAGGGTTAAAATTAGTTGAGCTACAATATTAAAATTTTCGACTCAAAATTTAATGTAATTCGTAACGTAAGCTACCCAAATAATACATAATATCCATCATTATACCTCAAGCTAATATTACAAATAATTGTATTTACACAATTTGTGTATTTTACTAAAGAGCTATGTTTGAAACGCATTATTGATAACCGTGCCCGCGCCCCTTCGACACCGTGACCTAGTGAGGAGGGAGATACAAATCAATGCGCGTCAGGTGGCCACTGAATCCACAAGTTTCGCCTCACTGTTACACATACGCAAATGGATGAACCATTCAATAGACATGGGGTAACCCATAACGGCTTGATAAAAATAGCCTGTTATTTGAAAACAGCAAGAAGTTTTAGCTGAATATAATTTTTTCTTACCTAGTACATATTTAACTACTTAATATTAATTAACTATGAGACAATAACATTTTCACATTTGAATAATAAAAAGCTAGATTTAGATATGACTAGGAACACTCACATGCGCAAAATTACGAACCAATAAAATCGACATGAGGTACCTAATCCACAACGACTTCGTAAAAATAGCATGTTATTGATGTTGACTATTATTTTTTTTAATTTATTATATAAAAAATATATTTTATCCTGATAAAATTGATATTATCACATTTCAGAAATAAATATCTATATGGTTTTAATTACGCATTATAAATATTTTAGGCCCAACCATTTTTGATACACTTTATTTACAAATTATATTAAATACAATATAGTTACCTAATAAATTTTTATTACATAAATTTATAGACACATAAGATGCCTAGAGTGAGAGTGAGAAATGAAATAGCTACAAAATACTTTTAAATAATGACTTACTAACAGCTATAACGCTTTAAATAAAAATAGTCTAAAAAGAAGCATGCTATAAGCCATTCGCTTTTTGTTGTTACCCTACAACTAGTAACATACACACAACGTGGAGGCGGCGCGCGGCGCGCGCTGTGAGCACTACAGAATACAGAGCAGTCGTGCCGCACAGAAGATTCATAGCGCATGCTCGGACCGCGCTCATCCGCGCGTGCGTACTACCGCGCACACCTATCAACCTTATCAATGTCCCTTGTTCTCTAGAATACCGACACTCACCCACAACAATTTTTTCAATATCGTAATTAGATTATCTTAACATGTCCTCCTATATCGGTTAAACAGTGAACTAGAATTGTAGTGGTTCTGATGTGCAAGTGTGTCTACGCGTTCGTGTTTTTACTGCTAGTTCTGTTCCTGGATTCCAGGGACTGCTCGGCTAGTGCTCAATATGATGCCACTGGCAAAATATCGTTTAACTCGTAAGTAAATCTGCAATATTATTATGTACCCACGACAGCCTACAAGAATTCCATCGAAAACCTTAATACGAATATAATATGACACCAAGAGTAGCCATAGGCATTTTATGAAACTGATGAAAATTAATACCTACAAATTAAATTTTAATTCATATGAGGGTAGCATGAACACTTAAATTACAAGAATCTATAAAAACAAATAATCCATTATGATGGTTAGGTATAATATATCGTAAATAGCAAATTGTCTTTTAGGGTCCAAGCATGGGCGGTTAAACTGGGCACTGAGCTATATCATTTTGGAGAGTTTATCACCAGGAAGAAAGAGGTTCAAGACGTAAGTATTAACAGACTATTAGTAAATATAAATAATGGTGTTTATCGTAGGCTAAAATGTAAATCTTAATTGAAACAGAGTTTTAAGTCTGCTCAAGTGGAGTCGCGGGATGGAGAAAAACTAGTTCAAAGTATGTCAGATGATATTCGCGCGATGATGGAACTGAAGATTAGTGCTGTCAAGAGAATAGTGGAGGCGGCCGAGAACATGGCATTCGATAAACAAAACGAACCGGTACCTGAAGACTTTCAATTCTACAATAGCAAAGAAATGGAAGAACCTTTTGATGAGTTTGCTATGACTACCACCACGGAGACAGATTTCAACTTTGAAAATTGGGTAGTGCGTCCACCGTCAAAAAACGCACATTTACAACAGAACCCTCATTACTCTAACATTCCCGTAAATATTAATTTTAGCAGTGTTCACGTGCCGACAAATGTTTATGCCTGGGGTAAGTAAACAAAGATCGTGTGATCATAAATATTGGATGGATTATAAAAACAGTTAACATATTCCAGCAACGGAGGTCATCAAAGGAATACATTGGTCGGAGGGGCTAGACACGCACTTCATAAACAATTATCAAAGTGATCCGACATTGTCGTGGCAATACTTTGGCAGTTCCACCGGTTTTATGAGACATTACCCTGGTAATTCACACTATGTTTGCATGCAGCTATATATTAAAAACGACATTTCGAAAATGA
Source organism: Laspeyria flexula (assembly GCA_905147015.1). Classification (NCBI taxonomy): domain Eukaryota; kingdom Metazoa; phylum Arthropoda; class Insecta; order Lepidoptera; family Erebidae; genus Laspeyria; species Laspeyria flexula. The sequence goes on along the minus strand of LR989950.1, from coordinate 14,238,868 downwards.
ACACCAAAGGTGTCCCGTGAATCACCAAAAACTGAACCCAAACCAGCTCGTTTTCGATTTCATGATTAATTCAAGCAATATGGAAATAATTCTTTAAAAAATCGCTGTACCCAATTTTTTTTTCACGGAACACTAATATTTTTTCAAAAATCAAGCAGCCTATTTAATCCTAGTGACATAAGCTATCCGCCAGTAAAAGCACCGTCGAAATTAGTTCAGTCGATTCAGAGTTTACTTTGAACAAACAGACAAAATTTTTGAAAAGTGTGTTTTATTATAAGTAACGTACATACTTTCATTTGTCTTATCTAAAAAGCTGTTTTTTGTTATTTTGATATAATTACAAACACAATTTTATTTAGAAATATATCTATACTTCTAAATAAAATTGTGATGATTGTGATCATCTGATCAAAACTTCCTCAAGTTTCAATTTGAATGTTTCTTTTCAATTGAGACAATGTTTGATTAAAATACATTATTTCAATATTTGAAGCATTAAAATGGAGGGCAGACCCAGTGGATATTTACGATTGTCGAACAAGAGCGTGGTATATGGAAGCGGCGGCCAGTCCAAAGGATGTAATCATTTTAGTTGATCGTAGCGGTTCAATGACTGGCCAGCGGAGGGACATCGCGAAACATGTTGTCACAAATATACTAGACACTCTTGGTAATAATGATTTTGTCAACGTTATGACATTTGCTCATACTGTCGAAGAAATTGTTCCCTGTTTTGAAGATTCTTTGGTGCAGGTTGGTGATAAACTATAGCTAAAATCACATTGTTCTCGAAATTTATAGAGAATTTTATATCACGCTTTGAATTTCTAGGCCACTCTGGGAAACATACGGGAACTCAAATTGGCACTAGATAGCTTTGATACAATGGAAATAGCAAACTTCTCAGCGGCACTAACAAGAGCGTTTGAACTTTTAGAGATTTATAGAAATAATAGTGGTGGAGCCAATTGTAATCAGGTATGTACTAGAATACAATACTTCCAGATACGTCTTCTAAGGCAAATTATTCTTGTTAGATAACAAGAATAATTTGCTGTTGTTCTCTGTTATGACAGTACGAAACTATTACATGACCTGTAGGCAGTTATATTTTGGCATAATATAAGTATGCTTGATTCGATCAATAAAAAATATCACAAAATATCTCTAGACTCAAGTGATTTTTGTGCAAAATTCATAACTTTGGATTATTCGTCACCCACGGCTCGATGTCGCAAGGTACGTAGCATGCGATATACATCGTCACAATTTGATGCACGTCGCTGCTCGTCACCTGGTCGCATTGATTTTATGTCGCTAAAGCTGATGATATCAAATCATACAAAAATTTATATTAAGGAAAATTTAAACTTAAATAATTATGTTCTTTTATACCTACCTATGTGTTATTTTTTTAATCAGAAAAATGTATTGATTGTGTGAATACATTTTCAGGCCATAATGTTGGTAACTGATGGCGTGCCATATAATTACAAAGAGATATTTGAGAAGTACAATTGGAAGTACGACACGCCAGTGCGAGTGTTTACGTACCTGATAGGGCGCGAGGTAAAGGTAGTACCACTTCAGGTAATACTGTGTGTCGTAGTCATTGTGCGACCTGCATAATGCCTTCCTTCGTACCATTCTGCCAGTACACCTAGAATGTGGTACTCAACTCTGTCTACTATGTACAAACAATACTGTACATTGCATACTACTCTGTATACAAATTTGTCAAATTTTCCACTCTAAGTGTGCTTTTGCTTGTAGTGCATCCCTGTTTTACTGTATGATGTATGTGTCTATGTTAAATTAGTGAATAGAGTTCTTGTGTATTGTTTTTGTGCATGTTGTCTTGTGATTTTACAATTCTACACCAACACCAATTTTATAATATTTTTATTGATTTCATATTATTATCAGCAACGAGATTAGAAATCAGAATGTTGTGGTTACTATTATTTTAAATAGTTAAATATTTTTGCGTAACACGAAGCTGCGATATTATTACGACACGTTAGTTAGGTGACAGTATCCGCAGCACTTACACACCAAGCTGTTAGTTGACGGAACAGAATAGAGAATGAGATAATAGCCAAAGAGCATTGTGTAGGTGGCAGATGTAAGGGAGGTGAAGTGGATGGCTTGCGCAAACAGAGGGTTCTACGTGCACTTGAGTACACTAGCGGAGGTGCGGGAACGAGTGTTGGAACACGTCAACGTGCTGGCAAGGCCACTAGTGCTGCAGAGAGAGAAGCATCCTGTTGTCTGGACACCCGTCTATGCCAATGTTACGGTGAGGCTTCAACAGGCTACTGTTTCTATCTATTTCTTTATCTCGTACATAACACAGGGTCACAGCTCGCTGTCACAGGGCAGCAAGTTTATTTAAATGATTGGCGTCGATTTTACTAACTGAAACTAATACCTATAGTTTAACTAATTTCGCGATATCCTTTGAAAATTATTCAATAATATACATATATAAACCATAGTCAACCATGAATCATACTTTGAATATTGGAGTAATGGCGATTGTGCTACTTACCTAAAAATGTAAAAGAAATTGCATCATAAAATTTGTTTTGATAAACTTTTAAAATCACTAGGATCCTAAAGTAGCAGACTATCTTTGGGAGCAACGTGAGCGTGCGGAGCAGAAAGAAAGATTCATGAGTCAACGTCGCGACAAAAACCTCTTCAACTCCGACAAAGAACAGGACAGGAGATTTAAATTAAGACAGGTTAACCCTTGAACTGTTATTTTTATAATTTTTTCATAAATATTATTCTGTGAATTTTTGGTAAACAAAGCCTAGAAAATTGATTGGATCAGTTTTAACGGAGTAGCCTTAATCAGTAGTAATTTCATTATCCGAAAAAACCCTAGTTCAAATTTAGAGCTCCTACTTATCTCAATGTCCAATCTATCACATACCTATGCCTTTATAATGTTGAAATTAACTGCCAAAATCTTATTATGTTGTTTGCAGATGAAACAGGGCCAGTACAGTGAACTTGGAAATTCACAGTATCAGTTAATGACCTCAGTGTCAATGCCAGTCTACGATTTGCGCCATAACGAGGTGAGTTCTCCTTCGTTTTGAGTATACTCTTGACCAGTTGAAAGTCCCCAATGTGTTTGATAAATAACCTATCTAATCTTGAGAAAAGAGAATCATTGTTGGCAATTTAAAAGTAATTTAGAAGTTTCTCCATCCCTCTTATAATTATTATTAGTCAAATGAAATGATTCTCTTCTCTCAAGCATTTAGCTGTATATTACGTCTTTTCCAAATTCTAAATTTTCAATGTAGCATGAACCGATTATACCTATTATCTGTTTCAAAAGATTATGTTTACAGATTGGTTTTGTATTTCCTACTAATTGGACGTAAGCTCTATCTCTTCTGATTACTTTGAACTTTACTCTGTATTCTCTATCTTCTTTAACATGTAAATGTCTATTAATAACTCCGTTTTGTTTGATGGTTTCCCCTCAGAACATCACAGAGAATGTACTGATAAATGAAGCTTACTGGGTATCGGTTACGAAAGAGGTACTACACTTAGAAAGTTTTGATGATTTAATTGTAAAGTTTTTGCAAGATAAAAGAGAGTTTTTATGATTTAGTTTTTTGGATTTCAGTAACGGTACAGTGTTATTTGGCCCCGTTAGCGATGCATCTGTCCTCGATAGATGTGTGCGCGGCCGGCGGGCGGCGGGCGGGCGACGGACGCTCCGCGCTCGCTCTCGCCCGTCTAGCCGACTAGCCGACTAGCGCCAATGTGTTGTCCGACCCTTTGGCTTACAGTAGTGATGTAGTTTCTACTAGCTCGTAGGCGTAGACCACTAGGGTGTTATGAACGACTTTTCTATCAATCATCAAGTTAATTTTCTATGCAAGAGTTATGATCTATATTACACAACACACACTATCTAATGAAATAAAGTATTTTGCCTGATATAGTGATGTCTTCGTAGAGACAATTTTTAAAGATTGACTTGTATGACGACAAGTAAATGTAAATATTTTTAAATAAGAGTATCGTGCAGCCCGACATACACGTGACTAGTATGGGGCTTTTGTTACTTGAGTATATATTGAGTTTAAACTTATTATCTTCTTAAGAATGACGACTTTTTGATATTAACAATTTTAGAATATTTAGTCTCTCCGAGAGAGAGGACATTTTGATTTCTAGCGGAAGTTGTTACAAAGCATTTATCTATATGTTATTATATTTTATTGCATTCGTACGTCCACAACCAATCGCAGTCCGTAGAGGAGAACGGCCAGAAAGAGGTAGGCCCACGCTCATAGACATACTGCCTCCGAGAGAGACGAGAGGTGACGCATGACTGACGACGGACGAACTAAGGGCGCGCGCACGCACGCCGCGGTCGTCGCAACGCAACGTCGCGTTGTGAGCGAGGCGCGCGCGCGGCGCTCCCGTGTGGATGGTTCAAACTGCTTTCAATGTTTGTGGAATATTTTGTTATTGGGATTTTAAGTGAACACCGTAAAAGTTCTCATTTAAAATGTCACTGTTTTCGTCAATTTGATTAATTTAAAAAATGTCAACAGATTCTATCAAGGATACTTTTCAAAGGGTATTTGTATATTTATGATCAAAACGGTAGTGGGTTTTTTTAGAATCTAAAGCGTAGCATTTTAATTTTATAACATAAAATTATTTAATATTTGAGTAGTTTTTTTGCTAGAACCTGTAACCGTGGATATAAAATTAGAATCCCTAAATAGTTCTATATAAATAAATATATAGAACTTCGCCTAACGGGGCTTAGATGCTAAAACAGTATTATTGCTAGTTTTACAAGATTGTCATAATGTTGTATAATATTAGTAGAAAGTGAGGGCCAAATACAGCGCCAACATGGAATACCTTGTAGTTAGAATAATTTTTGACTGTTTACTTACAACAATAACATACAGCATATTTTTATATTATTATAATATTTTTTATATTTCAAATGTAGATTATTAAAATGTTAACGTAGAAACTAGTGATATTGTTTGCAGAAAATCCACAGACGAGGGAACATGACATGAACGTAGCAAATATTCAATAACGCTTTCTATTACCTAAGTGCATATTTAATTGGAATATTTTTAGGACACCAGTACTAGGTGTTAATTATTTCTCATTTTCAGATGCGTATTGCTAGACTTTTGGGAGTCGCTGGAACCGACGTAGCTCTTTCTGAGATACAAGCTTTGATGACTCCTTATAAGGTAAGTCATAGCTTTCTACAGTACTTGAAAAATGGAAAAGATCGTTAAAAGAGGATGCCAAAACGCGATATTATTTTTTTGGTATTTAATATCATTATTTACGAAAAGGCTACAAAAGATTTAATTGACATATCAATGCTATGATCATAAATTTAAATATAAACAATGTTTCAGATTGGCGTGAATGGATATGCATTTATAGTTACTAACAACGGATACATTTTGATACACCCTGACTTGAGGCCCGTGGTACGTAAAATATATCTTCCCATATTAGTTCCCATAGATCGCATTCATTGGTGTGGCTGAGACTGGCTTAGCCGCCATTAGGGATTTTCCTGATCCTGTTTTCACCTTCATTAATTTTTTTTTCAGTTTCAACAAATTTTGAAACCAAGTTATAACAGCGTCGACATGATAGAAGTAGAACTCTTTGATGACGACCGCGGGCCCAGGAACTTTAGCAAAGAGTTAACTGCAGTAAGTTCCTGAACTAACTGTACTTAGTTTGGTGTAGTGAGGAAATAAACTTTAGTTAAATTCGACCCACGTGATAAGGTTACTTATTAATCAATAAGTGGAAAAAAGGAAATAAGTGAAACATTTCATCATCATCATCATCTCAACCCATAAAATTAAATATCCCACTGTTGGGCACGGGTCTCCTCCAAAGAATGTGGAGGGAATTTAGCCTACTATACCACATACATTTCTAAATGTATGTTGAAGTGTGATTCCTGATTTTAATATATAATGATAATGTTTGTTGACTAATGTTTGACGTTTTTCAGCTCCGAAAAGAAATCATTGATCAAAAAACTGGCAACAAGGTCATGAATGTCAAGTATCATCTGGAAGATATGGTTAGCAATATATTATGTAACACTTATGTTTTACGCCTTACACATTCTCTTAATTTTATTAAAATGGAAAATACGTGCATTATAAGTAAAGAGTTACCTACCGCAGGTGATGGCCTACTTAAGAGTCTTGACATCGATTCTAGTGTTTAAAAATTCAAATAAAATCCCTGTTATTTTCAAGCATTTGACAGAGATAGCGAATGCATCTAAGTCGATTGAGTTTCAGAGTAGGCCATCTGGACTTGAAATTCCAAGAGCATGTTCGTTATTGTCACCATATAAAAATGAAACACACCACAGCAGCCGTACAAACTATTCAGAAAATATAATTTAATAACGTTACTGTTCGAAATACGTTTCTGCATTTTATGTATTTTCATGATTATAGAAACGAGTGTCTCGAGCAAAAAGGCATTATTTCTGGACGGGTATTAGCGATTCTCCATTTACGTTGGTGGTAGCAATCCCAGAAAATTACGGAAGGCATCGCATCACTCCTCCACCCACTGACGACATACACCGCCTATCGCTCACCTCAAAGAATATATCGGCGAGGCAGTACTTGTCTGACAAGTGGAGCGTTCACCCTGATTGGTGTGTATTCAGTTTTTCAGTATTTAGCGAGCCAAAAATTACGTTTGGTATGTGACGGCTCAAGAACCAAAAGTTTATCAAATGGTAGAACACAGTTTTTCTTATGTCAAAATAAGTCCAAGTGCTGGAATTTTCGTATATACCTACATATTATTGCAATTCGAAAACTTGCTTTACTTTTTCTTTTCATTTGATTTAAAATATACCTAGCTATGTATTTTCTTGTCAGAAGATTAGCAAACTAACATGTAATATTATCTCTGCATCATAAACTTTGGGTGATTGATGGGATGTTTGGAATTTATACGATCTATGTAAAATATAATCTTAGTATAGATCAATACTAATAAATACGAAAATAACTCTGTTTACATAGTATCTGATAGATTGATGGAATGCTACATGTTTATTTGGTTTCAGGTTATATTGCCGTCATTATGAGCGCACGTTTTCTTCCCCCGAGGAAGAGCTGCTATATTTCTTGGAACGAGTGGCTAAGCCAGGTTGGCGCTGGCCAGCTAAACCTCGACCGCCTGAACATCACAAGAACAAGCCAGGACACGAACGGCATAACAACGGTAATTGTGGTTTTCTTTTCATTTGTTGAAACTCCTCAGTTCTTCGTTTTTTTTTTTTTATTTTTTTGATTTGAAGACTACTAAGAACTTACGGTTGTAGCAGTATAAGGGTTCCATTTTTTCGATTCGAGGTATGGAACTCTAAAAGGGTGGGATCACGAGAAACTTCTGCATAAACGTTATTTTTGTTGAACAGAGCTTTTCATTTAACAGGAACACCAGAGGCTCGAGAAAGAAGCAAGGTATCCAACAGCACGCCAAGGAACGAGTATTACTGTAAGTATTGTGAAAAAAGTTATTTAAAATGCTTAGATTTTGTTAGGATGGATGTCTTGAATTTATAGGTAACATTCATTGGCATGTTTCAACATAATTATACCAGGACCTTCGCGCATCAGTAAATATAACATGTGAACAAAGGGATTCTTAATTATTAAGGATTGTCGTGGGCTGTAGACATACTTGTATTTGGTAATGTTGGCATAGAAAGGAAAGATGCTGGTCGTGTCCAAAATATAAAAACCTAATTTTCTTTACCAGGTGACCACGGTTTAATGCAAGCATTGGTGTATGACGCCAGGAACACAGCTTGGTTTAACAAAAGCATCTCGGATTCAGCGACTGAAGAAAAAGCGTAAGTTGTTCTTTTAAGTATTTTTAAATTTGATAGTATCATTTTAGTCAAATACACTATTTGAACGATGCAAATTTTGTAAAGTTGGTATTTCTTGTTTTTTTAGACATGTAAGATTAACCAACGTATTAACCAATTTTGTCATTATTTTGAAAATTTCAATAAGCTCGACTCTATAAGACTAAGAAACTAGAGAAGATACTTCAACTTTTTGAAATTTGTATAGCAATGATTATTATCTGTTACAAGTTCAAAAATAATAAGTATTATTTGTTTTCCAAAACGATTTACCTACTTTGAATGCATTTCAATATTTTCACCCGGATAGCCCATTGACTAAAGTGATCGGATTATTGCCGAGGTAAAGTAAACCGACAAAGAACAATATATTGCATGAATACTAATTTACTAAACTAGGTTTAAGTTTAGAATTAATTACAGCAGGTTTGGGTCACGTAATATGATAAAATTTTGTAAGGAGAGTTTAAAATATGAACTTATTAGGACAATTTTGTTGTTGGCTAAAACGGAATGTTGTGAATTAAACTTTTTTTTTCACCGTCTATCAAATGCAGCTTTGGATTGGTTTGTATTTATTCAGTACAAAATGTTCAGAAATCTAGTTGGTACCTAGTAAATTCTGAAACTATGTTCTTGGCATTGATCAATATATGGACCACACATAAAATATGTAAGGAATAGTATTGAATATAAACAGGTGCACTATGTCAGGGTTAATAAAAAAATACAATAAATGTAAGTTCAATACATAAGTATTCAGTAAGAATAAACCGGTTAAAAGTTTCCCATTTTAGGTATATACTTAGGAATTATATAATTCGATATAGATAGATATCTACGACGCGCGACGTTTCGATTTAACAATTACTGTATTTCGCATTATAACTGTTAAATCCCTTAATTTTACGAAAAATATATTCAATTTAACAAGGAGCAAACATTTTAACAAGTCACAAAGTTTGAATGTTATTTTATTTGTACAGGGTGGAGTTTATCCAACGATTTGGGTACATCGTCGCTTTCTTGTCAACGCACAGCGGCCTTACAAGATGGCAGACTCATCCACTGAGGGAGCATGATAATGACAAGTAAGAACTCAAAATAATTGTTCTAATATGATGAGAAGATCAATTACCACTGATTATCCGTGTAGTGATGGATTAAGAATACATAATGTCACTACCCCATCTCAACCCGTGGGTGTTGTAAAAGGCGACTAAGGGAGTAACCTTATGCAGACAAGAACACTGGGGGAAAAGGAAAATTCGAAACAAACTGTCTGACCAGTGGTATAGTAGGGTAAATTCCCTCCACATTCTTGGTGGAGACCCGAGCCCAGGAGTGAGACGTTTATGGGTTGAAATGATAGCAGTAGAATATTATGTATATAAATATAAAATAATTATATTTCCGCGTATTGCTCAATAATCTGAGAAAGAGAAAAGAAAGAAAGAGCACTGCAAGAAAAGGAAAATTCGAAACAAACCCTATACCACCCCGTCTGGCCAGCGTGGTATAGTAGGTTAAATCCCCTCCCCATTCTTTGGAGTAGACCCGTGCCCTGCACTGAGACGTTTATGGGTTAAAATGATGATATTCACCACTTATGATTTTGAATTCCTAAGAGAGTTGATCGCCTTTTTTATTCCCATTGTCACTTCTAATATATTGCTCAAGTACTGATGAATAGGAAGAACTCAACTTCAACGTTGAGGTGTAATTGGTTGATATGATACTGTGATTAGGACGTAGAAATTATGTTAGCATCATTTTGCGAAATGGGAAATAATCCAGTAAGAGGATTATGGCATTAAGATAAACCAAAATTGTTTTACTTTCCAGGCCAGACTTTGGTAAACAGTGGCCTCGGGCAATTGATGAAGTGTGGTACCGTCGTGCAGTAGAACAGCATTACGTGGACCCTCTCAGTTACGTGTACAGTGTAGAGCTCAACACGGATAAGTTTCCCCTCAACGTTAGCCAGGCCATGGTTACTGCGGCCCATGGTGTGTTCCATGGGGACGGGCATAGGAAGGCCCCAGCCGCTGTAGTCGGCTTCCAATTCAAACATGAGCGACTCAGCGAATGGTTTGATAATATTACGTCTTCGGTGAGTTCAATATCCTATAAACACTTCTTTCTTGGTGTGGCCGAATGGATAAGCGATCGGCAATGCAAATCATACGGAATTCTGACCGGCAGTACCAATGCGGATTTCACTTTGTGGAATTTATTCAAGTCAAGTGTCTTCTCATCTGCTAACGGTGAAGGAAAAAATCGTGAGGAAACCTACATATTCTAGAAGAAATTATAAGGGTATGTCTAATCCACCAACCCACACTAGGTCAGCGTATGTGGATTATGGCTTAAACCCTCTCAGCTTTTTAGATAAAGAAGATGGTGTGCGTGACGATTGAGTGTCCTAATCGTGAATCGAAAAACTAATGTTATCTATATTTAGTAGAAGTTGTAAAAAAATTGTAGAACCGATTTAAAAATTTGTAAGATGATAATTTAAAACATATAGCAATTTAAATGAGGCCTTCCAATCCTTATATTTTAGTAAAAATACAGATAAACACTTCCCAAAATATTCATCAAGATTAGCAAACCAAAACTTTTATAAATGTTATGCTTGTTGCCGAAATATAGGCAATTTTAACAACGATAGGTATAAATTCCAATTTTCGGCTATGCTAGGAACTGATTAAAGTCTATTGCATATTAAGACAGTTTATTTTATCCGTAATCATTTTGTTAACTTTCAGTGTGAACACAACAAGGAGTGCATTACTTGTCAATCGGATAACTGGGATTGCTATCTAGTGGACAACCATGGCTGGATCGTAGTCAGTGAAGACGTCAATCAGACTGGAATGTTCTTTGGCAGAGTGAGTGTTATTAGTTATATCTTTTTAAGCATTGTCGGCATTAATGATTTAAATAGCTGTAAGGTTGTAGATAGTAGGCAGTAGGCTAAATTCCCTACAAAATGTTTGAAGGAAACCCGAGCCCAACAGTGGGATGTTAATTTATGGGTATGCATTTATGGTTGATGTTATTTCATGATGATGATGATAGCTGAAAGAAAGCCTTGATCAAAAGTATGATAATTATAGTTACAAGTAATTCCTAAAACTTATTATTTAACAATAAATTTTCAGATTCGACCAGACATTATGGCTAAACTAGTTGAAGAAGATGTCTACAAAGCAGTACATATCGTGGACTATCAGGCTGTCTGCTTCAGAGAGAAGAAAACCACAAATCCAGCAACAATGCTTTTGACCGTAAGAAATTTTCGTATATTTATATTTAAAACTTAACCTAATATTGCAATCGGTCTTTATCATAGACTAAAACATATTGGTAACAGATGATAATTAAATTTAGTAATATGATAATATATCTAAGGGGACTGATCCTTTGGGACGGAACAGAAGTGTCCTATTATGTGTAGGGTGCTTTCATATCCACAATTCAAGATTATAGCGTGTAAAATTTTCAGAATATAATACTTAAAAGCTCTTCCTATCCTTCCAGCCTTTTGAAAACTTGCGTTTGATCATGACGTGGGTCATGGCCACAACATTTTGGTTCTACAACTCAATAGCAACATGTCTGGCACAAGCATCTAGTTACTCGGATGACGACGGTAGGTGTTCCGTACATTTCGTTCCATGTTCATTGAATACCACGTATGTATTATGTTATTTCGTGAAAAATTCACAGTAATGGTATATTCTGAACTTAGGATGAACATTTCTTGGCAGGTTAAATGTTGTGGTTAGTTAATATTCGCATTCGGTGTTGCTCTTGAGCGTTGTCGGCATGTTCTGTCAACTTTGCATGACAACGAGCACTTCTAGAGACGACACAACTTCCCTCTATGTACAACCGATGTATTGAGTAAACAGTTCTTTGCGCAGGAGACAGTTTGTGCTTATCAATGTTTCTGTGCATGAGATATTTTGACAACATGTGTTACAGTTATCAATACTAAACATATTCACTGTCTTCAGTCGACCTTAGTAGGTATCAGGGGCGGATCTATGTAGGGGCTATAGGGGCTGCAGTCTGAGGCCCCCGGATATAAGGGGCCCACAGCCCCAATAAAAGACACTGTGAATTTTTAAAAATCAGTTAAGAGCATGACGGAACATACTCAATGTAGGGTTCAGCAGCAAAATCTCAATATTACTTAGCGGCTCACACAAGACACCTATTCTTCAGTCTTCGAGTAAAATGCCTGTGACATACGGACGGACGTAATGAAACTATAAAGGTTCCGTTTTTGCCATTTTCTCTTTTCCACTCTCACTCTTTGCCGGTTTTTTTTTAATGGCAGTTAATTGATAATTTAGACAGGCCCCCTAGGGGCCCCCGAGTAGTATCAGCCCCACAAACTCACGGGTCCGCCCCTGGTAAGTATACTTAGTAAACGTTCGACACAAGTCCACAGATACTTCTTCGATTTCAATTTCCACGAAAGTTATTTTTGGGTGCATGTGGGAGCTCACTAAAACTTGCACCCAACAGTTTTGTTATTAGCTGGTTTTCACAACATTGTAGCGAAAGCAAAATTCATTCATGGAGTCAACAATTGGATTTAGATAATTTACAAAAGTAGTAATGACTCCATCTTTTTTCAGAGTATGTTACACCCACTGGTGAGTTATATGTAGATAGAGCACAGTAGCACGTGTCGACGAGTGACACTACACACTTTAGTGACATACCTTTCTTGACTTTGTCGCTCTGTAGACTATTTAGTCCCGAGAATGTGCATGACATTTATTGTTACGCATACGTAAAATCATTGTATTTAAATAAAAATAAATACAAGAATTCTAATATTACAATTAAATAAAAATCTGAGACTTTTATTTAATTGTAATATTAAAATCTTCAAATTAAACAATAAAGTTGGAGTCTCTATTTATTATTTCTTTTTAAATAAATGAAGATTCCAAAATGTACATAATTAAAGTTTCGGCTCTCTTGTAAAAAAATTACAGTTTATAAGAATTTCGTATGCACCTACGTATATTTTACGATTCTCGTACCTGAGGATTGTGTATTGCTTCGGTAAATCAAAGCTTAGGTAGAATAATTTAAATAATCCAACTATCTATTAGTAGTAGCATTATTAATTGCATGATTATCTTGCTTTCTTGCGAAATTAAATAGGTTTTTTCTTTCAGGTTTAACGAAATTTATCTTTTTGAGTTCTATCTTCTTATTTGTTATAATCTGGCTACTATTTTGGACTCGTACTGTTGTTAAATATTTCTATAAAATATTTTTTCTTTTTTTATATCTTGAATGCATTCGACTTTTATAATTTTATTCGTCTTCTACCTGTTTATTTATTATTTTTCTATATTATTATTTATCTAAATATTTTAAGCATGTGATCTAATGCTCTGACTACTATAAAATTTAACGTCTCATCGTGCATGGAGAAAAAGTCCATTATTACTTATGTTTTAATATTTTTTTTTTCTTACCACAGTTGCTTACCAGAGCTACGAGAATGATGAAGAAACTGACGACCCCTATGGCAACAGGCCAACAAACATGCGTACAATAGAAAGAGATTTCGAGAAACTTGTGCTCATAAACAGGACTAGGCCGACTCCTTGCGACAGGGAAATGTATCTATACCAAATAGATTATAATAACTTAGATGAAAAGTTGAATAAGCCGGTGTCGGAATGTGTAAGGCCGTTCTATGCTCAGCGTGTGAACTACACAAACATGTTAATAATAGTTGTTGATGGGAACTGCCCGAAGGACGAGATTGTGGCCATGTCTATAGATGCGACGGAGGTGCAATATAATGAGTCCCTGCCTTGCTTGAAGCATATGCATCCTTTGTACAGAAAGCAGCCATCGTCGTGCATTAGGAATCATACAGAAGTAAGTGTTTGTTCACTTAAATGTTAACATAAAAATCCTTTTACAATATTCACTAGCGATATGTATGTAGACTAAATTTATACGATTCAATGTTTGAAAGATAATTCAAAATGAAATATTTCGTTTCCAAGTTTGAAACTTTTCAGTTACGAAATTATAACCAATTTTTCTTGGCGGGCTGATTTAAATATTTAAATTAGTTATTTAAATTCACGGAATGTTGGTGGAAATCTAGAAGTAGTCAAAAGATAAATATTTTAAAATTTCAGGAGAGCAACATTGACATGTGCGGCCGTGGAAGCCTACCCAACAATAGTAAGACCTGGGTCTCACTGAGCATCCTGTTGATAATTCGATATATCCAACTGTAATATCACATGAAAAAGTTTAAAATCATCAGTAATACTTCTTATTGTTAATCAAATAAAAAATAAATAAGTATTAGTTAATATAGAAACCCAAAGTTTTCTAACAGTAAACAGCAGATGCGACAATAGACGTTGATAATAAAATAACAGATTTTTGTTTTAGAAGAGACAAGGACTCTCAGAAAATTATACAAATATTTTGTAAAGTTTTCTGGGGGCATGTATTTGTATGAAATTGAGAAGAGAAAAGTAATAGCCATACTCGTTATTTAGGCTATTTATACTACCGCTAAAAGGAATGCAACGAGTCGGCAAGGGCTTATTTGGTATTGTCTAAATGCATTGTTTCAATGTTGTAGTTTTTGTTTGAAATAGAGATGACCAAAGTCCTCCCTATAATATTTATAAAATCTCATAAGTACAATAAAATAGATTAATACGTTTTGTTAAAATATATCATAGTTTATTCACTCTAGTTTTATTAATAGCATTCAATGTGTATTTTTACTGAAAAATAATTTATATATTTTGTTATTTCTAAATAATTATTATCATAAAGATCTTTGCTTTTAGTGTAAGTAGATACTAATAATTAAAAAATACATGTCATTCCCACATATCAAGTTTTAAATTATAGATGTATGTATGCTCCCATTGTGCCACAATAGGAAGCAATTTAAAGAGTTAATCATATCAGCGAGAGGACACCCTCGAATTACCATGAAGAGTTGTGTTGGAATTGTAAATTATATGAAATGAATTGAGATAATATACTTATACTAGTTAAATATATAGCTTTTGTATGAATTGGCTTTTGGCTAATTTAATATTCCATGTTAAAATTTTGTCAGTTTTCTTCTATGTTATTAATTAAATTACCTAAGGTCTGCGTTCAGTGACATCGTTGCATTGCATGCAAAAGGATTTTCTTCATGAACACCATTTTCGTGTATTATACTTTTTTTCAGTGAATTTAGAACTGACATCCTTTTATTTTAACATGAAAGCATGTCAGTGAAGTCAGTGATATTTTTTTATTTTAACATGCCATGCCATGCAATGCAATGACAGCAGTGGTTGCAGGTCTTTCAAGATCCTTGGCAAGATCCATTCACACACATTTGTGTAGCTTGGTATTGTAGGGGAACTAGGCATAACCAGGCTGGATGAAAGAAGAAAAGAATTGCATAGTTTTATGCGGGAAGGCATTTGTTTTTTAGTTAATTATATTTATAGTTTAATATCATGTTTTCCCTATAACTGCATAGATGTGTGTGTTTTGATATTTCATTACAACTTTTATTCCGTCCTATCGCTAAACTAATTGGGATGGAAACATTTACAATATCCACATGAAACGGTTTCAATCAAGAATATATCATAATTGTGTTCTATTCAATGTTACAGTATATAAATGCTGAATGATCATATTTGAAATAATTAGAACCTAGTATTTTGAATCTCTTTCATTTATGTATGTCTTAGATGTGAAATATTTACTTAATTAATGAATTGTGATTGTTTGTTTGGTACAAAAATAAATAATTAATGTAATAATTTAACTAGTGTTTCAATTTATTAATACTACTCAACAGTAACTTACATTATTGTGTATTTAATTGTTTAGAGATGGCATTAATTTCTTCCAGAAATATCTGTCGTTTTTGGTAAGTGACGAGGTCTTCTTGGATTTTCTCCAATGATTCTTCACCCTCCATGAATTTCTTAAGGTTGACCGAAGTACCTCTTTCACGGTGCTCTGTTACACGGTCTTGGGGATAGTTGTAGGTACGAATCTTCTCATTCCTATTGCTCGAACCAATCTGAAAATATTTATTGATTTCAATAAGCCAGATATCACATACAGAGGCCCATCCAAGAGGAAAATTTGTACACTGGTTTTATTTAAATAAATGAATATGTTGCTAAGAGCACAACTAGAGAAAGACTGGACCAATTTTAGCAACTCAAATTTTTTTTAGAAAGTTTGAATGGGATAAAAATTAGAATTATTCAGTGCAATACTGAAAAATTTTTTTTTTTCCTATTCAAATATAATTAGATGTTTGTCAGGTCAGCTAGATACAGCATTTGCAACAATTTATGTACAAACCTGTGATTTTCTTTCATTATTTATCATTGTTGACTGTTCTTTTAATTGTTTCTCTAGTAACAATGTTTTCAACTTCTGGAGAGCAATCTCTTTATTCTTAATTTGTGACCTGCCTTCTTGGCATTCAACAGCCGTTCCAGTTGGAGTGTGAATGATGCGCACAGCACTGTCAGTTGTGTTGACATGCTGACCACCAGCACCACTGGCCCGTTTTGTTTCTATCACTATATCCCGCTCAGAAACATTAATGTCTATTTCATTTGGCTGTGGAAGAACAGCAACTGATACAGTACTGGTATGAATACGTCCACCTTTCTCAGTAGTTGGGATCCTTTGGACACGGTGAACACCCGCCTCAACTTTCATTAGCTCAGGCACACCATGACCACGAACCAGCATTGAAGCTTTTCTTATACCACCAAGGTCAGACACCTCAACAGAAGCGATATTCACCTCCCAGTCTTTAAAGTTAGCATAATTTTGGTACATATCGAATAATTCTCGAGCGAATAACATTGCTTCTTGCCCACCAGCACCTGCAGTAACTTCCAGAAGCACACCACCCTCTGTGTATGTAGGTTGCACCAATGTGCATAATAATTCCGAATCAATTTCTCTTAAACGCGTTAAATAGATAGAAGCCTCTTCTTTAATCATTTTCTTTAGTTCTTCATCTTTTTCTTTCTTATTTAACTCTTTGAGATTTTCGATGCTCTCATACAAGGCGATTCTTTGCTCCAGAACATTGACTACAGGTTTTATATCGAGCAGACGTCGGGATTCCTCGGCAGTCTTTTTACCTTTTAAAGTAAGACTTTCATGTTGTAAAAGCAAATGTTTAAAGTAATTTAAGATAGCGGGATCGTCTAAATTCAGCCGGGTTTCTGAGTAACGTCGAAGCAGGTTATGTTTTTCCACTTTCATTATGGTCTTAAAGATTCTTGATAGAGACATGTCTGCACTTTATTTATACCACTTGTTTCAGAAAAATCTTAGAAATTATCGAATTAATTGAGAATATGATAGAATACTTGATAGAACTAGACTATGATAGAGATTAATCGTTATAAACAGCTGAACAGCTGACTAAAGTGCCAGTGCCAACAAAACCACAGAGTGCATAACGAAACGAAGATGAAATTCGCTTAGGTACTTCAAAAGTCATTTTTTTACCATTATTATTTCTTGGGTCAGAATTATTTTATGAATAAATATTTTCGGTCATAATGTACCCACTGATAAAATTATCAAAACACTTGCAACTACTAAATATACTAAATCCATTTCCTTTTGTAATTATTCCTAACGATGAAGACATCTGTTATCGAATAGTAAAACTAACATGACATTTTTTTTGTACAAGTTCCTAATCAATAGATGTCGTTACAACCTAAAATAGTACATTATTTTGTTTCTTTTTGTACTTTTTGTTTCTTTTTTGTAATCACAATTTTATTAAAATTTCAATTTAGTTGATTAATAAAATTGTACATTATTTTCTAATTATTCGAACTCTCTGAATTGTTTTTTAAATCATCTTTTAATATAATGTATGTTATTCATTTAGGTACTACAACTAGGTAGAAGGGTAGGTAGGTATTTTTTTTCGTATGTATAACAATTATAGTATGGGATTCCTGGTCGAAATTATTTTTTATTACTATCAAGCTAATTTCTCGTGAGTAGCTTCATTTCGATGAGACGCCCAACAATTTCGTATTCCAAAACTTCGATCGTGGTAGCTAACAGACGTAGCAAGGGTATACCGGACCGGGATAGAAATACCGGGATAACGTACCACGTAATTTGTAGAACAATATGATTGTTTAATTACATAAATATTAAGTCCTAAGTAAAAAAAATTGGACCAGGGATCTCGGACTATTACTGCAAAGCAGGTTTGAAAGAAAAACGAATACAAATCCACATGCAACCCTGTTTTTCTTACCTACTACAGGAAGATACACGCCCCTATCTCTACTTGCATCTAGTAAAGTTTGCTAAAATTGTTAACAAAAATATAATTTAAACAAGCAGTAGGTTTAATTATGTAATGCCTTTATTCTGAATCGTTCAAAAGTTCCCGCACGGCATCGTATCTAAGCCTTTAACATCTTCGAATCCTATAACGGGGTGCTAAGGTAGAAAATAGGTTATCGAAAAACTCAAATCATTTTACATTATGTTTTATCTGTAAATTATCCGATGTTTCTTTACGAAAAAAATTCGAAAGTTTAGAATCAGGGCTCATAGTGAGCTATTTGACAGTATTTGATTACCTTTTTATATTAAGTAGATACCTACATTTTAAATTCGGACACTTTGGCTTCATATAGATCGGGAATTCTCTTACAAATCTGCCGTACTATTTGAATATTTCGTGAATCTTTATTTCCCAGTAGAGTCCTAGAACGGTAGACATAATTCCGACTTAAAAATAACAATGTATTGTTAACAAGTAAACTATTAAAACTAAAACATAATGGCAAGGAAATTACACATGCTCCAGCGCTCGTTGACCGCACAAAATTGCGCGGCAGCCGGCAAAAGCTTCCTGTGTCAATTGTTATAGACATGCATTCCAAACATTTCCTTGAGCCACGATTACCACATCAACCGCAACTATGGACCTATTGATAGAATTATTAGGAGGCTCAACGTTTCAAAGGGAGTTTCCTCTAGCAACCGCAAGGATGTAACGTTGCAACGTATGGAGTTATTAGTGTTAATGATGCCGGCGGAGTGGCCGGACAGACCGACTGACAGACGCGACCACATCGCATAGCTTCCTTTGTTTCATGCTTGCGCTGTGTGGTGAGACTATAACTGTGTTCTATGAAGATGATCAAAGCGATAACTTCATCATCATCATCATTTTCTACCCATAAACGTGCCACTGCTGGTCGCGGTTAAACCTACACATTCTTTGGAGGAGTCCAAAGAAAGAAAGGTTTAGCCTACTTTATCACGCTGGCGAAAAGTGTTGGTATAGGGTTTGTTTCGAATTTTACTTTTCTCGCATTGCTCTTGTCTGCTTAAGTTTTCTATTTCCAGTCATACTAGCTGCCGCCCATGAGTCCACCCGCGCGTAAATCGATTCCCGTGACCCGTGTCATCACTGGTACTTTAAATAGTAGCATAAAGCCTTTCTCTATTATTGGTATATATTTTTAAAATACAAAAAGGTATAACTAACAGAATTTCAGAGCGTTCAACAAAAAAAAACAAACTCTTTTGCTTTATATTCTTACAAAATAGTATAATTACAACATAATCTTTTTTTAGTTTTTTGTAACATTGTATGAACTCCACCAGTACCAGTGCTCGTTTTGGGGAACAACTCTTGCTGTGTTTTCTTTCACGATGAATTTCCACTCACTCAGTTTGGTATTGACGTTTTTGTAAGCAGATAGATATGGCTAATAGCTATAAAGTTAGACTATAGTTTAGATCGACGTACTTACTAATATGCATAATGAAATTACTTTGTATAAGACATGTGAAACAAACATCTCAATAGGTACTTACGGTTTACCACAGCAGTTTGCTCAAAAAGCATAAAATTAAATTGATTGCGCACGGTAAGCGATAATAGCGACTAATGCAACATAATTATAGTAGACCAGCTCCCGTACCTAATACCGCTAAAACTCATTCATTATTATAATGAATAAACACAACGAACACACTTATTCACATCGTCAATTAAAACTGTATGCATGTGTGTGTTGCTTGTTTTGCATCGCTACACTGATACCCTATTTGGATCGACAATTCGTCATACATTACCCACTATATTCTAATGTTCAAACAAGGTAACGATGAAAAACCACCATTGTATTAGCAATATGATTAATATCCTTTGATAGTGTCAGCTTAAAGTAATAAAGAGAATGTGTGAGAATAAAAAAATGGTTTGTATAATTATGTTACTTTTAATTATAGTAATACAATGTTCAAAATATACATAAGTGTAATAAAACTGTACTATATATATTAGTTGGTACGTCGTAAATATTATTTCATATGAAACTCATAACCGTTGGAGCTACAAGCTTAACGAAATGTGACGAAATATAAATGAGAACTAAAGATTATAATTTCTAAAATCTACCTTTTTGTAATTTACCTATATTGTATTTCATAGTGATAAGATCCCTTAAAATGGTTAAAGCGGTGGGTTGTAGATACAACATCATGTATAATTTGATGCTCACTTCTTGGTTCCCACCAGAGTAGCAGACACAGTGATTCAGTAAGAGGGGGGCGTCAGGCAAAACCCGGTATTAAAATTTATCCAGTTGCCCAGAATACTTCCAAAGAACATCACCGTTCGAGAACAAAAATGTTACAGATGGATAACCGTTTGTTCAGTAGTGTTTGTATCATTATAATTGAATATATCAGTACCAAAATGTAACAAGCGACTCTGAGGTAATAAAGGCAGAGGAACGAGCTGGCCACAAATCACAAAGACTGGTTCAAATGAGCCCTGAGTGGAGAGTGAAAAGATGAGGAGAGTTATATTAGGACTTTACTCACGGATGATGCAGGCTAATGTACATAGTCATATATCGTGTATTCGTACCAACGTTTAAACGGAATGTTGAGTTTGAGCTTACAGTCGTTCGCAAGTTTTGACTTACGAATTACCAAACAATAGAGCACTCTATTCGCACAAAGCTCACGTAAAGCAGCAAGCAGAACGGGCAAATATTTCATCTAAAGTAAGTAATCGAGCAAATTGCCGTTCACTTTATTTCCAGAGGGTTCTGCCACATTTGCCGGGAGAAGGCAACATGCTGGGGCCGGTAAATATTAGTTCACTAAATTCACACTAAGGCTACGAACTCGTAAAAACTTCGACCAAAAAGACGAACCGATTTACGTGAGTTTCCTTAACAATTTTTATATAGCCTCATTTTATTTTACGACGCGATGAGTAGCACCTACTCGTGTGCCGGATGATAGCAGTAAATTTTTCAAAGCAGATTTTTTACAACATCTCCTGGTTATTAGCGCAAACGGGTTTGCACTTGATTAGGTTTAAAGCATGTTTGTATTTACATTTTCATACAGTAAATTACTTTCAAACAATAAAATAAATAGGGCTTCTATAAAGAATTGGATTTTAAATTTTTAACAATACTGAAGAAGAATTATGGTCGTTCTACAACCTGTCATCGATTTGTCTGGTGTAATATTATTATTATTTCTTGGGCGAAATACCATCATCCGCTTCTTTGCTACCCCGACCAAGATCCCTTGTTATTTTAACCTAACCCGAGTTATTAATTCGTGACTTACATTCGTGAAATCTAGATATATTTAAGTAAAAGTTAGTAAGGTTCACAGTAGCTGATTTTATCTTGATAACCTCTTTGTTATTAAACTGGGTAATTCGAGGTCAACTCATGCAACTGATATCAACATTTACACGAACTAACCTGTGAACTATGACATTCAAATAGTGTCCAAGAAGCTCTCTCCTATGCGAAATCTTCATTATCTGTTCTTCATCTACAAGTTATATGATTTCAAGCTCATTTTCCATTTAAACGCTGCATAAATATAACAGTACAGTATTCTGAACTCTGCCAGCAGATTAGACTGCTTATGTGTGAATCGCTGCAGTGCTATATCTCTTAGGAGGGTGCTGCGGTGATTTGATTTTTTAATTTACTATCATAGTAACCTTCTTCGAGTGTTGGTCACTTGAATAAATAAGTTTTTCTATTCTACTCTTTATCAGATAGGTCGCTATCTCTGTCCTATACTTTTAGCAAAAATCGAAGAAGTAAGCAAGTCGCTTCCAGCGAGTCATGGAATGTTAGCTTTATCGGAGGGAGTGTGAGGGCGTCGGGTGGATACACAATATCGGCACAAGTCCACATTAGTTTTGGGCCATTTCCTTTGTGAGTGCACAGTTTGCTTGTCCGCACGCCGCACCCGGCTCACTCGCTGCTCTTAAATAAATATCCCACGTTTGTGCGATATAACCACTAACAACACTTCACACTTTACTTGTACGAGCCAGACATTTATGGCGCCCGCATAAATCTGCTCGATTTATTGTTTCACCTATAGGTACATATTTAAACTTTATAGGTCTTTTATGGTAGCTCAGATAAATATAGAAATACTTTTTTATTTTTATTGTATAACTAGGCATACGTTTACTTTTACACGTCTTACTTCGTCTTCTTCTTTGAGAGAACGGCGCTCGTAACATTGTGTTAGTGAGATGTTCATTACGATCATCGAGGTTAAGTAACGTTCGACATGGTCAGTCTATGATGGGTGATAGTTTGTGGGAATTTCTTTCTCGAGGGTCTCCGTACTTCGGAAGGCACGTAAAGGTAAAGCCCCGGTTATCGTTTAATGTGGTAGTCGTTAAGTCAAGTTGGAAGCCTTCTGGGCGACTTGATAAATTCCAACACTAGGGTCTGCCTCAAGCCCATACGATAAGAAGATTAAATGTTCTTATTATCATACTGATACCCACATTTTTAGGTAGGTTAGAAAAAATTTAAAATGTACGTACAGCTGCTCAAAGAGCCTTGATAAATACGTAATAATAATATAAATAATAAAAGCTCAAAAAACGCACGATACGAGTATTTAGAAGCAAAATAGTATGTTTTTTAAAATTTATTCTTAATGTTGATTTCGTTAAGTGATGACTGGAATTAAAATTGTAACACAATTACACGGCAAAAGTAAACAAAGAATTATTTAAAATTTTATGTGCAAGTTTGTTGAAGTAAAGCTTAAGTATAGTATTATGTCGTCAATTAGAGTGTTATCTAAAGTGTTCGCGTGCTACGTAGTGCGAGTAAGGCACCTAATGGCCCATTAGTCGACTCAAGTAAACACTTGCGATTGTTTTCCATCGTGTTCTATGTCAGGAGGTTTATTTGCTATGTCTACGTTAAACATTAAAGTAAAAATCTACGTAGCTGTGTGTTCTCAAGTTTCTTTACCTTGCGTCCAATGCTACTTCTTCTTTTAAATTATAAAATGCTTTAACCCTCGTGGTGATATGAATAGAATTTTTTTTTTCTTGTTCAATTATTCTTCTTCGCTGTCGAAAAAATCTGTCATTGAAAAGTTTACGAATCCAAGAACGAGGTACAAGCGACGGGTGTGGAAGTTATGTTTTTTGTTTAGAAGACTAACACACAACTAAAAGAACCCATTAAGTCCCACTGCTGGGCTCGGGTCTCCTCTACTCTAACTAGAGCTGGGAGGGAAGATGAAAATGTTACTTGTAAAACACAAGTTGAGTTGAGTTTATTTTCAGAGTAGAAAAAGAAAACAGTGCCTTCTGGTTTATATGAATGTGAATAATAATAAATAAAATAAAAAAAAAACTTTTGTTACAATATTGTAATTGTGGTGGTACGAGTAATAGAGTTCTTAACATTCTGCCGTTTCCAGCGTAGTACAAATATTTACTTGTGAATAATAATACATCTAGAATCGGATGTAGTAATGAAAGAAGTTTATTGTTAGAAGAGAAGAACTTAAATAAAAACACCTAGGTCATTCATTATGTACCTATTGAAAAATGTCCGATTGAAATTTGAAAAATGTAGTTGTTTTGTTTTTATTAATACTAATATTGGCCTCGGCTGGTCCTATTTCCCCATAGTTGTTTCCAAAAGTTATTCATTCAAGTAAATATTTCGATGTCCATATTCAACAAACCATCACTGAACATAATTTATTAATTGTCCTTTACCAGGATATTGTCAAAAATATTTATTATCAACATTAAATTATGTCGCCGAATTTGTCTTCTCTCAGCGGGACGTAATTCAATTTATTTATGGCTTACCAAAACATTTACCCTATTATTGTTATGTTGTTATGGCTGTATTAAAATGCTATAAAATTTATGATGCTTGCAGAAATGGTGCTAACTAAATTTTAACGTTTGGGCTAGGCGTTTTAGGTAGATAATTGTTTGACTAGGGTTTTGCAGGGTAGGATGACAAATGCGGTTCGTCCCCCTCGATTACGAGAACGTTGAGAAGTCGGCGTGACGCAAACTCAGCGTTACACCATATTGTCTCTCTTGTTCAAAGGACAGGGGGCGCCACAATGCCAAAGGGGTGAAAAGTCCCAACGTGGCTAATTGATTGTAATCCGGTGTTGTACAACATTGTAAATGAAATGTAATTTCATTTTACGGTAGCGTTTCGGTCTTTTACGTTACATTAATTATTACGAATGTTTCTTTATATATTTTGCTTTCATTTACTAAACTTTATATTTATAGTTATATTTTTTTTATTGAAGATTTCTAATGCATCTACTCACTAACAGATGGCGCTAGATTACGATTCAATAATATTTTTTAAAACGATTCATCCTTTGATATTTTTCCAATCTTTTGAAAAACAGATACCTACCTACTACTAAATATTAGAGCATCTCCTTATTTATCATCTTTTTATTTATGTTTTAGACTGCCTTTTACAATTGAGTATTTACCTACTTTGTAAGAGGTTATGTAAATTTGTGAGTTTGGATGTTGGGGATAATCACCCAATTTAGATTTTTTCTGGACAAGCATGTTGACTTTTTACCGATCTATCATGCGAGCGAAGCCGCGTGTGGCAACTATAATACCTTCCACGTACGGTTTCTTGCTTCACTGTATATATATAAAATGAAAATGAGAGCAGATTTTACCATTTTTGACAGTTTTTCTACACAAAATCATTTAAACTTCGATTTTATTCTTCAGGTAAAAGTTATCTAACGATAGCAAAATTGCCCCTAATTGAATAAATACATGTATAAACAGACACTACTTTGTCTTCCATGGATAAATGTCTCTTGACTACTAAAAGTAAAGTACCTACATTACCTATGGAACCATCTACCTACTTACAAAAGCGAGATGTTCTTAGTTATGTTCTTAAATACCAAAAAAACTTATAATAACGGTTATGCTGTTCAAATACTGATGACGTAACCAGTTGTAACAAAAACAAATGGGAGACGATTATTACACTTGATGCACTTAAGGTATGTGTACACTGTTCATTTAACTCGATTAAATGAGAACAGGGAGATGGTTAACTTTAACATAGAGATTTTATTTAACACTAGTGATTATTGATATAATGTCTCTTGTGTTTATAAAATTGTCATGGTCATTTAATTTATTAATAATAAAATATTCGGGATAATTACATTTTCATTACCGGGATATTTACATTTTTATTATATATTATCTATGGGAAATTGTTATCCTGATAATAAAAAAATATTATTCTTATTATAGTGTTTCTCATATCCATAGCGCCCACACATATACTAAGAATTTCTTTTAGGATATGGGGTTTTCTCAAGACTCACTTGATAGTATACATTCCACAAAGCGAAATCCACATTAGTACTGCCAGTCGGAATCAAACTTGGACCGCATGACATAATGGCAATAGGCTCATCCCTTATTACATGGGGCGTACTATACCTGGCGAAATGTGTGTGCGATACACGTCTGCCTACCTCTTCAAATAAAAAGCGTGACACTATGTAATGTTATGTTTCAAATTCTTAATTACAAATAGTGCTTTTAGAAGAATAATGGTGCGGTACTTAGCAACGCTCGTGCATACATGTCTTTACATCAGTACGTGCTTAGCGTATGGTTAATCAAACATATTTGGATGGTTGGCTGTTGGCTCATCCATCACGTCAAGTGAGCGCTCATTAGTTCGCATTAAACGCGGGGCGGGATGCGAACGATCCGGGTAATGCGCTTATACCGACCTCGATTACCCTTATCTAACTTATATATACTTATATGTTATTAAAAAACTAAATTCAAAAGAAAAGGTTCTGACGTCGGCGGCGTAACATTCATTAGCATCACTTCCAATATTTTATTCTTGATATTTTAATGATTTGTAATCAATTGTAGGTAATTTTTATTGCTTGTTATTAAAATTTAAAATACATAATTATATTAAATATGTCTCTGACTTAGTGCTTTCATTGATAACATAACATAACATAGCATCACACCTTTTTCCCCGCAGGGATAGGCAGGGGTGTTTCACACCCACATTTCGCCAGCTATATTTTGTCCCATTAAATAGGGGGCGAGCCTATTGTTATCAACCGGGAACATTTGTTTACCAAACTCCGGGAAAATCTCAATACTGGAATTTCATGTTAGAAAAGTCCAATACCATTTTCAGCCTACCCGGGAATCGAACCTCGACCTCTTGCACAGCAGTCGTATACACTTCCCGCTGCGCCACCGAGGCAGTCATTGATATACCTAGAAAACTAATTAATAGGAAAGCAATTTGATCATTCCAGATACAATCATGAAGGCCAAAATAATGTGCATACAGCTGATTAACATCATTTTAACGCATAAACGTCCCACTGCTGGGCACTGGTCTCCTACAAAGAATGTGGAGGGAATTTAGCCTAATGTACCACGCTGGCCAGACGGGTTGGTATAGCGTTTGTTTCGAATTTTCCTTTTCTCGCAGTGCTCTTGTCTGCATAAGGTTACTTAGCCTTAGTCGCCTTTTACGACACCCACGGGTTGAGATGGGGTAGTGACATTATGTACCTATTAAGATCCGTTACTACACAGATAATACCAATGCAACTGATTATACTAATAAGCAAATACTTTTATAATAAGCAAATTTTAGATGCTTAACAAAACTATGTTGAAACTAGAAACACTTGACTTGACTGTCACCGTGGCGCAGTGGTTAAAGTGGTCGCCTCGCCACTACATCGCCGTGCTGGGTGACGTGGGTTCGCTTTCCACACGAGACAAATATTTGTGTGATTCATATTTGTTTCTAGTCTGGGTGTACTTTGTGTCCGTTAGTTCCATGTTTGTAAAGCTCCCCGCGACACAGGGATTGTTCCCTAGAGCGGGCGTTGTCTTTTTAAAAGAAAAAAGAAAAGTTACTTTTTTCATATTTTTTTGCTGGAACAAGCGTGTCAGCTGTCACACTTTACATAGTAACTATGTTTACTTTCAACATTTCTTTGTGTTATCTAACTGTAATCGTAAGTATCTTTGGTCTATTATTTACTATTTTCATTAAAAAAATAACGTATTCACTGCGCGTAAAATTAATATAAGTAACATTTATGGAAATCAAGATACTAATTAAAACTGGTTTCTCAACTAATAAGTTCACAAACAAACTGACTATAATTTCTACAATCATCGGCTGCATTAATTGCAGTAAAGAAAAAGACGAAGAGGGTATAATTTTCGTGTGTTGCATCTCTTTCTAACAAATGTGTTTTGTCTTTGTCTGGCTGCGCCGACACGTCTGCGAGGGCTACGCTCTGCGCTGCGCGCCGGCGCATCTCAAAACTGAAATTATCTTCCCTTTAGTGATTATGGAGAGGTAGGCTCTACTAATATGACGTGTTGCTTTCTTGTTATGAGTACCTTTCAAATAAGAACCAACTATTTCTTTTGATGCGTATATTAAATCTCAAATAGATATATAACTATACTATGTTATGAGTTCTCAGCATTCACTAATAAGCAATTAGAAAATCAATGACATGTCGCTTCGAGAAAATCCGTCATTAAATAAATTCCGTTAATTTAATTTAACATTGATGTTAAATAACGAGCCAATAATTTTATACTTCTTAGTAAATTCATTTATTTTATACCTACGATAAATGAATTTCGCGGCATAGCGTCGTCTTAAGTCGTCTGTCTTCAGTGGACGCCGCTCACAAAGTTTACGATGCACTTTAAGTGAAATAAATAAATCGCGCGGTGAGAGTACTCAGTCGGCGTGTTTCTTGAGCGGCGCTATGTAATTTTTATAAGAGGCTCGTTGGTCCCGCCTGACGTACAATGTGCCCGAAGCGTGGGTTAACTAGGCCTCGTGATAACTCGGCAAATGACGCCAACTACGAACCAATACTGAAAGATTCAAGCCATTAATCATTGACAACCAATGCACTTTACGTCGATTAACACCCGTTACGGCTGAGTTCTGAATCAAGACTTTCGACAAATTCATCGCTATAATCATCGTTAGTGAAACGATTCGATCACTTGATTTGTTTTTTATCTTCGCATTATCACTTCACACAATCACTAAACAGCTAATAACGCATTCGATTTTTCAAGAACTGGACATCAGTTGTATCCAGAACAATAGTGAAATTTCTAATCTTATAACAACTCACATAGAAACTACCTACTTGAAGACCGCGTTCAATATTTGTAAAGTGATGCAACAGTCGTCGCTGATATGTGCGAGCTAATCAATCTATCACTACACTAGATTGTTTAAAAGCAAATAAATAACGATCGCCGCAATTTACTTAGCAACAATGTATAATTAACAGTAATACAACATTTAACAGTGCAACGGAAATTTTACGTAAATACGCGATAAATTATTTTCCTGGTGACAACTTCCAAGATTTCCTGCCTTGTAATCATGTCATGTGTCATTAGTGCTGAAAGGCTAACTGTTTAATTAAATAAAGAGTGTAGTACAAAGACAAAGGCATTTATTACCACGAACAACATCAAAGTGTCCCATTATTCGTGTCGTGTTCTTTCATAATTTAGTTCTTTGACATGAAAATGGAATATAGTGTGGTTAAGTGTAGACTTGTATGAGTTATATAATAATAATATTATTTAAAGAAAATTAAGTCGTGCCTCTTTAAAGTGCAAGGACTTAGAATGTACTCTAAAGTTTAGTAAAAAGAGAAGTGAATTTTGTAAATTCTTTGCTTTATTTGCTGAAGTATTTTTTCCCTCTGTGTCATTTTCATTTGCTTCACTACTGATACATATATTTCCCCGTCCTAACCCTTTTTAATCTTCTTATGTAAAGTAAAAACAAATACTACTTTGGATCTACTTGATGCTTAAATTACGCCTCATGAAAAAAAAATTGTGCAGGCGGCCAAAGAGGACTTTAACATTTTGTCTACCCACCTAGGAAATAGATGAAACATTCAGAGGTACATACGTACCTCCTCTGAGAATCAATGTTGATACTTTTATGTGGCATGCCATTGTGTATTCTGTATAACACTGCATAATTTCTATAAAGGTACTATCTACGAGTAGTAACCAGAAACAAATGCATCCTATGCCTTTGTGTATAAGTACCAATGTACTGTGTGCAATTGTTGAACAAAACCGATCACAAATTTAATCTCGTTAAAACATAATATGTTAAGACAAACCGGGTTGTATATTGATAGTAATTTCACGCGTCGAACTGTGATTTTTCACGTTTTCTCCTGAGACGCTAACGTGACCCGGAGCGGGCTCCATTTATGATCGGTGCACCGAAATGGCCGACAAATGGCGGCCAAATGAGAGGCTTCGTCCGCCGATGCTGGCCGCTGTTCAATACACTGGCCGCTTTTTTAAAACGAACTTACAGTTTCATTGCTTTCCACGTAATTCACTGCAACTTCAATATAAACTAGCTCTGCTTTATGCTGAATTAAACGAGCAGTGTATCGCTCACATGGGTGTTTAGGTTGTTTTCAGAGGTAGTGAAGGCGGCCCGAGGCACATTTGATTATACGTTGAGAGAGGGCTAATCGCGCTCGACGGGCGAACACCTCGAGATCAAACACGAGGCGCGCCGCCAGATATTTTTGTTTCTATTAAACAACACCCGACGTAATAATGTTTAACAATCGTGCAGCGATAATTTGAACAGATGACTCCGTGGAGTTGCATTATTTATTTAAAAATATATTATTACTTACGTATGTAGAAATTTTATGAATAGTAACATAAAAGTTTGGTCTCAATCTATATTTTACTGTGCTTAATGTTGCATTTATTAATACACATCTTCGTAAATTTTCAGTACGCATATCACACTACGACACTTAACCGAATATAATAGGAGTTCTTGACCTTCTTGGTCTTGTTTTTGTTCTCTTCCCTTTCTACTTATTTAATCAATAACTTTTAGCACGTATTTTGATTAAACGCTTACTTAATTATTCATTCTAATTCTATATCTCAAATATTTTACACTTTGCATCACACAGTCAACATTTTTAACTGCCATAAGAAATGTTTAAATAAATATAGCTTGCAAACCTACTCCACATATTTAACTATTCCAATTGAACAGATAAGTGGTCATCTCAGAGGATCTGGGATTGTTATTAAATATTTGTGTTGTGGTGCAATTAGCGAGCGGCACTTCACCGACTAATTTATACACCGACTCTACGTACGCTATGTATAAGTAGTAAGTAGGTTGATGTTGGTACCAATATGTACTAACACGACTACTCATTCTCATTGACAGCTTTACGAAGTGGTACAGCGTAGTAACTAATTTAAACATAGACATTGCATTTAAGTAATATGGGTTTAGTGAGAGATACTTCACCAACTTATTTATACACCGACTCTACGCATGTAGAGTACGCCATGTTTTAGTAGGTAGTAATTGGTACCCCTGTGAGTTTAAACTACTGAATCTTTTTGATAGATTTACGAAGTAGTTCCTGGAGAGATGTCACCGTGGCGAAGCGGTTAAGGTGGTGGCCTCGCCATTGATATCGTCGCACACTGTGCCGAGTGACGTGGATTCGATTCCCATACAATACAAATACTTTTTGTCCATTAATTGTATGTTTGTAAAGTCCTCAGCTACATAGGGCATGTTACCAAGAGCAGGCTAAAAGCTTGTTAAAGCATAGTAGTAACGAATTTACACATATACTTCAGATTTCATTTTAGTTAAAGCACGATCTCATCAGAGGGCCTACTCGAGATTTTCTTGAGGAATTAGTCGATTTTGATATGGATTATCAAGATTCCAAGTAAATCTTTTGGTTAACAGTGGTGTATAATTCGCAACTATACGAACTTAGAACAAAAATCTATGAATCCAAGCAATTGCTGTAAATACTTATCATAGAGTAGCTACACCAATTCAATTTCAGTATGTGTGTTTTTTTTGGAAAATATATATGTCCTTGTAGGCAATAGGATCCATGGTCTACTTTACTGTTATTAATAAAAAATAAACACAGAATAATCATTCTATTGAACATTATAATTAAGTTCGATAACCATTTTTGATGTGCAATACAATATGTTTGTTATCGATGTCTTCGGACAATTTTATTTTATATGCTGCATGAATTCATGCAGCATATAATATTCAAACATTCATTCAATCAAATCCAATTGGATTACAAATGAAAGGTGTGGCCAAAACAAAACTGGTGGCTATGCTTGTACAAAAACTCAGCTCAACGACATCCACTGCTGAACATAGACCTCACCTAATAATATAATATACTAAGTAAAGTAATATTTGGCATTAATGTTGTAAATTACATTATCGGGTTAGTGACGTAAGCAATCAAAGGTTTTCTTTTCTTATCAAGAGACTTCCCTTTAACCCAATTATTTTTCTTTTATTGAAGAAGTTGACTGACGAGCTAGCGGCTTACTTAGTTATAACAGGTAACTGCTTATGAATTTAAGCTCTACCTTAAAATTAAATTGATGTGCTAACAACCTAAGAAAAATCGAGCTTCCCGTAGAGCAGTGTTTCTTAAAAATTTTCTTATTAAACAGTTATTAGAATTCCAAGACCTGTCTCAAAAAATATTTTAGGATTAAAGAACAAGTCAAAGCAGTGTTTGGATTATGAACTAAATCCTCTCTGCTCTCTAGACAGAGGAAGAAGAGAGAGACCTTGTGTTGGAATGGGACGTAATGGATTGCTATTACTTACCATACTGGGATCAATATCAAATGAACACGGTAAATAACTAGTTACAACATACCGATTCAATGTCAATAGGAATGAGAAAATTAATTTGAATCAGTTCAGCAGTTATTGAGATCACCTTGAACAAACAGACAAAACTATTTTAGATTGAGATCGTTATCTTATAAGTTCTTTGTAATATCTGCAATCATTAATTAATCAACACGTTTATTTGATTGATTGATTCGGGTAAAGCATTTTTCAATAGAACCTATAAATGATATTAATTTCAAGATCGAATATGTGTACTAATATAAATAATATATCCAACCTTGCTTTTTTGTGATCGTCTTTAGACATGTTTTATTTTTAGTTTTTTTTAGACAACCTTGAAATGGATGCACCGATTTTAATCGGTCTATCCATTTCAAGGCTGTGTTTGTCCGTGTAGTGACCGATTTAGAATACATAATGTCACTACCCCATTTCAACCCGTGGCGTGGGTGTCGTAAAAGGCGACTAAGGGTAACTTTAAGCAGACAAGAGCACTGCGAGACAAAGAAAATTCGAAACAAATTCTATATCAACCCGTCTGGCCAGCGTGGTATAGGCCAAATTCCTTCTAAAATCATCGGAGGAGACTTGGCTCAACAGTGGGACGTTTATGGGTTGAAATTATGATTTCAAGGTTATCAGTTCTTGTCGGGTGTTACGTAAAATTATCAATTTTGTTTTTTGTCCGTAATGACGGATGATACGAGCTGCGATTTGGAGCTCATAGGGAACACACATACTCATGACTTATTGCTACATGTACAAACAATAACTACTTACTTACAACATAAGTCTACTATTATTACTAAATGACAGAGCACTACTTGTCAAACTACAAAGTAATTTTGCTTGTCACTGTAGTGATCATGTGTACAAATCTCGTCATTGTGCAATATGCACTATCTACTTGTGAGTAAATGAACTATGATCATGTGTAAACGTTATACGACAGCCATGTAGTTGTAGTTGGTAGATAAGTAGGGTTGTCACCCGTACTATTTTATATAGTATCGTGCTATATTTCAGTCCATTGTATTATATCTTATATAAAAATAAATATAGTACGAATAATACTATATTTCAACGATAATTCAGTTTCAGATCAGGAGTACCCTCAACCGGCGAGAATACATGAAAAGATGATGAATGTTGAAGAAGCCAAAGATGTATGTCAGAATCGTAGCAAGTGGAAGGAAATGGTCTCTGTCACTGCCTACCCCTCTGTTGGGAAAGAGGCGTGATCTATATGTATGTATGTAATTCAGTTTTCGCACTTTTATATGATGGGAACGCACCCACAACGCAGCATTGTGAATTTTATAACGAAACGCATTCAATTGCTCAGATTCTTATAATTATTTTAAAAATAGAGAGAGAAGAGAAGAGTTTGGTAACCAAAGCTAAGACTAATAACATAATATACACATGGAAAAATAAATGTGTACTATTTTTTCTCTAATTTCCCAATACTACTATTATTTTTTTGTAATGTTTTGAAAAATATACTATTTACCTTCAAAAAAAGGTGGTAACCCTATAGATAAGCTATGTTCACTATAATACTATGTTTGCGGAACTGTTGTCTATTGTCCGGTTAAACAGATGTAAAGGTAGGAGCTCACCGGTGGCTTTTAGATATAAGTTTTTAATCAAAAATACTTTTAGTACTTAGATAGAGATGCTGAGCATGATTTAAGTTGAAATAACAATCAGACAATCCCGTCTAGTTTGACTGCGGCGATTCACCACATAACCGTCTCGTTTCCCCTCTAAAAAAAGGTTTTTTGTAAAGTACCTACGTAATTATAGGCAAGCGTGTCCTGGAGTGGAGAATGCGACTCGGCAAACGTAGACTAGGACGCTCTGTAGCTATAGTTAGGTGGACCTACAATCTAAAAGAGGTCGCTAGATCTGAAGGGAAGGCGGAGGACCGAGTGTTGTGGGCTTATAGCACGTGCTAGCAGTGGCTTGCAATCGGATGAATTAATGATGATGATGATCTAATTTAAAATTTACAGGTACCATTTCTGTAATCTTCCACATTAATTATCAATTTAGCATGCAATTTGTTTTGGTACATCGCTTAATATTCATTACCAATAAGTTTGATTTTACGTTCGATATACATAAATAAGCGAAGATATCTTTACAAATATCTTCCCAAATGATTACGTATAATGACTCACTGCAACCAATTGCCAATATTTTCCACAAACTCCAAAAGCATTTATTAAATACCCTCCGCATTAACCATCATTAAAGGCTTTCAAAAAAGCCAAAAACATTTGGCGCGTATATTAAGTGGTTGAGTGTTGTTCAATAACCGATCCATATATCTCTCGCAAACCGTAGCATTGTGTTACATAAATAAAAGCGCTAAACGCCGGCTTATTGTCTATTAAGAATTACTTTTCTCGCGGCGGCGCGGCGCAGCACAATGGGCCGGCGCAACACAAAGCAACGCGATGGTTATCGTACGCGGCGCTGGTACATTAATACGCAACGGACACGCCCCGATCACGAAATACTAGATCCGTCTGTGTTATGATACGTATTTGTGTCGGTAAACGCTCTTTATTTTCACATTGCAGTAATATATCTCCATACGACCTTTAAGACGCCTCTCGCACGTTCCGTGAAGTTAAACGGGATATTGTTTTCAGTGTTGCAAATTATTTCTATGTAATCATGTTTTATTTGCGTCATTCATGTTACTGTTAGTTGATTTATCGATTGGCTAACGAAATCTTAGTATAAGTAATAAGTGTACCTACATAAATAAAATTGTACCTACAAATTTTCTTTAAAACACATTATAATTTTTTTATCAAATAGTAACAATGATTGGAATAATATTAATTATTACATTGAAAGGTGTGTGATCGCACTTGACCGAATTTGTTCCTTATGATGTTATCTGCTATTTACAAAACTTGATAAGATTTTGTCTAAATCGATTTTTTTTTTATAAAAAAAAGCTCTGGAAATAATTATATTTATTGATAGTGTATTGTGAATACAAGTAAAGACAAGAAAGAAGAAAGATAAACAAACTATTATAACGAGGGTAAAAACAATAGAAGTTTTTAACCTCGTTATAATAGATTTTCAAACAGTTAGATGGTAAAAGAGTCCAAATTTTATTGATAAAAATTTGTTTTGTTAAGGTAGAACAATACTTACGTAAATTGTAGTCGTAGCTAGACGGTCAGTCAGGGTGATACAGACTTGCTGTCTTGTATTACGGGACTGAGACACGCTGTCCTGTCATTTGTCCATCATTTGTATTATCAATATAATCGAAGATTGGCGGTATGAAATTGCTACAAAATTATTATTGTATTTTCCGTTGCGAATTATCGCATTTTACTTTATATACATATATGAATTTTTGAGATTACTGAGACATTAATATACCTATCTACCTATCTTATTTTTATTGTAAGTCTACTTTTTCAAGTCTATTTAATGTTTTACATGAAATTTTCATATTTTAAAGAGTAGCCTGTGCGGTTATTAATTTTATATGAAGAAATATACAATGCTTATTATAATCATATAACCCAAATGAGAACAATATATCATAAAATATAGGAGCATGTTATAAGACGAACGTACAAAACAAATTAGCCGTGCTCTAATTTCGGCCGCCTCTAAACGCGTTCATTCAACCTAAATCACAAAAGGTTTTACTATATAATTGGTGCGTTTTACAACAAAACTCAATGAGCGCGCACGACACAATGTTCCCAGAATTAAGTACAATAAATTTGTAAACGATACCACAAAACTTCTGTGTGAAGAAAAAAGGGAACTTCAATACATCCCGAACTCAAACCGGCTCTTGCTGCACTCATTCATTGCGGATGCAACTAATCTCTGCTGTACCGCCAACCGATATCAACGAGCGATGGATTCAACCATAATAAAAACAACCACTTATAGTCTAGAATCATAAATGACTTCACACACCTGTGCATCGGTCGGCAGTTTATGAGTTTATTGCATTACACCTCTCGGCTTAGGATAGACCCCCGCTGGTAATTGCTCCATGAAAGCCTAATAAACGGACGGTTTATTAGTCAAAAACATTGGTCGCGTATTATTAGATACAAATAGTTCAATTATAATGTAGCCCCATTATACCGTCACACGTACAATTACCCACGATCAGATAAAGTTTGGTTACGTCATGAGCCGAATTAAATATGTTTAACTTTTCGGTGCTCGACTTAATGTTTACCTGCTTACTCCAAAGGTTTTTTTCCGCTTTATTACCTTTACAAACCGAAAATCCTATTATTTGAATGAAGCCCAAAGCAAATAGAAGAAAAAGCGGTTTTCAATGTGAACGCGTCGGGTCCACGCTGACAATGGCAACAATGAGCGGCGGCTTGAGCCGACGTAATCTGTTCGTCATTAATAAGGGCTCTTCACACGTTCAGTGTTAACATGACAAATGCAAGCGGCGCGGGCGCACACAAAGCTGCGAGGCGCCCCGCTACGCACACCATTATCATTTACACCTTACCACACAGATCGGCGTTAGGAAATTACTCTGCGGGACTTTGTTATATTGTTAGCTTTGTGTACTTTCTTCAATGCGGAAATTTGTATTCAGCTATGATTTGTTTGGTTCACAACTAATAATTTAAATGATGTATACATTTAGCTTCTGATAACGAAAACTGGTGGCAAAATAACACTGCAATTGATGTTTGTTGTGTCATTATTTTTGGACAATTATATAATAAACACGATCAAAAACCAATTTCTTTATTCTTAATTAAAGTCAGGTTTTTATTATCTTCCTTCTAGTTATCTCTTGCAAAACGCAAAACATAGTTATATGTATCTATCCCAGCCGCGCTTTTATGTGCCAAACTGTCATTAAATTAATCACTGGCTATTATAAATTTTCGTTCTCGGGAGCGGAGCGTTTCAAATAAGTACCACATATTCATTTATAGTTTTTAGCCTTATATTCAATTTACTATAATTAAAAAGTCCTCCTTTATTTATATGAACGTTCTCTTTTGCTACCTTTTCGTCAATCAAATATAAATAATACTACATGTTAAGTAATACAGTTTTAATTGTGTTCTATTGCATGTGTTTACACAAGCCGGCTCGTGCGACGACTGTCCAGCGCAAACACGCAAGTCCACTCGACGTATGTAAAGACAACTCTAGTATATCGTGTTTGTGTCGATCCCTCGCCTCCCCGCCTGTCTGCCCCGGGGCTAACTGCAATTATTGCAAGTAGAAAATTAAATTAACACACACGCACATCGTGTAACACGGGGGAGGGCAATTATCCAGGTAATCAAGACCCTCGCGCGTTATCCAACTGTCCCCTTTGACGTACATTCTAAGCTCATTCAAGAAGGGTGCGGTAGCTCCAACAAGAGTGGTTGACTGGTCAGCCATTTTGCTTCGTTCACTAATTGCAGGCCCTTAGTAGTCATTTCATCGCTCAGTATGAGGGACGTCTTTGTGCTCATTATATGAACACTGCGGTTTATATTTTTCGAATTATCACTTCCATAACTTCCGTTGTTTTCTGTCCTTCATTGTTGTAGATAATTATTGGGTGTAATAGAACACATATGGGATGTACAGAGCTGCTGGTCGGTCGTTACGACTATTATGTTTGTGTAAGTCTACGGTAACAATTACATTTCAACGGTGTGGGTGTACTGTGTAGTGGGTAATTGTTACTGCCGACGCGATGTCTATTGTTTACAGCACCGAAGTGATAAACGAACATATGGTCGTTACTGGAGATATCTTCAATAGTATCATACTCGTATATCAAGACTTGAACTGCTGAAAGAAAACCAAAACGCACACCTAAATTATATTTCTTTATTAGTCATTATTAAATGTATAATAATAATCATAACCATTGACTTTGATGGGAAGAATCCTGGAGGACGGAAACAGCTGAACATATCTAAAATTTTAAAATGTATGTATAGTGTAGCATACAGAAATTACTTAGTGCCAGAATTGAATTTACGATGATAATTCAATTCTGGCACTTGGTCTTGTTGACTAGTTTATATGTATGCTACGGTTTACATGCGTTTTGATATTATCGATATGTTGAGCTATTTTTGTTGTATCGTACATCGTACCTCTCGATATATTGCTCTACCATTCACTTATGCTATTTTATTGATTATGCTCACATCCACATCACATTTGACTGGCCTGTTGGTCTAGTGGTTAGTGACCCTGACTGCTAAACCGGAGGTCGTGGGTTCGATCCCCACCCAGGACAAATCTTTGTGCGATGAGCATAAAGGTTTGTTCTGTGTCTGGGTGTAATTTATCTATAATATGTATGTATTTACAAAAAAAAAATGTATTTAAGTAGTATATCAGTTGTTTAGTACCCATAACACAAGCAAATATAATTGCTTAATTTGGGACTAGATGGCGCTGTGTAATTGTGGTAGAATATTATTATTATTATTACATCCTTCTAC
Source organism: Laspeyria flexula (assembly GCA_905147015.1). NCBI lineage: Eukaryota > Metazoa > Arthropoda > Insecta > Lepidoptera > Erebidae > Laspeyria > Laspeyria flexula. Next base: position 14,200,211 of record LR989950.1, on the reverse strand, counting down.
AAATAATTCCTTTAGAAGATAAGCATAATCTGAAACATCATCCAAGCACAGTAAGTTGTGAAAGCATTTGCAGAAGCCATGGCCCTCAAATGAGAATTGTAATCTGATTACTAATAAATACGTTTTAGTATAATCATCATCACGGCTGGGCTCGGGTCTTCTCTCCTCCATTTAGAAAGTTGTGAGGCCATAATCCACATACGCTGGCCTAGAGTATGGGGTTACCTCACGATATTTTCCTTCACCGTTAGTAGATGGTATGGTAAGTCACTTGACTAGTACATATAAATTCCACAAAGTGGACTCCACATTGGTGGTACTGGCCGGTTGGAATCAAACTCGGATTGCGTGATTTGCATGTCGGTCACATAACCACTCGGCCATAGTTATTCCTCTCATTTACTGTTTGTTAGATACTTAACATACATACATACATCACGCCACATTTCGCCAGCTATGTTTGGTCCCATGAAATAGGGGGCGAGCCTATTGTCATCAACCGGGAGTATTTGTTTACCAAACTCCGGGAAAATCTTAATACTGGAATTTCATGATAGAAAAACCCAATACCATTTTTACCCGACCCGGGAATCGAACCCAGGACCTCTTGCACAGCAGTCGTATACACTTCCTGCTGCGCCACCGAGGCAGTCTCAGTCAAGAATACTTAACATAACATATTATTATAATAGTTATCAAGTCTTTAAAATTATACATAAAACACGTCGTAGTAAATTGCTTAAAGTTGTCTTCTGTAGATGGAAATGATTAGTATTTATAGAAACTTGGGGCTATATGGCTACTGTATGAATTGATTGATTGCCTATTGAGTTGTGTCGCTTCACTCGACTCGCCTCAGCTAATCAACTGTCGGCTCTTAAGATAACAAGATACTTATTAGCTTGAGGCAATACGAGTGATCTTTCCTAGTTGACACTTGATCAACATGAATTATGGTCGACAATATTTTAGTTGCTTAGATATATGTGCTACTGCAAATTAAAATACAGATAAAATCAAATCGGAGCTTTTTATTCGCTGTTTTAAATTAGTTCCTGTTTTATTAGTTTATGTTTAAATTCATTGTGTTTTGTTTTTATGCGACCATGCATAAGCGTTGTGGATCCCTTGTGTGCAGGGGCGGGCCAGCTCCAACAGCATCCTAAGCATGATTGCACAGAGGCTCGACTGTATTTATGTAAACCGATGTGCTGCTATCTCACACGGAACATAGTCGAGCCAAGTGTTTTGTAATGAATTGCAATGTAATTAAACCCCATTTACCCATTATTTTTTACTAACAATAGTTCTAAGACTTTACCAATCCATTATGAGTCTTGGTCAATTAAATAAAGTATTTTTTATTATTATTATTGTTAGATCCGTAAGCAAAGTCAGCAGTAAGAAACAGTACGGTTTTACTCATTATTTCTCCGTAGAAATTTAAATGAAACTCAAAAGAAATAATTTAAATTGATCGTTAAAAATACAATCCTTTGAGTGGCGATAATTTCGATTACCACGCCGCAGGATACAACCCACATTCTACATTTGTTCTACCTCGAATCACTAATTCAATTAACAATGGCATATTGGAATTATCTCACATATGTAATACACCATATCAGTACATTACACACTTCGATTTGTAGTGAAAGAAAAAATCGTAAAGTGTCGACTCGGATTGAGCGTGTCAAGTTTATAATTCCACCCAGTCTCGAATACACTTGTATTTTTTAATCGAGACCATCCTCACAGCTTAGCAAAATAACAGCTGTGGCATTTTGAAAATAAGTAAAAATATTCTAATGTATTTACATTCATACATTCATAAAATACAACAACATTTGTTGTTGAATTTTATCATAAACAAGATTTTAAAAATTTCGATTTATTCAATGTATTATTTCAGTGTATAATATTTTATTTTTTTAAATAGTTGTAACTGACATTGTTGTGGAATTCGAGCTTTTAAAAGAAGAAAATCATGGAAGACTAGGTGCTTTTCTGCCTTGCCAATGAACAACAGTTCAACTACAATGTTTAGAGAAAAATATGTTTAGAAACATCAATCTTAGAAACCATTTTCCCAACACTTGCAATGCAATCATCTCCGTCTTATTTAGAACGGCAGTATTCTCTCTGTAAATTCATATTCCAAATACAATAAATCCTCAAGCATGTACAAAGATATGAATATTACACAGTTACGATGCGGCGCGACGAAGCTGAAGCACCGATATAAAAAAAAACGAAATCGGCTATTGAGAATGTGAATGGAAAAGAGGTAATCCTAAGTTGGAATCCTAGACTTAAAACAAATACCTATCTATGAATTACACAAATATTTGTCTCGTGTGGGATTCGAACTCACTTCACTTGGCACGGTGATGTTAGTGGCGAGGTGACAACCTTAACCGCTAGGTAGTATGAATATAAAAAAAAAAAAAAAACTATTTAACAACTTGTGATATGTTATAGCTATTATTTTCCTTAACTCTGAGACCATGTTAGATTGGAACCAATCAAATGATGTAATTTATAACCAGTGTTTATAGGTATCGAATCTTGTCCTGTTGGAGTGTTTTACGTCGACCTTGGCCCCGAATATGATTCTGAGCAGGTTAACTTAAATCCTTCGTGACGAATCATCTTTAGACACGCTGTATACTGATTGGATACCTAATGAAAAGCACGTCGAATGGAATGCCATAGACCAGTGGGTATTCGGGTTGCGGCGTTTTACTAAATGTAGATTCTTCTACTGCAATTAAATACCGCTCATATTAATGATCGTAGAATTATATTATTAATATAAATACATATATTAGCTGAGGAATGCTTGCAATGTGGTTTTGCCGTTATGTGTTGGTAATAAATATGTTGGCTACATTTTTTTAGACTACATAAATAACTTTTTCAATAGATCACCAAGACGGACTTATCTCTAGTTCTTTTTCGGGAATACTGGTGATAGTTGTATTTGTAGAGTGGATTCGTGAAACATCTGTCGTGTTCGTGATATGCCAGTTAAGGTACTTGCAATATACTACAAACAGAGGTCTCATTGGGTTATAGGCAGTTAATGGAGGGATGGTAATGTTTAATTTTGTTGTATTTATTTTTTTTGCCTTTGAATTGAAATTGCCTTTAAAGACTATACAGTCTCTAAAGGCTATATACTGCCTATACTAGTCTCGATATACTATTTAGACGATATCGATTTTAACTATGTCGTATGACGAGATAATCCGTATAGTGACGGATTAGGAATGCATAATGTCACTACCCTATCTCAACCCGTGGATGTCGTAAAAGGCGACAAACGGAGTAAACTTATGCAGACAAGAGCATTGCAAGAAAAGGAAAACTCGAAACAAATCCTATACCAACCCGCTGGCCACGCTGGCCTAATGCGGATTGGTGGATCAGACATTATACTTAGAATTTCTTCTAGGCTAAGTTTCAAATAGGGTAAAGTCAATGCTTACAAAGTAGTGTTTCACAATTGTATAGTTAACCATTAATCGATCGGCACCTTGATGTGCTCACTGATCAGAAAAAGTATACATTCCGCATTCCGCAACAAAGTTCTTGAAATCACATACAGTAGGTGCTTATATGCTCATTATGCTGATCTACTTACTTATTACTGTTATTAAGTTCTAACATAGCTTTATCGTCAATTATCGTGCTATTAACCTTCATGAAACCTTACAACAGTTTTACTAATCAATACTATTAGGACTTTTTAGTAGATGCCGACAAAGTCTGTTTCTTTTATCTAGTTGTCGTAATAAACTACTGCTGAGGTCAACGAGTTGGAGACTTCAACGTGTAATTCGATTCTCGTGACCACAATTTTTTTCCCAATTTATACAAATCCCTGAAAAATTATGTTCTTAAACCTTCTTCATGAATTCTGTACTCTAACTATTGATGAAAACCACATGAAATCCGTTCTGTAATTTTTGGAGTTTATCGCGAGTAGGTAGACAGATAGAAAGACTTGGCTGAATTGTTCATTCATGTTGTATTGTAACGTAATAGGTATTATGTGTTTGTACTCTAGCTCACTTACCACTGGCGTTTGATAAGATGTCAATACACATAATGAGAATTAATGTCTGATCGTGAGATTCAAAAACCTAATACCATTATATCAAGACCTTTTAAGCAGATGTCATATATACACTCTGGCTGCGTCATCCAGCTAGTTTGTTTCAGAATATAGGGAGCTATTTATAATACGTATATAGTTTTCAAAGACTTTATGATATTTTGTACTCATTCTTTTAGTACTAGGTATAAAAAACAACAACACGGTTGCTTCGTTTTCACAAACAAATAATATTCATGTTATTCCTCTCTAGATGAAGCTTAATAGTTATCAATTCTACACTTTGTATCGAGTGTGGTTACGATTTATGGAGAATGTGCTCCCGGATGTATAGTAATCAAAATAAAAATTAGACTCTCCGATACTTATAACACCTACGTTCGTCTATTTCGATGTGGTTTTATAGCTCAGTTTACGTCAGATTAATCCGAAACAATCCAATATAAAATAACGATCTTTAAATAGTACGATTCAAGGTGAATATAATATTCTCTAAAATGAATATTATCTATCATATTACAATTAATAGCACATCATCTTGTCGTGTTCCAATCATCCACCATGATTAAAGTATTATATAAATGACAAGTCCGCGCGTGTTGCGGTGTTCTCATCAAGACAAATTGTTTATTTTACGGACGTAACAAACGGTGTGTGTATAAATAATGATAAAAAAGGCTGAAGGTTGTTGATTAACCTGATAATATCACGAGATTGCGGGCGGCGAGATTGTTTTTTACTTAATCAGCTGTTGCGGTGTCAGGAAAGCCATAAAGCGGCGAATTGGCCGAGATGCGGGCGAAATGTGATAGAATTAATTCTCAAATTGCAGGTTCGCCGCTCTCAAAGCCGAGCCTGTTTTTTATTATTATTTGAGCTCGACCGTACTCTGTTATTTGGGCATCAATTTGAGGCGTATTGCACCTGCTAACCTCTTTAAATATTTATTATTGTGCGGACACACCGTCCACGAATTTGTGTGGATAATTTGAAAACTATTTTCGATCGGTGTTTTGTAACACGAAACAAAGTTCTTACGATGTACTAACAGCGCTTTGTTAGTAATTGGTTTGTTTATTAATTCAGATAGTAGCAAACATTGTAATATCAACTCGTTTGTAAGTACAGTTCAAAATTGTGTTATAAACAACATGCTGTAGGCATGTTGTTTATGAAATATAAGGGTGTTGTAAAATAATGTATAACACCACAAAGTTTATTTTTGATAATTAGCACTATAAGAAGAACTAGCCAATGATGTCAGTTGTACACTTTTACACTTAGGCAATTCCACACTATATCAAACTATTCCAATGGATGGTGAAAGCCGTAATACAAACATTTTTCTAAATAAGATAGTTTAGCAGATGTGTCCTGATAGGCCATCAGATGACGTACTTATCTTAAGATATCATATAACAAGCTCAAAAGGAGCTCTAGAAATCACTACTCATCTGGGACACAATGCTATTAGAATAGAGTTAGTAAGTTCAGGTTCTTCTTTCTGTAGGGTGTGGGTAGGCACTTTTTTAGACTAGCCACTCAAGTTTAGCAAGAGAACTTCTCCGTATCCTATTTAAACATGTAACGTTGTTTATTGATAATACAAACAATTTTCTCCGGCGAGGAAATTGATTGTGTTGATATTTCAAATGTGTTATCCAAATTTCGGTTGTTATTGTAACTGCAATGGGGCAGTTTCGTCCCCTTACCCACAAAATACCAAGTTTCTGTATGTGTATCAGATATCAATTGGCATAATAATATCATTAGTGTGGCTTACATTGTGTCCGCCCATACGTTTTGTATCGTTTTGGCTGCTCCCTACATCCGGCGTTTTGTACAATTTTGGGGGAGCGCGTGAAAGGGGCAGTACACATCAAAATATAACTGTAATTGATGTTTTATTTTAAATATTTCTGTCAATTGTATTTATCATATTGTTATGAGCTCCAAATGATTAAATTTTAAAAGATGTTTTTAATTTTGTTACTGCTTTTCTATTTTGTTTTACAATTGTGGCTGTGGTCAAAGATATTAGGTAAGTTTTTTTTACAACATTCATCATTGTCACGAGATAAGAATAATATAACTTACTCTTCACGAAAGGTTATTTATGTTTTTATGGAAATTTCCACACGAAAAAGCAACCAAAATATTTTTAGTCAGAGATCTTTACATAAATGATAGCAGCAAATACTTAGAATACTTGATTGTAAAACATTAAATTTTATGGAGAGATTAAAAACAAATGAAAAGCTATTTCTGTCTAGAATTCCTTAAATATTCTTCAAACGTGATCTGATAACATGCATGTAATGTTAAAACATAAGGTCTGTCGAATCGTTGATTGCAGAGGACTCGGGACGCGGGTGGCGCGGCACGCGAACCAAACTAAACGATCGAAATTCGATTACCAACGATTGACCAAAATCAACCGGAACAGAGCGGTGGATATTCATCGATAGTTCCGATACAGCACGCGTCTCGATTACCTACCACCAAATCGATTCGAGAAGCATACACCGAGTGCCGACCGCCACTCACACCTATACGTACATCATACACCCGTGCCGTGCACATTCCACTATTAAATAGAACGTTTTTGTTTTAATCCGAGACGAATGTTAAATTTGAATACTGTTGTTATTCCTCGGCTAGTCTTATTTACGGTTTTTATTGTGTTTTATCATGCGACGGGAGTGCCGAATGTGTTTATTGATTCACGGTATGTCTTCGGAGAGCTCTGGATTTCACACTATACTTTTCAATTATGATGGAGGTTTTCTTAATTGCCTATCAACATACTATGGGATTATTCCGTGTCTAATAACAACATGTATATGATAGATACATTTGTATTGTCCGGGTTGCTAGGCATCAAGTCTTTATTTAGTTCTACAATTATAAACGGTTTCGGCAAATAGTTCGTCGAGTATGTACTCTACTTATTTACTGAGCTTTATTATAATCTTTGGATGCTTCACTTATAAAATAATAAAAAATACGCCAATCACATCGTGATTTGGACTGTTCTAAATATGTTTAACATTTTATTGTGTACATACGAATACTCCTGCTGCATATAACTAAATATGTTTGCTTTCTTTCTTTCTAATTCGTTTTGTGCATTAAATTGCAATTAAATAGGTAATAATTTCAATATATTTATATATTATTCAACTTCATTGAGCATTTACATCCGTTTACTAAAAGTTACAGCAAAATAATTGTTTACAATTACTTGGTATAAATATTGATTTCTAAAACCGTTACTTTAAACTGAATCATTGGGAAGATTAATAACAGAGCATTACATACAATGGCTTTGCAATACACCCTTACAGTAAGTCAGACATTGTATGAATTGTGTTATGCTCAAATCACTTTTTCCAAAACGCGAGACTTGCTTCACGGTTCGTTACAATAACATAAAATAAAATGAAATAATGTTTGTTGTGACAGCGCTTCCCGCATGACAAAATGCGTCCATTTATTTCAAATAACAATGTAGTAAATATAAGTTTAATGACCGTGGCATGCAGTAGAAATTACTCTTAAAGAATCATGTACCTACATTGTATTGTCAACTATCTGTTAGCTAGTTAGAGAATCGCTCATATTCACTTAACCCTTGTGTTACCGCTGAATATTGAAACGCGGTTAATGCTTCTGATCATCTTAGTACGTAATACCTACCTAACTTTACAGAACTAGTAAATACCAAAATACATTTAATAATAGTTCTACGACCACAAGACACTAAGAGCCAAATTCAAAGTCGTTACTTTACTTTATAAAATAGGCTTCCCAAAGTAAATTTCGAATGCTGAAATTTCCTTTACTTATTAAATTTCACAGAAAGTGCCTTGCCTTTATTATATAAGTAAAGGATGGTTTTGGAAAGTAACGTAAAAGTTTGACAGTTTTAAACTTCATATTGGTTGCAAATTGAACTTTCCCTCGGAGTACAGTCAAAGTGCGGTCTATTAATCTGGGCCTTGGTAATAATTCGTAGAGGGATTAAACCAATTTCCAAGTTAAGATTGAGCATAGCCGAAATTTACAGTCCAATATCGTACTGTTTGTCAAAATTTTGAAATTGTCTGTTTAATGTTTTGGAAATACCGGCAAATAAATAATACCTTTTCTGACAGTGTTGTTAATTGTGCTAAATTAATTATAGTATTTGCTTTCGCACTTTGTTTCCAACACAAATAAATTGCTTCGAATGAAAGTCAGTAAAAATATAACTAAGAATTATTTAGATATACTGCTGGTAACTTAAAATATATTGTACAAGTACAAACATCAGAATCAAATACATATAACAAAACCACAAGACGTTACCCGCATGGCAGTTCGTAGCGTGGAGAAATTTGTCACGCTGTAAAATACGGAGTACAGTACGGAACAGAATTGAATTTATTTTGCCCCGATGTGGTATAACGATCTAATAAATCCGGAGGATGCGGCAGTAAGTCAGGGTCCACCGGTTCACCACAGGGCCCGTAATTCACGCGCGCAATGTGCCGCGAAATCAATAGAGCTGACAATACCCCCGCTGCACGGAAAAACTGCCAGTATATAGGCATTATTTGTTACCTCTCCAAAGTGTTTTATGAAAGTATCATGCTTGTGTCATCACATAGGAAATCGTCTTTATTCTTTATTGTTACTTTAAGGTCTTATGGTATTTATTATCAATTTAATTCTTTTGATTTACTGATTAGAATGAGTTACTATATTGCAACAAAAGAAGAAAATATCATTGGAGGCTAAAATTAATAGAGACATTTTATATTTTTCCGACAGTTGACAGGATTGAAAATCTTTAAATTTAAGTTTGTAATAAGAATGTAGATATTTAACGCTGAGCATACACATTTATTGTTCTAGTTGGATTAAGTGACAATCGAATTAACGACGCACGTAGCCAAAAAATCCTGCGCAGAAAATTGTGAAGTGAATAATATTTTTTTTTAAACTTTGTGTTTGAGTTTGTTTTAACTTCGAAGTAAAGTATCCTACTCGTAGGAACTAGACATTGGATAGTTACTTGAGGACGACGATCGATTACTTAAGTGCTCCCTCAGGCAACCACCGCTGCACCGGTCTGGATACGTAAACAATATACCTAAGTGTGTTATCAATTTACTGTACTTTTATTTAATTATTTTTGTTTTTATTAGAAAAAAGAGGTCATACATTTTATTTTCGACAAACAAGTTGTATTTATAGAGTCAATTCATGTAGTTAGAAATGAAAATTACTACTATGAATAAGTATTTTATGAATATTAAAGACACAAAACAAAATTTTGGTATATTTTGTTATGCCATACCTAATAGGTTAACACAAAAGATTTTAATAAAGCTAAAATTGAATTGTCGGTACGTCAAATAAGTGAAAATGATCTTAGAACCATCGCCGCACTAACATGGTGCCCATATAAATGCATAATTAATATAGTGTTACTTTGTGAACATATCAAAAATCACAAAATATCGAATCAACTTTACACAGTAGGAATTTATTGTGTCCCTGTAACAGTAGTTAAAAGTTTACTGTTTATCGAACCGTGTAACTGTGTGTTATCTTAGTAAATAATTTTGTACAAAATGAAATAAAAAGGTTCTTTGAATCAACTTTGTACAGTACGTAATTCGCTTAAACAGTAGCCCCACAGTACGTTTAACGATAAAAAAAAGCCGCCAGAGGTATCAAGTCTGCAATTAACAATAGTGCGCGCGTGTATTTTGACATGATACGGCGTAAATTTCAGTTAGATTACAAGCTGTCAGTACAGAAAAGCGTTTACAACGAGTCCGTACATACTTAATGGAAACCGGCGTGCAATCAAACAGCAAGAACAAGCATAAATTTATTAACGATACTAAAATATCACCACATAAATCGCTATCTTGCCTGTCAGTTTATCGACAATTATTCTTAATTGGATTATGAAAGCGGTGTAAGTTGTCTCTGTGGATGCAAGTTGAAGACGCCGAGCGATCATCCGTATAAGCTTTTCTTTTTATAATGAAAATTTTGGTAAGTACTTGTTTTTGGTCTGTATGTATTTATTTCAGGATATTAAACAGTTACTCTTCATTTTTTTTTTAATGAATACGCTAGGAATGACAGCACTCGAAATATTTCAACGTTCCAAATTTGATTAAGCTTATTCATGGATCTTAGAAGCTATAGCAATTATACTATAGTTTTTTATGATAGGTTTCATTTAATGTTCATTTAGTGTAGAACAATTAGAAGTACTAACAAGAATCTGTTACTTACTATTTTTATAAGGTATACAGTCCAGTCAACAAAGGCTCTAGAAGGGGATGTAGAGTACGTGAAAAGGAACTTAAGTGATTTCTTCGGAAACTTGTTAAGGGTGCTTAGGAAGTGAATATACTAAAAGGCCTGTCCTTCCGGAGGTGAGCTGGAGTGGGGGGAGGGGGGTAAAGGCACCATTTAATAAATCCAAGTTGTTAAATAATTTACATTGTTTATTGATTGATTTATTATAATTAAGCAATAACATTTTATTAATTTAAAATAAAAAAAGCTTAGGTACCTAACCTTTCCTATTACATAGCTAAATCAATAATTGTAGGTATGTGTATCTTTTTCCTACATAAAATTACCATTGCTAAAAAACTTTAGTTGTATGTTATTTTCCGTGTCGCCAGTCACTCGTGGCTCGCACGCGCAGCCACCGCGGCGCCTTGCTGATCTGTGGAGACGCGGCAGACGCGTCCTATTGGCGGAGAGAAAGGGGCGGCCCTCCGCGACCGCTCCCGCCCTAACGTTACCACTACGAAAATAGGAAGACCTATTTTATCCGCTATTTGTCCCGTTATCTTCAATGCTTTTTTAAGAATTTGCGCCAAAGAAAACGGCATAGAACAAAATATTTTTTTGTGTAAACATTTTTAGTGAGTCCATACAGCAATGATCACTTTAGTGACTATTACAATTCATATTAAAATAATTTCGTAGATAAATGTGTATGTAATATTTATAAGAAAGTAATCACTACTTTTAGTTATTATAGTTCCATCATTTATATAGTTAATTTTCACAGAAGTTCTCATAATTTGCTTTTCACATAACAGAGAATATTCATACACATGCAAGCTAACAGCTACATAATACCTTGTAGATTTTACAGGTTACATTTTCAAGAGGCAAGCCGTTTCCTTCGATATACGAGTAAAGAAGCAGACAGTAGAAAAGCTCCATATTTACAATGATAAATAGGTATTAAATACAGGAATATTACAGAAATATTATATAAATAGAAGTAAAGTACGTGCTGGTGAGCTAAATCTCTAGGTTGTTAAGTTAAACCACTGACTACTAGATAACTAGACTACGTAGATGTGTGGACAGTAGAGGTGACTTTGTCTCTTGACTGCACTACCATACACATTACACACATCATAGAACATCATACTGAACAGATTTTATTAGTTTTTGAAAGGTTGTAAGCGAATTATATGTTTCGTAACAACGTTCGTAACAACAAGTTAAAATAATGAATATAAAGCAGCAAATTAATTTAAAGATAACCAATTATCTTTATTTGTATGTTAAATAGTTTATACTATGCGATTAGGCGGCAGCATTAAATGTAATAATGACTAGCTTTTTTGTCTAGTTCTTATCACTATTGTCTTACGAGCACGGCCTTCAACCATCTTGATGTCTTAATAAACAACGTTTTGTATATTTTGTGAATGGTGAAAAAACAAATTGCCTTTTTATCGCCAACAATAAATTTTAACCAGGATGGAGGTTATCTTTTTGTGGCCACAATTGTTTGCAGGTACTTAGCTTTTTCATAGCTGATGCGCAAGAATTATATTCATTTGATAAATAAACTAATTATGACGAATTGTAGGTTACCTAATATTGGAACTGCAAAAAGCATACACACGTCAAATTCTGCAGTATACCTAAGTCGTCATATTCTGATTTTAATTTCATATGTGTATTGAAACTTTGAAATCCTCTTTTTTAAGAATATTACAAGCAGGGAGGAGTACGGAATTTAGAATAAGTTTCCTTGAGGTTATATGGAAAAGCAGAGCAGAGCACTAAAATTTGGAAATCCTATCGATTTTCGACTCGAAAATAGGTGCCGCTAGTTATTATTACTAAACATGAGTTTGTTAGCTTTTCATGGATAAAAGATATCATCGTGTAGATCTATACTTTGTAAGTATAAGTTCTGCATGATGATAAGATAAATCTACTTAACTATACCTACCTATCTACATCATCTGGGCTATACATGAAATATAATTTTATTCCACGTATGTATGTACTAAATACATCCGTGTAGTGACGGATTAAGAATACATAATGTCACTAACGAATCAAAGCTACATTATATAGACTTGAAAATTTCTTCGTTGTGGAACTGATTGTAAAAGAGAAAATCCTAAGAGATATTCTTGTTGCTGGAGTAGTTCCATCTAACTGTCTAATTGCTGCCATGTAAGGTTAAACTGGACATAATTTCAGTAAATCCAGCAGTTATTGTAAAGATAAAGATATATTTATTTGCTTTAAACATGTGTGGTTTACATAGGTTTTCAATTGATTGGTATCAACATGTTTTGCTAAGACTAGCGTACAAATATAGTTCATTGAAAAGCGTACAAATATAGTAATTGAATCAATTCACATAATATAATATATGCAAAAGCAATATTTGATTATAAAAAGTCCTATATCCTACCCTACTGTTATTACTGTTAATATTATTTTTACTTTACCAATAAATTCAACTAGGAAACAAGTGTTTATTTAAAAAAACCCGACTGCCTTGCCTTGCCAAAAAGGAGCCTTTGTGAGTCAATGTCAATATTATTAATTTTTATGTATATTATAACTTTATGAACTTCAATAGATTTAGGTATTTAATTAAAAAATTAAAAATAAATTATATAGCTTATTTTCATATTTTTAGTCCTTTTTAGGCAGTCGGTTAAATTAACTCTTTTATTTATTTTATTTGAAAGTACATTTTCTCGTCATCGTTCTTATAAATGTTTTATCAAAATCGTTTAACTGTTTCACATAACTGATCAGTGGCTAAATAAAGAACGAAGGGAGCGGTTGCTATTTTTCTTTTGTTTTATATATTTCCAGTGTTATAGTTTACCATGTGTTATTTACGTTTATATTTTTTCTTTAATTATGTGGCCGAACTCTGCACCGGTGTGCAGGGCTAATACCAATGTACAAAATTTATTTTTGCCTTAATGGATCACCACTGCACTCTGGTGCAGAATTCGATCCTAAAACTCAGTACTTACATTTATTATCAATATTTTACAACCACTACACAGACAAAGCTTTATGATATTAGTACCTATAGATAATTATAAAGATTCGAGGATTAATACGAATGCAACACCTTGCACTTCAAAATCGGTCAAGCTGTTTAGGGACAAGTGGAGCAGCGTCAATAGTTAGTGCATATATAACTGAATTAGGCTATTAATTACCTTTCATCTGATACCCATATTGCGATAGCACTAAAAAAGCGTCTGTTTTGACAATTTACGTCTGCCGACGACACCTCACACTTTAAAATCAGTCAAACCGTTTAAGCTACAGAAGGTCACAATGAAACAGACATGCCCACACACATACATACATACGCGTGAAAAACATTACCCTCCTTTTTTGCAGTCGGGTAAAAATAAGCAATCTTTGAAACAACAACATCTTTCAAAATTATTAAATTAATTTCTGAAACATTAAACTTAACGTTTTTATGATACTTTATTGTACCTAGTTAGTTTAGAATATTTCAGAGATAAAAACCACATCGTTTCACAGCAACCTCGTTGGTAAGTAAAGTGGAAAACAAAGGCGTATTTATAAAATTCTTTGGAGGATCGTACACAATTAATAGCGGCGTAATAAAACACGAGTCAAAGCCCGCCGGCAGGGACATAACATTAACAGACTAATGGGTTATGATTATGATATTTACAGCTACAAGCCGCCGCTTTAAGCTGAGGTCCCACCAACGGGCTCCGGTATTGTAACGCTTACAATGTTCCGTGAGCATAGATGCAGCTTAGAATTTTCCAGTTATAGACTGTTGAGAAGAAAACTCGCTGCCTTCTTCGTGTTTTTCCATAAACTTCAAATTGTCGCTAACTTAGTCCACTTCTGTAAATATCAAAATTGTGTATAAGTATACAATTAAATGCCATAAATTTATAATATAAAATAAAAGTAGATTTGATTGTTTTGATATTGTCATGTTTCATGATATATTTTGTCATAATTATTTAGTAGGATATCCCGTGATTATGACGTTCAACTTATGATCATGGCCAGTATAATCTGGTCGAAACGTTAAGCAAACTAAGGTACCTACTTACGTAACCTTTTTTTATAACCTAATGCAAGATCGAGTGAAATGCTGGTTTACAGTCCAAAAACTTTGACTCCTTTTTCTTTTGATAAATAATTTTCGATCATAATCTTGGCGTTTGTATCTACTTCAGAAAGGTCGTATTATAGCTAATTATGCACAGTACTCGGTCTTACTTGTCAATGCAAAACCATTCCCATGTTTTCATAAGGCATGCTTTAATTAATTTTAATGTTGTGTATGTTGAAAGTGACCGTGAGATTGTGAAGCCTAAGTAAAACTATAATAGAATGGTGGAATGAGACCGCACCTTATGCAAATGAGGCGGCGGCGGCCAAAGCGTTGCCTAAATATTAGTTTAATATTTGGGAGATTGTATCGTGCCGACATTAGAAAAGCGTTGCAACTTGCTTTTTCATTATGATAAAGTTCACTAAACGGACGACAAGTACCTAAGTTAACTGCCACAATTATTACAAACAAGTCTGATTGAAAAATTTCGTGTAAAGGTAGATTTTGTTAATTTTACTTCCAATAAAATTAGATTAAAATAATTAGTTTATAATTAACACCATTATGTAGGTATTTATAATAAATTATATTTGTTTATTTTAACAATATTATTTTAACACATAGGAGCTTTTTCGAGGAATATTATTTGCATAATATTTCTCGAAAAAGCTCCAATGTGTCAAATCTGTTTGTATTGCTATCATAGAATTATTAATTTTTCAATACATCTATGATTTTTATCGATTTTTTTTCCAAAAAAAATATGTATTTAACTCGACTGTTCTACATCGGTCAAACTAAAGCAATTATTAATCAAATTGTAAGAAGTTGTCACTCGCGAATTGCGTAGAATTACATTTTAAAATCACATTTAAAACCCTAAGCCATTACCCAATTTAGGCCCCTTGTGCAATAAAAAGAAAACTTTAGTTTAAAAGTGCCGTCCAAATGTAAAATAATATAGCAGCGTTAGTTTTCAAGTTACAACGTTTGGGTGTCGTAATGAATAAATTATGTAAATAGTGTGAGGCGGGTTCTCGCTTTCTTGTAAATGATTTGGCGTTTTGCGTCTAATGGCCGCTCTGATCCACGCACCCGAATCTACATATTAGTGCCACAAATTATTTAATTGCTGTTTATAACGTCGCTCTGTTTACACGCGAACTTAAACACATGCATTAGGTATACGATAAATCAATGAATCACCAACGACACAATAGCATTAAGCATATCGCTCATTCAAGCTGGAGACAAAAGAAGTATCGAGTCTAAATTTATAAAAGAAGTAAAGCGAGATCTCTTGTTGAAATAAACATACCAGGGAGAGTGAAATTCGTCCACCGTATATGATAAAAGACTATATAGGTACATCTAATGACTTAGTTTTGTATTACATACCGGTATGAATTTCTAAAATTTATTTATGAGTCTTCAAGTACGTGATGGAATTACGTGAATAAATTTTGGATAACATTTAACAAAAATAGGTAAATGTTCATGACTATTTATCTAACTGCCACATCACACAATTATCTATGTAATTACTACCCAAGTACCCACATTGCCGTATTTTAATTAAAAGATTAAATCATGATTGCAAACATTTTGCTTTGTGAACTTTTTCAAGTAAGTAGGTACGTCGGCATCAAACATATCGAGGCGTGCCCGCCACTTTTCACATTAATCCACTTTTTCCACATCGCGCATCGCAACTGAAGAGCATATTTAGTCAAACGCTCCACGCGTAATGTTTCCATAATTTTGATGACGGAGTGATTGGTTATGGTCTCAAAACCGAAACCATTAACTTCGCATTCCGTCGAACGCGAAAGAAAAAGAAAACTCACCTCGGCCCGAGGTGCAAACAGGGCGGGCCGGTACTTTACTGCGCCACCTCGTTCCGAAAGTAGTGACAAATGGTGGCGGCATCTTTCATCTCCTTGCTTCCAGCATACCCCCACTACAATATAGACCCTTAACCATTAGTAATAAAGCATCAATCGCTGCAGCACATATCTGTGATTAACGAAATGATAACGCATTAATGAAATTCGGAAATAATCGCAAATAGCTTTCGAGTGCCCCGGGGGCGGGCCGCGTCTACCTGAATTGAAAAGGGCATTGAAGTATTGCAAATAAATTAAATGTATTATTCTTCACAGAAGCATTTAATTCATTTATAAATATTTAAATGAAGGTGCATCGCGTCGTCGCGGCCGCTATCGTCTGACGTGGAAGCGGCTATTATTTCATGATAAATTCATAACATTTCCACTTATTACACAAGGACTTCATATAAGGTATGGTTAGCGTGCTCATACATCATGCATATTTGCGAAATTCACATTGTACTATAATGTGTGTGCAATCTGATGGCTATTGTCTAAGGTCGATTATTGAAATGGCGACGCATTAAATTGATAGCACATCGTATACGATAATAGTCCCTAATACGAGATAATTATAGAGAGGAAGCTCGGTGGCACGGTACTCACAGTAGTCGATGAAGATATAATTCTTGGTTGAATTAATGAGGGCGTCGTGCTCGTGCGTGATACATCAGTTTGTCGTGTCGTGGAGTTGCGTCTGTGTGTCTGTGTGCAGTCAGCAATCACTCGCCATGCCTCCACACATAAGTGGCGCGACTTGATAGCTTCCACCATTCACAATTTGTAACATGCGATGTTATTTAGCTAATTGAATACACATTGTATCATTTATTACCCGGTAGTTTGAAAGCTATATCATTCCTTTTGAATTTAATGCCAGTCTTAGGTACTGGCTTCGCGAGGAAATGGTGGATCATTAAAATATTGCTGTTTTTATGTAGCCATTTAATCTATATTAACACATAAATTGAAAAAAGCGGATACGTTTTTCAGAATATTGCGTGTACGAAAAAGAAACATTATTAAAGATCAAATTCATTTATTCAAAATCTTATAGAACAAATAATATTACAAAAGTCTTAAAATTAAATACGCTAGTGCTAGTATGTTGGGTGCCTGTACTAGGAAAATTCCTGGATCACAGGCGATACAACTGATACAAGTGATAGATTATATGAAAAAAGTGTGTAGAAAACTGAAATTATTGTTAATAAAACACAAAAAAAATTATTTTGGCCATGATGGTACTACTACTTTGTAAATTTAGAAAAAAATTTGCCAGATATTAGACAAAAATTTTTGTAATATCGATTTGTTATAGATATCACTGCAGGATACCCTATGAAGGGTTCATTACCCCTAAGGCATTTTCCTAATAGAACGCGATCATGCGACGCGTTCGTAAAACGCTAAACAAACATATATGGACGTCGAACAACTGTCCAAATAACGTAGTACGAACTTAGTACGAACGCGCGATTAAGTGTCCTAATAGATCGCGAATGCGCGATCATCGCAAGTTCACTGGCCAGCATTTTTGCAATTTTGACTTCATTCAAATATCTGCCAAAACTTTTCTATATACATTTTTTGTTTTAAATGAAATTTAGCTCGTATGAAGCGAGAAAACGACCCAAAACTGTTGTTTGCTAACTTTGACCGTGAATAATTCGAAATCATTCTTTGAGAATTTTAATAAAGAAAAAAATGATATTGAGTTTTATTTGTTTCACTTTGATCCAATTAATTGGGAGAAAGCGACAATTGAGTGCAGTAAGGTAAAGTACATATTCGAGTGTAGTAAAATAAACCAAGTGAAATAAATTTCGTAGTTCCAACTATACTAGTCTATTATTGCATAGCTTCTGTAGTACAATTTTTATTTAATCGATTACTATAAATATCGATAAAAGTAAAAGTAAATCATACTTTCATACATGTGATGTATGTCTTGTTCATTTCTTTTTCCCTTTGAAAGTACTACATTTTTGTTTTTACTCTAATAGTGTTAATCGATTCGTATACTGTAATACGATAATCGATTACAATTATTTTCATAGATAGTATCATAAAGTTGAAACTGCAATGTTGTAAATTAATTGTAGTAGTAATTGAGTTAAAAAATTATTTAGAAGTGAAAATGGGTCTGCACTAAATTAAATTTATTCACATTATTGTGCTGTGCATAGTATAGGTTCCTACATAACATGTATCTTTCTAATTCAGTATCCTTTTCTAAATTTTATTTAGCCTATTGTGTCCCTCTGCTGAGCAGAGGCCTCCCCCATAGCTTTCTATTTTTGCCTGTCCATTGCCGTATAACTGACGGATTTGGAATACATAAGGTCACTACCCTATTTCAACCTTTAATAACCTTTAGAAAAGGTGAGAAAAGGAAAATTCTAAACAAAACCCTATACCAACCCGTCTTGCCAGCGTCGTATACTAGGCCAAATTCCCTCCAAAATTGTTGAAATTAAATGTGTGGGAATTTCATTTCCCAGAAAATAAGTAATATCTAGCGACCCTGGTATCTTACTTAATATCTGTCACACATACATACTTATTACTTATATCTAATTTTGGAACAACACAAGCAACATCAACTCGATGTTGTCGAGTTAAACCTGCATTAGTTATTAAGCGGGCCCTTTGGTTGTATCGTGCAATCTGCGCAGTAATTGCCGTTGAAATGTTTGAAAAAATATTTATCTGAAAAATATAGTTGAAAAGCCTTAATGTAAAACTAAATGTGATGGAAAATAGTCGAAAAATGATACACTAAAGCAAATTACGCTAAACATACGCTATATGTTCGTAACGGTTAGTTCACATAACTTCCACAACAATAAACCTTTCAGGTAATCAGAATATTGTCCACGAATATTTTTAAGGTTTTTGTTTTTACCATTTTCCGATTTTACGAAGCCTTCGTGGCTCAGTGGTTAGTGACCCTGACTGCTGAGACAGAGGTCGTGGGTTCGATTCCCACCCAGAACAAATCTTTGAGTGATGTGCACAATTATTTGTTCTGTTTCTGGGTGTAATGTATCTATAATATGTTGTATTTACGAAAAAAAAAAGTTATTTAAGTATTATATCAGTTGTCTAGTTTTTTTTTTTATACCACGATGGTGGCAAACAGACGTACGGTCCGCCTGATGGTAAGCGGTCTAGTATCCATATTACAGGCGTTAGCTTAGTTTGAAACTAGATGGCGCTGTGTTTATGTAACATTATTATAGTTTGTGTGTTTGTGAAACATTATTATTTTAGTCAAAGAGTAACAAGCATTCAAACGCACAATCTTTCGCGTTTATAATATAAGTAGGATCTTGAAACGTAATATCGAATATATACGAGTACCTACGTGTTCAATAGAAATAACCAGTCTCAGAAGAAACAATATCTTAACTATGACAACTTGTCGTTAATGTTCAACGTATACCATATAAATACAGGGTTTGTGAGCTGAAAGCTAATCAAATAGCGACATTCTTGCGAGCGCGGTGCCTTATATGGACACTATAACTACTAGAGGCAAGCTGTAAGTGCTAACTAGTATCGACTAAAGCTGACGACGGAGGTTAGACTTTATAATACTATTAAACGAACAATTCTTGTATACAAACATTAAACATAAATTGTATAAACCTTATCTATACACGTATAGCTCAGAAACGGCTTGAACGATTTGATGAAAATTTATATTTTTAAAATGTCACCTTATTAAAATTATTATTCTTTGGAACTCTTTCTTCTTAAATCAGGATTCACAAACTATTTTAATGCACATAGTTTCATTTTAGTGATAGGTATACTCATATGTATTATATTAGATATTATATTATATATATGCATCAGACCCGATGGTTGACTGGTTGAAAATGCCTAAGGTATTATTTGCGTCTGTACAATAACTATACTATGAAATCGAATATTGTTCCTTAATTACGTATAAATTGTTAGATACAGTAAAGAAAAATGAAAAATCCTCAATCAAAAATCTGAATATTTTTCTCACAATTTTTCCATCACACAATCTCAAGCTCGTCATTCTTCATCTACGAGAAATGTCAATGCAATTTATAAATTCTAATTATATTTTTTGTTGCTGACTTAAGATACCACTGCAGAATACTACTACACTGAGGTACTTATTGTTATATTAAAACTTTATGGTATCATAGTATAAATTATAGCATAATTTATGAAATTATAAAAGACTTACTTTAATAATGAAATGAAATTTAAGCAAAATTTTCAATATATGTTTACAAATTTTTAACTTGATCGTTATAAATGAAATGTCTAAGCAGAAAAAAATAGAATATTCATCATAAGCAACCCATTAATGTCCCACTGCTGGGCTCGGGTCTCTCCTCCTCTATCGAGAGAGCTGAATGGGTTTAGGTCATACTCCGCACACGCTGGCCTAGTGTGGGTTGATCGATAGAAGGTGATAGAAAGAATTAGTGTATTATATTTAAGTAATATATCCGAAGCGATAAAAAGGTCATTGTGAGAGAATATTTCCGAAGTTCCGAAGTAATGACCTTACGAAGCACGACACAAACAAAAATTTGTCGACGCACGCATCACTAACTTTAATTGGATGGTACAAAATCTAATCAAATTTTATTGGCACCCAATACACAACTAATCAAAGATAAACATAATTTCGTAATCTCGACGGTAACATGTTTTATTCATTATTATAATTGTTTTAATGACGGACCTGTACTAATGGAACACGCGAACTTAAAAAATAGCAACAGTCGTAAAAAATATTTTGATTGATATTTTAATTTGATTATAAAATTATATCTTAATCCTTCAACGAATCGATATTGAAATATTGACATTTAATTCGACAGTGATATTAATTTTTATGTTAATTTCGCTTCATTACAAATCGCCATTAATGTATAAGATTGAGCTAGTGTTGATGTAGTTACTATCGTGCAAACAACAATTAATAGTGAAACACGCTATTTCGTTTGAAGGTCGCGAAATCTGAGAGGTCGAGTAATTTTATGTGAAATACTGTCCAGTTGTAATAAATGACATTAGCTTATTGAAATTGCAGTAAAACTTTTACGAATGCTATCTAAAATGCTTAGAAGAGTCATTTAATGAAATTACTCACATATAGCGGAAAAACAAGGTCATAAGACAGTTCAGCCCCCTGATTCTGAACTGTCGGAAAATTTTCGGCTGGAAATGTCAGTTTAATTAAAATTAAAAAAACATAATGTTAAAGAAATAGATGATTGCAGAAAAAAATCTTATATTAATCAGTTTTTAATTTTCTATACGGTAGATTATTTTCGAACATTAAATAACTTTAGCCGTAAAAATACGTCGTACTATTCCGATCGGATCGGATCGTCGGATTCGAAAAAGTTTACGATCCGAGAGCAATCCGACGAGTCAGAATCAGGGGGCAGAAGTCTTCAGAGAACCTAAACGCAATCTCAACATCCGATTGATCAATTTTAATATCACTGAAATTTTTGAAAACTTTAACATAACCGCTGTCATTTACAAAATTTAATAACGATATTAAAACGAAGTCGAATCGAATATTGAGACTGCGAGTAGGGTCCCAGATATTGATAGAGTTAATTAATTTGTCCTTTTGCATAAAATAAAAGGGAAACTTGATTTCTTATGATTGTTGTTTACCGTCTTCGAGAATTTTCATAATTAATTGCTAACGAATAACAAATAAGATGCGATGAATTCGACGAGAGGTTTTATGATCACAATAAAACAAATATAAACGCGGATGTTTATGTCTTTGGTTAATTATATTTATTCTATAAATACAAATCCCCGGCAATACACTACTGGACACAAATAATATCCAAACAGGCTTAGTCTCGGCTCGCCCCCAGGATCTCGCCCCTTGTGATTAAAATGCTCCACTCGCCCCCTTTTTTATTATTTTGGTGTAGTGACTCATCCCTTGCCACGGGGCGAGTTAAAAATCTACATTTAAATAATTATTTTGTTGGATTGAATCGCCCCTTGAGGTATTTCTTTTGAAATTTAACCTAAAATGGTACAGTTAGACAGTAAAATGTTCACATATGAAAATTACCATGTTTGATGTCTGTAATCTCAATGGGAATATTATTATTTTATTTCTTACTAGAAGTCACGCGGATCTTCGCTCTTGTTGTTCTTTTTTGGCCACTGCTCAGCTCTTACAGGCCTTAGTCTGGTGTTATATAGCCTATGTTACTCAGTGATAACGTAGCTTTCTAACGGCAAAAGAATTTTTGAAATCGATCCAGTAGTTTTTAAGTTTATTCGTTACATACAAAAATACAAATCTTTTCTCTTTATAATATTTGTGTAGATATAGAAAAAGACAGCCCGCACTAAGAAACAAGCTCTACGTCGCGAGGGAGCTGCACTAGCCTTGGTAGAGTGAACGCCAATCCCTTTTGCTTCCCCAAATACCTTAATCTCCTGGTACGACATAAATCCTGGTTGTTTGTAATTATCCTATTATTCAATTAGAATCTAAATTTGTTCCGGTTGTAGTTTGTACCTAGAAACCATCTTGTTATCATGATTCCTATAAACTGATAATATCTTCAAGCAAGGTTTTAAAAAGGGATTTAAATGTTCATAGTTGATAGTATTCTAGGTTTTGCCTATATCCAAGCTATAGTTACAGCATTTGGTGAGCGAAATCTTTTGTTAACATAGACAGTAAGGATAAAGTACAATAAATAACATAATATGATAAATCCAATATCGCACTTACTAATTTAAATTTAGGAGTGAATTTGAAAGCCTCGATACGATTACCAATAGAGCCTCTAAGGTTTTAATTTTTATGTTTCTTCGTAAACGCACTCTGTAACATAAGCAAAGCGTTATAATAGAATAGTTGCCTGTAGGGTGTTTAATCATAGAATTTGAATTTCGAGAAAAGCTCTTCGTTTTATATCAGCTATTTACTCATTTATTATAGTTTAAAGTTATAGCCAATGTTCATAAAAAAACCATATGGATGTAATGACCGGTAGGTAGGTATTTGTAATCAATTAAAGTATAAGTGTTGTTGAAGATTGGATTCAATTATATGAATGTGTTATGAGCGAGCAAGTCGGATGACTAACGAGTGCCGCTTTATTGATGACCAGTGAGACGGCTTTGTTAATAACAAAGTGTTCAAACCGCACTTTCGATTCATCAAACTCATCAAAACAATGGAATTAAATAATTACACTAGCCCAACGAATCGTGACCGCGTGCCGCCGATAAAATGTTGACTACAGTGCGATTATCCGATTACACACATATCACTCTAATAACAAGTGGTGTCTGAAAGAGGACCGTTTAACAATATTGTCTCTGACCAATCGGCGCGTGGTGCGGAATGTCTGCACATCACGCAAGGCACATTCGAGCAGTCGTAGCGTGGCATGCGGCATGCGGCATGCGGTACAAGCTCGCCGGTATGTCACTGCGCACCATTTGCCGAGCGTTATGGCCGGCTCGCACGAGTTTACCGTAATTTGTACGAGCGTAAAGAAGGCGCTCGTTTATCGAGAGAGCCACGAACAAAAGCGCTTACGCCTCGTCTTAATTAATATGATTAATGAGCCGAGGCCGCGGCTCGTTTTTGAACTCGCGTTACTGTTGTAATCGAGAAATAAATTAATTTTATTAGTAGTCCTTCCTAATAGAATACGATCGAGGGCCGCACTCCAAACGACTCCACCGACGTTACCGTCTTTTCCCGCTTCGTTACGTTTCTCTAATTTAAAAATTGGGCGTTAAAACTCACCGATTATAATTTAAATTTATGACATTATGCATATATAAATGCATATAAAGAGGAAATTGTGACATGTTATTGGGGCACCACTAACAAGGCAGATATCTGAGCACACCTTAATGACTTTTACTATAATTTCATTTCATTAAAATTATATTATCTAACCTGCTACTTACCCGCCATCACTTTAGTTTCATTAATATTAACATAACATAATAATAGTAAGCTATAGTACAAACTAATCACATACTGTGTAGTTGTCTATGATTCTATTCATTACAATGAATTTGCGCTACACAATCACGTTAATAGGTAAATTTAAAGTAATTTGAAACTATTAGAGGAATTCGCAGTAAAACAAATAGTATTCGCGCAGACGTGTTACCCTTCCAAAACACATAGGCATCTATTTATTTTCCCATGTTTGTGAGCTAACGTCGGCTGGGAGTGACCAAAGGATTTGATATCCTATGTATTGGTATTAAAGCGTATATTCGCGGCGTGAGATGAGTGGCTGCGCTCACGCCTCGGGCCAAGATCGTGGCGGAGATAATTAGAGGCCGCGGCTCTGTGGGAGCCATAAAAACGGCAAATTGACCGGCGGGATAACCAGAAAGGCACAATGTGTTAGATAATAATTTCCAAATTACAGGTTATGTTGGTTCGCGAGCGAGACTCGACCAGATCTTTTTTCTCGAACGCCGACTGAGGTGCTAAGGGCAGGCTAATTATTATTTGGGTATCAGAGCGAGGATTTTAGTGCAGCTGCTACCTGTATAAATATTTATTATTAAAAAAGATCAAACGCCAATTTCGATGGAATCCAATTTTTATCAGCCAATTAATGTTACCAGAAATAACTCTCATCACACGATGTAATCTTACTCTGTCTAATAAGAAAAATAAATAATGCATTGAAATTATCTTTAATAAAACTAATTGTATCTAAACTAATAAACCGTAGGTGCAAATTTAATTAATTTTTCTACATATTAGATACCTAACTGCATAAATAAAAGGTAAGTACTTACACAAATCTGACATTTACAAAAAGAAACGCTAATGCACAAGATAGATATTTGAAAATAGTTTTAAATATGCTAAGTCTAGGTAACAGACAAAACTTGAAGCCAAGACTTAATTCAAAATCATTGATAAATCAGAACAAAACAAAGTAGGATGTGAGCGAAGTGCTGCGGTAAAGTTGAAACGATTAGACAGACAACGAGACGCTACATTTTACAATAACATGGAGATGGCTCCCCAATTCGATAGCAAAAGCTTGTTTTAAGACAATCGATGAGCGAGTGCGGCTGTGGCGCGGGGAGCCGCGAGCGTCGATTGGCGCGCGCTTCGGGGGCGGACCGCGGAGCGCCACACGCCTCCACAGGAATCCTCCTAGATTAATGTTTTGTTAAAGGGAACCTTATCTTCGAAGATGTGATGAAATATGCGAGCATCCGACGCGTTAATGCTAGTCGTGAATCCATCCTATTTATAAATACCTGATCAACGTACGCGAACTAGAACCTCGGTAATCGGTAGGTTTTCAATACTATATAGGTACGAGTTATGGAACTATAAAGGGTTTTATTTTTACCTTGTTGAATAACTTTAAGTTGAGTGACAATAACTTACCTAGAACTTTCGTATAAAATAAATGTTTATATAAATTTTAAAATTTGTCACTTCATAGGTGTGTATGTGCCTTTAAAATTTATATATTTACCAACCTATAATTTTTTTACACAATTTAATACATTTAACTATTTACCTAATGATAATTATCAATACATAGTTAAGAGGCAATGCGATTTGTATAGGTATAATTAAAAGTAGTAATTTACAAATGTACAGAATTTCGGACGATTGTTTGCATTTTCAAGGCTGAGTCGTAAAATCTAGCAATTTAACTTCATATTTATGACGTTAAGAAGAAACTGTGGCATTTAATAAAACCGTCCACGTTAAAAATACGCCATTTAACTGGCTTTTTAGTCCAACGACTAACTGTTTGAATAAAAATAGACATAAGACTGTTTTTATGCAAGCTTAGCTACTCTCCCTTGATAGATAAGACAACTGAAACTGAGCAGCCCACTTGGGAAAGTCCCTCTACTGTACAGAAAACTGCAGCCATAATAAATACCGATGAGTGGCATAATTCAGAGCTTAGGCTAATAAGACCCTCTATCCCCACTGGCAGATAAATGTCACAAACTATTTGGGATTTAAGTGACAACTAAAATATCTATCAACAAGATTTCGCATTTTTAATATATTTAATTTGGATCACATACTTGATACTTATGAATGTTATACAAAGCCAAAAGAAAAGTGTCAGCAAATTTCCCTAAGGCCAGTTCGCTGGCAAGGTTGAGCCTTAAGAAGAACTTGCAAGAAACTCAGGCCACTCTTATTATAAGCCAAAATAATTACAATTTCAATTGGTTACAATATGAAATATTACAGAATGGTACAGAAACAAAATAGCATGCTTAGCTTAAAATATTTAAAAATCAAAAGATTTATCAAACAATAATTTGCTTTCGTCGGTATAAGTTGACATAGGTATCAGACACTTATGCGTCGGGCATTTCCCCAAATAAAAAAAAGGTATCAGACACTTATTTGCCTGCTGTGAAATAGGGCCTAAATCTTCTGAAACAATATGCACGAGCAAAATATGTATTATAATATACAAATCTCATTTAAACCGCACATAAACTATTATTTGTGCTGTAATGTAATTTAACATCGCCGCAGAGACTTTATGTCTCCCTATAATCAGGCAGAGGTCCGAAGTGGCTACGTCACTAAAACCTCAATTCTAAGATTGTTTATCCACCAATTTCTCGAGACGGGACCCAATACAATTGTGTTTGTCAATGATAAATGGTCGCGCGCGGTGCTTTTCATCTCCTACGGTCAAAGGCGCCGCCAGCGATATACGACAAACAATTTTATATTCTAACACACAGTTCATAGGGTGGATTCCAGTTCGTCCATAAATAATTACAACACAGGACTAAATGATACGGTACTAATCAAGGCCGGGAATAAACGCGGATAATGCGGTTTAATATCGTTTGAAAGGAACCTTTCGGCGGGTAGTCGCATTCAACTATAATGAGTTTATTCAGAGATTTAATCGAATGAATCGTCGTAAGCAAATAGTGGTTCAAAGGCTTCGGGCTGGGTCACCACTCAACTCCGCAGCATGCAGCATCCCGATATTACCTTTTCAATTTATAAACGAATGATAGTGGACAAGCAATTACATAATTAAAAAGCATTTCTTTGTAAGTATGAAATTACGCCGACACAAGTCGATATAAAAATGATAGGCAATCAATTTGATCTTTTATTAATTCTAATGATTATCATTTAGAAGACTGATGTAATATTCAAGTTTTCTTTAAATTTTTATTCTTTTATGTAAAAGGGTTTGTATATGTGACTTGAAGTAACCCAACAATGAACACGGACTTAGGACATAATTCAAAGTCAAAGTCAAAGTAGTACTTTTTCTCCCTACCGGTTTTAAAGCTTTCCATCAAAAACGTTTTGTAAAATAATGACTAAAACTGTATATTAGCAAACAAAATTTCGTCAATGAATTGTGGCTATCACTTGCTTTACCAGCTGTTGTGATTTTCTGAGGCATTATCGATGATACGGGAAGCGGTAACCACTTACCATCAGTCTGTTAGATCTAGTCCACTACCATTAGCACTAAAGCCTCAATAAAATACCTAATCGAGTTTTACTTATTTTGAGTCATATATCACCATAATGTGTCCAAATCATGACATTCAGACAGAATGCACGCAAACATCTTGAATAGATGAATGTAGAACATTTAAATGCATTCAAGTTAATGACAATACACATTAGTACTAAAGATAATGTGCTAGGAATCAAAACGTGGTGTATGGTGAAGGTGTGGCAATGAAAACAATTTTGATTAGGCACGCTTAGCGTCGGCGACATGCATGACATTGCCGCGAACAGACGAGTTAGATAAAAGATTAACGACAGACAATCTCGTGTGAATACTCGTGTTTCAATAAACTTTCACCGCATAGTACAAATTGTCTCTTATAGCGGTGATATATTGAAGTGAATGAGGTTGGTAAATAAAAAACTTTGTGAATTTTATTGCAAGTTTACGGCAACATGGCAACATTAAGAACATTAAAAGTATAGTAAGATATTAGGTACCTATACAAAGTGAGAAATCATTTTTCAGAACAATATCAACTAGTTTGGATTTTTTATTGTGGTATTCCACAGTGGTGTCATCATAATCATCAGCAACGACAGCAACCCATTATTGTCCCACTGCTGGGCCAGGTCTCCTCTCCTCTATCTAGAGAGCCCAGACGGTTTTGACCATAATCCACCCACACGAATCCAATGCGGGTTGATGGATCAGACATACAATTTCTTCTAGGGTATGTTGGTTTCCTCACGATGTTTTTCTGCACCATTAGCAGATGGTATGTCACTTGACTAGTTAAAAATAGGTGTGTGATAGGCCAAAGCGTCGGAATTTATTAAAACCACTTAGAATACTATAAGATTTAGTTTCACGGTTTCAATATCAGAAGCATCTGGAACGCAGTCAGTTACAGTCTTCTAAAAACGCTCGAGCTCGATGGTCACAATTCCATCGATCTACCATGCTGAGCATTGTTTAATGTGGATATTTGTAAAAAACTTAAAACTAGTTTGATATAAAATTGATTACTCACAAGATAGATTTTAAATAAATAAAAAGTAAACCCTTTTTATTTGTTGCTCTGTAAGCAAAAAACTCATGCAAAAAGAACTTGTGGAAATATTAAAACAATAAATGATAAAATATAAACGGATTTGAAAATATAAAATGTGTTAGCGCCATCTGCTGAGTAATCTAGGTAAACACAATAGAGAATCAATCCAACAAGCTAACCTATCCACTACCACAATAGCGCATTTCCTTCAATTGACTTTTACGACTACGCACAATAGGCAGGTGATTTCACTTTATAGTTTTCTTTTATTCCCCTTATATGTACATCTTTTATTCATTTCCTCAATACCATTTTGAGCAGTGCCACAAACAAATTTATTTACTGTCGATAATATTATGTCGGTTAATTCTATGACCCTACATTTATTTGTAATAAAAGTACCTAGTCTTTTGCCTGTAATACCTAGGCTGAAATTATTTTTAAATTCACTCACCACGCTGAAGTTATAGTAATTAAACTTAATTTTGCGGTATTTTTTTGGATATTTTGATTATAAATAGATAGATAGACTTATATATATCGCTCATTCGAAACCAACAGTGATACAAATACCATTTATTAAATTGGAAGAGGGATGGATGGATGAAGGAGGCCAGGTTCAGGTTTTTTTTTACAATTACTAATAATTCTTAACTTTTCATAAATATGTTATTTATGACTGTATCGGTATTCTATAATTGTAGTTTGAACCCATCATCATCATTTCAACCCATAAACGTCTCTCTACTGGGCTCAGGTCTCCTCTAAAGACCAGACGATTTAGTACAGGGTTAGTTTCGAATTTTCCTTTTCTCGCAGTGCTCTTGTCTACTTAAGTTGAGTAAACTTAGTTGCCTTTTACGACACCCACGGGCTGAAATGGGGTAGTGACATTTCGTATTCTTAATCCGTCAATACACAGACTTTTTTTTGTTTGTAATTTGTATTTATACGTATTTTGCCTAGTGTGAGTGTTGGCTTTCAAATATTATTCATAACATCCGCACTAGGAACTACTGCACTGTTTCGCAAGAGATTCTACAAACATACAATTAACTGACACCAAGAACATACATCCTAGGAAGAAATTAAGATACGATAAATCGTTTTACGACTATTAGTAGTTCAGTACTAACAGAAGCATCGGGAACCCACCAGTCTTCTAAATTAATAAATCATCTAGAAATGAATATCACAAACAGTATAGGGTTCTTTAAAAAAGGAGTGAATAGGTATCCCATAGGCCGTAACCGCTTACCATCAGCCATATACCTTAAGTCTGTTAACCACCGCAGTGGTATAAAAAAATCACTCTCTGACTATCAGAGAAAATAGCCACAACCTTAATTTTATAGTTGAAGCATCGGGTCACATATGTTCTAAGCATTGCAAGCACCTATACAAGTACCTAAGCAAGTAACTCTTATATAGGTAGATGATTGTTATACGAGTATAGGTAGATAATAAGACAATACATTGTGTAGTATAATGTAGGTACATGTCAATAATTAATAAAAGCCAATGTAATATGGGTAACATAAAATAAAGTCAGTCTGTGTTAAGCCATCTTGTTGTTTTGCTACATGGTGACAGCGGAGGGATTTTACTACACACTGTGTTTAAATTCAGAACCAATGCTAATATATAATGTTCATCAAAGATGCTGAACAATTCAAAGAGGCTTAGACTATTGTCGCGAAGCGTTAGCCATCAAATTAGCTTATGCCGATTCTCTTTGTTATCAGTGAGGTATTAAGTACCGCCACGACAAACAGTCCTGCTGGGAGGTATCGCGCTAATCATCGAGCTTGTATGCGAACGAGTGATCGATGGATAATCTTGGTCACCGTTATGGAAATGCAAGAAATAATAACTAAAAGTCGCCCACGAACATTAAATATTAATACGCTAACTATATACTTCATGGAAATATTAACTGGCTGAGCTATTGTCAGTTAAGACATTACTACATAGACGATATTCTTAAAGCTCTCAAACAACGTAAGTATCCATTTTAGAACTGATGTCTATTGTTTGTGAGTTAAGAGACAATGAACAATTAATGAACTAACGAACACGACGTGACCACGAAAACTGATAAAATTATTGTTGATATGCAAATGGGGAATTGAAGGTAAATTTATAGTGGCGGGTGTACACAATGGGTAGGTTGGGCGCGCCTCAGCCATGCGGGTGCTCAGTGCTCTCGTTGTGACCGACGATCCGCATTATAATAACAATGAGCCTTATCCATTCATTATTAAGATTTAATATTCAATAATATTAAACCAGTGAATAGACACTTGATCTTTAACTTAGTGTATATCTGAATAGAGTCAAAAGCTATAAAGAAAAACTATGGATATCAATAGTTGTAAATATAACTTGGCTTATTAGGTTTATTTAAAATTTATATTCCGTTACCTACTAATATATTATATGTCCATCACAAAAAATATT
This sequence comes from Laspeyria flexula, assembly GCA_905147015.1. NCBI lineage: Eukaryota > Metazoa > Arthropoda > Insecta > Lepidoptera > Erebidae > Laspeyria > Laspeyria flexula. Next base: position 14,168,740 of record LR989950.1, on the reverse strand, counting down.
AAAAATTGCATAATCGTACGGAACCGTCAGTGCGCGAGTCCGACTCGCACATGGCCGGTTTTTTTATATCACCACGGTGGTATAGAATACAATACAATGATAACTGGCTGTTGTCTTCTATAGGGTAGAGGTACTCTCCCTAGGTGGGCAGCCTAGATTGAGCGGGGATTACCCTTAATACCTCTCTAACAACCTTTTCTTAGACTATTTTTTAATTTCAATTGTAGCAGACAAGTAAGGTAAAGCTGTGGTAAGTGTTCACCACAACCCAAATGAATTCCAAGCAGTAGCTTCAGCTTCAGCAGTTCCTAAATTAAGGGTAAACAGTTAAAGTACTGACTCTAACTGTTCAGCTTTGATCTATGAACTATTGAATTAATTGTTCCTATTCATAAATACAACACCTTCTTTTCACCTCAGGTCTTACGTACTTCTAATAGTTAAGTAGAGAAAAAATTAAACTCAATTAATTCTATAGATGCAGTCTAATACTAGTTGTTAAGTTTTTTGCGCGTACCAGAACAAACTATCCGACAAGAATAAACATGATAAGTTTGACTAAATTACAGTTGTCAGTAAAGTATACCTGTAGTGTCTTTAAATCTAAGATAATATGAAACTGTATAGCCCCTGTAATTAGCGGCCATCCCGATGCCGCGCCGCCAAATGGTCTACCAGCAATCAATTAAAACAATATTTGAAATAGTGCTCCCAAAAAAATTAAAAGGAAGTTCTCAGGCTATAAACATTCCGTATAATGTTGGAGAGGTGTAGGCTATCTCTTTTTTACATGTAGGTGCATCCTTGTTCTGCCTGCGCAGTTTGTCCGCCGCGCCGCCGCGTCTACGCGCACCATATTACCAAGGAGGATGCGAGCCACGATGAATTATTACCCCGCGTTACCGCCAAAGCCTTGTTTAAGAGAACCAAAGTAATTAACTTCGACTTAGTTAACGTTATGACTTTGAAATTATCTCTAAGTTTCTCAAAGTATTATATATTTCGTAGCGCTGTGCTACGCCGTAGCGTTTACTCTTCATTCTACACATACTAGGTAGGTTGTCACACCAAAATATGAAATTTGTTCTCATTTTTTGACGAATATTATTCATTTAATAATCAACTTAAAGTATGAGTATATTATCTCATAAGAGAATTTAAATTCAAACATTGAGCAGTCTGACTGAGCAAGTAGGTACATTAACAATCGTAAGTGCGACAACATAGATGAATGTCAATATATCTATAAGGATATTTTCTTAATTTGGCATTGGTTTATATCTGTCCAATCATTGTATATACTAAGGTGGTTAATCTACCATACAATATGAAAAGTTGATACAGAGAGATAACTCATGTATAATATTTCTGTGTGGTCCAAAGTATGAGAAAAAGCTGCTCAGTCATACGAAATATATCAAAATACAGCCAAACTGTTGCACACCTTAGAGCTCTTTCATTTTAGTGTTTAAAACGTTGGTGTTTGTAATAATGCGCTCATCTGACAGCTACAGGGAATGAAATGAAATCTCGTTTATTCATCTAGGTTGCAAAGTAACACTTATGAAAGTCACAAGTTAAGAATGTAACAGGTTATCCGAAAAGTAGTGTCAGCAAATTTGCCTACGGCCAGTTCACTAACGGGGTGGAGCTATGAAAAGAACTGGCAAGAAAAAAATGAATAGTTACAATCTTTTATAATTTACAATAAAAAGTGACGCAGTAGAGCAGAACGTTAGATTAAAAAGTTAAAATTAATGTTTACAAACTAAATAATAAACAAACAGTCAGGCTTTGCGGTTACATCGCTATGCAACCGTTAGGGGCAGACTGTGAATGAATATATTTTTAATTTTGTAAAAAGTAACTAATATATTTAAAAACATTTTGTTACTAAATCTAAACATCCAACTTAGTTGATTTTGATAGCGTTGTCAAATGTTTTAAAATGAAAGCATCGCATATTTCAATTTTCAAACTTAGACCCACTGATTTAAAGTAGCCTATGAGCTCTTCCAGAATATAATCTATTTGTGTCATCCTCTGTGTCTCTCTACAACCGTTCTGGCGTGATTGAGTTATCCATCTATCTATCCTAAATTTCGCATTTAAATGTAGGATTATAATATTATATTACTTTATTACTAAGAATTCCAAGCTTTTTTATGATCGTGTAATAAATCTTGCAATTTGAAAAATATTGTATATGATATGATGACATACTAGCTGAGGTTTTTGTTTTTTATTATCTTGTTCAAATACAAGTAATATCGATAAAACTCGCGATCGCTTAACACTTGTAGTTGACTCGGTGAGAGGCACTCGAGCCGCTAATCGAGTTTGTCGGCCGATGTTATCTCTAAACCACACGTTAATAGTACCACCGCCTCTGCATCGCTTCTCGCCAAGCGCCCCGCGCCCCGCTACCCGCGCTCAGCAAGACCCTGTCCCCGCCAAGAATTAATGATAGTGTTAAATAATAATACAGAATTAGCTACATAAAGGTTTCATTATTATTATTAATTATTATTTAAATGAACTAAATATTATTTCAACATTCATTGTTTAATAAGGAAACTCGTTCTCAATTGCAATTTAAAGTTAAGTATGTCATTTTGTAACCCAATAATTATTATCTCCCGGCTCTCTAGAGGTAAGGAGACCAAGCCCAGCAGTGGGACATTAATGGGTTGCCGATGATCCTATCAAGCAAAGTATTTTTTTGGCTAAGTGAATTTTAATAATATTACAGTTTGAATACAGCATAGGGTTGTTTCAAAAAGAGTATATACTTAAGTTTCTTAATGTCGCCAATGAGCTCGTGATGCCTCTGGTATTGTAGGCGTCCATAGACTACGGTAACTGCTTACCGTCAAACGTGCCTAAGCCTGTTTGCCACCGTCGTAAAATATAACAACAATACCCGACAGTCGGGTAAAAATTAAAAGCAACTTAATTTTCGTCCACATCCACTGATTCATTATCATTATCTTCAGATAATTTTGCTTAATCTTCAAGATTTTCTTACGTCTTTTACTTTATTTTATCCAACAAATTTAAAATAAAATGAAGTAAATCAGCAGCTGTTACTTATAAGTGCTTCAAAGTATTCTATAAGGGAAATAAATTCAATTGAACACCATGAACATAGAATATTTAATAACAATTATAAATTGAACCCCACCTATTATTATTTATTGTTGTTAAATTGGGTTAACGTGTCGGATTTATATCAAATCGCCTCCACTAGCCGGAAGCCATGTTTTACTATTATGCTACAAAAGAATCCATTTGTTTTGAATATAATAGCTATTGTTCTAAAACGTTCCAAAATATAATCACGAGTTGTTGATTTATTGTTTGTACTGCAATTCTGGCTGAAACAATGTTTGCTTTCATAATTCTCTAACGAAATTATTATTAAAACTGTGCTTATAAGTGGAATATACGCTACATATTATGAAGATATCTATTGTTAACAATCAATATTACCTACGAAATATATAGAACTTGTTATATTATTTATCGTAAGTACCTATTTAATCACGAGTTATTTCTTACACTTAATAAAAAAAAAGTATTTCCGATAGGTAGACGGTAAATATTTTAATTGAACACTTAATTTTCTTAAGTTTATGTAAATTCATAATCTATTTTATGTAAAAAAACTCTAACAAAATCATAGAGCAAGTTTTGCAATTAAATATAATCTTAATTCAGTAGTTTTCACTCTACAATAAATATAAAGAGTGTAAAGACACAAACAGATGAATATTATTCAACAAAGAAATAGATGGGAATCAAAAACGAGCGCGCGGCATGCCGCATACGGCACGTGTATCTCAAACTCTATAGAATTGCTCTCCGTGATACAACTCACTTCGTCCAATATTTTCCCTCTCCGAAACATATTTTTCTTGAAATATTTAAATTTCGATTGTTTCCATTCTTTTAGCGTCCCTGTTATTGTTGGGGTGAAAAGGAAAATGGATAGATGATGTTGCTGCTTATTATTCATTGTTCAGGCGAAGGGCGGCGCGCGTCGCTTGAGAGCTTTTCTTGCCTCCGTGATTTAGCTCATTTTTTAAGTAACAAAACAAGTACCCTACTCTTCTCGAAATAATACGCTTTCAGAAAAAATAATGGTAAAATGACATTGGTTTATGCAAATCTTTTTAGCGACTACGAACACGTCCGTAATATTAATAAAATCCATTAGCACAGTTCTCAGAGCTGCGTTTGGTTTTCAGTAACTTAAGTCATTGTTTAACGTTCTACACAAAAGCGTCGGTATTCAATCATATCAAAAGGTTTAATGAAGCTCGCCGTATTTTAATCCAAACATTCAATTCAAATCCGATTGAATCGATCGGCCACGCTCATAATCAAAAGTCCGTGATGCAACAAAAAACTAATTGACAACAATCAACACTGTTGCAACAAAAAACAATATTTTCTATCATTGTCATTAATAATAGTTAGAAAAAAGTCATTCACACCTTTGGTGCGCGCTAACATGACAAATGCGGGTGTCGGCGGCGAGGCACAAAGAGGCGAGCCCGCGAGCGCCGCGCCGCGCCGCGGGGCGCCTTGCGCCTCTACCCGCGCCAACCCGCTCTGGCTCTAAATATTAATTATCTACAACACCTTTTAGAAGATTATCGCACTTTGTCGACCGTAATGTAACAATCTTCAGATCTAGATATCGGCCGCCAAACGCCCTTGTTGTGACCGCGCCTTGCAACGTATCCGGCACTGCGCTTAAACTGTCTTATTGTCACAATCGAAATATAGCTGCTATTTCTTTCAATGACAGATTATATTACGAAGTATTATATATACCATGTGACTAATAAATACATTGTTAAAAGAATGCTTTAATACATCATGTACATTAGTCTTTATTGCATCAGTGAATGATAAAATTAAATTAATTTTGCGGTGAGTATAAAGTTAAGTGGCCTGGAGCGACAACACCATGTGGTGCGCAGGCCGCAGCCGAGTCCAACTAAATTGTGTTTAGGTAACTACAATCATATAAAATAATAATAACAATAGCCCGGAGCCCGATCGGGCCGATAATCAGTCCATTGTGTCCGTCCGCTTAATAATAATCAAAGACACAATTGCTTCGATTATGAGACTGTTAATATATTGGACACAAGTGCTAATATCGCCCAAAGCACTGGACGTACTCAACATAAACGATGGTACTTCATATTTATTACAAATGGAACGATCTATAGCTACTGATAACACTAAACTACAATCAAAAGCTCATTGAAAACGCTTTAAACTTATTCGTTTAAAACTCATACCAGGGTTTTTGAATTCGCAAATGATATTACATTCAATCGTAAATATATAGAGGCAAAAGAATTTCATTATATTCCCCATGCCAATGCCAACACCCAGAGTCATAAAACGTATTGGTTGTTGATATTAAATGTGCAAATCTTTAAAAATACACATCTTAACAAGGAATAACCTGTCTTTAATATCGATATCTGTATACAGAACTGCTTTTGAATACTGGTATGAACACTTATACAAAAGACTACAGCAATTTGAGAACTTCGTCCAATATCATTATTCACTGCGAGCAAATAGCACACTAATCTAATAAGGCAAACATATATTTCAAATCTTTATTTAAGAACACATAATCCTCTCGAGATGTGACTGAATCATTCGCTGAGATTTATAATTTCAATAGGACAGCAATGAGATCAATGCCACCGTGTCGACAACACTCGGTGCCGACGACGTAAGCTCTGACAACTAGTCAAATAAATAACGTTCAACAACAAATATTGTAATAACCGAAGTCACGAGGCCTCGCATCAAATGATCCGGCTCAGTACAAATCAAATAAAAATGTGTCCAACCGGGAGGGCATTTAAGGACTATTGTCGTGTTACACTAAATACTAACCAGAATAAAGTTTCTTTAAATCCCATCCAAGTGATATATAATTTGAGGTTGCGAGTGAATTTCAAATTTGATCACACAAGATAAGAAGTATTTTCGAATGACCGTTCAAAAAAGGTAAAATTTTATGGGAACATTAAAGTTAAGTGGGAAATCCGAAAAGGAGTGTTAAAAGTCCAGCGAACAGATGGCGGCGCGGCGTTGATACAAACTCAATTATTTACACTCAATAAAAAGGACGTTATACGAGTATTAGAAAATAACCTGCTAAACAGTCAGATGAGCGCGAGCACACAGCCCGCCCATTTTACGAGATTACAAATTACTAACATCTATAGATAAAGCGCTCAGAACGATTATATACATATACGTATAGATCGCACCTATCTGTTCAAATGAAGCCATATATCCGTTGTAATTAAGCGTCATATTTAAAAGTTACGATAAGTAACTGCCAAAACTCTTCTGTTTTGCTTTTTGTTTAAAATTAACCAAAGAAAACTAAAGCGTCGTCGTGCAATTCTTTACTGAACATTGTCCGCTTAATTAGTTTCAACTCAACTTTTGACCTTATCCCGAGACGTGCAAAGTACCCAAAATTATCTCCAAGAAAAGTTTCCAGTTAATAGCCTTGAACGAATCCTTTTCACATTAGCTCACTTAATGTTTTCGATTACCTTGTGCTTTAAAATACTTCAAATATAGCTCAAGAGATTAAAAACTCCGTGGTAGGTGGGAAGGAGAATACGCACAGTTCTTAATTCACCGTGCTTAATCATATAGAGCTTTTATGACATCCTTGATTCGGTCACGGCAAATGTAACAAATGTCAGTAAAAAGCACAGGTAGACGCAAATATTTGTGAACAATTTGTAGAATTCACACTTAATAACAAGGTGGAGGCGTTTAATTTTTTTCTCCATGTGTCCAGGCGGCGACTTACAAAGGATAATCATTAGCCGCGAATGGTGAGCGAGGTGCTATGATTGACTCCATGGGATATTGCAACAGGTGACAGCTATCGGCGAGAAAATCACCAGTCTTTTTCTACACGTTTTTATGCTAATGAACAAGAAATTATAATAGATATTCAGAATACACTCATTTCAATATTTAAATGAGATAACAACTCACGTGTCTTTTTGCACCGTTTAATCAATTCAAATGCTTTTAATTAGTGTTTTTTGGGGGTACTAATTAAATTAGACTGAAAACTTATGCCGTAGTTTAAGGATAGGTACATTTAAAAATAATATAAATAATAATAATATTCTACCACATTTACACAGCGCCATCTAGTCCCAAATTAAGCAATTATATTTGCTTGTGTTATGGGTACTAAACAACTGATATACTACTTAAATACATTTTTTTTTGTAAATACATACATCATCATCATCATGATATATATGATACATACATATTATATATAAATTACACCCAGACACAGAACAAACCTTTATGCTCATCACACAAAGATTTGTCCTGGGTGGGGATCGAACCCACGACCTCCAGTTTAGCAGTCGGGTCACTAACCACTAGACCAACAGGCCAGTAAGTTAAGATTGCTTACAATTCTTGATAGATTTTCTTGGTTCTTGGACTAAATGACTATCATATTTTCAGATATTTTTATTGTTATATCTTTATGCACCGCCGTATATACGAGCGGTTAGCATTTTAGTTTACCTATTCAGTAAATACTTTTGAACGAAGAATAAAACATGACTAAATTTAATTTGACTGTTAATAAGAAGTTATTTGTGAGGGTCAGCCAGGTCACAGGTTACAAATTGCGGCAACTAAAAAAAATACGGCTTAGAAACTAGTTACTTTGCCCATATGCCGAATATTATGACGTAAATATTAATATATTTATATATACTTAAACATTTGTTACTAATCCTAATAGTAAAATAATTGGTAAGGAAGGCAATTACTTAAATTTTATAAAAACTTCCATCATCTCTATAAACTTCGGCAACGATATCAGCGAGCCACAATGCCTATTGTTAGTTCTAACAATCGCAATAAAAATGATACGAAACATTTTAAATCGACGGAACTACCTTGAACATAATGGAATTTTACATGATTGTAGATTTTACACGTGTTATACAAATGGCTTATAATTCGGAAAATATTTGTTGTTACGTAAGCGAGCCCAACCATTTACGTATAGACGCACATAAAATTGAACTTTTTTATCAGGTTCCTTTGTTTGTACGCACGTCACTCAAAACTGCTGAACGAATTTAAATTGTTATTTCTAGTTGTTTTATTCAGAGCCTGGGAACAGAATTACAGAATTTCGTCTCGCTTTATGTTACAATCAATAAAGCCGATTTGGCGAACCATTTTAGATCAAGAAATACAACAGTCATGTTCACACATAGTTAGTCATCAGCAACGATGAAATGAAATTTGAACAAAATTGATATAGTGACTTGGCTGAAACTAAGCCCCTGATTTTCATTAATTAAATATAAGGCCCATCTGATGACAAGAAATTATCCAGGCGGCATAGGGGAAAGACGCTTATATTAGGTAGTATTATTTATGTGCGATTGTCTGTCATCATCATTTCAACCCATAAACGTCCCACTGCTGTACCCAGAGAAATTTTTCGAATATTCCTTTCTCGCAGTGCTCTTGTCTGCATATGGTCTCCTTTGTCGCTTTTTACGACACCCAGGGGTTGAGATGGATTATGTATTCTTACTACTTACTATTTCGTCACCACACAGACGATTTTCTGTAAGATGTACGTATCTGCAATCGTTGTTCCTTTTTCAAGTTAAGGCATATATTCTTTCAGCACAATGATACCTAAAATGTATATTAGTCGATTTTGATATCGTTGTCAAATGTTTGGAAAATGACAGCGATATATTTTAATTTTAATTTGACAGTGATATTGAAACTGGCGTCGAATTTTGTAATTCTCTAGATATATTCTATAGAGAGTCTATTTCTGGAAAAATATTGAAAAGCACTAACTACACTATAAATATGGTAGTTTCACATACGAAAAATTGCTGTGGGACTTCTGCCTTTTAAAGAAGTGTGGAAGCATCATCCAAGCTTATCAACCATTTTTTTAAATTATTTATTTGTTTTCTAATAAAACTATTACTCTAAAGCAATATTATGAAGTAGATACTTGTTTTAGAGTAGATACGGAGACCACACAACACAAAGTCAACATTTCTGAGAGTTTGTTGAGCTGTAGTTAATGTCAACATAAATTAACTAACTTTTTATATACCATTAAAGCAACAAATAGACGCGGGTGAAGCCGCAGCAGACAGCTAGTCTCAAATAAAATATAATTTAAATCTTTTATTTATTATTTTACATGATATACGGACCTTAATATATACAACAATAATATATATCATTGCCCATTGCAAGGGCAGAGGTAATGCATTTTAAAATAATTATTTAATTTTACAATTAGTTGTAGTGTTACGCTTGTTATAGTGTAAAATCGTGTCAACCGTGACACGGTGTAAACACAATGGCAGTATAATTGTGTAACCCCTGTGTAACCCATGATGCATGTCTTTTATACATTTTACTTTATGATTTATAACTCAACATTTTGACTGTTACTTTTTAAATATTCATATTTTATTCTATTTTAGTTTATTGGTGATATTATTTTATTGCTACAGTTAGGTTGGGTAACCGCCGCTTAAGAACATCGGAAATGCCAAAGACGTAGCTCGACTGCTCGACCGTTACTTTAAAATTAAAAAGCCTTCTAACATCAATACAGAGCATCTCCTCTTTTCCTTTGATGAACTCAGGATAACATTATTCACAAAATAAATTAAATATTTTTATTATTACTGATTATAAATGACTTCTTGGAGGTTTCGAAAAAAGAAGTTTTAACTAAGTATACACAACTGAATTAAAACCTCACAATACAATACATAAAGCTGACATAGTCGTGCATTTCAGACGGTTATTGTTCTTAAAGTGGCCTTTTTGATGTTATTACATGCAACCTCTTTGGTCAGACACGACTTTAGCCTGCCGCTCTCCTATACTTGAGACTTATTAGGAATACAAAGCATCAGGATCGGTGTTGTGGTCCTGTACCTCATGTGTTCCGTTAATACCGCTAAATTATATAGGAGACGACTAAGTGACGCTTCTGTCCTCTTGTACCGCGGCCGATTGAATTTAATGGAGCTATTTGCGCAGACGCCGACAGTTTGGCGAGACGTGGTTAGACTGCAAATCGATACATCCCTATTACGTCTATCGGCGGTGAGATGAAAGCGTGTGCCTTACTTACAAATGATGTGATGAGACAAGATTGTATTACAAAATATAAAAGTCACTTTCAATCAGTTTTGCTATATTGCACCTGCAACAAAGTTTATTACGTTGAAGGGAAACATCCTGAATATAGAAACTGGTATCAGATAGTTTCTGATCAATATTGCTAAAATCATGTGCTGCGCACCGTGGCTGCGCATAATGCCTCGTCTTTTTACTCGTCATCATCATCATTTCAACCCATAAATGCTGGGCATGGGTATCCTCGAAAGAATGTGCGAGGAATTCAGCCTACTACACCATGCTGGCCAGACCGGATGACGGCTGGTATAGGATTTGTTTCGAATTTTCCTTTTACAAAACCTCTTTCTTTTTTATTTTAACAGCCGTTTAAGATGATGGAAAAGGTTTCAAGAAACGGGCCGCTCATTTGTCAATGAGCGGCCCGTTTAACTTTCTTCTCCATAGAAAATATGGGGTTTAGTACAGACCTATTGAGAAAACAAAATGTAATTAGCTGAATATTTAAAGTCGCAGACTAATATTACAAATGCGAAAGTACACTGTGTTTAATTAAATAACCACAGAAAATAATAAACATTAAAAAAATACTCAACATCACCTTGTATTTTTTTAAACCAGCCATTATTATTATAGCCATCAATTTTTTTAAACTCTAACTAAAGTAAGAACTAGTTAATTAACTTTAGAACAAATTGCATAAAACCTACATTAACCTTATAAGACGGAATATAAGTAGCAAATACTCGTAAAAATTTAACTTAAAAAATATTAAGAGGACCGAGTAGGTAATTAAAGTAAAGACTCATTTTGTACTGCATCTGTTATTGCTAACTCTGTGACTGCTTGATCGCAAACAAAAAGTACTAAATACGATTATTGGTTATGTTAATTAACTTATGACCTTCTACCATTCAGCCTGTTTCATGTACTTGAGTTTGCTTTTATTATGTCTAATTAAATATTTACGTGACCGTATTTCGCTCAGCAGGGCAGGTGATATCTATGTGAATAACTCAAAACTCTATGAGTTAGCGGTTAAAATATTTATTAGTTAAAATTCGAGCAACTACAAAAAAAAACCTATTTAAATAAGCTTGAGAAGCTAGAACTACGAAAAACCAAATACCGGTAATTTTGTATTTGTTAGAGCTGTTTCTGAGATAGGTATAATTTGCTTATATGAATTTAAAAATATTGTATTTTCTAAGCCATCTCATTTGATTGTATTCCATTATAAAAATAGGACTACTCATATTTTGCATTCGAAAAATAATATATACATAACATAGGCAATGTGTTTCACAAGAGGATATTAAATTTAAAAATAAATCACTCTGCTAAGTAGAAAAGTAGAAAATATCCTTTGCTTTCAGTACAACACTACCCCAAATAATTCTACAAATAATAATATGAATTTACATTATGTGAGCCTATCCTATCAAATTTTTGACCTATCCTATCAAAACCAGTAGGTGATGCAAGTCTCGCAAAATAGTCCTAGCGAAAATTTTTGTTAGACCTGACATAAAATTAAATCAGTTATTTCAGTTTATATTTATAGAAACACCCAATTAATAACTTGGTAATCTTGGCTTCTTCTTGTGGTTATTCCATGTTAGAAACATAGAAATCGTAAGCGAAAATCACGAATTAAATTTTGTTCCAAAATTACCTAAATTATAAGCGGAAATGTGCCTTGTTAATAGTAATATTATAGTTCTGTGTAGTGATAGATGAAGAATATATGTATTCTTCATCATAATGTCGTGTGAAAAATCGAAACAAACCCTATACCAACCCGTTTGGCCAGCGTGGTATAGTAGGCTAAATTCCCTCCACATTCTTTGGAGGATTCCGGTACCCAGCGGGGGGACGTTTATGGGTTGAAATAATAAATAGCTGGCGAAATGTGAGTGTGATATACCTCTAACTACCCCATTGACGAACAACCTAAAATTTTAAAACATTATATTAGACTAGCTGTTGGCTGCAGCTCTCTCGCTCTTTATTCGAAATACCTGGATAAAATAAAGTTCCTGTAGTATACGTAGTGCCATCCCACAGGATTGCAAATTTTCTGTGGTAAAAAATCGTCTTTGTGCTATTCCAGACTATCACTATGCCAAACATACGAATCCTTTCAGCCGTTCCTTCGTGATTCAGTAACAAACACCCATCCATTGATTCTTACTTTCGCATTTATAATATTAGTAGGATACCATTGATTCACGGAGATTACGCGCTAAGTTAGCTCGTTGACACGACAATGCACTAAGTATAGGCCGTGGTTAATTTATGCAAGCAACACGTCATCGTTCCTGAACGCTTCGTTATGGCGAGTAGTGGCGAGTAGTGCTTGAGCCCCGTAGCTACGCGGCACTGCCCACTACCCAACCACTTTAACCGCGCTTCGAGCAACGCGATCGTAGCGATCTGCGAAGCGTAGACCTCCATCCACTACGATATTTTTATCGCATGAAATTTAAGAGTACTTCGATTTAAGCAGAAATTTATTTACTTACCTATTTCTCTGAAGAAGACATACTTATTTTTAGTTTTATTAATGTAACTATTGCTCCAAATGGAAAAGATTTTTTTTTTTTAATCTTAGACACAACGTACCTATTCTATTTTTGTATTCATGTAGGTACCTTAGTATCCACAGGTGGACCATTCACCAAGTTGACAGACAACTACAAATATTTTATTCATTTGCCACGTTATAAATCTAGATGGATGGTGGAGTAGGGGATACTTCAAAGCGTAAAGTGTATAAAGCTCAGCGCCTGCGCATACAGCTAGATAATGACTGAGAGGCGTGTTACTTACAGATCATCGACATATTTAAGCAAAATAGCGCACTTACTAACATACTCTTATAGTACCTATATATCTACTAGTATTCTAATAAGAAAGCAACAAGTACTACCTACACCTATTAATTTAGCCAAGCTTCATATTTATGACTTATAATGTATAACTAATTATTTTTCACAATGACATAATTTATTACCATAACCGATATTCAATTGTATTATTTATCTTGGGTGATTTTGTGCTAATTTGGCTTTTACTTACAATATATTTCTCAAATCTATGTACAGTGAGAGTCTACGCTTAAGACCAGATTTTCCTCTCTCTTTCTCTCCCATGCCATCAATAAGTATCTACTACTTTAATCATTGCAATTTCGAAACAAGCTCAAACTGTTGTCGGTGTCGAATAAATTTTGTATAATGTAAACGTGATAACAATTTAAATTCCTCTGTAACGGGTCCGGAGCCGACAAAAACAACAAACAAAGTAGTCGGCTCGCGATTGGCGCAGAACACGCGGGGCGGCGCCAACCGCCCGGCCACTCCCGCCTCGAGCACGCAGTCTCGCTCACTCACCCAGTCCTTATCTTCCACTTCGCTGCGAGAGACGTGCGCCTCACGCCTCACGCTGCCGAGGTGCCGAGCCGAGGTGACAAACACCACATTGCACAACAGTATCGCGCGGAACCATGCCTCGGCCCACGCGCGAGTCCTACGGTGACCAAAAACCACCCTTTTCCTACATAGCACTGACGGCGATGGCGATCTGGAGCTCGCCGGAGCGCATGCTGCCGCTGTCGGAGATCTACCGGTTCATCACGGATCGTTTCCCGTACTACCGGCGCAACACGCAGCGCTGGCAGAACTCGCTGAGACATAACCTCTCGTTCAACGACTGCTTCGTGAAGGTGCCGCGCCGCCCGGACCGGCCTGGCAAGGGCGCCTACTGGACGCTGCACCCGCAGGCCTTCGACATGTTCGAAAACGGCTCGCTGCTGCGAAGGCGCAAGAGATTTAAGTTGCATAAAGGAGAAAAGGACAGTTTGAATGCTGAATTAGCAGCGCTAGCTAGCTTCAACAGAGCGTTCCTAGCGCGGCAAGCTGGAGCTCCACCGCCACCAGCAAGTTTACCTAATGGGAGTATGTACAATCCAACGTCAACGTTTGTTTCAAGACCTAGTCCAGAGCCACCTGAAGCACCAGATACGGCGGCACTACTTCCCCTAGGGCCGCGGCCGCGACGAGCGTTTACCATAGACGCTTTATTGGAGCCGGAGCCGCGGCGTTCGTCGCCGTCACCTCCGCCGCCACTGCCGCCACAGTTGCCACACTGCCCACTGCCGCTGCCACCACCGTACTTGCTGGCCGCACAGCGCTACCACGCGGAGCTTCTGGCGGGTCTGCAACAATCCTGCTTACCTCCCTTATGGACGTGGCGGGATACGAGTCAATTTTCACATTATACGCTTAATTCATGAATGGTAAGTCATTTTTTCACAAATTAAACCTTTATGTGGGCATTTTGTTATGCTTATAGTAATTGATTATGCATTATCAAATTAATAAATATCATTTTAGTAACATAAATAATACTAAAATGACTATGGTTATTATTGCCTCCAACTCAAAAATGCCAAAACAAAACAATGTAGGAACAATTATTGAGAAAAAAGGTTTTGTATAATTGTTGCTACAATAGCAAAACGACGCGCTTCGCAACGTCACAACAACGTAAACAAACAAATCAAAACAAGTGCATGAAATGTTACAAATACAAGCAAAAGATAATGGCCGTATCTAATGTTGAATGAATCCTACATTTTATTGATATGTTATTTGTAAACTATGGTTAGTATTTTTAACATAAATTTTGATTATTATTTTATGCACATTTTCAAAATAGCCTTCAAACTTATAACACCGCTTGTTTACGAGGAGAAAAGCCAAAAAAGTAGAAGAAACCAAAAATCTAACTATTTTACTTCATCATCATCATCAGCAACCCATTAAGTCCCACTGCTGGGCTCGGGTCTCCTCTCCTCGTATTTTACTAACCTAACGTCAAATCATTGGAAATTTTACTTTGGACTCATCAATATTTAAAACGTATAAAAATAATAATAAGTACTACAGTCTTCCTAATCTCTTCTTTTATCCTTTATTTAAGAGGATAACTTTATATTTTGTGTTTGTATTATATTATGTGAGGCCTATGTCCAGCAGTGGTCATAGCTGAGCTGATATAATGATTATATTATTTAATTGCTGAAAATGAGGATCGGCCGATATTTGCTGTGAGTAATATACTGAAACTAAACAATCCCACCATAACAATTTTAGAGAGGGGCACAGGGGATAATCACCGTTCATACTAAGCCCGCTTGTGAAAAAGTACCTCCGCTCTACAAAAGACTGCAGCCATAATTACAAAATTGTGTTTCTGCTGTAAAGTGCACTGATATCTGAAGCTCATTGGAGAGAAATAGAATGCTAAAGGGTTGGTAACAAGCATGTAATGCCTGGTGGTGTTACCTCCTGGTGTTGCAGGCGTCCATAGCATGCGGTAACCGTTTACCATCAGGCGGACAGTACGTCTGTTTTCCTCCGTCTTGATATAAAAAAGCGCTGGAGGCCACTCACCAGCTGGAACACAAACCTATCTAGAGATCTGATACGACCTATATCTGCAGCTGTCTTGTGTAAATATAGATGATTGAAAGTGTATGAATAAAATAGTAGTCAATTTGTATGAAATTTAACTTGGCCCCATTATATTCATTGTATAAAAGAATAAAAGAAAATACAAAATGTATTTACTGGATAACTTAAAGATAAATTTGAATAATACAATATAAAAATATTATATTTTCAAATTAATATTACATATTTTCATCGAAATTATTGAGCAATACGCGTAAATATAATTATTTATATTTATATACCTAACAAACTACTGCTATCATTTCAACCCATAAACGTCCCACTGCTGGGCACAGGTCTCCACCCAAGAATGTGGAGGGAATTTAGCCTACTATACAACTGGTCAGACGGTTTGTTTCGAATTTTCCTTTTCTCCCAGTGTTCTTGTCTGCCTAAGGTTACTTCCTCAGTCTAGTCGCATTTTACAACACCCACGGGATGAGATGGGGTAGTGGCATTATGTATTCTTAATCCGTCACTACACGGATAGCTACTACTAAAGTTATACTGAATTATAATTACAGAACTATTAAAATAGTTTTGTAATTGTAATTCAGTATAACGTTTCCGAAAAGGCTTGTTTTACCATTTTTGTAACAAGAAAATTATAGCATGTATAGAACATCTATAAATAATTTATGGGCTCATTGATAAAGTTACCTTATTTGGCATTATTGAATAAAGACTCATCATGAAACATGTAGCATATTTGTCCAGACAAGGTATTCGTAGATGCTATCTCTTCTGTCATTCGTCAGGCTAGTGAGACAATAATAATTTAAAAAAAGAAGAACTAGTTGACTAATAATAATATTCTACCACTAACTAATGTGGTAGAATATTATTATTATTTCATCACATCAGCAGTAGGAAGACCACTGTTGAACATAGGGGTCCCCATTACCAATAGCATCTATCCACCTTGTGGGTGGACGACTGATGCTGCGCTTGCCAGTGCGAGGTCTCCACTCGAGAACTTATCGGCCCCATCGGCCATCAGTTCTACGTGATAGTTATTATAATTCATTTAGTTTAAAAAGTCCATTTTTGTAAGCATTGAACTGGTCGTTGTTTTAATCCCTGTAACCGGACCGCATGTTATGAATTTGTTCCCGGCACAATACAAGCATTCATTTAACCAAAATTTATTCCAAATCAGTTGTGATTAGTCTCCTAAATTATTTGCGGAAACATTTTAAAAATACACATTTAGGCAGTATCTTAAATATATTTCTTCCTAGGTGTTTACTGTTTACAACAACTATAGTTGAAAAAAAACCTGTTTTGTTGTACAACAAAATAAACTGTAGTTTGTACAATGATTGATTGAATTCAACCTATGATGACCACAGCGAGGCTTCGTTGTCGTTGCAATTCCATCGAATTGTCACAAATAGATATTATTTAAATTATTTTGACAAATTTTCGACGCTGCGCCATTCTAATATAATAATAATTTCAGAAGAAATAATTCAAGTTTAAAAGTGACTTTGCAAGAAAGACCAATTGGAAATATTACAATTAAATGCACTAAGATTTTACTTTCAATTCCTCGTAGACCTTGACAATTTTTAAATTCAATTAATGTAATAAAATACTAGAACTTTACGCAATTATTTTATCAAATAAGTTTGATTGAAAACATCAAAACTAGTTGTTAACATTAATCACCAATTTACATCGACGATTATTCGTTTTTATTTTTCTTGATTAGCATATTAGGAACACCATTGACATAATTTTGTCATTATTTTTAAAGATTTCAACTATAATCCTGCGTAATTAAAGTTTAAATTTTTATAATCTTTGAATTATTTTAGAGGCTATTAAGTCTACTTCGTAAGATTGGTTAGAATATGTTTTAAATCTAAAACTCGCCAAGTACCTATAATCTGTAATTATATACATAATTTTGCTGATCAATAGATTTCTATCTAAAAATTTAATACAAAGAGCAGCGCTGTAAATTATTTGCAAATAATACTTAAATAGGTCCTGGTATGATCTAGTATATATAATTGTATTGTACCTATGCCATTTCAGTGACTTATCTGGCTTTATTACTTATTGGCCCGTGGTTATACAAACCTGAAATATTATAATACCTCGGAAACAAAGCACCAAATTATCGAAAACCGTGTATCTCATCTTATTAGATCATGCAGTTTGGTATTATAACCACAGGTAAT
Organism: Laspeyria flexula; assembly: GCA_905147015.1. NCBI lineage: Eukaryota > Metazoa > Arthropoda > Insecta > Lepidoptera > Erebidae > Laspeyria > Laspeyria flexula. The sequence continues at coordinate 14,150,787 of LR989950.1, read as the reverse complement.
GTTCCATATAGCTAAAAGAATCGTTCAACGTTCATCTCAATCTATCATTCAATTATTGTCTTACACGCCTATTGTATTACAAATTTATTACAAATATATGCAGTATACACTACGGTTAATTTGATTAATTTGTCAGCGAATAAATTGACAAATCACGATAAAATATATATTTACAAATTTACACACAGCGAAGACACTTACCTACCGTTACATTAATAAATACCTAATACAATGCGCCACCATCTAACAGTGCTTTTAAATTAGTAATAATAACGAAAAAAATTCAAATTATATTAATTAAAAAAAACCTAGTACTTAGGTAAGTTCTCCAAATTAGTATTTTAAATGTAAACAGCTTCGTGATGTTGCTTGACAGCCTTGTCTTGGAAATATAATCTTCATCAGTTAGCAAAAAAATATATATTTTAATAAACACTTAATTGGCTTAAATTAAATTACCGTTATGTCATGTCATTTCATATGGAGTGTATGGAATGTATGGTTAAATACTGATGAATTGAAATTGAATCACAATCAAACAGAGTTACTTTCGCATTAATATTGTTAGGAAGGATATTATTATGGTGTTGTAAGTTTCAGTGGTACTATTGTGGCACTGAAATGTTTGTTACGATCATCGAGGTTAAGCAACGTTCAGCAAGGTTAGTCCGTTAGATGGATGACCGTTTATGCCACTTTCAGCGTCTCTGTACTTCAGAACGCACGCAAATCCATTGGTCTCGGTTAAGTCAACTTGTAAACCTTTTGAGCAACTTGATAAATTCTAACACCAGGTTCTGTCTCTTAATATATTATATATATATGATAGGTAATAATCATAGTTATCAAAAAGTTAATATAAGTTTTTGTTTGTCCACAGGTGTAGCATCGGTGTAAAGACAGATCTCATGGTAGCTCTAGTTGTAAGCAAATGTCTAGAGACAGTTCATGTATGCAGTAAAATAGTTAGGTGATTAGTGATGGCAGACTTAGTGACCGCGGGGATTAGTGCGCAGACACGTGACGGCTAACAACATACTCAAAACTTTTTGGTGAGTTATATTTGACAGTTTTTTTTTATTTATTATATCGGCAAACCTAGAGTAGGGGCTACCCACATCTAGGTGGATTGACAACCTGAAAAAGGACGCTGGGTCGCACTGGATGCGGAAGGCAGGACGGGCGGGGGACCAAGTGTTATGGCACATGTTAAGAGTGGCAGGCAGTGGCCTGCAATAGGCTGAAATAATGGTGATGCAAAAACTGTCTATCACAGTGGCGTAGTGATCGCCTCGCCATTAACATCGTCGCCATGCCGAGTGGTCCCACACGAGACAAATATTCTTGTGATTTGCTTCAAGTCTGGGTATACGTTGCGTCCGTTAATTGTATGTTTGTAAAGTCCTCAGTGACACAGGTCTTGTTCACTAATATACTCTTTGTCTTATACAAAAGAAAGAAGAAATACGGCACAACGTTACATACTTAGGGCATTCCTAAAAAAACGTAACATTTAACGTTACTAAAAACATTATTATTTTTATCACCAAACAGAACAGGATTATGTTTCAAATAGCACATTGGGCAAATAGCATCCAAGGTTACGCGAGCACATACATGTTTCCTATTAGCTTCAAATCTTGTATTATTTTTAGGGCAATGAATTTTATGCACGTTTTTGGCTAAACATGTAATATGCTGTTGTAATTTATTGCATGTGTAAAGATGCAGTGGCATTTATTACAAAACGATTTTTTATACGATGAGATAGATTGCATCCAGTTATTAAATAGAGTTTACTAATAGCTATTCAATCCTTTGAAAGTCTCAGACTTAATAGATCTTTTAATAAATTGATTTATACGACAATAATGTTTTAAATCGTCAACGGTTAACCAATTTTTCATTTCATAATTATATAAATCACAGTTAATGTTCAATTTTGATATTGCATGTTTTGCAATAAATAAATATATATACAAAACAGCAGTATCTAATTGCGTGCTCAACATTTAAAATTATGTCATATTTGAATAGCTCACCTAGCGTCTTCGTACATATTACGTTTCTGATTTATAGCGGTTCAATTATTTAGCAACAAATACATCAAAGTACAATCAAAAACTCTTCCGATCATCTATTTCCAAAAATCCTAATAATTTAACGGGAGAGGACCTCTTCAAGATCTCGATATTTGACTGAGGCCTTGTTTCACCACTGCTGGTAGATAGGTGTATCCAAAATGCATTATGTCTAGAAATATAAGTACTCGTAGAAATCTGGACTAAGTATCAATTTAACCCTAAAGTAGGGCTAATACACTATTTAATTGTATTGCTAAATATTTTAGGCTACACATATTACAGTTGATAATTTTAACGACAATGATATCACATGAGCTTAGTGAGTTTAGTCATAAGTCATTATATAACTCATTCTTTGAACAAGAACACGTAATTTGTAACAGGTTCACTTTAAAGAAGTACAATCAGACATGTGACCATAACATAAATCGTTATTATATATATAGAAAAATGACACTTAAGTGTATAGCAGCAAACACCCTAATAGATATTCTTATCGTAGTTAATGATGATAATACTATATGTACATAAACGGATCAAAGTATAATTATGCAATAATAATTTGCAAAAAATAATTAAATTCTTGTAATTACAGTAATAACTGTTTCTACCATAATTAATTATTATGCCATTGAAAATAGAGTGTTTTGTTTGTATTATTAAATTAATATTTATTTTAGTGGTTATATAAAGTAATAGTTCTTTGTTAACTACGTAAATAATCAGAATGTTTACATTTCAAGAACGGACGCATAATTATATTTTTCACCTAACAAACTTTTATTTTATTCCCATATATGTAGGTACCTCAATTTAGATAAGCTTATTGTTACATCATAATAAACGTTAGGAAAACGAAATCATTGTTGAAGTCTAGTAAACCACCCATAGAAACAATAATTTAAAATTAGGGTCCCGTACCACAAAGGTACAAAATAAACCCTTATCGAGACCAGACAGAGAGAGACAGAGCCTTATGCTCTGTCCGTCTGTCACAGTGTTATATCTCGAAATCTACTTATGTTATCGATATGAAATTTGGAATAGTTTTAAACATTGCTGATTGAGAAAATGTTTTTATTTTCTCGGCGCTTTTGCCGAGAGGGGCAGGCCGAAATGGGGGTTGTAATTTTAAATTGAGACTATTACATCAAGTAGGGTATCAAAAAAAGGACTTTGTTTCCCACATTCTAAAACTAATTTTTATTTATTTTTACGCATCCCAATTTTTGTGTTAGGGTAAAAAGTTAAAAAAAAAAACCTTTCCCCCTCTTATCTCTTAAATTTGTGATGAGAAAAATGTGAAATAATTCCAGTTGATAGGTTATGTAAATATTACAGAAAAATTAAAATGAGTCTTCTAGCACACTTTTTTGTAATCACCAAAAAAGCCCGACCGCGTAACTAAAACTTTGCTAAATATTATATTTTATTCTCTTTCCACAATATAACAATTTGTTACATACACAGTTTAGAGTAATTTACATATTGGAAGATATTAAGTATATTGTGGGAAACTGGTGCCTGTTTCGGGCACCACTGCACCAGGTCTCCTAGTAATATTTGATGATTATTGGACACAGACTGATTCGAATTGGTTAGTGCCTGCACTTTTTCCTTTAATCCCCTTCAATAACCGACTCCAGCATTTAATTAAATTGACAGAATTCTGACATATTTTTCATATAAAATCTGGCATTTTTTTATTAGACAACTTATCAAGCAGTGGATTATAACTAAACTAATATAGAAAAGCCATTCTCACAATGAAGCAATATCAACCACCGTTTTTACGAACAATATTTTTTACAATTTATAGAAATTCGCACTTAGCATGTTATACAGATATAAGTTGACATTTGTTTGGCAATTATTATCTTCTGTAGATTATAATAAGGGTCAAATTTGCGCAGCGACGTTTGACATCTTGTTACGGTTTTACATTTTTTAAGGTACCATTCCAGAAAAGGGAAAAAACGGAACCCTTAGAGGATAACTCTCTTGTCCGTCTGTCTGAGATTCTAAGAATATTTTTCTCAAAAAATCGTAAAGGTATCTAGCTCTAGCTAGAGATTGCAAAGCCGAGTATTTGATATTGTGTTCAGCTGAACACAATATCAAATACTCGGCTTTGCAATCTCTTGGAGCTGTAAAATAATCAGAGTTCTAAGTAAAGGCAATCAAAAGATATAGCCATTTATGTTCCATTTTTTGGCCATATTTTCGTAAATGTTGTAACTACCTATAGGGTAGTTTCAGAGTCATGAAATTTGCCAACAAGTAATTGGAAACACAGTGCACACAAGACACCTATTCTCCAAATTTCATGATTCATCGAGTAGTTTAGATGAAACTATAAGGGTTCCGTTTTTGCAATACTGGCTACGGAACCCTAAAAAACCCATCGACAGTTTAATCTGTAAATTTGCTTTATAATGTGAACTTATTTCATTTGAAATTATGGATGTCAATATAGAAACTAATGTTTTTTTTTTTCTTTCAGGTAATGTGGCGTATGTGTGTGTGTTTCCGTATGGAAAAGAAGTTCGGTTTGAAGTCAGTAAGAACAATTCCCTCGTTAAATATATTTGCTATGTAGACGTAATTGTGTAAACTGTGATATCTAGGCTAGGTGTGGACTGTTTGTAAATATGTAAGTACATCTAAATGCATAATATTATGAAATAACAAGTATAATTTATTGCTATAGACGTTAGTGAAAGAAAATATAGAAAAAAACTGTGTTAACTGTTCTTCAGTGTTTTATTTTGATTTATTTTCTATGATAATTTATTTCTAGCAATTGTTTAAATAGTAAAAATGCTTAGATAGGGTTGTGTTTATGAAATAAAATCTGGGTGGAAAACAGGTAAGTATAGATTAATTTGTCAGAAAAGGAGTTTTCTTAGAGAAAACTCCACTATGAGCAATTATATAAAGTAGTGGTATTTTTAAATATGCACGGTACACACATAGTCCATTTTATCTGCAACCCATTAAAGTCCCACTGCTGGGCTCGGGTCTCCTCTCCTCTATCTAGAGAGCTGAGAGGGTTTTTTGGCCATAATCCACACACGCTGGCCTAATGCGGGTTGGTGGATCAGACATACACTTAGAATTTCTCCTAGGGTATATTGACTGCCCCTATATTCGTAGATGCTGTGACTTACATGTCAGAGCATCTAAAATAATATACCTAATTAAGTTCCTTTTTAAGATTACTAACACGTAGAATAAGTTTTACTAACAAATATGAGTTGTACCTAATCATCATCATCATCATCATATCAGCCCAATGACGTCCACTGCTGAACATAGGCCTCACCTAATTTCCGCCACAGCGAGCAATTTTGTGCCGCCCGCATCCAACGGCCACCCGCAATCTTTACCAAATAATTGTTGTACCTAATACTTGAAATAAATAAATTATTATATATGGGTTTCCTCACGATGTTTTCCTTCACCTTTAGCAGATGGTAAGTCATATGACTAGTACATATAAATTCCACAAAGTGAAATCCACATTGGTACTGCTGGTCGGAATCGAACTCGGACCGCGTGTTTAGCACGCCGGTCTCATATCCATTCAGCCACCATCGCTGCATCGCTTTTATTATATAGTCCATTTACTTTCTAAAAAAAAAGTATTAATTGACCACAATTACGTATAAAACCCCTGGTGGAGATCGAAATTGTGTAAAGCGATTGTTCCGAAAGCTATTCATGGAGATCACGACCCTCAGCATTGAGGAACATGATTGAAGGAAGAGGCGGATATAATGAACCAACGGTAGCTACCATTTAATGGTTGACAAGATAATTAAGATACTAGAACTGACGACCGTGCAAATAATTCGATTGAATACCCAAAACGTCTTTCTCTTTGTCTTTAATATTATAGATAGATCTAAGATAGGAATGGGTATATTTCAATTAATTTAGGCACTACAAAACTTTCCTCCACCGCATTCCAAAGAATTAATTTCGAATTCTATACTTTCAGAATGGAAACCAAGCATTCACTCACCGTTCATTCATTCCATTCACACTAATTACTTTGAATGGATAGGCGTACGTATAATGTCCATCTTTTGTTAACATTTTTAGATTTCCCGGACGCTTCTTGAGCTTTACCATCAATAGATAATGCGATTTTAATTACTTTGGTGATTACGTCAATTACGAAAATATTAACAAATTAGTCACACCAATACTCTAACATATTGCACTTTTAAAACGACAAAAATATAAATATTTTACGATTAAACATAAATATTTTTAATGGTGTAAGAATTTAGTATTAGAAAGAGTTTTTATTGTTAGATATTGCCATCATAGAATCGAAATAAATGATCTTAATATTCGTACTGGCAAATCTCTAAATGCTCTATTTTAGCGTATATTTGAATCTGTTTAGCTTGAAAGATAAGCCCCCATTAGATGATGTTTTGGGCAAAACAACGCCTACTAGTAATAGTATATTTATAATTATCATTTAGCTTACTTGGTAGCCGAGTTCGAATCCAACTGATAGAAACTAAGATATTATGTATTCTAATTTTTGTCACTACACGGACGTTTCTATTTAAAAGGCAAAATATTTTGATTTATTGTGTGTTTTGTAAACTTCTTGATGTTTATAAAAACTCATCACTAGACAAGAGATCGTACAAAGCTAGATATACTATTAAACGATTAATGCCGCAACTCGAACCTCAACTTGCTGTGTGTTCTGAACAAATCTCCATCATATAAATTTTCATCAATATCATTAATTATGATACAAACACACTCATAAATGCGTTCTTTATTTATGATTACATACAAACTTATTTAATATAGTACACACACAAAACCTTTCTCACATAAAAGAAAATAATGAACTCCATAGATAGCTGTTTTAGATAAAGTTATTTTACGACAAGCCTGCTTTGTACTATACTCATTAAGTTGGAAAAACGACCTGTTCTACACACAACTCATCAACACAAATACATTAGAAAAACTAGTACTGATGTTATCTCAAATAACAATATTGTTTTTAGCACTCAAAAGGGCTCTTAGTCTGGGTTTGTAATGACGACGCGACTTCATATAGAAGGTGTATAAAACAGTGTTTTAATAAACGTAAAATAATAAAATGCCGCCCCATTTGATACATAAACAGAAAAGAAAGGATCATCATCATCATCATCTCAGCCTATTGCAGTCCACTGCTGGACATAGGCCTCTCCCAACACGCGCCATAACACTCGATCCTCCGCCTAAAGAAAGGATGTTTTATGTCAATTCTAGCTGCGCGCCGCTGAGTTACACGCAGTTTAAAAAAAATCTTAGGTATGTAAAAATCCAGAGAGTCAGCTTTTTGTATTGAAACAATCATACTAATATTGAAAAGGCGAAAGTAAAAATTAAATTTGGTATGGTCCATAACAAATTCTGTCAAAATTGTTCCAGCAGCTGTTTGAACGTGAAAAAGCCACAAACACAAACGAACTTTCGCCTTTATAATATTAGTGAAGTTTCTTAATTACAAACGCACAGTTAAATAATAATATTCTACCACATTCACACAACGCCATCTAGTCCCAAAGTAAGCAATTATATTTGCTTGTGTTATAAGTACTAAACAACTGATATACTACTTAAATACATTTTTTTTTGTAAATACATACATATTATAGATAAATTACACCCAGACACAGAACAAACCTTTATGCTCATCACACAAAGATTTGTCCTGGGTGGGGATCGAACCCACGACCTCCGGCTTAGCAGTCAGGGTCACTAACCACTAGACCAACAGGTCTGACCAACAGGTTATGCATAACAGAACGTGTGTAACGCAGAAAAAGTTCTTGCTCAAATTGAACTACCTAACTGAGGTTGAAACTCGTCCATAAAAAAGACTTTAAAAATTATAACATTCTATTTACCATGGTAAGTAGTAGTAAAACTCACACATAGAAAGATGGACTCCAATTCCTAGACTTACAACATGTTGATCTTAATATCGGCTTGTCTGTGTCTCTGGAATTAGAGCTGACTGCGAGTAGTGATTACCACTCATCATCAGGTAGGCCGCTAACTTGTTTGCCACCTTCAGTAAGTTTAAAAATAGTTGAAAGACCAATAATTATATGCTAAACTAGCGACACATCACGCAACAAAATGATTGAATACCTTTACTTACCTTTAGCGGTTGACCTTTTTTATAATTCTTAAAAAGTGTAGGTACTAGTTAGAATCTTCATTTTATTTTAAATAAGCTTGAAATGTGAACAATAACCTTTCATTTGGTACCTCACATAGTCTAATAGTATCATCTTAAAATTCAAGCCCCCCCCCCCCCCATTTCGGCCGCTTTTACAGAAAGAATTAAAAATTAATTAAACTGTTCCAAATTTCATATAGATAGCATATGTAGATTCCGAGATGCAACGCTTTGACATACGGACAGAGCGAGACTATATAAGGGTTATTTTTGTCCCATTTTGGTACGGAACCCTACACCGTTAACCAGCAGTAGTCGTAGGTATACGTCACCGAGAAACTCACGTTTATACTCGTTAAATGCGCATTTATTAATAATATTCACACTAGAATTATGTATGTTATAATTTGTCTGTAACTATTAATCAATCACTTAAATACAACCTAAAAAGTGCAAAGTAGATAAAAAAATACCGTGAAGTAACCAGGCTCATTAATGAACTTAACCCTCATGATTGATGTTATTATAAATAACACTGAAATAATAATGACAATGGATTCAGATGATGAAGGAGGAGTTTCAAAAGCTCGTATAAAACTCATTTAGCCATAGACATCACAATAACACCGTAATAGAACTGGCGTAACGCTAGATGCTTTCCGAAATAGGAATTGGCAATTCGTCATACTTATAAAAGGCGAAAGCTAATAATGATAAAATAGCACTTATTGAAGATGTAATTCCCTTATTCGTTACATAGAAAGATACGAGTAATCCCGGAAGATTGTGTAAACTTAGAGTTACCGTAATGTAGATACTCTCAAGGGGCTATGCGGAATCTCGACATCGTCATCATCATCATCATTTCAGCCTATTGCAGCCCACTTACAGTCTTGACATGCAACATGAAAAATCTAAAATAGTACTTGGTCATGTCCTTAATTAGGACGCGAGTGATGGCCACTCAAATTATGGACATGACGATCATCTTGAACTATAAAGTACATACATGTAAAAAAAAATATTAGGTTTATTATATACATATTTTTAACTTACCCGACCTTTTTGCGTTGGTACGAATTATCAATTCTAGGAATTAACCATTCCATTAATTCAAACGGATTAATTAATACTCTGTAGCCTTGTGAACAATCCCTTTGTCACGGGAGATTATACAATTATTTTTATTAACGGACAGACAAAGAAGAAAAGAAAGAATCACCATTTTTCTCTCAATGAGTAGTGGTCTCCAAAGTAGTGGAAGGACTCGAAAAGGTTCCCCATTTAGAGCTCTTCCCCTGTCTTCCATACTACAGGAGGCATTTCATTTAAAGACAGACAGTGGCTCCACATTGTCCATAGCTGTCAAATAAAATGGCGACCTATGCGAATGCATAATGCGAATAAAATGGTGAATTTTCAGCTATTGACATCGATAGAATGTATAAGTTTGACTTTGAGTCGCCAATATCGCCAACATCATTTATATTGGTTACAATTTAATAAACAAACTAAATTCTCTGCTATTTTAAGTAATTACAGATTTGGTCGCTTAGTTATCAGTAGGACTGCTACGCAAGAGGTATCAGCTTCGTTCCCTGAGTCGGTAAAACCTTTTTGGCTATATTTTCTTGAAATTCTCATAGTATCAACCCGGCGTGTATAAAAATATATAAATAGCAATAGGCTTACCTCCTGTTACACCGGACAAACATCAATGGCAAAGTGTAGATGTAATGCACCTCTGTCTACCCCTTGGAAGAAAAAAGGCGTAAATGTTGTTCCAACAATTCTCGATAGCTTTCTAGTCCAGACTAATTTTTCTACAGCATTGCTATTACAATTTCTATCCAATGATTAGTTCAGCTTGCTTCACATTGAATAACTGCATACGTCCGCACAAGTAAGGGCGTTCTTGATTAATTTAATAAACGATTAAATTAATCCAATTATAGAAACTGTTAACCGCCTCTATTTAAACCTAGCGGAGCCAAGTAAAGCTGCGGAGCTTTACTCGTCGACGTCGTCAACAGTTATTACTGTACACTTACGGGGGTTATCTTCTCTATAAACATGCTATTTAACGTATTTCTTTTTTCATACGGTACAAATGGACAAACTGACTCTTCAACTTCATAACATCAGATAGAAGTTTAAATAAAAGTTACATGTATCACGATCACGGATCTCCTTAGAACGGCTCAGATTTGAATGTTAGAGTTTCAAAATAAAAGTAAAATAAAATAAATAAACAATTACTATACCAACCCGTTTGGCAGCGTGGTATAGTAGGCTAAATTCCCTCCACATTCTTTGGAGGAGACCCCTGCCCGACAGTGGGACATTTATGGGTTGACATGATGATGATGAAACTGTTGATATAAGTAGGCTATAGTTTTTGTTTACCGGTTCTATTCGAACTCTTTTGGGCCTATGCCTATGTCTAACATTCTGACCTGAAAATAAATAAGCCAAATCCATCATTTGATTTGACTAATTTCTTTTTGGGGTTCCGTTGTTCTGAATAGGAACCCTTATAGTTTCGTTATGTCCGTCTGTCTGTCTGTCTGTCCGAGGTTTTGCTAAGAGACCGTTAGTACTAGAAAGCTGTAATTTTGTAGGAGTATGTATATCAATTACGTCGACAAAGTGGTAAAATAAAATTTTGGAAACGATTTTTTTTTTACGGTAGCCCATACATGTGAAGTGGGGATGAATATTTTTTTTGTCGTCTACCCAATCGTGTGGGGTATCGTTGAATAGTACTAAAATGACTTGGGGGTTACTAACATTATTTTTCGATTTAATGGTCCATTTACGAAATATTAAACTTTAACGAGCAAATTTTTGTTCCAGTAGGGCGTCCCCCCCCCTCTAAAAGCTAAACTGCTAGCTTGAAAAATCTGAAAAAATTCATGATGATAGTGCATTTTATGTACTTTAAATGAAAAGTATAGCGGTTAAGATAACTTTATTAGTTTAGCAGTAATAGACGTTAAACTTCGGTGTTGGATAATTTTGTACCAAATACAAAATCCTTTTCAGAATAAAGAACAACAGAATTGTACTATATTATGATAACGGGCTACTACGTAACCCTGCACTGTGCGTGGCCCGACACGCACTTGGCCAGTTTTTTTTTTTTGTTTTTTGTAAGTGTCAGGACACAGAATGTATATTATGGCAAACATTTAAAAATCGAATGGAATGAACATTTGAAAAATCAAATGGTGATGGTATTTCTATATAACTAATAAAAATCTTCATAAACCATGCGAACCGACTTCTTGTGTGTAGAAAAGAAAGAGCTACTTGTTTGTGTGGGAAAATGTACAGTAAAATATAAGCCAGTGTTATGCTAATAAACGTGTGTGGGCAAATGTTTATATTAGTTTTATTGTACGAGTAACTTCCCATCTATTACAACGCGTATTTACTGTCATGCCTCTTTTAGTTGAAAGACAAATACGACACACACAGGCATCTGAAGATAAATTTAAATAACAATGGTACATTTTTATCCATTTATTTAAGAGTTTTACGCAAATCAAAGGAGAATTCTAGCAATAAATGGAAATCGAGAAACACACCATCATCAATACATAACAAATATCGTATCTTTGACAATAAGATTACGAAAGTAACTCAAAAATTAAGTTATAAGACTTACTTAGAGAAACTCTAGAAGATACTTTTTTCGGAGAAGTAAAAGCCATCACTGTATAGAAAAACTAAAAGAGACAGTTAAAAGTGATTAAAAAAGAACTTAGTTAGTATTTCTCGCAGTGGAATGTTTGTAATACAAAAAAAGAGACAAGTTCCTCTGCGCCAATAAGTTGAAAATAAACTTAATCTTAAACTTTTCATCATAATTAATATCAAATAAGGAATACCGTACAGTATGTATAGATACATGAAATTATAAAATAGGCTAATGTAGTCTACATTGTAGACAAAGGCCGCAATTGGTATCGCAGTTCGCATCACAACTCGTAGCTATTGTCTACGAGTTTCGTAGCAAACTAATTTCGGTCATTTAATTGAATGCGTTGTGGACTTGGTATGTAGAAACGCTGCTACAATTTTTGGAACTAATTAAAGTGAAAATTCAGAAGGTAGACTAATTGCGCTAGCAATTATTTGTTGGTACAGTGAAATGTAATGCAGACTTTGCATTATTATTTTTTTAAATTTGATTTTTAACAAAATTGAGGATAATATTATATTGCAATATTACGAGTAGGTATATTAGTAGTCTATACATCGAGTTTGAGGTTATCTATCTACGCCAAATAAAGATAAAGTTGTTTATTTACTTTAAGGCGAAAGACGTTTGCAGCACCAGAAACATCACATGCACGTTGCTGAGCCTTTAATACCCCTTTTTTTTTTCTTTTTCACCAACAGAAACACAACGCTAACGAGGAAATGTTATTTTACAACTGTCTTCTGTATGGCAGATTAACTATCCCAGACGGGTGGCTTAGTTTTTCAGCGGGGGTTACCCGCTGTGTGATGTACGTGTGTGTGTGTGTGTGTGTGTATGGTGTGTGTTTGTGTGTGTGCATGTGTGCCAGTGTGTCGCTGGGTGTGTGTTAAATATTTTGTAAAACATTTGCATGATGTTTAAATAACCAAATAGGATAAGGGCAATTATTAATATAACACCTATTTGATTATTTACCCTAATTGTATTTGAATATCTATATACTTACGCATATGAGTATCCAAAAATAAAACAAAATATTAGATTTGAAGTCACATTAACATTAAACCATTCATAATTTTTCATAAACTAACACTTGAATACGGAAAATATAGTCGTTAACACGTCCGTAACTAACTTTACTATTTCTATTCGCCTGTTGAAAATTAAAACGCAAACCGGACAAAAACAACAGAGGTAATAATATACTGACAAATAAGTCGTGTATAATAGCGTACAACTAAGTTATGACATAACAAAACGAATAAATAATGTTTAATTTTATTTGTAGTCTTATTTACACGTGCCCTTTGTAACAGAGAGGCCGCATGTAATGTTATATGGCACTCTATAATATATATACGGCTTAAAACACTTTATATTCTAGACTTACATTGCTTTCGTACAAAGATGTCAATGAGTAGTTTTCAAGAGTAATTACTGAAAGTTAGAATCTGCAGTAGCATTTAATAAATATTGCAGTGATGCTTAATTATATAAAGTTTTCCACACAGAAAATGGAGGAAATTCTATGAAGATGAAGTAGGAAAACTAAACAAAGCGGCCCTCATTAGTTAGATAATATGGTATCTATTGATGTTGGGTTATCACACTTATCACACACTAAAAGTCGCGGAGGGCTTCGCTCCCGTCGTTCTTTGTTTAGCTACTGCCCAGCTCCTATTGGCCATAGCGTGATGTCATATAGCCTATAGCCTGCCTCGATAAACGGGCTATCCAACTTTTCAAATAGGACCATTAGTTGAACAACACATCGCCTGATGGTAAACCACTTACCATCAGGCGATGTGTACCGTAACTTATGGACACAATGGAACAGCAGGAACTCAACGCAATGTTATTATGGCTGCGGTCTTCGGCAGGGCGGAGGTACTCTCTCATGGGGGTGTGAGACATCTCTGCCTACGTCTTCAGGGAAAAAAGTCATCATCATCATAATTTCAACCGATAAACTTCGTTAACATGAAACGTTGACATGAAACAAACAAACAAACACTACAGCTTTATATTATTAAGAATAGATTTTTTGTAAGCATTGTGCTATCTGTGGCAGGAATCACGTTGTCAACTGCAAGTTGTGTCTTTGTACTGCAACCACCCTTAGTTGAGGATAATAAACAAGCAGATATATTGCATGTTTGTCTGCTAGAATATCATTTTAGAAGTATGTCAGTAGGTACATTCATTCGAAATCACCAATAGATATCGAACTACAAACTATATACGATGAACTGTAGTGTATATTGTTTAATAATACAGTTTCATAATAAACATTCATCATGTTGTCATCAAAATATTTGAAGGCTATGTCGGCAGGAACTTTTCAAAAGTCTATTATACAAATTTTGAAAGTCATAACTTAATGAGTTTAGCTTTTTGTTAGTGTTGCAACCTCACGCGTCTACTTAGAAGTGTCATTTCAGCCCATCCTTACATAAAATAAACGAACAATAGTCATAGGTAATGCCTAGGTCTTGTGTAATTGTTAACGCGACCCTCCTTAACATCCAACTTATTCAATGGCAACAAAGCTCAGCTCCATAAAACATCGTAAGTCATGCCTCAGCATCGTCGGCGGCCGGCCGACAAACGATATGTCACGGCACGTAGTACAATGCAAACAGTCGGCGTCTGTGTCGGCGCTTGTGATGCTCTGTGCCAGTGTCACAACACTCGCAACACACAAATGTGGCGGGGCCGCGGCGCCGCGACTAATCGCGCGACAATACCGCCGCGCTGGCCCGCTATGCCGCACCGAGCGATCAAAGCCGCGCGGTGGCGACAAAGCATTTGTGCGCGGGCGGTCGCTCCGTCGTCCGTCGCTCACACGCACGCCGCACACCGTTGACACCGCACACGCTCTATACGCTCGCACTCTCGCACATTACATCTCGCACTACTCAATGTCTAGTGCGAGCTGTGACTGCCCATCGTACAGCGCCAGCGCCTATCTCGAAGGCATCACCGCTTAGATTTATATCAACACCCGTAACACAAGTAGTTTAGCTCTCGCCGTCGCCGTCCGGTTGGAGATATGAGCCGCCTGACGCATCATTGGTGCGATTGCGAATCGAACTCAATCAACTGTCGAGATTTTATTAATCTATTCTTCATTAGACACTACCGTCTGATCTGCCCGCTTTCAATTGAAACAATATTTAATGCTTCGCCGGCCCAAGAATAAAATAAAACGGTAGAACCATAAACATTCCACATTTATATTCGACCTCTGACGGCCGGTCGGACGCTGCGTGCTGGCTCTCTGTCCCCCGCGCGTGCTGCATCCCGCTCTGACTGCGCCGGAGCGTCTGCGGGCTCCGCGCACCTCTCTGTTTAAAGATCCGAGAGGGAGATAAAAATTGTATGGCTCATAATGTTTTAACAGTCTCATCGTTTGAGCGCATCAAGCCGAGGTCCAATTTAATTTTCATCCTCGGGTTAGTAATAATTGAGTCGATTCGTTCTATGCGGCGAGAAGTTAGCGCAGAAGCCGACGGCTGTTTCAGAGCCCACATAATCGATTTCTTCTAATTGATTATTTCGACTCTCGCATCTGGTACTTGCCACGTCAAGAGTCTATAAATGAACTACCAATCTCGATTACCATTAACTTTCTTTCGAATATGTGACTTGCGGCTCTTAAGTGTGATTCATCTGGTTAGTTTAGTATTAAAAACACTTTTAACTGCCACGAGTTAATTATTCTCCTTATTTGTGTAGCCAACCGCTATCATGAAGTGCACACGTAATACTTCGGGATCGTGTTATACTTTTTTCATTCTTTCAGTTAAAAATAAAGTAACTTTCGCGATGTTATTATCTCACACACAATAATTGGTCACAGTCGTCAACAATGGCAGCTACACACCGGTCCAAAAGAACCACCTACATCACAGAGAACGTCTGTCGGCGAGCCACAAAGCCTCTTGACATATACAAATAAATAACATCGGAACAACAAATATTTTAATAACCAGCTCTAAAGAATTGTTGAACGCTTGGTTACAAGTACTACATGCGTGACACGCTGGACCGCCGCTTGTCGCGTAGCTCTGTGCGTATGCCACCTGCGTACCTCGACACCGTATTTGTCTGTTCAACAAGCCACTGTCACTCCAAACCACATACCAATAAGTACCATTTTCATATAAACATTTGCACGTGCAAATACGTAAACATGGGCAGACGGCATGACCAATGTTAGCGAGATGGATTCAGTGGTGAATAACGCTCTTTTCGAAAACATAAAGTTTTATAGCGACATAAGAAACGGCCGATGGAAAATCGGGAAGGTAAGCGTGAAATGTGGCAGATGTGTCGTCATAAAACGGACACTCGGTCCGTCATGGGTTGGCTTACACTATAATAACATATATGTACTTACCAAACATCCTTATAGTGCATCTCATAATAATATTAATTACCATATAAAAACCACAAAACTAAACATAATACATCATAATATGTATCTGAGTTACTCTATATTTCAAAACTTTTTTATTAAAACCTTGGACTAAAAGCAAGAGATTTCTCCATATTTTATTTTCCGATAGCGAATATACAGACATAGACTCTTACGTTCAAAATATGTACTTACATAATAATACAGTAGCATTTCAAATATTCAAATTTAAATACATCAACCCTCCACTTCATTTATCTAATCGCCCGGATATTAATTAAATATATACAAGTTGATATTGAAATTGCGCAACGAGATATAAGGTCCGTCAAATCAGTGCCACATTAATATATTAGATTTGATAACACATAAAAGTAATAAAAATCTTCAACAGAATATGATTTATGTCGCTGACGCTTCTCAGGCAGCCGTTAAAATCTATGACACTACTTCAATCATCGATTTCGATACGACAGTAAGTAGAGAACTGTCCCTTTCACTCGTATTTACTTGTTACATCGCACGAAAGAAACAGTTATATTTATTTTTTATTTAGAAAATAGTCACATGCAGATTTTGGTTTAAGAAAATAACAGAAATACATGTAACTACTTAGTGTAACATTGAGTATAGCATCTACTATGGTTAACGATTTTGATATAACTAATAATATTATATCGTTAACCATAATCCTCTGTTTCTGAGACCTGAGAATTGTGAGACCTTTCGATCACAAAAGACTACGATACCACGAATTTTAAACGAGATTTTGTTTCTATTAGTATTGACATATATATCACCGAAATCATCATATAAGCAGCAGGAAATAACGACCTTAATAAATATGTAATAGATATCATTTTCCATTTATGTTAATATGTGAAAATGGTTAGTTTTATTCTCTACTTCAGAGTGACCGACACATGAACACACAAGGTCAATTGGAAACCCTTCTTAAGCTACGTTACACATTATGTAAAGAGCTGTATTTGATTAGAAGACGGTCTATAATGTTATGTATATGTAAATAGTCGGACATTTGGTGGAATCACTTAATTAAGTCGGTGTATTCAGTCATACAAGGTCTCATGAATAATTGACAAATCGCCATTATACAACGACGTTTCTAATTCAATCATTTGATTTTCATCATTAGTTTTACAAATATGCATGCATACATTTATTAATTTAATAAACATTTATTTGCATATTAAATGGTTGCCATTTCAGTTGTTTGAGTTATTCCTTCCTTCCCTGCATTGGCATACTTTAATCGTGATGATTAATCATAATTTAATTTACATTTTAATTAGCAGCTAGGAGTATGAAAATGACATCGCCTATGGACCAAGACGTCGCTGATTCGCTACCTTATCTTAAAAGAAATCGGCTACGATAAACGCTTGTAAGTAGTATAAAAATAAAATAGTAGTAGTACAAAAATTTAACACTACTGAGATACCTATTGGCGTTATGGCAAAGCAATAATTGAAACGAGTTCTCACTCTCTAGCTATGTCATTGAATCATCATTTTAATAATATAGTCCATTCTTTAAGTAAATTAAATCCGTCTAACCGTTAAATAATTCTGGATCAGTCCTAGACAGAGGTTTGTTTTCAACTAAATTGAAACTGATTGCTTAGATTGAAAAGTTCTCAGTAGGTAAGGTATTACACCAGTGAAATTATTAGTATTATCTTTTGAATAAAGCCTGAAGAAGATTCAAGAAACAGAAGCTCTATAACAGTATATTCTCGACATTCGATTTAAGTAGTCGATTTTACAAACATTATCGTAAATAGCGCCTTTGTGTCTGGTCTTACGGCCAATATTATGGTAATATTTTCACCCATATTTAATAGAAATGAACGTAGTCAACAAAACATAGATGTACATTAATTAGTCTATCATAGAAAAAATGCTTACTGCCGCACTCAGAGACGTCAATGAGCAGTAATCTGTCATTAACACAATTTTTTCATTGAATAATCGTCCTTAGGTGTATAGACTTAAGTATTACACGTTTTTACTAAATAAACTTTAAAGTTAAGTAACGTCTTTGTGTACGGCAGTCAGTGTATCAAAAAATCTCTTCTAATGGAAATTGATTGGAATCTTTGAGAATCAAGAATAAGACAAAAAAAAAATTGTACCTAAAACTCTTCAATCATAAAATAGGTACCCACATTTAATAGCGTTCCTACTGGCTTCGAGTTCATGGCTGATTACTTGATAGGTACAGGATTGGTGGTAGTGCGATAAAGGCGAGTGGTCGACTATAAAAGCGCGAGGTTAGCAGACAAGCCGGCGAGCCGACCAGACATGCGGGCACCGACAACCGCTCCAGATGCTGTCTTCATCAAAAGATAAGTACTGTTTACAAGTCAACGTTTTTATTAGAGACGAAAATAATACCGCAGTGAACAATTGATTTTATATAATGTATGTCTCTTTGTTAGTATTAAGTTGTCGTTTATTTAATTGTGGAATAAAAGATTACACATTTAGCTAACTGCTACTATTTTACAAAGTGTAATTAGCTAAAATATTATTATCATTTTAGCTAATTACACTTTGTAAAATAGTAGCAGTTAGTTATTTTATTTCCTATTAATTTCCTTTCAATACTATTAAGCTCACATGAGTTTAAGCGCACCTTAACACAAACTGTAACAAAATAACGAATTAATAAATTATGATAATTTATAACTAAACAGTAGCTGTTTCTCACAACCTCGTACGATATTGGAACGTACATCGTATTATGAGACTAAACTGTGACTGTATCAAAATACCATAGATTTAGTTAGTGCTTCAATTTGCATCTTGTACACGTACGTAAAATAAAATATATGATTATGATTTAGTCCAACAGTAGTCTGTTAAAACCTTATTAACGCGACAAAATAAAAATAAATAGCCTAAGTGGAAAAGCAATAGCTGATGGTTATAGCTTCGCTTACAAATATCGATCACGAAATAGCCCGCTTTCATCTCATAAAGTTTTTCGCGTCTTTTTGGCCCCGAATCCATCAATTCTCGTGATGGATGGACCATTGGACCCGAGTCAGGCAATCGAAATTCAAATTCGCTAAATCTTCCCACACGGCATCGAAAACAGGTCGGATCGTTAACAGTGTACGCACTCTGCGCCGAACCTTGTGTTTGGGTTTTTTTCTGTTTGCTCTGGAGATATTCGCCCTGGGGACGTGCAGGGGAAGAGCAGGGCAGGGAGAGGCGGGAGAGATGCGTCGGCGCAGACGTACGGGCAGCAGAGGCGTGATTACAGGGCTGTGCGCAGCTAATCTCTCCACCAACACGGCCGGGCGGCCGGCCGCTACAAGGTATGATTCCACCGACGAAAACTTTCCAAATTACTAAACTTATGACAGTTTTAGAGAAATTTGTAACATTACATAAGAAAATAATGCCATTTGACGACTTATTAGTGACTTCCGTTAGTCTTAATTAAATTTTCTTTCTTATTCATAATTTAAATAGCATACATACATCTATAAGCATCTACTTAAAGTGATATCGTAAAACTTGTAGGCTTGGACGAGATTACGAGGTTTAGTTAAACTGATTGGTAGGTTAAAGCTCTCGAAAATGAAATATGGAGCTCATGATTCCTTATATAATGCCATTCATAGGAACAATAAAGTAGAACAAAAAATAAGTAATCTAAATTAGTTCCTATCATCATGATACCCCTTAATATTATTGATTACGTTGACCCTTTTAATAAAAATAAAAATAACTTTTGGATTAAGTATTTTGAAATGTTTATATTAACAAGTTACAGCTTAATGCCACTGATATCGGCTAAAGAAAATATATTACAAATTAAATCTTAAAATTCAATTTGACACCATTCTGACAGCGATTTGTTTACAAACATTCTACATCTATTTCGGCCTGAGTATAAAATAAAAGAAGGCATCGCTAGGACAAGTGCTATTTCCACTATCTACGAAATACTTACTTACTAACTGAATACTCGTAAGTAACCTTACGCACTCTATCAGTAATCACCAATACTATGACCTAAAAGAAAAGCTTTTCGCTAAAGAGTGCGTGATTCTTCCACTCAATATACAGACTCATTATTCATCATAATCATAAGTTAAAAGGACAAATTTTGCCGCTAACCACACGTCTCTTGCGTTTTTTACATACCGATAACGAATGGAAATATGATGTGTCTTGTCCCTCTGAGTTTCTCGTTGGCACGAAAATTACTTAAACAGTTTTAAAGTGCCTATCAGACTTGTTTATGCCTCTGTACCGGCCTTTTGAGAAGGATCGTTGTTTGTTATTTTTAGGTTCCTTGTTGTTTAAGAAAAATCTCTCATGAGTTGATTGTTTGTAACAGAGACCTCTTATAGAGCTTGTAAGAGAGTCTTTTATAGAGCTTTTTGACATTCGATTCTCGTTCATTCTATCTCAGATAAATAGACACAATATTCATAGCTACCATTTTCTCTAGACTGCCTTTATATATTAAATGTAAGGGCTTAAAATTTTTCGATAAGCATAAAAAATATCGAATAATTTTACGGAACCCAATAAACTAATGGCATATCGGTATTTTACGCAAATTATAATTAATTATGTATCCAACTTATAGTATTATGTATATTGACTACTTATTTACATAGCTTAAATATTATGTAAACTTATTGGCATCGTTAAATTAATAACGATCTTGATACAAGAAACACTTTAACAGGATTATTACCTAACTGAGCGTTATACCTATGAATTAAAAATACAATCATTTTAAACATTTCACTTCGTCTGTGTCCTACATGGAATATAGTGAAGTCGATGATATTGCTCTTTAATATGCAGAACCAAAGCAAAGTTTTATATTTCTGAATGTTTTATACCTACGTTGTTTTTACAGAATAAAAAACCTTATTTTGAATACCTTTGTATGAAAGTCAAATAAATAATCACTGCAGTGTTTTTTACGTGAACATTATTAAAACTTATTCGACCATAATTTGGTAGACCAAGGAGGACTTTTATTAAACAGATGAAGTAGAAGGTACGGGTGGTGTCGTATCAGGAGGTGAAAGAAAAAAGAGAGGATTGGAAGTAACTCTACCGACAAGAGCGCAGCAGCAGGTCCTAAATGAAGAGAGAGACCAAAGTCAAAGTCAAATCTTTTTATTGATTTGGATCACATACATGATACTTATGAACGTCATACAAGGTCAAAAGAAAGTATATACTTAATATATATAATAGTAATCCACCATAATCTAATACCAGTGTTCTAGTTTCGCAAAAGGGGTGTTATAATATATATCATATATTATGAATAAATCATAGATCGCAAAATGTAGGTGTGATCACCTGATGCTAAGTTCTATTATGTTTGTATTATTGCTTTTGAAGTCTATGTACTTATAGATGTACCTATTCCGTGGGAACAAGATCGCGCCGCGTGATAGCGCCATCTCATAGAACTTCGGGATGGAATTAACATATCAATGAATCAGCTAATTTGGTGATAAAAAATTACAAACAGAAAACCCTAATATACAAAGAACGATTGGTGATTTAACTGAACACAATAACAAATATAAAACTTAGTAATTAAACTTAGCAATCGGGAGAGTGATCCATCATTGGTACAAGTTGGGAACGACTATAACACGAGGGCAATGACCTCGGGTAAATACGTTGTTCCCAGGGTAACCAATGTATATGGAGATAGAACACTCAAAAAACGTATCCCATACTTATTAAATAGTTTACCTATAGACATAAGAAAAGAGCCTGCATATTCAAAATTTAAAAGTAAAGTAAATTATTATCTATGGCAAGGATTCTAAAAAAAAATGTTATAGAATCCTTGCCATAGATAATAATTTACACCTATGTGAAAAACCTACAATAGAATTTAAACGTGTTTATTCAATAATTTTAATCAAAAGTCTATATATTTTTACAATGTATAATCTCCATTTTTCATGTTTTTTAGTAAGTATATATAGATGTGATAAATACATTCTGATTTCACAGTCAAACTGTACTAAAATACAGTTTTGTGAAACAAGATTTTTAAATTATAAGGCATACAATGTACTCTAATTAATAAATAAATAAATAATAATAATAGTAAAACAACTGCCGTTGTAGTACTGTCGGTTATAAGTGAAACACAAGAAAATTGTAGAACAAACTTTTTTTTTAAACGAACGTCATTGTCTGACATATTTTACTTAAATCTCTCTCTCTCTCTCTCTCATCATATGACAAATATGTCTATACTTTATATCCAAGTAATCATAAATAGGTTGGCATTTAGTTCGACATTCAGATGAAATGATACTTGAACTTATCGATAAGCGACGTCGAAAGGTGACCTATATCATATGTCAAAATCGTGAATAAAATCGACGATCTAACTTTGACGATAGGCACATACGTTTATAATATTTATGGCCCCTCATTAACGTAACTCCACAAATACAGGCTGTGAATTAATAAACTAAAATCGTTCGCTTGCAAAAGCAATCTATGGGAAACATTTCGATTAAAGTTCAACCGAAAAACCAAAGAGTTTCATGACGCTAGTTTTCTCGAGCAAGTCGTAATTTACTGATTGAAATATCGATATCGTTTTTACCACATATGGGTTAAATGAACGTTTTTTAGAAGATATGTTGATTTGAAACTAAACCGGAAAACTTCATAGATGGATGCTATCAAATCGTCCGGCTCGAAGGCCCATTCTCAATTTTTAAGCCAGTTGACTTGAGCGAATCGCATCGCTAAAGTAGCACTGGGCAGGGCACATAGCTCGTAGAACTGATAGCCGATGGGGGAAAAAGGTTCCCGAGTGACGGCCAAGTATTGGTAGGCGCAGCGCAGGACGGCTCCCCACCAGATGGACAGACGACCTGGTCAATGTTGCGGATGGCCGTTGGTTGCAGGCAGCACAAAACAGCAGTGGATGTCGTTTTGCTGATATGGTGATGATGACTTGAGCATAACTTTAAGTAACTGAATTTTTAGTAAACTTTACTTAAATTTTACTTTGTAATTTGCTAGAAATCACAGCAATTCTTCTTAAATTGTCTGGAAATAGTTTTATTTGTCTTTGTTACGCATCAGAATGAATAAATGTAGGTCCCTTTGTGTGTCACTTCGTTCGACTATTAAGTTAATTATTCTTGTAGCAAGAATTTATTTAGAAAAAACATACAGCTCACACTTACAATAACCAAAATATAATATCAATAGATAACAAAATTATACACATATTATATTTAGTGTAACCCACAGCGTTATCGGCTGTTCATAAAATTAATTAGTACCTAACTGTTTGAACACGAGCGAAACACAAGTTTGTATTTTACAATAAGAGTAGTCTACATAGATAGGTATTATTTCATATACGTTATGTTTATGCATATGTTTAAATATGTACTTCATTATATTAATTTCATACATAATAACATTGTAGTAAAAATAGTGATCTCACAGTCAAACTGTGTTTGAGACATGGTATCTTAAATATCAAATGTCATACAATGTACCTTTTTATGAAGCAATAAATAACTTATTTTCGTATTTTTGTTTTGTTTAGTACTTAGTTCTGTAAATTTTATTTTATTGTATATATAATATGTAAATATTTTTAATATCCCTTAATAAATAAATAATAATAAAGTTTAAATTAAGTCAGAAATGTCATTATATCTAGGCGGTAAATAAAACTAAAATACCATAAATATAAGTAAAATATAACTGTTTATCACATTCTTGTGTCGGGTACATTGAACCGATTTCAAATAAACAACCAATAATACTTGTAAGATTGAAAAACGTGACTATTGTTACAATGAAGTATTTACGAAAATACTAAATTACATCTAACGTTTTCCTCCAAAAAACCAAAGAGAGGTATGTCATAGCTACGTTTAGATTGTAATTCGAGACTCCGATTCTTGACATCGAACTTTAAATAGAAAAGCCCAAAAAAAAAACAAATCTATATTTAATATTAGGTACACTAACTCATTTGTTAAATGGCGTCAACGAAGCAACCATACAAACATAACGATTTAATAAACTTATAATAAATACTATGCAGTCCTAAAATAAACGCTCATAACATTTATAGCTATTATTTCTAGATAAATACTATTGATATAGACTGAGACTACCGGGGCTACCAGTAATTTACAAAGAGCAAGCAAAAACACGACCCGAACATCTCATATGTGGCCACTTTTAATTTATTTGAGCATGATCTTAAATAATTTAATCTGAATAAATAATCTGTTGTAATTTGAATACCAGTTTTTGTTGCTAAAAATTTACAGTGATTTTATGCAATTAGCCGTTGTCCCGAATAGTGACCGATCACTTAATTTTATTTGATTTCGGACGCAATTTATGTAGAACAGAATAAATTAAAGGCTAACTTAAATATATAGGCGTAATAAATATTGTTGCTGACGTCTAAATAACATATAATTTATAAGAACACTGAGTTAATATGAGCCAAATACGACGGTAAACAAATAAAGCTTAAAATGTTAAACAGACTTACATATTTTATGAATAATATTGAAGAGAGAAATCTCAAGTTTTTTTTATATATTTTGAACTACTCTCATTTTACCTTTATTTTGTTATAGTAATATAAGTCAAACTTAACAGTTAATAAATAACTATTTTGTATTTAGAAGGGTTACACATTAGCGTTTTAAAAATTGTTACGATTATCGTTGCGTTTTCGGTGGAAATGAAGCATTCATACCGAACGCACGTGCCTTATTACAATATACGAGTGTTTTTATATACATATATGGTTTGTTGTGAAAGACGCATAATACAGTTATATGATGCACTAAGAAGCAAAATAATAGCTACAAAGAATAGCAAAGAACGTTCTAAAGGACAAATTATATTTTACCTTGGGTTCTGTGCAGTTATTCGACTAGTATGTATTGATCGAATTTACTTAACACACGCATCAATACAGCAACGTTCCTAATATTTTAAACATACAAATATAATGCAAATATTATAAAGTCATTAATAGACAAAAAAACAAGTCGAAACAACCTATGCGGAATTCGTAATTAAATCATAATTAATGTTGTAACAGACTTAGTACAAATAACAAACTAAACAATAAACAAGATTAAAAACGTAAGCAAACGCCAATAAATCTCTTTGTAATGTAACATTGATATCTTATGTACACGGAATAATTGAGTATAATGAAATTATGATCAACAATCATTATGCACTTAGGTGAGTCGGCGAGGCGAGGCGAGGCGCGCTTGAGCCGAGACCGGCCCGTCATCGTCACCGACGACAGGCGTCAGCAACGCTTGTCAAATGTCAACATTTTAAAGCCACAATATTGAAGTAATTTTAATTCAATCACGCGACATTTTGTTCACAATCGGGCGGCTCCGCGGTCGCGGTGAGCACTCCTACTCATTACGACTTCATTTTGTTATAACAACAATGAAAGCCCGCGTTTTGCGTTTTATTCACCCGCCGAGCTTGACAGCGCCTTTGTGTGGGAATCAATCTTATGTCGCTTGTAATGATGCAAAATCGGTTCCACTGAATGACAAAGAAAGAAGCTGCCGCTAATGTTGTTTATTCGTTTTTTTTGCCCACGAAGATGTTCAATTCACTGTGCCCTATAGATTTTTGTACATGTATATAATATGGCTTGATTGCTGGTAAGGAAATAATAATAACACTAAATGATTCCAACTTCCAGCAACCAGAAATGAAATTAAATGAAATCTCGTTTATTCATCTATTTTACAAAGTAACACTTATGAAAGTCACAAGTTAAGAATATAAAAGGTTATCCGAAAAGTAGTGTCAGCAAATTTGTCTACGACCAGTTCGCTGTTAAAGCCCAAAGCTAAACGAAATGTAATATAATTATTCTCAATAATATGAATTTATTATGTTCCCAGGTACCATGTTAGATTATCGGCAGTCCCGATACCTGTTCAGAGATCGGAGGTTTCATTAAAATCATTAACTAGAAGATAAGTAATTGACATAATCACTAGATAGGACGCAAAACACAGTGATGCATCGACGCGACGGAGAAGCGAACACACTGTATAATAGTATTTTATTATTCTAGTTTAATAATATTATTCAATTGTTTTCTTTGACTACTTTCATAACAAAGTGAATTTATGTTATTTATGTACAGGACCTTACTCAATAACTTTACAATAGTTGTATTTACAGTATAAAAAATGCTTCAGATTAAGAATAAATTCATACGTAACTTTTTATATAATGTTTTTCTTATTTATATTTATGTGACAATGTTTATAGTTCAGTTAAATAGATTAATGCCTACAGATACCAGATACCAGACCTAAGCCATTTCCCTTCATTTGGAATCGGCTCTCCCTCAGCTCTTCTTCATTAAAAACTCATCGAAATGCTAACAGATTGAATACGGCTTTTTATTATGTTTTAATTAAAAATAAAAAAGCTTTACTAACACATCAAATGTAATGCTAAAATATTTAATTCGTTACATAGTCAGTGGAGCGACCGAGCTACTCCTGTTTTATTAATTTGAGTATCAGTATACCTCAACAATACCTGCATTTTTATAAAATGTATGGTTCAAAACGCAGGCATTAATGCAATTAAATCACATGAAAGTGTATTAAACTGTAAGTATTATGTATAAAAAAATCGGTCGCTGTGGCGGAAATTAGGTGAGGCCTATGTTCAACAGTGGATGTCATTGGACTGATATGATGATGATGATGATGATGATTATGTATAAATAGGTATATAGTAAAAGCACAAAATATGTCGAGTGCAGCTAATCTTGAAATATTTCGTGACTTATGTTCTTTATTTGATCCATTTTGCATTGGCCCATCGTATACTAGAATACTTTGTTAAAATTCATCTACAGTGACCACAATTGTTGAAAAATAAATAGCGCAAAATTCAAAACTCAGAGAACAAAAATTAAATAAATTAAGGAGCAAATAAAAAAGGCTGCATTAACATGCAGTTCTTGCGGTAATCCTCGGCAATCATGAGTGATTACTTAGAAACTAATTTGTAGAGGCTGCGTAGTAGGGTTAGGGAAGGGGAGGGGAGGTACTGGCGCCTCTAAACGTAATGCGCAAATAAACACAGGGTGCGAGCCGACACGTTTGTCAACCAACCTGTTCTCCACTTTGTCAATATTTGTAGACACACCAAGTGTTATACAGGAGGAGCTTATTCTATCTTGAACTTTATTTAAAGCATTTTTAAGTTTATTTGGTAATCAAAAATGAGAAATCGTGTAATTTAGTTTTTTTATAAATAAATGTGCCGATGTTACAATAGTATCGCTTTATAGAACTTTAACTAAATAATCTTTACTTCATTCGTTCTTTTATCTTTAAAAAGTTCTATTATCGGTCGGTATCGGTCGGTGAAGCGCGAAATTAGCTACGATCTCCTTTGTATATTCTCATCTAATTTACTAAAATCTCCTTTGATTTTATTATACGCATTTTATAAATACTATCTGAATAATAATCTGTAGAAGGTTCAAGTCATCTATTCCCGAAGGAGTAGGCAGAAGTGCATCACACTCACAATTCGCCAGTGTTGTTGGTCCCATGTAACAGGAGGCGAGCTTATTATACAAACAGAGTGCCAACGTTGCAATCTAGTGTCATATTTCGTTGTTTTCAATGATTGTCATTTAATCGGAGCTATATTTTACAAAAATATTTATTACACTTTTTAGAATTAGTTACGTGAAAGTGTATTAAAAAGTAAGTATCCGTAATGCTTACAGTTATGAAAATAACGCCCTGCAAGTTTACAATGTGTTGTTAGAATATAAATAGAACTGTAAATGCAATTATTTCTCACCTTTTACACACTTTTCAACTAATTCTAAAAAGTTTTATTAAACATATTTGTTAAATATTCTCCGATTGAATAATAATAATTTAAAACCACGAATGACACTAAACTGCGATGGACGTTGTCACTCTGTTTGTATAAACGCAAATCTTTCGTTACAATTCCTCAACTGGTACAAATTACTATATCAGAGAAGTACATTATACAATTTGTACATGATATAGATATAATGATTAAGACGATTGCTCTACTTAATTGTATACAATTATCTCATTTTTTTATGAGATGACAGCGTTTAGACAATACTTAAAATTGAGTATTCGAGTACATTTGCATTTATTTTTTTCAGGATTATACTTACATTGATAAACTTGTATTGTAACTTGTTTCAAAGTATAAATTTACATCCAAATTGTAAGAGCCGTGTTAGAGATAATAATAATAATAATATAATAATATTCTACCACGTGATACCAATACCAAGATACCAATAGATACCAATGCTAAGTGGCAGATACTTCGTTCGTTCGTACTAATGAAATTTACACATCTCGTATAATACCTAATACGATGCCATAAAATACCTGTAAAAATTACTAACAAGACCCTATAAAATCACGGAATAAATAGCTTCAGAAATGCTAAGATTCAGCAGCCCTGTATATACCTAACAAATAAAACTTTTTTGTTTCAACCCTGTCTTTACATCAGCCCATGTGGGATAACAGGTGAATTATATTCTACTTTAAACAAATCATCATTTGTACCTCAGACATATAATCAAACTGCCATCTCACATACTTGAACCATCCTGTACATTTTTTACTACAGTTTTGTACTAAATGCTAATTGTACAAATATGTAGTTTGTTAGGTACCAAAATAGACAGGTTTAGTGTTATGTGTCGCGATTAAACATTCAAATTATGCGAAAATTGTGTTAAATTGTTAACACATCGCCTACAAATATAAATAACACCGACATACACATCTAATAGCTCTGTTTTATTATTTGATTGAACATATATATACCTACGCCGAAAAACGAGTCTTCATTATATCTACAGTTTATCAAAAGAAGAATGTTCTAATGGTGATACCAAAAGTATTAAATCTGATGGACTAATGGTACCTTCTATTAATCCGACAGTTAAAAAAAATAACCAATCAACGTCTCAGAGTGCGCTAATTATAAAAAAGCAGAAACGGTAGTTAACATATTTATTAAACATTTATAGATCCGCTAATTAATTGCTATAAAAACTAATAAAATGTACACTTTATCACTTTTGTAGAAACCCAAACTAACTTACACAATTACACGCAATTCACTAATGATAAACACTTCAATTTATGCAAATGTTTCTTTCAACTAATTGATAGAAGCATATTTATAAGTTCGCGTGCAAACATTAAATAAATCGTTACAATAAGCGACTAACATAAAGTTACCGACCATTTGTCTAATGGATATCGATACTCGCTTCCTTGCATGCAACAATTACACTTCTGAGAACATTTAATCACGAAACAATTACCAACAATACTGATGAAGAAATAGTGTCCATTCATGTTCTAACAAAAATATCACCACTGGAGAAAACGCCTTTCATGTTTGACGTGTGCATGTCTCGTGTAAATTAGTCATTTATTACTACAAACACGAAAATGAAATAAGAAAACGGTAAAACATTGAAGTTTGGTCGTAGAACGAAAATCAAACAAAATCAGTTCGGCGCGGGCACGTTTGTTCGTCACAAAATGGCTCATTACAAGGTAGGAATGCAACAATAACAAACAGGAATGAATTAACAATAGTTACGTACGTGTCAAGTCCCACACACTCGGCATTACAAACATGGTACAAAAAAGAGGTCGCATCCTAAACGCATGCCACAAAAACCGCCTCGTACAAAACGGTATCGGGCGGCGAGTTCAAAGCCACCGGCGACCACTCATTTCACACCATCAGCGGCCGCCGGCAAGCCATCTTCTAACCTACCTTATGTGACCTAATGACAACCCAACCACAGTATATCACATACTCGACACACTAGCAGCAACACGATGTGGACTCTATATCTAACGACATAGAGTCGTGACTTTCATCATCAGTCGGGATAGATATGCTGTATTAGAACATTTAATAAATAATGGAGCAGACACAATGCCAGATTTGTGCAAAAAGTGTTTTAGCAAACAATTAGAAGTTAATGGTTACAAAGAAAGACCGGCTAGAATGACAGTTAACGTATTGTAAATGAAAAAAACTTCTGTATAGAACAGTTTAAGAAACGAAAATCATATTTTTAGTTATCTAAGTGAATTTTTATACCTTATTCCTGAAAGCTTTTCTCAAGTACCGAGAAAACTTTCTCCTAGTGGGTATCAATCATTTAATTATGTACCGTCATTGCCTGATTGACGTTAATGGTCGTGGCTTACCCAAGTAATTGTGGGAATCCTTGAAGTTTATAATGATATACAATACCAGCAGTTACTAATCACTTTATAAAACAGATATTAACTAACGCAGGATGTATTTGAATGGCTTTGAAATTTGAATCGATTATGCACGGGAAGTAAGTGATAACAAAGTGGTCTTAAGTAGATAATTAGGTAATAAAATAATGTATTATTTAGCGTGGAGGTTGGCGAATTGGTAAAGAGCGTAGTTTTAGTGTTGACGGAAGCCCATTGCCGCACGCCGTCTTTCAGGAATAACGCTTCGCTGACTGTAGCCATTGTGATTTCGTCACAAATTCTATTTAGTCAAGACATATTTTAAACTCAGCCATGTCTAACTGAACAAATATATATCTACCAACCAAGTTACTTTTTACGAAATTAAAATTACATACATCGAACTATTCAAACGATCAGTAAAATGATCTCAAATGTTATGTTAAAAATTTATAAATATTCATTGTTTGATATCAAAACATTGTTCATATTTATTTAATAAATCCTGATACCTAAAATTTAATGGAGGATTGTTTTTCTTTGAAAAATTGTAACTTAAAATCTGTGTAAGTTTTTTTTGGAAGTCGATTAAAATATATTTTAATATATCTAATAAAACAGTCTACAGCCAAACATTCAATTTACTAAGGTAGTTGAAGGTAGTAAGTAGTATAAGGTAGTTGAATTATTGTCAATGAAAACCTAAGCAACTTTCAGTAAGTGAAAGGTTGTTTTAACCCTATGCGTGTTAGTATGTACGTTTGAAATGTTCAGCATTTAAGTAAAAAATCAAGTACTATTAATACGTAAGTGTACCTATTAAAAGTAATATTGACTCGTGTAGGTCTTATTCTAATTGAACATTATATTTTCAAAAATACAGATTTAATCGTAAGGACTGCTCTATGAAGCTAAATAAGGACAAAATTATAAATAGATGCGCGTTGATTATAAAAATCAAGTTTCGGCTACGAGTGTATAGGGCGAGGGGCGTGTCCGTAGATACAATCGCCGGAACCACACCGCGGGAAGTCGCATCGCACCATGACGTCGAAACTTCGCCGACTCTTCGCCCATTCACCGACAAGACTACACCGACAACACCGACATGTCGGTATCGGTGACAATACCTCGAACCTTGATCACCATGACCACATTGTTCTTATTCCGATTCGTTCTATTGGTCGATTGATATAGAACGTATTGTGACACCTATAAACCAATTGATAGATAAGAATGCGATAAGAAATCATGGCTAGGGGTGTGTCTATTTTGTTCTTTATATAGTACTTAATGTTTATTGTCAAATAGTGGAAGTAGATAAATAATTGCAATTATATCGTATCCCGAGGCGAAGGTGTAAGGGAAAATCTTATGAACTGGGGATCAAACTTTGGGGATTTTATCATTATTGTATTTCAAGTAAGCAATGAAATCCACGTAGGTATTGTCGTTACTTAAGTTGATTTATTCTTTTGTTGAAACATAAAAAGTTACTTAAACTTAGACACTGAGAATATTCTAAAATTAAACTCTTTCAATTTATCTTCGGACACATTGACAAAAAAGCATGAATTATTTTAAACACAGCACAACGATTTTTTTAATGATCATTATACAAAAGGATACTTTGTTTTTCTGTAAAAACCTAAAAGAACCGCATATAAGCAATAAAAATTATATTTTAAATGAATAAATAAATAAGTCAATACACAAAACTAGTCCGCCATTTCTAATTTAATTAAATAAAGGTGTAAAGAATCGCGATCTTGCATTAACGAATTTTAATTAGGGTCAGAATTAATAGTTTTGAACTTAAATATTTAATTAAGATAGATAAGTTGAAGATTATTTGATATTCCTTGAACGTATAACACTGATAGCCAGTAAAGCTATTTGCATCATGATACACAAATAAATGGAAACGACTCATCTACCTAAATATACTAAAGAGCCCATCCATCCTGCATATAATATAGTACCAAGCGGATGTCGTTAGATATAGCATCCAAAATTCCTTAACTAATCCACACTTTGTCCAGATTGTTGATTAAACTGTTTGATAAAAATAATTTGAACCTTATCTATCAGAATTAAGGCTCAAATCCGATATTAATAAAATTTTTAGGAAACCTTGAGGCAATGCCGCGGCAGAAATAATTAGCAGTTATGGTGTCGGGAAAGCTATAAAAACGGCAAATCGAGGGACGGACAGATAGGCACAATGTGTTAGATATTAATTTCGAAATTATAGGCTACAGCGATGCATGCAAAGGTGTTCGAAGCAAAAACATCAACAGAAGTGCTAAGAGAGAACGATTATTATTTTAGGTTCGTGTAATAACGACCCAACAGCTGCCTCTACAAATATTTATTGTTTGTTATGTGATTTGAATTGTTTGAAAAACACGGCGTATAAATAATGAGGAAAAAATGTATGGTCAACATTTTAACATGGGTGTATTAAGACTAACTTTGTTATTTTAACTGCGAGTACTAAAAATAGTGACACAGAACATTAAGTTCGATTACACTAAACTAGAGAGTCTATGCGGACTGTGTCGCGATTTTATTTTTCTTTCTTTTTTTCGTAATTTTTTTTTTTGGCTTTCGAACTCCTTTGTTATAAACATCAATAAGCTCTCAGCTCTCTTGATAAAGGAGAGGAAACCCGAGCCCAGCAGTGGGACATTAATGGGTTGCTGATGATGATAATGATGATATAAAAAAAGACAAATAAAGACTTAAACATATTAAATAATAAGTACAAGCCTCTTTGATCATCATCGGCTGTTTGACATAGACCTCACCTAATTTCGTTTATTTTCAATATGATGAGACGAAGAAGATTTCATGACCACATTCCATTGCTCGTGCGCATCTTTAACACAAACATCTCAAATTAATAAACTGAATCATGTTTTTAATTTTTTTTCTTAATAAATGTATGTAATGAATATAATTAATAAAAATAAAACTCTTCTTCTTTTTTTATACCGTATAAAAATATAAGAACGTATACGTAAGTACGCGGCGAATGACTGCAATGTGTCTGTGACGTCACCTTGTTGAACCTCCTCCACTTACACTTGTCCAAACAAGACGCGTGTTACCGTAATCAACGCACCAATTCACACACTCAAAATTAACATTGTTTTGTTCACTGTTTTATACATTACTATGTTTTGCTTTCAACTTCTACTTTACTAGTTGTAGGCTGATTGGCTGACACTATTTTCGTTAAGGATTATTTATCTGTTTCATTCTTGACTTATAAGGCTTTCTTAAGCGTTACTTTGAAACCTAGAAAGAAAAAGTATGGAAAAGTATTTTTTTGCAAATGCTTTTTAATATTTTTTTCATTTTTAGTGAAAAAAAACAATTTGCCGAAATTGTATGTTGTGTTGCGCCACTGGAAAATAATAGTTCGTTGACATAATCCCTTGTATAAAATCTGCCATATAGATCTGAGAGTTTATTAGACACGTATCTGTGAGAAAACGGCCTTAGAATAAAATCTTAAAACAAAATTTTCGTGTACAAATTGTTTGTTGGAATAATAATTAATTATATAAATCAGTATTCAAATTTTAGAATTTCTAAACGATTTAACAAATAGAAATGATAAGTAATTAATTTGATTGTCCTGTTGGTTTAGTGGTTAGTGACTCTGATTCCCATCCAGGACAAATCTTTGTGTGATGAGCATGATTGTTTGTTCTGTATCTGGGTATAATTTATCTATAAATGTATGTACCTATTTACAAAAAAAAATGTATTCAAGTAGTATATTATATTTGCTTGTATTATGGGAGTACTTACCCATAACACAAGCAAATATAATTACTTAATTTGGGACTAGATCGTGAATCGCGCTGTGTGAATATGGTAAAAATATTATTATTTTTATTAAAAAAAAGTATACATCGTCAAAATTAATTATTGAAAGGTTTTTTAGTTACTTGTAGAACATACTACATTGCAGTAAAAGTAGCGATAATATTAAAAAATACGTCATATACAAAAATACTACACATTCCTTTTTTAATTATACAATCATTATAAAAATATTTATTCACACATTGCCGTATTAAAAATATGTTGACGTTTAAGCATAAAATACGTTACAAAGATTATATAATAGATTATGTTTATATAATTATTATTACGTGATTAATAAAAAAATGTAATGAATAAAAAAAGCTCTTACAATTTTTTTAATTTTCTATTAAAAATAAATATTTTTTTCTTATTAATACCAACATTTTTTTTTATTAATAAAATTAACCAGCCATTTCTAAGTTATATGGGATACTATAGTTACAAGACGCAACGGTAAAAGAAACAGTCCAATTTATTTTTACTTGATTAAGGCAAGGGCAAAAAGAGAATTATGACTTTAGCAGATTATATTTCTAAACCTTATTACCTACAGTACTACCTTAATGCCTACTCGTTTTATATTTCCAATACGAGATTTATTTTTTATAAGATATTAAAGCGCATACAAATGCTTAAAATTTAAGTTACTAGTCCTTTTAGGGTTCTGTACCTCAAACGAAAAAATGGAACCCTTGTAGGTTCACTCCATTGTCCGTCTGTCAAAAATATTTTTCTCAAGAACGCGAAGAGGTATCAAGCTGTAATAATATCAAATACTTGGGTCTGTAATTCCTTGAAGCAATAAAAAAATCAGAGTTCTTAGTAAACGCAATCAAAAGATACTTCCCGTTGCCCTAGAATTATGAAATTTGGCAAGAAGCAACAAACTAAAAAAATTGAGTAAGTGTGAGATTCTTCCGGACTGATGTTACATAAAGATGGTGCACCTACCTTTACGTGAATATTTATTATAATTTATGGCTATCCCGTTACCTACTAATATCTTACATTTCAATCACAACAATAAGATAATCGTACGGAACCCTCGGTGTGCAAGTGCGATTCACACTTGGCCGGTTTTTTTATTAATGTAGTTTTACTAATTCATGGAAGTAATATGTAAGAGTAGTCACCCTATAAAAGACTTAAACGGGTACGGGTTACAAATTGATAAATTTTATCAATTACACTTTTTTTTGTTTCATGTTCTATTGTCAAATGTTTGAAAATTTCAATAACAATATGGTTGCCGTTGCTTTCAAATATACGACCACAATATCAAAATATGTGTATGTGAATATCCAGATTTCAAGGAGGCCCTTTCGGCCATTTAATATGTTTAATAATTGTTGTCTACCAAGTCATTTATTATATTAATCAATAAATGCAAATCTTAATACATACACTACAAATATACGGTTTTCGGAATTTTTCCTTTACTCTACATTGCTTCTTGCCAATTTCATGATTCTAGGCCAACGGGAAGTCCTACCCTATAGGATTTGATTGAAATATGCAGCAAAAACGGAGCATGCGTATGTAAATGTGTATGTTTAGAAATCTGATTGTGTCACTGCGCCAAAGAATTGCAGACTTGAGTATTTATATTTAGCTTGATACCGAAACGTGTTGCTGAATAAATGGGATTTGACAGACGGACAACGCACAGAGTTTTTCGATATTTTATTTTAAGGTACGATACCCTAAAAATTACAATATTAATAAATATTGAACCGGGTAAGTGTACCAAGAATCAAAATCATATAAAAACTAAAATTTGCTCCAGTTTTTTGGTCTCTCTGTGTTTTTTGTACCTTTAATTCTTTTGCCTAACATTTTCTTATCTAACCCCATATTATGCCAATAACATCAACAACAACGTTAAAACTTTGTTTTACGCGTCTCTCCTAAATAACAATACATACATATAATATTTAGTTACGTAAGTAATCATAGTAATATGAAGGAAACCACCCACCAACCGTATCCAACAGTTAAATTTCCATAATGAATCCAAAAAAGAAATGAACCGACGAATAAGAAAGGGATCTATTGAACGCGCAATCATTAGATTAAAGGGGGAAAAAAGTTAAAATGTTCAACAAGCCAATAATGCGCATTATGTGTGTAACAAGGAGGTCGGTGAGTCAGCAGCTTGACGGCATGCGGCATGCGGCCGGCACAGGGAGAACATCGACCACTCGGCCCAATATCACGACCTATTATAACACAAACAGGGGCCGACGCGCCACATTACACCGTGAAACAGACCACCTCTGACCACATTTTTTCCCAATTTTCCAACACTTTTTACATCTACCCCACACGAAGAATCTCTCAAGCTATTAAAAGCAACAATTTTAACTTATAAACACAATTTTCTTTGAATGATTCGCTGAAATGAAACGAAAGGAGTAAAATGATTCCATTTAATATTCCTACTCAATAATTATAACAATTTAAACAATATTTACAGACAATATT
This sequence comes from Laspeyria flexula, assembly GCA_905147015.1. Taxonomy (NCBI): domain Eukaryota; kingdom Metazoa; phylum Arthropoda; class Insecta; order Lepidoptera; family Erebidae; genus Laspeyria; species Laspeyria flexula. The sequence continues at coordinate 14,113,623 of LR989950.1, read as the reverse complement.
TCTACGTAATAAACAGGAAATGAAATATTCAGTTCTCATCACTAAAATAAATAACAATCTTATTCTACACTACTATACATACAACAACATTTACATTAACTAACTCAAATATTATTTAGTATGCTTGTAATTTAAATACTTGTTTGTTATTGATACTTTGACATACAAAAGTTTTCGTTGTACCTTTTTTTATCAAGAAGAACTTTACAAATTCATCTAATAAACGCCAAACATCAAAAAACAAAATTATATACACGCTCTGCTTACATTTATAATTGGTTTAATTATAGTCCACATCTAAATCATCTAATATATTATAATAACTAATCAATATACATATATTTTATAAGTGAGATCACTTAAAACAGGATGTTACTGTCTCAGAAGAGATGAATCATCTTCGGAATGTTCAGCGGTAGGCCAATTAATAGCCTCAGTGCAACTCGTTTATGAGAATAAATAATTAATTAAAATACTAAATGCATTAGGTTTGTCAAAGTCTGGCCTACCTCACGATTTAGTTTATAGTCCTCAATACCAAGTCCATTTTTAAGAGGATCCTAACATGAACTAGGATGTGTTGCCGTGTTCGGCCCAACTTTAACAGTTCAAAACTTCAAATCGAATTTCCTACGGGAGGACCTCTATAAAAATGATCAATACTAGTGTGTACTTACAATCTAACATTGCACGAAACATTGGAGCACGTATTGTGTGGGTGGTGGTGTCACGCGACCGGCAGCGGCGGCGGCGGCAAGTAGCAGGGGCGCAGTGCGTGAGCCGCCGCCTGCAGCAGCTCCGCGTGGTAGCGCTGCGCCGCTAGCACATATGGGCTCGGCATCGACAGCTCCAATCTTGGCATCGTCGCCATTGACATAACTGGTGGCTGAGGAGGCGACGGTGACAAACGCGGCAGGTCCGGCTCTAACAATGCTTCGATTGTAAACGCTCTCCGCGGTCTTTGTGGCAACATCGTAATGGCTGCTGCTTCAGGTATTTCCGCAGGCTCAGGACTCAATTGAGGACACAAAGGAGGTGTATACAAGCTTGCTGTGGGCATAGCTGGTGGTGGCGGAGGTGCGCCGGCTTGACGTGCCAAGAATGCTCGGTTGAAACTGGCAAGTGCCGCCAGCTCTGCGTTAAGGTTATCTTTTTCTCCCTTCTGGAGCTTGAATCTCTTGCGCCTCCGTAACAGTGAGCCGTTCTCGAACATGTCGAAGGCCTGAGGGTGCAGTGTCCAGTAGGCGCCCTTGCCAGGCCGATCCGGGCGGCGCGGCACCTTCACGAAGCAGTCATTGAACGAGAGATTATGCCTCAGTGAGTTCTGCCAGCGCTGCGTGTTGCGCCGGTAGTACGGGAAGCGATCCGTGATGAACCGGTAGATCTCCGACAGCGGCAACATGCGCTCCGGCGAGCTCCAGATCGCCATCGCCGTCAGGGATATGTAAGAGTACGGGGGCTTTTGATCGCCATAGCTTTCACGCGAAGGTCGCGGCATTGTCACTTCCCCCGACGGGAGGACAAATGAACGTTATTTGAATCAGTGGCAACAACAACACGAATATACGAACACGTCAGTCCGAAGTGAGGTGTGGAGAGGAACTGAGGCGCGACGAGCTCGACGATCGGCCCGCCCGCCGCCGCCGGCCGGATGTAGCGCCCCGAGCACCGTGCTCACAGCGCACGCGATTCGTTCGTCCCTCGACCAATCACAGCTCCCCACTTTCAGGTATGATGTCGGCTTTCGCTCCACTAACAAGGAATTTAAATTGATATTATGTTTATATTGCCTCCAAATATCTTTTGTGATGACACCGCTTTTTATTTAGCATATGTAAATTACGATGATACAGAAAAGGAGATTTGAATTATGCAGCGATTTAACGATGAATGATTGTTATTATTACTCGTAACATTATACTCTTATTAACAGTATTGCGTATGCATAATATAGTACCTACCTGTAGAAATTATCTATTTCGTATATAAAAATGTAGCCTTTAACATTTTTCATTTGCAAAACTATTGCCGTTGACCTAAATAATGAAATTTGGCAGGAAACAATATAATGTAACACAAGTAGGAAATTAATCCTAAAACCGTCTCGGACTTGACCGGTTTTTTTTATTATAGATATTTTAATAAATAGAATAAATAAATATGGTAAAAAGAAGAAATTTATATTATATTATAAACATATAATATACCAGATTACATACAGATATTTTGATGCATTGGTATATAGATGTTTCATTTTATCTTGGAGAATAAAGTTCTGTTCCCTTAAATACACTAAGTATACATTCCAAATTTTTTATTCTGATGTTTCTAGGCGTTTCAACTTTAACTAACTAAAAAGGTGCAAAAATAATATGTCATAATTTAAATTGAATGTAGGTTTATGCATTAAACAGCACACGATGCACTATGAATTAATTAAATAACCGCTAAATGAATATGCACTTACGTACTCATTGAATACTAATTTTCAATATAACATAAAAGCATAGAGTTGAAGTTGCTGGCGACCACGTTTTTATCAGGTTTTCTGTTAGACTATTGATTAGTCTAATAAGGACTTTATTTCAGCCTTTTTCAATTCGTTTACCTATAAACCTCTACATAACGCGCCAAAGACATTGTACGATATTTTTTTAATAAATTTAATTGAAGGTAATTGAATTTAATTAATTTCATTTAATCAACTGATAAAGTTAGACATTAATCAAGTCTTATGTAAGATGTGATAATCATAATAGTCTGATACAATTACATCTACTCGATATTATAATTTATTATACTGACAATAATACTGTGTACCTATTACCTACTTGTAGTATTATCGTTTCCTTTTTTAAAATTAATAAAATAAGCCTTTATTGCTGTTAATCTATTCATATTTAACAAAACGTTGATGGTATTTTTTAATTCGTGTTGAAGATAAAAGTAAGAAAATAAAACTAAAACTATATAAATTTAAGCTGATTCGTTTTCTTGGCAATCGGTTGGTCTCTCCTCTTAACAGCTTGTCTTTCGACAAAGGCCTCCTCTAAGGCTTTCCACTTGTTTCTGCCCTTTGCAGTGTGTAACCATTAACATACGCACAATTTCCTGTTTTAACCGACTTCAAAAAAAAGGATATCCTATTTTTCATTTCGAATTTACTGTAACAAAAGAAAACTACACAGATGACAACTATTTACTACAAGTTTGACGCCCACTGCGATTCAAACTTTGAAGGACATGTCTAATTAATTTAGCTAGTTTTTTATAATGTCTGACGAAAGACACTTATTGATAATGCTCACTATAAGACAGTCAGAGTAGTTCTAGAAACTAACATTCTAAGATAATTCAGAGAAAAAAAAAAGCAAACACTCAATGCTTCGATGACGTTAGCAGGAGCGTTTAGGAGTGCTGGGCAAAAATAAAAGACTTGAAGTCAGCTACCAGGTCGCATAATGGATAATTAGATATATTTTCTGTATTTTAGTATCAGCCTGAAGTCTAGAACAATGCCTGAGCAATTAGCTCGGCATGTCATTGGCAACCCATTAGTATCCCATCATCAAAGCTCGGGTCTCCTCTGTCTAGAGAGCTGAGATAGTTACAATTAGAATTTCTTCTAGGGTACGCGGGGATGATGACGATCTCGATGTTTTCCTTCACCATTAGCAGGTGGTAGGTTACTCGACTAATACATATAAATTCCACAAACAGAAATCCACATTGGTACTATCAGTCGGGATTGTCATGATTTGCATGCCGCCCTTATCCATTCGGCTACCATCGCTTGTAGAATTGATAATAATCTGAAGGAGATTAGTTGTGACTTGTGACAGTGTAGTTGTGAAGGCGTGACGCTATTGTTAATAACGGTAACTTTAAAAAAAAACAAAAGAAATCTGATTATTGGGTATATTCTACATATTTTAATTTAAAGTTATGCAACTTTTTGTAATAAAAAAATTTAGGTACATTATGCAAAATTAAGTCCCCATAAACCTACATATAAAGTAGAGGCTTAATTATGTTGATTAATACTTACCATAACTATCAACAAAAATCTCTATATTGGCGTAAACTCTCACCGTTTGATAACTAACAGTTTCCCTTTCCATAAGCAGGGATTAACACAATCGTACCGATACCCGAACGTTAACTGTTTATTGGATATTTAATTAAATATTAAACTACGTCGCATTATTGAAGTTTCGTAATCGTAAATCTTACGAATATTGACATTTAGAAAGCAAAAACTTTGATTGAACTGACAGAAGTGTCGATCACGAACTTCGTATTTTATTTATTTTTTTCTGTAGCGTTGGCCGTCGTCGTGAATGGTTAAGATGAACAATCTTTGACAAAAACATGTCGGTGACACTGCAAGCACAACTACTTACTTAGAGTTTTTTGGAAGTACAATTTACACAACATCTAAATATAATTCCAGTTTGATTGGCAACCATTTTTTATAAATTTTAATTTATTTATTGAAATAAGAGATTGATTTTTTAAATAGGTACCTTCTTGAGAATCCCATCTACCTATTAGATGCTTTTGAATCAGACTAGATGATTTTTAAAATATTTTTTTATTAATGCTTTTTGTTGAAGTTTTGTCAATACCTAATCAGGAAATAATATTTTCAAAATTGAAAAAAATAGACATACATTACTAGCGTCAAAATATTCCATAAACAACTCTGTCAACTCGTAAGTTAATTGCTTAGTAGCATTAACTTATTTGATTAACTTATATTTTAAAATTTTTAAAACTCATTAAAGAAAAATTTCCATTATTTTGAGTATTTTTCACCGATTATTTTTCCCACAAAAAATAATTCCTCACCCACAAACGAGAAAAATTTGTCAAGTTAGCAACTTCAAAAATTTTTATAAGGATAAAAATTCTTAAAACCCAATATTTTTACATAAAATCTGAACCTGAACTGTAAGAGCAATATTATAATTGGAATTAAAGTATCGATATGAATATCGCCGATGATTTCTCATAACTGGAAATTACACAACATAAACAACAAATTGTTTCAAAGTAAAGTAAACCTTAAATGGTTAATTTTATGCCATATTTTAGAATGTTGATTGGGGGCTATTAGTCATTTTAATAATGTATTTACGTGGGGATACGAGTATCGTAGTTCGAGTGGTGCAAATTCGTCACGGATGCTTATCGAGAAGGCAGTCGATAAAGGCGGCTTGTCGATGTTTTATTATTACAGGGGTCCGTGGTAATCATCGTGGAGAACGCTCTGATTTCGATGAGATCTTATGGAACTCATTACGTCCTTCGCTGGCACTTCGGTTTAAAGAACTTTATTTTCATTCAGACATATGTCACTTACATGAAAATAACAAAATTTAATATAAAATAAAACATTAACCCAGTGCGGGTAGTAGTTAAAAAAGTTAACAACAGAAAAATTATTTCATTTAATCATACAATAAGTGTTTGCTTCACATTCCTAAGTTTTGTTGTGGTCCAAGTTACAATCTTATTAAGTATTTGAAGGCATAATGATAAATTATTTTCTGTTATTGTTTATTAGTACAGTTATCAATAATTTAATATTACTACAAAAAATAATATTAATATTTTTATTATTATATAATTTTTTTTTTTTTTTCTCTTTTTTTTTATGAAATAATTTAAGTTGAGATTTTTAATTTTTAGGTTATTTAAGGTAATTTTAACGCTAATAGCAATAGAAAAAGAACTCATCAGAGAAATGATGCGTCGTTAGAAATATGAGCAAACAACTTTCGCTTAAAAATACCTAGTGAACTAGCTTCTTTTACATCAGTTGGAAGTTTATTATATAACTGTGCTCCCACATTAGTTATTGTATTTTTACCATAGTTGGTTCTTGCGGTAGTACGAATAAGATGATTTGCGCGGCGTGATGAGTACCTTGTGAGTGAGTTACCCTTTGTTGTAAATGTTAAATGTGAGTGTGTGAGATTGTTCATTATTTTGTAGATAAGAATGCATGTAGTGTACGTATATAATTGATTAATGTTCATGATTTTAGTTTCTGTGTATATAGTTTTAGTTGGTGTTCGGTAGTTATAATGGTATAAGACTTTTATTATTTTATTTTGTAGTATCTGAATTGGTTTTAAATTAGTTTTAGATGCGCTGCCCCATACTTCGATGAGGTAAAGAAGGTGAGGTTTAACTAAAGCATTATAGATTAGGAGACGGGTCTTTTCTGGAATACAACCCACAATGTTACGCAAAGAGCCCAATAATGATGAAAGCTTACTCTGAATGTTTTGTATGTGTGCGTTCCAAGTCAATCTGCTATCCAGTATCAATCCAAGATATTTTTCTTGATTAGTGCTGTGCAAAATCTCAGCATTTATGCTTAGCTTTTCATCAATAACTATTTTTTTATTTTTGGCACTAAAAACTATATAAGAAGTTTTGGATATATTAATAGTCAACAGATTATATTGGAACCAATTGTACAACAGATTCAGATCGTTTTGGGCTGTTTGCATCACATCATTAATGTTGTTTCCAAAGTAAAATAGGCATGTATCATCTGCATAGAGTGATAAATGACCTTTCAAGCCAGTCTGACAGATGTTATTGACATAGACAAGGAATAAAAGAGGTCCTAAAATTGAGCCTTGTGGGATTCCGCATGTTACAGCCTGTGGGCTACTTTGATGATCTCCAATTTTGACAATTTGTGACCGGTTTGATAAATATGATTCCAACATTTTTAAAGCACTTCCGCTTACACCAATACGCTCAAGTTTTTTTATAAGCAACGGATGGCTGACTGTATCAAACGCCTTTTTTAAATCAATGAAAACGCCAAGTGCCATTTGTTTTTTATCAATCTGGGTTTTTAACGTAGTAACTAAGTCTACAGTCGCATTCAGTGTATTTGATTTGGGGCGAAACCCATATTGATGTTGATACAGAAAGTTAATTTTTTCAAGATAATTATCTAATCTATTATAAATAAGTTTTTCGAGTACTTTGGAAAGAACGGGTAGTACTGAGACAGGTCGATAGTTACCTGGGTCTGACTTTACGCCAGCTTTGTATATTGGTGTCACTCTTGCGATTTTCAAATTGTTGGGAAAAAGTCCTTTTTGGAATAGTTCGTTTAGACAATCACATAAATTTTCTATTATGAATTTTTTTATGCATTTAAGTGCTTTTGTACTAATACAATCAATACCGGTGCTAGTGTTAGGATCCAGATTATCTATAATTTTTGATACTTCAGCAACAGTACACAACGAAAAATTTAATAATTTATTGGAATCATCTTTAGTATCCATTATAGGTAGTGTGTAAGTGTCATTATTGTGGTATTTAGATGGGATGTTATTTGCTAGTTGTGTACCAACATTCGCGAAAAAGTTGTTGAAAGCTTCACATATCTCCAGTGGATCTGTAATAGTTAAACCATTTTCTAGTTTTAATTTAGGGGGAGCACAGTTATTTACAATTTTGTTATTTGATAGGGTATTAATTAGTTTCCACATCTTCTTGGGTTTATGAGAACATTTTTTAAATTCATTAAAGTAGTATCGGTTTTTTGTATTTTTTATTGTTTGTACTAAATTATCTCTCTTGGTTTTAAACTCTCTCATTAGTTTCTCGTTATAAGGTTCATCTTTTAATTTGCTCCAAATCCGATTCCTTTCATTGATTTTAGTTAGTATTTCCTTGTTGATCCAGTCCTTCCTTGGTTGATTTATTATTTTAAATTTTTCTACTGTACTATGTGTTATACTTTTCTTAATAAATTCATATAATCGCATGTAGTCATGAGTATCGTTTATCAGTGGTGTTAATTCAACCAATTCATATAGTTTCTCGAAATTTATCGCCTCATATGCAATCTTCTGTTTCGGTGGAGGTAAAGTTCTCTGAAGTTCGACGTAGATATTCTTATGATCAGATAAAGAGGACTCAATTATTGAAAGATGAAATTTTCTCTCCCTCAGATTGGTGGTAACATGGTCTATGATAGTTTTAGTAGTATCTGTTTCCCGAGTACAGAACTTCGCGTCTTTTTTGTTTAATATTTCATAACCCGACTCAGTTAGCATAGAACTGTAAAGTTTAGTTTTACTATCAGAGTTCAGTAGGTCAATGTTGGTATCGCCAAAAACAATGGCTCTTTTCTTTTGCAATATTTGTGACTCATAGATTTCAAGAAAATTTTGGAAATTTGTGTGCCCAGGTTTATACATAACTCCAATTTCTAGCGCATACTTGGGAAGGTGAACCCATAAAAAGTTGTTTCCTCCAATATAAGATTCTAGTGTTAATTCGTGTTTTAAATCGTTATGTATATACATAGAAACACCGCCACCTATGGTGTCAGGTCTTATATTATAGTAATGAAAATAATTCCCTATATTCATTTGTTTAGCCTGTTCTTCAGATCTGATCCATGTCTCTGTTAATAACACAATATGCAAGTTTTTTTCAAATGATTGTAGTACACACTTAAGTTCATCGAGTTTTCCCGGTTTACAGATACTTCTTATATTGGCATAGAAGAAAGTAAGACTCTTTTTAGTAGTGATAATGTTTTCATAATTGTTAAGTACTTGATAGGTTATATTTGGATAATTTTCTAGTTGAGTATTATTTAGTTTTTTGGCTTCATGATTTGTACAATTTTTGGAATCCCCTTAACGTATTTTATTGTGATGTTCTTTTCACCATTTTCCATTCTATCTGTTAGATTACTTTTTAATTGTTTGAGATAACTTTGCTGTGCAGGTGTCTGATCAGTGTAAATTTGAATACCACTTTCTACTTTGTTTCTATTTTGCATAAGGAGTTTCACTGTTTGTGATGACTCAAAACAAATTTTGATACTACGAGTTTTTGTTGAGTTATATTTTCCTAAGCGGAACATTTTCTTTGGCGTTGGGCAGTCTTTAACTAATTGTTTCACCAAATTGGATACCGCGGCTACGTCCGAAGAATGATTCTCATTAGTATTGGTACCTTGAGGTTCTGGTATTCCCACCACTATAATGTTCCTTTCTCTGCTATGGCGCTCCTGCAACTCTTGCAGTATATTTTCCTCGATGAAAGCTGAGGTTTTAGTTGGGAAATGTGTAGTTGTGGCGATATCAGCCTTAAGAGCCTGGATCTTTTTTTCGGTATCACTGGTTTTCTCATTAAGGGTTAATATTTGTGCCTTCATGATCTTCTGTTCATTACTCAGCATATCAGTAGCAGATTTGAATTCACTTAGTTGGGTTTTCATATCGGCAATATTTTCACGCATTTGTTTCATCATTTCTTCTTGATTAATTGTAAACTTCTCTAATAATGATGTTATATCACTCCGAAAGCTCTGTAACTCTTGTAGACAGTCGCAACTCTGCTCCGGAGTTTTCCGTTTCCTTCCATTCCAACCTTTTGGCTGTTCTGACGGCGTCTCAGTATTAGATGTTAGATTAGTAAGTGAGCCACTGCGGGCGGGTGGCGAACGCGTTAAGCTCATGACTTGGACCACACAATAACGATTGTGACGTACCTGTGAATGCTGCACGATTGCACGACTGCACGATTATCCAGTTGTGTCTCTTTCGCACGGCGGTGACGCGCGCCAGCGCAGGAGCTTCTTTCGGGTTGACAATGTCCCATATACCAGATGGATTTGAATGAAACTTGAACTTTGTGTTAGTGTTATAAGGATGAGTTTTGGAAATAGTTTATAAATTTTAATGAAATAACCAAATACACGTCTGCACGGTTAGAGCACTGAGCGGGTAATTTTTTTAGACAGAAATGGGGAGAAAGATCCGACAGTTAAGGACTTAATGACTTATCTTGATTTGCCTTTTTATTATTAAGTTGGTTTTAAGATGTTTATCTATTAGGATTTTAAATACTGCACCTATTTTATATATAAAGAATATACCTAAATTGAACCACCATTGATTTTGACATTTAATTGCATACATTATACTAATTCAGTTTTTTTTTTTATTTTGACATTTCTTGACTAATATTTTTCTATTATTTTATATTTCTGACATTTTACTTTTGAATTAGACAAATAATATGCAATCAATTATGTAAATTCAATATATAATTTTAATAATTACTGATTAAATATCACTAATATTTGTACATCTTATTGATAAAACATCTAAGATCTTTACTGTAAAAATGTAAACCTATGTTTAACAAAATAAATGATTATTATTATTATTGTTGTTCAGACATTTTAATTTGATCGTTCTATATGTAAACAAAGTCTTCAAAACAAAATGGTAGGCAATCATAATTGTGAGTTAGATTTTTTTGTATAAACTTCGACAGGTAAGAATTATATACTTGTAAAAATGTTTTACCCGACCCTCAGCAATGAGCAATCATAATTGTGAGTTAGATTTTTTTGTATAAACTTCGACAGGTAAGAATTATATACTTGTAAAAATGTTTTACCCGACCCTCAGCAATGAGCAATACGATCCTAGGAGGAGGATATTTTTACAAATATTTCGGAGACCGGTTGAATAATCTTAAAAAAGTGCAAGTGAGTAAAATTTAGGGACCATAATTGATTCATTTGTTATTGTCACCCATGCTAGTAGCACAACCTCCTTATGCACCAGTAGCCAAGTAATTTTCTCCTTCACAGACCAAGCGTGATGGAACGTAGGGAAAAGTTCGGAAACTGTTTAACCATTTATGTAACTAACACTTCTAATTTATTTATTAAGTGATTTTTGTTCAGAATTTTATTAAATGTTTAAAAAATTTAATCTCTTAATGATAAAATAATTTAGTAGTTATAATTTTAATTTTTTCGCTTATATATGTTTTGGTAATTTTATTTATTAAAGAAAAAACATTGAATTAGTTTTAGTCAGATTATCTACTTTTACGCAAATCTATCATAAATAAAGCGATCAAGTTGTTTGTAATTATTTGACTGAAAACTTTCCCAAACAATACTGTTATTCCATTTAAGAATGTCTATGCTAAGAAGCTATTTTTATCGATACGACCCACGATTTGTATAGAGGATTATTCATAGTACCAATTATATAAAAATCTAAAATTGTATACAACGCTATGCTACTATATATAGCACATGCTATGCTATTATATACTTAGTAAAACTGTCCCAAAATGTTTATCAGCGAACTGGCCTTAGAAAAATTTACGTCACTTACACTACACTTTCCTGACTTTGCATGAAGTTCATAAGTACGTGATCTATATGAATAAACGAATTTGGACTTTATTGCCATCATCTTACTATCGTCTTTTGACATAGTCACGGCATATGACACCAGGCTGCGTCTTAGTCCTGTGGAACTTCAACGCCAAATTGACGTTCTCTAGGACGGAGCCCCATGGAAGGGCAGGCGAAGAGTGAGTAAAACCCATACTTAGTGAAACTATTGCAATATTTCAAACTAAAGACTGTACGCTTATCTTTGAAAGAAAGATCCTAGACCCTCAACATCACATTCAAACGTAAATACAACCACTGCACCACAAGATGATAAGAAAAATATTATAAATCTACAAAAATATAAATTGACAGGTTCTTTAAGGCCCTGCTCCTACAGTGTCGGCAAGACAATTAATTCTAAGCACAGGCCGCTACTCAAAAAAGCTCTTAGGGTACGTTCGTCATTACTTGCATATTTTTTGTTCCAAGTAGATCGAAATTTTTCGCGCGCCCTCGCGATTTTGCCTTTGGGTGATTTATGATAAAAGTTATAAGCGGCGTTTTTAATATCAACGAGCCTTTTAAGCCTTGGCCCTTTGTAGATGCCGCTTGAGAGATAACCTAATTAACAAACGTTATATATCATTCGCAGAGCGAGCGCAAATATAAGATTATATTTATTAACAGGGCTCAGAAAACTTTGTAATGTATGCTGGAGAGCTGAAACTAAGATTCCTCATATATTCACGCGCGCTTAATTGCTTCTTATCTGCGATCTGCAAATCGGTGAGACCACAATTTGTATGTATAAATGAGCATGGCTTGGTGGTAACGCCTACAATTCGTTCCAGTAACAAAAACTACGTACTCACCTATCTACGTTAAATTTCTGACACACACAAACCTAACTTATGCTTGAATCGCCAGTGTTAAAAAGTGAGATAATGCATGTACTGCGATTAATTATGTATTATTAAATAAATAAAATTGATTAATTTTAAACCACAAAAAGCAGTGATTACAATATAGATAGTTAGGTATATTTATTTATTGTTAACCTTTATATTTACTCACTACAATACACAGTCTCAGTACGAAACCTATATCACTCTGGAATAGTATAGCTTACAGCTTACGGTTACTTTCAAAATCAGATCATTGATTAACTTGGACAATTTATTGTCCAAGTTAATCACCTAGATACAAAACGTTACCTTCTTATTTATTTTATTCATTAATTAATTTAACCATAAACCCATAAACCCGTCCTACTGCTGGGCACGGGTTTCCTTAAAATAATCTGGAGGGAATTTTGCCTACTATACCACGCTGGCCAGACGGATTGATATAGGATTAAAAACTAATAACTGAAAAAATATAATCATATCATAATGGGTGTTTCAAAAAAAAAAGTTAAGTATTAGTGCAATTAATATTAATGATTAAAGCATAATAAACAATGAAGTTATACTAGTTATAAGAGCCGGTTCTTCGACGCACGGCACATAATAGGTATATAATGTACATAATATAAAATTACATAAGCAATTGTGAGCGTAAGCTGTGTAGTAAAACAATGGGGCCGATTAAGTTGTTACACACATTACATGAGAGTCATTTAGATCTAATTTGTTATACGACCTGTTTAATAATTGGATACTCGTTGGATTAACGTTTCGAAATTTGAAATATTTGGCAGGACTATAATTATTTTTTTTTTAAATTTGTATTAGATTTGTGTTTTTTGGCTTCTTAGGCAAATTTTTTAAAGGAAAAATTGAATGAAAGAAATAAAACATTAAAAAATGCAAATTTAGTTTCCTAAATGGATAAAATAAATAACCACAATATTTAGATAATTATGTCGTAAACTAAAGGACATTTAAAAATAAACCCCAGAAAATGATATAGTTTTGGTTCACATTCTTATGTCACATCAACAGAGATTTTATGCGAATGAACAAATTCGTTAATTTATAATAAAAAGTAAATTAATTAGTAATATAGGAATTAACACCATGTTTACAATGCCATTTAAAACTTTACAGGGTGTAGTACATATGTAGCATATGTATATACAAACTTTAACGATCCCTTCAAGTAGGCTGTACAAAAAACGAAACACATTACAAGTACATGCATACTTTTTCGATATGCAGATCTTTATTTTCTGAATACGTAGTACTAGTAAGTAATAACAACAACAATAAAACTATAACAAAAAGAACAATAACAAAACAAATCAATAACTATTGAATTAACACTTGTAACAAAATAACAACAAACAGAGATTTTTTTTTTCCTATTTTATTTCTGCTGGCTGTACAAAAATGTGCACATATGACTCAGGTTTTCGGCAAATGCTGTCAAAAGCGATCCCATTTTTATTTGATTCGCATAGGATTGTTAATGAATTACATCAAAAGATTACAAGTACTTACCAATGTACAAAACGTTGAGTTACTGAACTCTTAAAGTAATTAATAGTTTATCGAATTAGTTAAATGATTTATAGTTGTGTCGACCGCTTGTGTTAGCGAATTATTTATGACCTTGATAGCTAGATACTGTTTACCGATTGTTAAATACTTTGTAATTACACAAACCGGTACGTAGATACTTTTAATTGTCTGCACTTTGTTGCCACATTAATTTGGTATAGTTTTGCGGGTGATAAATATCCGAATCGAATTGATTGCGTTTGTGATCTCTGTACAACAGTGGATACATGTCGAACGGTCGTGCTGAAGTATCTAGTTTGATCCTGGGAGCACGTCAGATATTATTGATTTTTCATGGGATAGTACTCATTTGAATTAAGCACTAACACACACTCAAGAGAAAAGTACAAAATGACTCAATAAAGACAAAACATTAAAATAATATCAAAAATGCAGAATGATGTCAAAATATATAAAAGTTTTATATAAGTACAGAACCATGAGAGAACCAGCCAAGAAACTCAAACGTCATTCTCAAACAGTTGACAATCAATGAAGTTTTTTACAAATAAATATTCAAATACCAAAAAATGTTCCTGGTAAATGATAAAGGCTCGTCCCCTATTTTATGGAACTAAACATAGCTGCCGAAATGTGGGTGTGAAACACCTCTGCTTACCCTCTCGGGAAAAAAGGCGTGATGCTATGTATGTATGTACCAAAAAATATTACCTAGTTAAAATTAATCTCGAAATAAACTCATACAAATGACGTCATATTAAACTAAAAGACATTTAAAAATATACCTCAAAAAAGAATGTCATGTTATTACAGTTTCTTCAGTACACTTCAATCAGATAAACAAAATGAAAAATACATAAAACGTCAACTTAAAGTAAGTTACGTAAATTGTGAACTCGATTTCATGTCTAATGAAATACAACAGAAACAACAAAACACATTGGAAAACAAAACAATAGAAGTTTATGTTAGTTTTCCTCAAAGCAAAGCCTGTGCAAACGAAGTCACGTCAAGGCGTTGTAATCACGATCGAACTCCCATACACAAACATCTTACAACAACACGAAACTATCCACAAGAACAGGTATACATTGCTTACTTGACTTAGACATAGAACTAAACCTCTTGAATAAAAACAGCAATGTATTGTAAACATATTTTTCATTGTTAGGAGTATTGTAGTTAGTAGTAATGGTGGCGGAAACGGAAGCGCCAGGTTGTGCTGGTAATGAATTTGCGCGGACGGGCGCCGCCCTAGGAAAATAAATCGCTGGTTATTTTCCTTGTTTTGTTTTTAAAAGCTTTAGTTTGACTTAAATGAATAACGGAGCCGTGTACTAAACGTGCCTCCGATAAACAACGGTTTCAACTTCATTATAGTATTAACTTAATAACACTGAAACTTGAAATGCTTTAGTTTCTGAGGACTTGTTCTCAAAATCGATATTTGACTTAATCGATATCGCGGTCAAATGTTTGAAAATTTATGTCACTGTCTTATTCAAATATTTGACACTAATATGATAATATCGAATTTTGATCGTATAAACATTAATAAGTATAAGGTATTTTCAAAAACTATGTAGACTCATATTGGGTTTATACCACAGGTATATGTAAAATATAATTAGGTAGCTGGTATCTCGAAAAGGATTGATCTGACAAGCATAAAGTATGTCACAGACAAAAATGAATAATATTTTCACTGTTAATTACTGTAAAATTACTTTGCTAACCAAAGTTAAATATCAAAGCTTGAATATAGGTACTTCATAACTAGCAATCAAATGAATCAATATTATCAAGACGCTTTAGATATCTGATTTATTAATGGATTAAGATCGTATCGTTTTATAATAAAATAAAAAATAAATTTATTTCCTACTTAAAAATCCATATTTTATTAGCACACAAACTATGATAGTAGCATAAACAAAAATACACAAAAATTACACATTATTTGTGTTTTATAAATAATAGTCTAAATAAAATTTGTGTTTTAAAAGCACGTAACTCGTCGTTTGTTCTTTATTAAGCTAAACAAAAAGTGATTAAAGTGACGACCACATAAAAGGTAACAAAACGTAGACCGTTACACGGCTATGGTACGAAATTCAATTTGTAGTGTGTGGGGAGGCGAGGTGCAGCGGGGCAGTGGGGGGAAATGTACGAGGGGGAACAACACCAAACACTAGCGCCGTGAATAACAATTATTGTGTTGATTACCGCACCGCGGCGCGTCTAATAATTCACTCTATGGCCTAAACTCTGTAATTACGCGGATGGAAACGTCGGCTCACCGTTTGAGATAAAAATCGTAGTGGGTCCGTTCCAGCGAGCTCGGGCGAGTGCAGGCGAGGTTCCTACCGCCGCGCACACTAATTGTGCCCTTCCCAACAAACAACATAAACATTTATTTTATTATAACCAACCAAACGTTTTGTTACACAGATTCACATGTGATATTAATATATTCACCTCTACCAATGAGTAAGCAGTTTTTACAAGCTTTTGAAACTTGCAGTGTTTGTATGCATGTATCATAAATCTGATCTCGTAAACTAAGAAATTCAGCTGATCTGGTGCAGAACTAGGAGTCTGAAAGAGACCCTGGGAACTTAATAAAAAAAGAACAGATCACCATTGAGTTCAAGTTTGTTTTATTTGAATCGTTTTGACAACAAGGACTCGGGTTTAAAAGAGAACATAAAATCTTGTTTTAAAAATGTATCTTCCTGAAAATATTGTTTATAACAAAGTTTTCCTATGCCATATATGATACGGTAAGGGTAGGTTCATTACCTCAATTGGTAAACAAACGTACCCCTAGTTCGATAAAAGAGTTGTTTACTTTATACAGGCGATGGCATGTTATAACGAGTATATGTTTATAACAACATACAAAAACAGATACTGTCACCAAAATTAAAGTCACTATGTTGGCAGACTCAGAAAAAATTTGTTATGCTTCATCACGCCATATCGTATATTCCTTCTTCAAATGAGCCCAGAAGAGAAGAAAATGGAGTCTTAAACAAAGCTCCTTGCTTTTAGTTTCGTCCAATATCAGAACTACTTATATGTATAACATTATACCTACTGTCGTTATAAGATGGTATGTGACTTACAACCTTCATAATGGTAGGTACAATATAAGTGTGAGACTTACAATTTATTTATATTCTTATTTTTACCAAGTGTAGTGTACTACTATATCCATGTAGTGACGGATTAAGAATACATAATGTCACTACCCCATCTCAACCCGTGGGTGTCGTAAGAGGCGACTAATGGAGTATAACCATGCAGACAAGAGCACTGCAAGAAAAGGAAATTCGAAACAAACCCTAAACCAACCCGTCTGGCCAGCGTGGTATAGTAGGCTAAACTCCCTCCACATCTTTGGAGGAGACCCGTGCCCAGCAGTGGGACGTTTATGGGCTGTAATCATGATTTTACCAAGTACCAAAAGCTAATCTTCAATCTTTGTTTATACTGCATCACCCTCCAAGATCGTCTTTGTGACCAAGTGTATCATAGCACCGAATAGGTTGTTCCGAGAAGCACAGAGCGGCACGCGGCGTCCGACTAAATTATAGGCCCCGCCAACCACCGCGCTTGGCCCAAATCTACGCTGCCCAAACAATCGAATTAGCCTGTAATGACTCCCAATACACCTACCTAGTAGTTAAGCTCCCCTTTCTGTGCCAGATCGGCTTTCTCTTACAACGTGATATAGTTAATCGACAACCGAACAAAACATTGAACATTCAGAGCCGCGTCCTCACAAAAATGTAAACATCTCCCGTTCTCTTTAACTTTAATTTACATCAATGTAGTTTGTATAACGAATTTTGATGATTAATGTTCTTTGAGCGGTCTAAACTAAAAGATAAATTAACGTCATTTTAATACCTACTACTATATAACAGGCGCGATATGTATACAAAAAATCCTATTAGTCGGGCGAGTGCGCCCAAACATTAGACAAAAACTGACCGACATCGCAACATAAACACAGCGCGCGGGCTCTACTCGCTACCAATAATTACCGTTTATTATAAAGGGTGAAATAAAGCGCATTCCAAACAAACGAAGCGGCTAGCGAACGATACACGGTACATTCGGTAGTGCGTGTCACAGGTCGTGGCTAAACTCATCAATCTTGCCTCCATTTAATTTTAGAATAGAATACGTGTGTGCCTGTGTGCGTACGAGTGCAGGCGTGAAAAGCCGCCGTTCACGGCGAAACAAAACTTGCTCGCGTGCACAATGAACGAATGAACAAGAACGATGCCACGCAAATGGAATACGGCCGGCGACGCCATTGTCGATACACAAAAGAAAGGCAATCATTCGACATGAATAAATATCTTTGAATAATGGGGCCTCGCTGCCTATAATGAAATGTTTTATGTATCGGAATTATCGCGTATAAAAGCTTTTGTACGACGCTACACTTCCATGTAAATGTTGATTCGCGGTTTCGTTTCATATTTGGGTTAATCCGTGTAACGGTTTATTAAACACATATATTATTATCGTATGGAATAAATTATGGCTTAATTAAAACACTAAGTAATTATGGCACGGTCAAAAATTAATTCAACCAATCACCTTGAAACGGGTCGTTATTGAAGCGTTTAAGTTAAGTGAACTTATCGGCTGTTGATAAAATCGATACTAAAAGTTGGTTGAACACATTTCTCTACACAGAATTGTGGTAAGTAGGCACGTAACTATAAATAGACGTGGAATTAGGTAGTGGTTTTATTGCTAGCATTAAATAAAGAATCGTTTTACCGCTAAAACTACTTATATAATAAACCCAAATAAGTAGGCTTCGTCGTAGAAACTAGAGAATTCCCGAGTTGCGTCACAATACTTCATATTATAACTTAGCAATTAATTAGATACCATTAGTATACATAGATGATTAATTTTATGATCCTATTACAGGGAACAATAGTTAATTAAGTATTCACAGTAAACAATAGTCATCAAAAATTGAATTTTGCTTTGAATCTCAACATTGTTCTCAATTATGCGGCTATGATAATGCTTTCTTACTTTACAAGATGCGAAAACTCACGAGTTACTCAACCTAGTTCATTGCATTAGCTTCTCTGTAACTTTGAATGAGCTTAAAATAAGAAACAAGCTCAAAAGTCTAGAATAGGGATCAATATAAATTGTGGATCGGCTTCATAGGTCACGATGCTCATAGATTTAGCGAAAACAAGAAACATCTGGACGGCGCTTAACTATTTGCTGACATTAAAAGTCAAATTGGACTGATTATAGCCCAACGAAATTGCCAACAAAACTGTTGCCCCTCCCCATGACTTTCAAGTTATAGTAAAAATCAATCAAAATTATTTGTTCATCATAAATATTAATAAATAGTGAAATAAATTAGCGGATAAATAATTCATCTATGTATTATTGGATATATCCGGGTTCACGTTCAACATAAAACCTTTTCCATTTTATTTGCAACTCTCAAAACCAATTACTTCAATACTTGAGCATGATTTATTCTTCACGATCACATTGAGAGAATTGTCGGCGCGGCGTCACTGCAGTGGTTAATTTTTCCGGTATGTTTCCGAATCTAATAGCATTAATTAAAGTTGCGCGGGAGTTCGGCGGCGGAACGAACCGAGGAGGAGGCCTCACGCTCCTCCACCAATAAATCAATTTAATCTAATTTAATTTGAGCCAGGCTTCCTCCGGACGAACGTTTTTCGTATAGTCACGCAACCTCCACAATATGTTTTTTCAAGCAATCACTTTCAGTAGGCTGGTAATCAATAGGACTTTAATTTTGTGACATGTTTACGTCTTTATGTAACTATACATAACCTAATTTATTGATATATGGATATGCGTATTTATATCCTTACATCGTAGTTTTATACATACGAGTATATATCACAGAAAAAAATTCTGTTGTGAAACAATAACTTGTTTCACACCAGAATTTTTGCAGCAAACTGTCTAAAAAATTTAAAAATATATGGGTAGATAGTATTTAAAAATATAGAGATAGATGCTATTAGGAGGTTTAATAAATAAAAACTTAATCTCATAGTCTTCTATGAGACTAAGTTTTTATTTATTAAGAGAGAAGAGAAGAGAAGACTTGTAACTTTTCTTAAGATAAATAATATAATTTACTTGTTTATGAAGCTACTTAATATTATTATACAGATTTATCGTGTGTCATAGTCGTATCTACAATTAGCTTCCCTTAAAATGTTATATCTCTATGACGTAAGATATCTACAATGCATCAATAGGTAATCAGATCTTTGAGGAGCAATTAATATTTCCTTCGTCCGCAAATAATCACATCTGCGTAAGTACATAAAGCACACAAAGAATTAAATAGTAGCCTATATTGTAGCAAAGTGATCTTTATACAGGCAAGGCATGATCGGAAAATTCGGAATAAAAGGCTCTATATTATAATTGACTCCCCAAACTGGAGTTTAACTGGAGTTAAAGATACTATTAATTTGCGCTTCTTAATAATGTACCTAACTGTAATTCTACCGCAATAAGACACACATCAATGACTAATTCAATTTAATCTCAACAAATTGAATTTGTTCTACGGTATGAGTCTACATTCTTGTCCGTACAATGAGTATACCAACAATAAAAGGCCGAATACCAATAGCGGAGCTCCGGGAGCGAGAAGTATACACTATAGTCCGAAGAGCGACCACACAGACAGCTCTCAGTCACGTTTCCAATGAGATCGGTGCCGCGATGACACCCTTGAAATGTTTTTAATAGCGTGATTTATAGAGCAAATTAAACATTTGACTTGGCGTGAATTTGACGCTGAGTGGATCCGTCACGCACGGACACTGCGCCGGAGTACGCAGGCTGGCATGCCGCGGGTACACTCGCGCACAAACTCTTCACCATCAGCTTCTGTTGATCGAGAGGCAGACCCTAGTTTGGAATTAGTCAAGTCGTTCAGAAGGTTAAGTCAAGTGACGGATATAAAATACAAAATTTCACTACCCCATCTCATCCCGTGGGTGTCGTAAAAGGCGACTAACGGAGTAACATTATGCAGACAAGAGCACTGCGAGAAAAAGAAAATTCGAAACAAGCCCTATACCAACCCGTCTGGCCAGCGTGGTATTATAGGCTAAATTCTCTCCATATTCTTTAGAGGTGACCCGCACCCAACAGTGGGACGTTTATGGGTTGTGATGCTAATGATGATGATATATCAAATAATTACTGACTCTGTTCTATGATTTTTGATGCTAGTTACATCAGTAATTAATATATTGCAGGGCAGAGTAGGTCATGATAAATTTCTGTAATTGAGGCAGCTTGCTTGACTGTCACCGTGGCGCAGTGGTTAAGGTGGTCGCCTCGCCACTACACACACATCGCCGTGCTGGGTGACGTGGGTTCGATTCCCACACGAGACAAATATTTTTGTGATTCATAGATATTTGTTTCTAGTCTGGGTGTACTTTGTGTCCGTTAGTTTCATGTTTGTAAAGCTCCCCGCGACACAGGGCTTGTTCCCTAGTGCGGGCGTTGTCTTTAAAAAAAGAAAAAGAAAAAAAAAAGCTGTAGGTAGCTCGAATCGGTTTGTAGCTGATTAATTGCGAAATTTATCAAAAACCAACGTACATGTTTTAAAAATTTATTGCACTTGCTACTCACATCTTGAAAAAGCTCAATTCGTCACATAATTAACTAAAAAGATTAAAATACCAAATAATTATAATGTTAACAACACCAATTATACGTTAACACCGCTTACCATCAGGCGGACCGTACGTCTGTTTGCCACCGTCGTGGTATAAAAAAAAAAATTATACGTTATTTTTTGATTTAAAAAAAAATAATGTATAATTTTTTTTTAAATCCAAATAGGTACATCAAAAGTTTGTTCATACATATATATTTATATATACACTTACATAAAATAAACAAGCATGTTATTTTATTCAATCATTATTCCTATGCTCACATTGTTAAAAGTAATTCAACTAATTCAATCAATGACGCCCGCCTGAATTCCGTAATGTAATGAAATTGGCTTGGTTCGTAACTGCAACAGAATTTTTACAAAAAATAAATATTTACAATGCAAAGTAACATTTAAAAGCGCATTTATCAATGAGTGTACTGATCAGTGACCAGCAGTGAGCATACCGCAGCGGTGGTCGTACCTGATTAATACGCGCCGCTACCGTCTTCCGAAGGCTTTTTTAGGGTTCCGTAGTCAACTAGGAACCCTTATAGTTTCGCCATGTCTGTCTGTCTGTCTGTCCGTCCTCGCTTAATCTCTGTGACCGTTAGCACTAGAAAGCTGAAATTTGGGACCAATATGTGTATCAATCACGCCGACAAAGTGCTAAAATAAAAATTGGAAAAAAATGTTTTATTAGGGTAGCCCCCCTATATGTAAAGTGGGAAGTGTTTTTTTTTTTAATTTTAACCCTAATGTGTGATATATTGTTGGAAAGGTATTTAAAAATGAATAGGGGTTTACTAAAATCATTTTTTGATAATGTCAATAATTTCGGAAATAATCGCTCCAAAAGTAAAAAACAAAGCGTCCCCCCCCCTCTAACTTTTGAACCATAAGTTTAGAAAATACGAAAAAAATCTGAAAAGTAGAACTTTATAAGGACTTTCTAGGAAAATTATTTTGAACTTGGATGGAAACAACAGATGGAAACTGCAGTTAACCAATATAATTTGGTCCCTGAATCGTATGAGCGCCTATACAATCCAGAGGTCAAGTTTCATTTGCCCGTATTTTTTTTTTAACTTCGTTTACATAATATTTTATTATCCTGAACGTATCTTTTTTCAAACAAAAAAATAATTATTAAAATAGGTTCTCGCAATTCAAAATTACCATCGAAAACTTCTGGCACGTCTATGTATTAATTAGTAACCCAATTCATGAATTTATAGTTTTCAAGAACTAACACTTATTGTGACGGACGGGAAACTACGGAACCCTACACTGAGCGTGGCCCGACACGCTCTTGGCCGGTTTTTTTACATGGCGACAGCGCGCGTGTGCGTGAGAACCGATTTCCACCGCGGCCGTTTTCAGCACTAGCTAACGGTAGAACATCGATACTGTAAAGAACTTACTGTGAAAGTACCATTACCAATTAATAAAAACTCTTCGGGATCACGTAGCCTAACCCAACCGTGAAAATAGGTTTGCAGTTCTACTTGTTGTGGTTTTTTTAAGTTCCAAGACCTGACGCGGTTATGACAGTTGATATCGTGCTTATTTGCGGTAAACAACTGCTGGCTCCCTTCTAATGCCGCGTGTCATAAAAGTATTATAATTGATACTGTAATGATACTGAATGATTTGACTGGCCTGTTGGTCTAGTGGTTAGTGACCCTGACTGCTAAACCGGAGGTCGTGGGTTCGATCCCCACCCAGGACAAATCTTTGTATGATGAGCTTAAAGGTTTGTTCTGTGTCTGGGTGTAATTTATCTATAATATGTATGAATTTACAAAAAAAAATGTATTTAAGTAGGTATATCAGTTGTTTAGTACCCATAACACAAGCAAATATAATTGTTTACTTTGGGACTAGATGGCGCTGTGTAAATGTGGTAGAATATTATTATTATGATCACGGGTTTGCAATCAACCAAATTCCTCTCTCTATTGTACAAGGAACGGTTGCACTAACAATGTTACTAAATTTTAACTATTGGTAAATGAAAGATCCAATGACCTTTAAAAACCATTTCTCACCAGCAGAGACACACAACAATAATTACTACTCAGTATTTATAAGGATTCCTGAACGATAAAGAATCAGTAACGTAGTCTTTAACTGAATCTTAAAAACAAATGCACAAATGAAATGGTAACACTGGTGTATAAACTACACCTTCACATTTTTTTACTTAAAAATGCTACCAACAATAATTGTTTTGTTGCAAATACAATAATCTGAAGATAAAATAAATGATTCTCAATCTTTTCAATTTATTTCAATTTCATTTATACAGAATACAATAACATTACATTGTAAGTGAAAATTAATCATAAAATCTATTAAATTTTCTTATGATAGATAACAAATAATTTTAACAAAAAAATATTAAAAGCATTGCTTTTTACCATTCGAAACTAAATCATTCAGTTTGCAGAGAATAAGGAAAATTCTATTCTATTGTCAGAACCAGTAGTTCCTGAGATTAGCACGTTGAAACAAACAAAGAAACAAAATTGTACAGCTTTATGATATTAGTATAGGCAAGCATACCTAATATTATACGGATGATAGTTTACAGTCGTATTTTTGAAATGAACACAAATACAAACTCAAATGTGGTTTCAGTACTAAGAGGGTAGTTAAACGGGGCAGTAAAGTACTGGAATGACGCGTTGTTGTGAAAGAGTTCAATCAGGTAGGCTGTCGTCCAATATTTGTTATATATGTTGCCTCGCCACAAGTGCCCATTGTGTCAGTAAGTCAGAACTGAGCCAGACCTCGCTTGATATTCAACCAGGTCTAGATGTGAATACAGGGTGAATCTTAATATTATACCTTGATTTTTTTACTCAGTGGATCTTTTTACCTTGTGAACGGTAACTGAAAAATGGGCTGTAATTATTCGAATAATAGTCGTCTTTTCTTTTACCAGTCATAGCGGCTCTGGTAGGTAAAATAGTTAAGAGGTTTTACGTACATACAAATCTCAAACCTGCAAAAACATTTGCCTTACCCTCTAGTAGTATTGTGTTTCAACTGGTGTTAAGCACAAAGAATTGCTAATACTTAAAGGATTCAGAAGAATGACATCCTGCAAACACCAAATTGATCCAAACGACACGCAAGGATACACTAACTTACTGTCTTGGGGTCTAAGGCAGTAAGTTCACAAGATTCCGGGTCCAATTTAGGGAGAAAAGTAATTGAAGCAGTTGTAAAGAGAGGCAAAATCTTTTATTTTATATCAAATTTCTTAACTTTATTTTGTATTTGCTAAAGACAAGAACTTAGTGCCTCCACACAGCCCTAACAAACTATTGTAGCTTACACAACTCAAAAACAAGAAATCTCACAAGTTCTTGCGGTAGTTTGCTAAATACTTGACAGTATCACGCAACATTAACATAACAATGTATTCAATCTGTGCCTGATTTATTTTTTTTTGATTTCAGTTTAACTTGTTTAGCTTATTTACAAAAGATTCTACGTAAGACTATAGAATAAAACAAAACTGTTGGCAGTTCAGCACCTAAGTATGCATTAACTGAACCTTTCTTTCATTACATCCAAAAATTTTAAAAAGAAAGAAAAAGAGAGATATGAATGTAAAGAAATCTGTAAGTACATATTTTACCTATAGGTCTCGACCAGCTGCCTCTCATCATCGTCTGCGATAGATTCGACTTTTTACATGACTTGGTGCTGTATCTCTACAGAAACAGTCTCCAGAAGTACATTGAGATTTATGTACAGAAAGTGAACCTTTTAGCGTTTCGAGTAGGAGTGTACACTCCTACCTAAAACGCTAAAATAAACAACTCAAGAAAAACTTAACGTTAACGTAACTATCTATAGATAAACCAATGTTGACTCTTAAGACAAAACTATCATCTTTCTTCATAGGGATATGAATCATTGAATAGTATTATGTAAAATATTAAATGTAAGTAGGTACTTCTTATACATTTAGGTCATAATATTAGCAAACTCAATGGCATAAAGCTGGCCATATCTGGGCAACAACAACAACACAGACAAGCAATTGAGCATACGCCCAACGTCCAACCGGCTGATAGAAAAATATACCTGAAATGTTAGTCTACATGCTGTAGTTGTAGCAATAACGATACGTCGGTGTCATACTCATAGCCAAGCCAGTTACGCAACAATCGGGTAAATAACGAGCACCACAAGACGTATCTGTACTCGCACACCAACTCATCGCTCCCGATACCACTCTTGCGGTCAACAGACTATCTACTACTGACCTATTGGATTGCTGGAACTCTTTTGCAATTTCTTTTATACTTTTTATACAGCAACGCGATAGGTCTTGAGCTTACATAGGCCATATTTCAAAGGATCACGAAATATAGCTTTATCAAAAAAACAACGAAACTTTGCTCCCAATTTCCCCACATCCCATAACTCAAGTTGGTATAAAACGGTGAGCATGTTAATTTCTCGCTGATGCGCTAAAGGTGTTCGGCAGACAACATAGGAACAGCCCAACACCCGGGGGTAAACGGCACTTAATTTAACCATTTCTCTATATTAATTACCAAAACAGACCCCTGGCCGTTGCGTCTCGCATAAATAACAAAAAATGACGTATGGCTAGTACGCGAGTTCACTTCATCGTCACGCCGCTCGACTCCACCGATTACATTAGCATCCCCTTCCCGATGCTAAACGAGTTTAAGGGAGCCGATTTATCACACGTTTAAAAAGTAACCTCGCGTATAAATTTTATAAAATCCATAAAACTGGATCATAGACTTCACCTGTCGTATTCTTAGTACAGGAAACATTCTGTAGGTATAATGATTCCTTCTATGTTGCTTGTGAAGTTCATAATTATTACTTCTTTATGGTTTACATTTTGAATGTAGGCTGTACTAATTACAGCAAAAATGTCATTTGGGGCATTGTTGCCGATCATATTTTGGTTGAAACGTCAGCAAGCCTTTAAGTTTCTGTGGCCTTTCATAAGATTATAAAAAAAAACAAATCTTTTATGATTATGAACGACATTGGATTTTATTTGTTTTAATATACTGATTCAGATTTTATTTAAATTATATAAGGTTTCATAATATTCATACGTAAGAATAGTAACATT
Source organism: Laspeyria flexula (assembly GCA_905147015.1). NCBI lineage: Eukaryota > Metazoa > Arthropoda > Insecta > Lepidoptera > Erebidae > Laspeyria > Laspeyria flexula. Next base: position 14,087,086 of record LR989950.1, on the reverse strand, counting down.
GATGATAAAAGCAAAAGTAAGTAGTAATAAATTAGAACATATTATATTATCAAAACAAGACACCTAGAATATAAAAAGATAAAAGGCAGCTAGGTAGGTATTATATAGGGCTATACACAACATTGGACACATCCTATAATGAAATAGGCAAGGATCAACAACAAGTAGGTACATACGAAATGGAGTGTAGTAGTAGGTATCTACCCACCTAACTACTATCTATAATAATAACTACACACACTATTTTAAATTAATGGTTGTGCTTATGTAGGTTTATATTTGACTTTTGAGTATTATGCTACTCTACTTACCTAACTTTATATTTTTTAGTAACAATAAATTTAATCTAGTCATAAACTTAACAACATAACAAATAAGTAAACAATAGATATTATGACAAACATAATTATATGCACTAATATTGTCTCTCTGTCTACCCATAACTGAAAGTAGTTCTATTAAATTGGCTCCATTGGATGCTGGAGGTAGGAATGTAAATTATTGAAAATACTTTGAAGATAAATCCTTAACTGTAAGTGTTCTAAGGGCGATGGTAGCATAGGCCACATCGCACCTGTAAGCGCCAGCATGTCTGGAGGTTGAGTAAACATAGAGCCGAGCGAGCTCATACATCTCTCCTCACTACGCCTCTGATTATCACTATCACTACTCAACAAACTGTCTATTGAAAACGACTTCCTAGAAATACTTTCTATCACTGGCCCTTCAAATGCTGTTGACTGTAAAACTCTTGAATCCTGTCTCGCCAGAATCTGCTGGCTGAAGTCTTCAAACGCAATTAAGTTACTCTTATCTTCAATATGTAACTTGAATCTCTTGCGCCTCCGCAACAGTGAGCCGTTCTCAAACATGTCGAAGGCCTGAGGGTGCAGTGTCCAGTAGGCGCCCTTGCCGGGTCGGTCAGGGCGGCGCGGCACCTTCACGAAGCAGTCGTTGAACGAAAGGTTGTGCCTCAGCGAGTTCTGCCAGCGCTGCGTGTTGCGCCGGTAGTACGGGAAGCGGTCCGTGATGAACCGGTAGATCTCCGACAGCGGCAGCATGCGCTCCGGCGAGCTCCAGATCGCCATCGCCGTCAGGGATATGTACGAGTACGGAGGCTTCTGATCGCCGTAGCTATCGCGCGATGAGCGCGGCATGTTCGATAGTGCTAAATGCTAATGACGCGCCGGGGCGGCCGCGGCCGGCGCGGGCGTGCGACGAGCGGGGCGTGCTGCGGGCGGTGGATGGCTCCGCCCGCACCTCGCTGAGCTCCGCCTACCGCGCGCCGCTCGCGCTTGTTGCCGCCAGATATGATAACAAGAATGCCACTCGGCGAGCAAACCACATCTCCCCCTGGGACTATCATTACTGACATGATTGACTGTGCACTTAACTCCTGTTGGTTTACGCTCGTATATCGCGCACTCAGTGCGTAAATAAGTGTTTAGTTAGTAGGCAGATAGAAGTAATACTTAAATACCTAATCGTTAATTAAATTATGTAGTAGCTTAGTATGAAGCCGACTTGGTGGGCCTATTATAATTAGGCAGTATCTATTATACAAGTAGTTTGTAATACCTATTGATTAAAAAAATACGTAGTATCTACCTGCTAACAATTTTATGTATCTGAGGGGGATTAGTTCACATTTTAAAATATAGAAACACTTAAAATACAAAGTTGATTTCCCATTATTATTTTTTTTATAAATACTAATACGTTTACGTAATACTAACTACATTTCGTCTTCTACAACTGTACTCCACTTGAAAAAGTGTGAAATCTAAAAAAAGATACTCAAACGCCATCGCGCGCCATCTGTTATCGAGTAGTCTAATTACAAGTAGGTACAAAAATTACGATTGATGATTTATTATTTTATGAAATTTATTATTGCTTGTAAATTCAATAAGATTGTAATATAAAATATTTTTTTTAAATTTTCAAATCCAATCCATACACATAATTTATTTTAATATACATTTTATAAGTGCTTCCTAACGAAAGATGTATATTTTTGGGAGAGAGAATTTAAATGACTTAAATTTTATTATAAAAATTAATAAAAAAGAAAAAATAAGTAACAATATTTATTTTCGACATCGTTCATTTACACATGATAAATAATGTAGGTATATCAATAAATTTACAGTAAAATGTTCACAAATCTCGATGCAAGGTATAAAGTCCAATATAAGATAAAAACTTCATCTAAAAATTAAAACTATACACTTGATTATCTATGTTTACAACTTAGATGTCAGTTCGGGGACAGCCTTGAAGAGGTCGGCGACGAGACCGAAGTCGCTCACCTGAAAAAATAAAACAATTTAATAACAACAATCTGATATTCATACTATATACTATAGAGCCCTTACTCTGAACTGTCGGAAAATAAGGTATATTTTTAGGTAAAGATAAGGTACTTAGTAACTTAACTTTACTTAAAAATTAAATTAAATTATGTGCACTTTCAATGTAAAACAGTTGCAAGTTGAGATTACTCTGCCCGACAATTTCCTTCTTATGTTCTTTGTCTTGTAGAAAGCGTAAAATTCAAAAACACGCACCGTCATTTCTCTTTTTATTTTAAATTTCCTTTTATCTGTGAGTGTGCTGTGTGATATATTATGGTCAGCAACTTATGATGCTGACCGTAGAAATTATAGTTTCTTAATTATTATAGTCGAGACATTTCTTTTCTTGAAGTGTGCTTCAAGTCCAGTCGATAAACACTACAGTGTGCCCTAGTGTTGGAATTTATCAAGTCGCTCAGGATGCTTCCAACTTGACCACATTAAATGATAACCGGGACCAACGGCTTTACATGCCTTCGGGAACAAGTAGACGCTCGGGAATTAAATTGCCACAAACGGTCACCCATCATTGACTGACCTTGCTGAACGTTGCTTAACCTCCATGATCGTAGTGAACATCTCAGTACTACAATGCTACAAGCGTGTCACTAATAGGTCGGCAGTGAATTTTTCGTGGGTCTTTAAAAATATGACGGCTATCGCAACGCGTTTAGTCGTTCATTGTGTCGTAACTAAAATTTTATTGAATTCAGTCATATCGACAAACATTCTCTTAAGAATCAACTTGAGTCCGAATCTGGAAGATTTTGTTAGGTTAGTAGCAGGCAGTTCAATCAACGATAATAACTATTATTGTTCGATTCTAATAAAAAAACAAGATAACAAAATTATGAAAACATTAAACCTTGAATTTCTCACACGACGATAAAAACTACGTATAGTTACTAATTCATACGAAATATAAACATGAACGTATATGACGCAATATAAGAGATAAATATAATCAACTGTAAAATGGTGTAGTGAAATCTTTGTTAGGGGCTCTTTCAAATTTTGATGCAATATTTAAATATTACGTAAAATACTAGGCTTTTTCTTTTACATACATAGCTGGATGTGCGTAAAAGATCAGTTATTTAACTTAAATAACGTAGTAAATGGATGATGTAAATAGCAAAGACTTTTTAGGATACTGACAAATTTACCTGGACTTAATTTGAAAATGACCCATAAATCAAGTTTCGAACAGAATTCGTTCAAATTTCAAATGGTTTCTAAACAAAATATTATCTTTAAAGGATATTTTTATTTTTTTATTTAATAGTACCTGGAAGATAGGCGCTTCAGGGTCCTTGTTGATGGCAACAATAGTCTTTGAGTCTTTCATGCCAGCCAGATGCTGGATAGCACCACTGATGCCGACCGCAATGTATAGATCCTGTAGGTACATAAACATTACATTTGTATATCATTGTGAATATAACTCATCGATGGAAAGATTACGAAAATAATAAAAGTATAACAAGACAGATTGATGCATCATATTCGGTAGTAGTTTTGTTAAACGAACATGCAGTGTGTGCCTAGTGGGAGGTTTTGCGTGTGTGCGAAGCGCGAAATAAAAATGCAAACAACTCGATGAAAAATCACTTCGAAGGGTACGTAAGATGTCGCATCTGATTAAATCACAAACGATTTATTTTCAGAGTGCGCGGATTGTAGTTTTTTCTGTTGTTTACTGATTTGCTAAATTTTTTCACAACGATTTTGTATTGTAGTTGGCGCTTAACCTAACGTTGTCATGATCGTCACTCACAAAAATTTGCATTAGGCAAATGAAGATGTGTGATTCATAGGACCTAATGCGAATTTTTGTACTTACAGGGGCAACAATCTTGCCAGTCTGTCCAATCTGCAGGTCGTTAGCGACAAAGCCGGCGTCGACTGCGGCGCGGGAGGCTCCCACAGCAGCGTTCAGCTTGTCCGCTAGATCATACAACAGCTTGAAGTTCTCTCCAGACTTCAGACCGCGACCTGAAACACGAAAATTGAATGAAACAAAAAAGGATGGAAAGAAGGAACTTTAAAAACTACTTACTCACCTATATGTTAAAAATAGAATAACAGACACTGCCAATTGCAATATCCAAAGGGATTATTTCAAATAAGTCTAGTAAATTTAAAAATAGATTTGAACTCTTATTACCTTATACATACTACTGAATGAACCATGATGTGACCATAATTGATGCAATTTGATTGAAACATCGGGCAATTAAATAGGGTAGGTATATAATTTTTTTAAATCATATCATAGACCCACTTGAAGACAATTAAATATGTTTACTACTAAAAGTTTTTATTAATGTCTTACCACCAGAAATAATATTTTTAGCACTAGTCAGCTCAGGCCTGTCGGACTTAGTGAGCTCCTGTGAGACAAACTGAACCAAATCAGTCTTATAGTCCCCTTCGGGTGCTTTGTCAACAGCCGTAGAGCCGCCCTCTAGCGGGTCGGGAGGGAAGGCCGTGCTACGAACTGTGACCACCTTAATCGCGTCTTTCGCCTCCAATGTGAGAATGGCATTCCCTGAAACAATCATAGTAAGAATAAGGTTCATGGAATAATATAATGATATCTTGGCAAAGAACCATGTTGAGATGTTGCCAAATATTGCAGTAATTCAAGAACTGACATGTTCCTATAGTAACATTGAGAGTAATGTTCTTTAGGGCCTGTTTCACCATTAACAGATAATAAACTTGAGACTTGACAAATTTGATATGGCAAATATGTAAAAAATCTGTCAACTAAGTTTCACACAGACTATCCAGCACTTATTTGCCAGGGTCGAAACAGGCCCTTAATGTTTCATTCTTCCATAGACTATTGGCACCTATTGGGTAAGATAGTTTTAAAATGAGAGAGTCTAGGTCAGCATCAGATATAGGAGTTTGCTATGTCGGAATACTTTAGTTCAGGTCAGAACTGGCACATTGAGAACACAGTTATTTATCAATATATTTAAACTAAATTTTATAAAAATCATGATTTGAGAAAAATATAAAAAAGCAGTCAGGAAAAAAATTGTCTTAAGACAGTTAGCAAAGAGTTTGCCATAATGAAAAAAAAATCAAAGTAGTCTATCACACAATACCTGCATAAATAGTTCTGATAAAGGTATTAGCATCCTTAACACCAATGATGTCAGTGATGGGTGATACATCAAGCTTGGCTGCAACTCTGGGCAACACTGCCTTGCCGAATGCAGTAGCGGGAGCCAAGATATGTGTGAAGTTAAACTGTTTCTGTGTTGCCAATATAAGAGGGGTCAAACTCTCAGCAGTGAAGCCCTTAAATGCATCACTTTCAGCTACCAAAACTTTCGAAATGCCATTTGCTTTGGCTATCTTTTCTGCAGCCTGAAAAGATATTATATATGTGTTATGTGGTTAAATTATTTATTTTATGGTTATGTACAATAATTTTTCTTTTTTACAATTAATATTCTTTCTGTTTTTTTACTTTACCCTATAAATTCGAGATATATACTGCCGTCCACTAACTAAAAGGACATTAAGCCATACACAGACCCTATGGCTTAACGGCCTTTTAGTTAGTGGACGGCAGTATATAGTAAAAATCTTCTAATATTTAGTTTTTTTGCTTTCCTGAAAACCCATGTTTTATGCTATACAACTTTTGACCCTCAAAGTATCATTATGTTCATTATTACAAATGATGCCCACCCTGGCAAACATCTGTAGGCCACAATAGCTATTTACCATCAAGAGCCACCCAATTTGTCTAACTACCAGCAAATTGAAAGAATTCCTGTTTGAATTTTTTAAAATAATTATTATAATTATTTTTAGGGGGATTAACCCTTATTACAAAATACAGACTAAGCATTAAACCAGGTTTAAATTGACAACTTGACACTAAAACAATGGCTTATGTCAATTTAAACCTGGTTTAATACTTAGTCCATATTTTGTAATAAGGGGGAAAGAGTTTATAACTTTAGCAAACTAATGACAATAATGATGTTTTTTCTAAACTTAACAAAAATGAATAACTTACAGGTCCACACTTAGTGCCAGCCACTAAGACGGAGATATCACCACCAATCTTTTTAGCAGCACTCAAGGTGTTTTGAGTGGCTGCAGACAACACCTCATTGTTGTGCTCTGCTATTACCAGAGTGCTCTGCAGTCGCCTCAGCTGAAAACAACATCAAATTTTATAAAATACTGGTCGAAAAGAAACACAACACAATAGAATACAACCTTATTAATTCATACTCCTGGTTGATTCTCCAATTAGAATAATGTTAGTGTTAAGTAGGTATTTACCACTTTATAGACTACAAATCGTCATTATATAATTCATTAGATACGCATCAATTAAAACTTTTAGATTGATAAGAAATCAAATGAATGGAGAGTTGTTAATAAGGCAGAGATAATGTCAATACTCAGCAAAGAGATCACATCAACTCAACGTGCAGGGAGTATTATTATTTTAATTATATATTTCTGAATTTCTCTCAATAACTTAATCAATGATAGCAAATAATGTTACTAAGGGCAAGGCCAGTGATCAACACAAAACTTGTATACTAACCTGTGTGGAGAAAAATAAATGCCTGCTGCACGGCGAAAACATTTTGTATACCTAATTAATAAACACCTTGCGATAAATTCCTATCCAAAAATTATTTAAATAATTCCTTCAGTATAATAAAAACTTTTCAAATAGGTTACAAAGTCCAAATCACTGTACTTTAGTTTTCAATCATAACCCAAATAAATGACACGTTGCAATAGCAGCTGTCATTATCTACATCACAGATACATAATTGTGTAAAAACCGCTAATGTTAGAGCAAGATAGCACAATTAATCGGGGCCTTGCGGGGAAGTAGGGGGAAAATATTAACTACTTCCATATTTAGGTGGATTATAACTTGGTAATAATGTTGTACCTACACGTTTGATTTGTTTTATTTTTTCTATCGATATCATATTTGTGTTTGTGATGTGTTAATTATTATTCGTATTCCCTATGTACAATAGAATATCAATAATTATTGTTGATATTCTTAAAAAATAAAACAAATCACTTAAATTTATCACTCACAAAATAATCATTTGTATGGAACATTTCCGAAACATTCTCAGATTTACAATCTGAGAACGTTTTTCAAAACAAGAATTCAAGATCCTGTACAACACTAATCTTTTTTATAAAGAAAGATATTGATAACTTCCAGATTGAAATTAAACTCACTTTTGAAAGTAAAGAATTCTAATTATTATACAATAACTAAAAACAAGAAAACGTGAAAAATCTACTAGTTAATTTCATTTCAAGCTGGCAACACGAAGTCACGAACTACCAAAGGCTTAAAGCACATGTATCCATATGGCCGGTAAATAAATAAAAAAAAAACTATCAAAGAAGATGACAAATATGACACAAGTCATGACAATGATGACAAGTATGACAACACCCATTGAAACAATTTCGTAAACTTTCAAGCGTTGTTATTGTTATTTGTGATTTCTTCCGATTCGTTTGTGTATCGTGCTTGTTAAAGTTTGGTATTAGCACTATTAAAAAATATATTATAAATCTATATTTTTTGTGGATATAAAATGTCTCCACTGCCGATAGTATCAATAACAAGACGAGAAACATTTAGTTCATGTCACAGGCTGCATAGGTACGTTTTTTACTTTTTTATTATAAATTCTGACAGAGGTTGAATAAGATTGTAATTAGAGACGTGTTATGTGTGCATTGGAGTAAAAGTAATAGTTGTTTTCATTCAATATGGGCATTGCCGGCTGTTACGAAACTACCACAGCAGCAGCCGTTCGCAGCGAGAAATCTAAACTGATTGCAACCAACCCGATGAACCTTGTCCATGATCTTTGGGGTTATCGGTGTTCTGTTCTAATATCTAAGTTATATAGGTACCTTAAATTTTAATTCTTTTTACAGTCCGTTTTTAAGTGATGAAGAGAATAAAAAACTCTATGGCAAATGCAATAATCCTAATGGACATGGACACAATTATGTTGGTAAGGTGTTCATTATAGATTTTTCTATTAAAAATATACCAATAGGTAGGTACTTTATAATGACTGCTCTTTTTTTACAGTTCTAGTGACAGTAAAAGGTCCTGTAGACAGACAAACTGGTATGGTAATGAATGTCCATGACCTCAAGCAGTACATGCAGATTGCCATTATGGACCCCCTGGACCATAAAAACTTGGATCATGATGTGCCTTATTTCAAAACTGTTGTAAGTAACAAATTAACTATTAGTAACAAAGTAAATAAAAAATGTTAATGTATTTTTAATTATGCTATCCACTTGTGTAATCTGAGGGCAAATAAGTCAACAATTATTAATAATATTACACAATAATTGTAATACAATATAGAGTTAATTTCTAGTCAATAATAGTTTTAAGTTTGTTAGAGTCATTCTGTTTTTAAAGTGCTTTTACAGACATAGGTACTATTTTTTATAGGTCAGCACAACAGAAAACTTGGCAATATTCATCTGGGATCAGCTACAGAAAGTGATGGAGAAGCCATCATTGCTTCATGAGGTGAAAATATTAGAGACTGAGAAGAATCATGTGGTATATCGTGGGGGCGCCACTTATCCTAGGAAGAAGTTTGACTCTGCTAGTCTTCATCCCAACCATCATCATAATGTCTCATCTGATTCAGATTAAAGCATCATGTACATTATACAATACAAGTGTCATGTTATGACAAGAGATTTTTATCTAAGTAGTATACTTAGATAGACTTAATGATGAAAATTACTTTACAAACATGCAAAGTGTAATGACAATATTCAAATCTATTCCAATAAAATATGTATACAATGTAAGATTAATGTTGTTTTATAAAAATGTTAGTGGAACTGAAATTATATACTATATTTGAAATTATGAGGTGTATTATTATAAAGATTGGAAGCTGAAAACTCAAAAAATAACTTCTAAAAATATCTAGTTGATTTTTGAGAACTCTTTGATCTAGCTCTTTGACTAATATCTTAAAATGTGGCCTAGTTGGGGAGATGCTTTTCAGATCGGTGATCGGACCTATTAACCGTTATAACTTTTGGAGCAGTGACCAACATATTCTGATCATCAACAAGTTGCACTGCTGGGCTCGGTTTTCTCTATCTAGGAGCTGAGAAAGTTGGTGGATTAGACATACACTTAGAATTTTTTCTAGGGTATGTGGGTTTCCTCACGATGTTTTCCTTTACCGTTCGCAGAAGTCACATAATTAGTACATATTATTACAAATTCTATAAAGTGAAAATTTATCCACAGAATTATTCCACTTTACTCCACCAATGGAATGCCTTAAAATTTTTGAATTGGAATCTGCCCCACTAAATACGATTTTAGTGGGGCAATTTCCATTATTTTAAAATGTTGTGGATTCTACCCCACCAGGGGTATCACATTAGCCTTTGGTAGGTTTCTCATATTATACCAGAAATTTGTTTGTTTTTTAAATTTTGTTGATGTGCAGTAAATTTTTACTAATTAATCGATACTTTATTATTAAGACGTATTGATTCGGTGAATATCGATATTTTTTTGTTTGATTATCTCTATTGAAATGAAACCTGTTTGTCTGTCTAGTGTTACCAGTTTAATAAATATAAACCTAGCCTTTGGCAAAATGAACATCATTCAACTCCTGCAAGTGCCGTCTGGAGCGGTATACTATGTGGATCTTGTATCGACCCGTGGGGACTTTTGTGCGCTTGCGTTTAGGCGTTCCTGCTATACCTGCATATTACTGGGGTCACACTTAGAAAGAAAATAATTTCTTTTGGTCCCATAAATATTAATTTACTAACTCTTGGATCTGTCCTTGGTCACTACTCCCATTGGACGTAGCGAGATGATATATACCTGTAGACTATAGCCTGCCTCAATAAATAGGCTATACGCTAATAATTTTTCAAATTGAAACCTAATTTCCTGAGATTAGTGCGTTCAACCAAACAAACTCTTCAGCGTTATATTATTAGTATACCTATTTATGTCCGTGATGCTGTCTCCCACTTTGCTATGGAGTGAAGTGGAAACTTTCTTACTCCTCCATCTAACTATTTCTTAAGTATTTATTTTTATTGCCAGGAGAGATAGATGGCAGACGAGCAGGCAGGGGCGGATCTATATAGGGGCTGCAGCCCAAGGCCTCCGGATGTAAGGGCCCCCGCCCAATAGAAGACAATGTGAATTAAAAAAAAACCAGGTTAGGTTAGCCGGTCGGTCGGTTGAGGTAGTCGGAATCGCGAACCTAGGGGCTCCTATTAGTATCAGCACAGGGGCCCATTAAGTCACGGTCAGCCCCTGCGAGCAGGCGGCCCACCTGATGATACAGGGTTACCGCCGCTCTTGGACGTTGACAATGTTAGGGCACACACACAGCCGAGCTACTGCCACTCACAAAGGATAGCTCTCTTTAAACCTCGTTTGAAGAAGGACATGTCATAGCGCTCAGGAAACACTGCAGATCATGTCTATGATATAACATTACGCTACGGCCAATAGGAGCTGAGCAGTGACCAAATAAAGAACGACGGAAGCAAAGCCCCCGGGCAACAGCTAGTTAGTAATCATTTAAAAATAATTCTCTTATTAAAAAAAAAATAGTTGATTCTTGGGGTGACACCGTGACACTATTATATCCCCTGCTAGTGCCACCCATGCTAGATAAACTGATTGTACCTATAGATAATTCCATCACATCCTCTACTACCGATTTTTGCTTCCGATACTTAATGTTTATTTAACTATCTAGTATTTTGTCCTTTTGTACCTATAAAAGGGTTTTAGGGACTAGAAAATAAAAGTGTTTTATCTTTTATTTAATTTATTCAATCATCATTCCTGTAGGTATAATACCATGATGAGATTTAAAAATACACAAAACACATCGAATAAATAAGAGATTCGATCATAAATACAAAGTTGATTGTTCCTACAGATCTAATTATGTATAGGATATGGTTAAAACATCAGACCATTACCTACTAACCTATATGTTAGGCTAGGCGATAGTAATAAATAACTGCCGGCAAACACATTGACAATATGCCTAATAAGCTGCGCAAAAGCGATTAATAGATGGAGGTTACACGGTCAGTTTCAATTTAGCGGCGCGGCGACTACACCGCCCTAGCAGTACTCACAACTGGTTGTCTGACTGCTTTAGGTGTGGAGGATTCTAAGTTATCCCATAGATAACAGTGAAGGCGAAACGTAAAATTCAAAACTCAGACTGCTAGACCGCGCGCATTGAGGTCGGCCTTTCATCATTCCATCGGTCTGGGCAGATTGTCGCCAGACTGGTCATGTAACCTATTGATTACGACTGAACTAATGAAAATTTTACCGTCAGCCGATCAGTCTGCCGTCACTCAAAGTTTGATCTGATTGATGGAATATTGACCGTATAAATTAACTAACGAGTAACATATGACTCTTTGGCGACATATGTGGGTGCGCGGCCGCGTACCTTAAACAGCCCTTCACAGGACCAAACAGCTTGCGTCATTGGTTGATCAATTTATAGTTTACCGGCTATTATAATAATATAGAGCAAACACAAGTCACAGACAAAAACATAAGTCGCCAAAATTATGGAGCTATTTCTTGAATTTTCAGCTAGTTGTTAGCTTGTTGTTGTTTTGCTGAAATAAATGGTATGACATGTCCCCGTCAAATACCTAATTACACATTTAATCTCATATTAATTTAGCACTATCTAATAGCACTGTCTGTCCTCAATTAAATAATATAATAATTTTGTCTTTGCCAAATAAAGACTAGCGTATCTAGTCGCTTGCGAGATTTGCGGTCAATAGGTACCATGTCCCTTAAGACAAATAAAAAACTCTAACGCCAAAAACATTTTAAGTTTAACTACTATTTTTAAGCCATGAATTTGACAGTTGAAAATACATTCTTGATACTTTAATCTTTTGACTGCCTCGACAAATCGGCATCTCCGTGCCCTGAGCGCTAAGCCATGAAATTCAGTTTTTTAAGATTTAGTAATAAAACACAACAGTAATGTTTTAATACTTATCTTTACCTTGCACTTTTATGGATCTGAGTTTTGTTACTTTTGCGCTTGTCAAGTACAGTCGACATTGGCGTTCAAAAGATTAAAAATTGATCGCATTTTCATATGTACAGCAATATAATAGCTTCGGCAATCGAAACGCAAATAAACCTGCGCAACGACTTGATATATCTGTCTTTATCCATTAAAAGCATAACACTTATTGTCAGATGAAGCATAGGAATATTAGTAATACATTCTTCTCTTTATGAATTCATAGTTAGCAATAATAAGAATCCAATTTCACATAACAATAATATGTTACAGCCCATTCCCACTTGTCGACTGTCGGGCTCGTATTTTAATCGGATGTTCCAGTGGCAGAGCACTTGTCTGACACCGATTTTACGTCGGCTCCAACAAGTAATATCGGGTGTTTTATCAGCCCTCTACGCTCGTAAAAAAATCGTGTCATCTCGCTCGGCTTTGAATAAGTATGAAGCTGTTCACATTTGTCGGATGTCAGAGGCGACAATCATTACCTAATAGCGGGGTGAGCCCGCTACCCCTTGTATCGCCCACCCGTGCGTCGCTGTATTGCATTGTATCTTGTATTTTGGTAGTTTATGCTCACTGTTATTCAAGTCAATAGATCGTCGTAGTCATGTAGTTGACATCCCAAAATGAAATTGTGACACTTTATTTCCTCACCAAATCCTGAAATGTTCCCAAAGTAAATCTTTCCTTCATGATTGGGTGCACTCAATATTTTCTTCCCTTATCTGTTAATCGTTTTCTTTTAAAATAATAATACATTACAACAAGAACTTCGTCGACGTCCATAGTGTACAGTCGCCTCGCGTAATGTTAAAAATTGGCACCTGTTTCGATAGTGCGTGGCTGACAACCGATTAGTGTGAACAGCGGATTCGACACCCGATCAAAACACGGGCACGACAGCCGATAAGTGAGAACGGGCTCTTACCCAACAATATCAATATTATTGTTATTTGTACTATCAACCTTTACAATTTATAACTAACAGTACAAAAAATAAGTAGCTACACACTTAAATTATTATTCTACAATAATATCTCAGATAATCGACATCACAAAATATTTTAAATTCAGCTTCAAAAGCTGTATAGACTTTTAATATCTACTCGTTTAAATAATATTTTATATGATTGGGTAACCATCAAATTTTGTACAGTTAAATTTGCCCGAACATTAAAAGTATTTTCCGTTTACTTTCATTGTTTATTTGAGTAAAATGTTAAAATAGTTAGTCTAAATACCTAAAATGTTTCATGGTTTGCAGTCAGTTATTTCCACAGGTAGTTATCGACTGAGAGAATTGAAAAAGACCTAACATCAATGAAATATTTTAATAATGCAGGGTAACAAAGTGCCCCATACACACAAAATTTGATAATGACCCAACCATTATATCATATTGAGCGACACCCACCAATTAAGATTCATTATAATATGTAGGCACTTACTCTAAATAATTTGTATTAAAATAGTAATAAAACAAATCCAGTACAATCAAAAGTAAAATAATTGTAAATATATAAAAAAAAACAAAACATCGTCAAAGGAAAATTGAAATAATTAATAATTGAGTAAATATACATTATGTACCTACCTAACTGGTTAAAATAAAAAACATAATATCTAGTAATATAGATGTACATTATCAAAAAACCTTTGTTAAAACTCATAAAAGTGAATAAAAATAAGTAGATACCAAATCATGACGAATATACTTAATAGAGATCTATACAAATTGCACTTACGTCTCCAGCTGATAAGAAATGTACTTACATTAAAACGCCATACATTTTGCTTTATAAACTGCGCAACGAAAACCAGTCTCTATGACCTTGGTCAAAGTTACTAGATTGCTATATCTTTGTTGTCTTTATATGGATGTTTAATCGTTATGTAAGGAACACCCAATTCAAATTCATTCACTGGCCAGTATTTAAGCTGAGGTTTTTGTTCAGGACTCTCTTCTAAAACGTTGAAATATGCGCAAAGAACGATACCAGTATAACTGGCAATAAAGACGAGGACATGCCAGACTCCATGCATGTAAGGAAAATCAATGGACAACCACGCATCGCAGAACATTCGATCCATGATCCAGCTGAATACTGCTACCAGGGTGATCGCACTGTTACGAATGCCGAGACGATAGACGCGTGAACATTTCACTCTGAAATTGACAATTTTATTACTTTGCATTTTTAAATGTAAAATTAAGATTTTAAGTTAATTGTTCATATGGGTATCATTGGTGATAACTTTGTAGTAGTCAACCGCGTCACGTTGCTACATTAGAGTCAACAGAGAAACTCAGCATACCATACACTACGTTTTCGGAACACCTTTATACAGAGTGTTCTGGAAACTGAATTTGTTTTATGGTAATTAATCTGATTAGCTATGTAGAGTACCTAGAAATGTATCAATGATTTCGATACGTCATAGAGCGGTAAAAGCTTCTTTCAAATTTTAAATATACATAATATAATTTACATAACATAATCAATGATAGATCATATCGTGTTATTTTAAATAACTATTTACTCTTTTTGTAATATAAAGATTATACTACAAAGTTGTTGGTATAATACTCGCGATCTAAGTTGGCCGGCCTGAATTGTTGCGAGTGGCCGCGCAGAAGTGGTTTTTGGAACTAAATGATGACAGGACATGCGCAAATGTTTCGCAGCGGCAACTTCAGCCCGGCCAACTTAGATCGCGCGTATTGTACCTATTTGTCAATAAAATATATAGGTAGGTTACTTACTTATTTATTTCATTAAATAAGAATCCGAAAGCAGGCAAAGAGAATGTCATCAGAACGAAGGCATTAGCTGCTGGGTGCACCACTAAGAAACCCGTTGAGAGAACGGACAGGATGCTTGAATAAAAATACAAACGTCGCCTGAAAAAAAAACATAAACACATCTTAGCAATCTTACTAACATTATAAACAATTATTTCATAGTACCTACCTACCTATTTGTTTTTTCACGGAATGAAATGATGATGAATCTATCTGAGTGCCAAATTTGAGAATCAGAGGGCACCGGGGCAGTAGTTGCTGAGATAAAACGTATAGATTAGTATAGATAAGACAATAAGAACGCCCAGTTTCCTCACGAGGCAACTCGATTTAGGTATGTGGATGGGACGTGCCGGGCAAATGTTTCGTCGTAACACTGGTAGGTATTTGTAGTCCGTATGAATCATGCGCATTATCTCACATCCATCCAACGAAAAAATAAGGACAATAGTTTTATGAAGTAGGTAGGTAGTAATATTGAGTCACTTATTTTTAAATAAACTACTTATTTTATTCCTACTTAGACATACTTTAAACTTTATCTCTATTATATTGAGAGGTAGAGGAGCCCTTGGTTGCTTGGATAACGCGTATTTGTCGTATTCAAGCCTATTCTGAATGTACCTACAATAAACAATCACTCCATTATTTATTTATTATCAAGCATACTGTGTCCGACTTTGCGCAGGCGGCACAAAGACCCTCGTTGTGGCGGAAGTTAGGTGAGGCCTATGTCCAGCAGTGGACATCATTGGGCTGATATGATGTATGATACTGTGTCCAAATTATCCCTTCGTAATAATATGTAGGTACACCCTACTTCTACTACTCTAGTTTTTTATTAGTGTAATTTCGTTATCAAATCGCAATATTAAAAATGTGTAAATTTTTCCATTGAGTTGTTAGTTGACGAAATACTTGCTAAAAGTAGACCACGCTAATATTAGTAAATTATGTATTAAGTTACTAATTATTACGTTAGCTAACATCATAAGACGCTAAAATGTAATACTTACATACAATACATGCTAAGTTCGTATCATAGTAGTAGGTAGGTATATAACTAATTAACAATAGGTAGATAAAGTTTTAAGACGCAACCCGTCTTGTCTTACTAGGTATTTGTATATCTTACTATACTTAGGTACTAGTTTTAGTTTTATAAATATGTAAATGACTGTTTTGATATCATAATATTATGATTGGTAATGGTTTACTAGTGGCTAAACTCACAGTAACAAACCAGATGGCTTTTTTATACATTCGTATTGGGTCTAGTCTTAATGTATCATAATGTTTTTATTTTGGCATAAAAGCAGGGTCCCTTCTAAAGGGACGACATAATTTTTTTTATTTTCATTGAACTATTCTCACCTATTCCCGTGGAGCCATGTTGGGAAATATCGTTTCGGTAAAAACATTGCAAATGCTGCCATGCAGACCCAAACGATAGCCAATTCATCCATTAGTTGCCCTGAAAACAATAATAAATATTTTATTCTATGTTTAGGTGTCCATTTGTTTTAAGTAGATAAATTTCATATTGAATAACTTGATGAATTTGCTTAATTCATAGAGCTGAGACCGTGGACCCAATTATTCTAGGGATAACAGATATCTTCTAGAATAAGAGGTTCGTTGTCCCTCTGCTTCTAGTTCTAATGATAAAATATAAGTAGGTAGGTAGGTATCTCGGCAGCCCAGCCAGACGCCACTATGACACTACCTATACCTATACTGTATGACTATATTATGTAGTATGGCGCGCAGTATGGCAAAGGTTCGACCCCTATTATATAAAAGTACATACTAAATGTGGACGAGATGCCTACACCTTCAGGGATTACAGACGTGGCGCTTGTACCTACATAGATTATATGTGTAATGGGAGTGCCAAATTCTTGTGCATGGCTCATCTTGCAAAGTTTTTACTACTGTTAGAACTCGTTAAATTAAAATAGGTAGGTACAATGTAAATAAATTAGTCACGAATAGTTTGAGCGGGGGTTATTGTGCACTCGCGAGGTAGGCTCGCTCAAAATTATATAAAAAATGCAACCTTATGAACATTCTAGATAAAAGTATGACTCAATTGGTATTCTAAACAGTAGGTATATACAATATTCATTGTCTAGTGTTAATGTAGGTCGTAATATTATTTCGAGTGCGATGCGGCACGTAAATATAGATGATGCCGCGGCGCGGCGACTACGCGTCTGAGTGTATTATCAGAACGAAACTCATGTACAAAGATACTTCGTCGTAAACACGTTCGTTGTTTTGCACGTTTTGTAACAGCATACCAAGGTGTTTACTACTTATGAAGTTAGGTATGAATTGAATCGGAATCCGATTTGTTAATTTTCAGATTATATATATACTTACGTATGTATAATCTTTCATCATGCACTATAGAGCATAAGGGTAATTTTGTAATTCGGGATCCAGATACTCTGTACATATTTCCGAATTCCCACAAAACGAAATAATACTTTGTGATTCTACCAATCAACATTCTACCAATCTCTTTATTTTTTTTTTATTTTTTTAAAAGACAACGCCCGCACTAGGGAACGAGCCCTGTGTCGCGGGGAGCTTTACAAACATGAAACTAACGGACACAAAGTACACCCAGACTAGAAACAAATATCAATGAATCACACAAATATTTGTCTTGTGTGGGAATCGAACCCACGTCACCCAGCACGGCGATGTAGTGGCGATGCGACCACTTTAACCACTGCGCCACGGTGACAGTCAATCTCTATGGGACTGAGTTCGCGTTTGATGTGATATATCGCGTTTTGTGGAAATTTTAAACTATCAGAATATCCCAATTTACCGAAACACGTTATTTAAGCACTTAATAGAAATATGCACTTGTAAAATATGAATAATTTTGATTGTGTAACATTCTCTCAAATTTAATGGGGAACTGTGATTTAGACCTGATGCATTAAAAGTGAAATTTGTATAGTAAGTACTTTATTTAGTACTCTATAGGCATTATATAATATCATTAAAATATATTTGATGATATATACAATTTTTAATAGATAGTTTTGTAATTTGCCATGCATTACTGTATAATATTATATCAATATAAATTCAGTTCAATAATATTAGGTTCAGTTCAATAGTATTAGGTATTTGAAGATTTTTGCTTATAATTATTTTTAGACACTACAAAAGAACTGTGAAATTGGATATTTGTTTTATACTCTTAGAAAAGTATATATTCATATTGCAAAGAAAAGATTTATTATTTGTTATGTACAAAATATAATTCTGTAACTATTAAATACATAGCTTGAAAAGTGCTGAACATTATCATAAAATCCTAATCTTTCTTCATAGTTCATAGAATATAACATAAATTTAATTCACTTTTATAATGACATTTCAACTCAGTCAGGTTAATTTAATTTCAATACCTAATGAAAAGTTATCTTGATATGAATCTACGACCTTGACTGTATAACCCCATAAATTTATAACTAATCTTTATTTTTAGAACTCATTAAGGTACAAGTGCAAGATGGTCCTTAATGTTTTGCAAAGAAATTGTTTGTAAAGAATTAAAATGACTTACCAAGTAAACTCAGTGTGGCATGGAAATATGCTGAACTTATGCCAACCACCATTAATAAGACCCATAGTAAATTAATTGCTGGATTGACAAATTTTGAGTATTCTTGAAAAAGATGTATCAGCACAGGAGGAAACAAAAAGAACAGGACATTGCTTATCTGGAACAATTTCATCACATTGTGAGATAATCACCCTCCATGGTGAAACACGACGATCGCAAAGCAAAAAGGTTTAAGTATAAGTTCACTGACCACTTAAGGCATGCAAGCGTGACAGGGCCTGGGAACTTACATTTCTATGACCATTAAATTTTGCAACAATAACACATTGTACGTAATGTATTACGATCAAGCAAAAGCAAACAACGTTTAGTTTTTTAGGTCTTGTTAACCGTTTTACAGTAGGCATATAAAATCCTTTGTCTCAGTAAATAATTTGAAAAAATACTTACAGTGTTCACAAATTCTGCTATCATAGGCGATATTGAATAGTTTGATTCACACCAGTCTACTGGTGAACTACCACGTTCTAAATGAGACCACATTGTTGTTGTTGTCCTGATTCTTTGTTTACTATCGTTCAAATATTACGACGTATATTTGGTTCAAGTATTTTACACGATTACTGATTTAATTGAGAACGGGTAAAGTATAAGTCAATACAATTTGTAAACATTTACATTTGGTGTTTTATATAAATTTCTTATTAATTTTTAATTCACGAAAAATTTTGTTTACATCCCGCGAAACACGTCCAATCCCCAAACCCAAACGTTACTGTTTGTTTGACACTGATGACATAACTAACTGACATTTCTATGTAAAACTATCAAATTTGACATTAATCATTACATTCTGAAATAACAACAATTGCACAAGTTGGAATAACGTGGAATCTTTTATTATATGTCTGAGCGTGGAATACGAAACGAATGTAAATATTTCTGAAAATTATTTTGAAGTCTAAATCCTCTCGACTCTCTAGATACAGGAGACCCGACCGAGTCCAGCAGTGGGACATTAATGGGTTGATGATGAAACTATAATCGGAACTACGGAAGTCTGGATTTGGATGTGATTTAACCATTACGTGTACCTAATACCTAGTCATAATCCTACTGCATTTCACGACCTTATTGATTTTGTAGATTTGACGACTTAGTTATTTGTTTACATACAGATAGGATCATTTTATTCAATAGAAAATTCCTGTCAGTCGAGTTTCCTACCTTCTCAAGCCATTTATTGGTAAATTAGAAAGATGACTAGCAGCCCAAATAGTGTAGCCTCAGGTAGGTAATATCATAATTATGTCAAAAAGAAGTACTCTCTACCTGCACAAGCCCAGAATCAGAATTGTTTATGCCCCAAACCATACCCACCTATACCTATAAATAAATGTAGTAGATGGAGTCAGGTACACAACTAATATCAGCTGTATCAACTAAATTAATTATAAGGCTCACATCTGTGTTTATTCATGTCATTCATTCATCAGCAACCCACTAAGTCCCACTGCTGGGCTCGGGTCTCCTCTCCTCTAACTAGAGCTGAGAGGGTGTTTATATTGAAAACATAAACACTCGACTTCGTCACAATTAAATTTGGGTGATTCTACGTACGTAATTTGAAACGTACGCCACTGGTTATTATAATTCTAGAACTATCGGTCTGCGTTGTAGATGCCGAAGAAATAGAATTGTATCCAGAGCCGCAATTAACCCGATGTAGTAAAGGTGAAGTCAATAATTGGATCAATGTGAGCATAAAAGAAGAAATAGAAAGAGGTAACACAATTCGTGAAACAAAAACAAAATCTCTTCGACCAAAAACCGGCGGTCCCAAAATTATCCGCTTGAAAAATCCACGCAGTGGTAGGAAATTACGCAAAAGGTGAGATGTAATGGTTATAAAAAATAAGATAGTATTCGCACACTGACCAGGTAAAGGCCAGAGAGGCTGTCACATATTTCTGGGGTGGAAATAACAATGCCAAGGATTTTCTTACTTTGGTTAAAGTTGAAACATCATTATTTTTTATACTACTTATTTTTTATTTTTTTATTAACCCATGAAAACATGTAGGTTATCCGGGCCCAATCCAGCGGTCGAAAGCAAGATGGTAATTTAGCACCATCCTGTCCAGCCTGTCTCTGGAATAAAACACTCGTGACTGTAGTGGCAATTTTTTTTTTTACCGGAGCAACTAAATCGTTCGATCAGGCGCTGCATACAATCAAGTTGCGACTGCAGGGTACTAGGTACCTACAGTTAATTATTATTCTGATACAAAAGTAATTATTACAGACAAACACTCAAAAACTCCAACGATACCAGCCTCTGCGGATGTAGTAACTGGCCAATACCTTCGAAGCTCGGCACAATGTTGTCTTCAAACACTTACTGCCATAACAAAAACATAAGGTCACACAGTAAAGCTCAGTACCTGAAAATATGCTCCATGAGGGCTGCAGCGTTAGCTGTGCCTTCTAAACGACACTGTCTAGAAACTTGGAGAACTCAATCACATATACTACCTGATTATATGGTAGGTATGATGCTTTTGAATATGACTGAGTGGGATTATTCCCACTGAATAGCAACTAAATAAATCATTCTTTTTTCAATAACAAATAACTCTGCTTCAACCTACTACATATATCCCCGATTTTCTTATTACCAAACTTATTACAAACATCAAATAGTTTCCAAATCAAAGAAGGTTTACGGCTCAAGTTTTTACGGCTGAATTAAGTATAGGTAGAAAAAATATTTTACCTATTGAAGATGTAAGTATTATGTGATAAACACTTTGATAATATTTCACTACAGACATCTATTTTATATCTATACAGTAGGTACCTTTACCTTATTTACAGGTAAAGTTAGGTACTACCAGTAACTTTACCTGTAGGTAAATAAACCTAGTTTTCGAACGGAAACTTTCCGACGGTTGAGAATAATGGCACAAAAATGCGAAAAATGGCCTTCGGAACAGTTAGGTAGGTGTATTGCTTATTAACCTAGTCTAATAACAATGAAAGGGGGGTCAACTTTTCTTTTAAGGAGTTCTACATCACAACATACCTAAATGAGATCCTCAGCTTAACAAACCTATAATTCAACAGTAGGTATATAACATATAATTGCATTAATCAAATCACTTTATATTAATGTTCCAGGTAGACAGATTGAGACAACATGTTTTGGATCAGCGACCAGTAATACAAATTACGGACGCGATTCATTGCTTTCAAAAGCGAAAATATCGAACATATAAAAAGTATTGTCAATTTCAAATCTTTATTTAGTTAATGCAAAAGGAGTAGGTTCTCTAATTGCTAGTAGAAGAATCATGATTAAAAAAAATAAAATTCGCATTAGTTTATAAAAGCCATTACGAGGTATTTTGGAGGCGGTCTGGGAATACCGTGCAGGTATATGGGTGCGGGATAGTTTTTAGGTATTTACCGAAATAAAAGAGACAGTGCAGCTCTAAAGCTGAGGCCACAGCGCCAGACGGCGCCAGCTAACGAGCGAGTGAGCGAAATAGACTGTCACCATACCACCAACTACATAGTGTTTCGAGTCTCGGTGTACCTACCTGCTTTTTGTCTGTGAATTGTATATTTGTATAGTTACCCCGAGACAAGGCTTGTTCCGTAGTGCGGGCATTATTTGTCAAACAAGCTTTTAGAATCGGTAGGTACCCATCAAGACAAATCAAATGAGCCTAAACTCGATGCGAATATGTCAATTTATTATGGAGATCCTATGGCCACCTTCAAACTTCATCATGTCATAGTCACGCGATATACATATGCGTGCAAAATTCAGTTCAATCAGAAACCGGGAACTGTTATTCTTTTGACTTTATTCCAGACAAACATTGGGACTGGTGAAATTAAACAATTTTTTTTTTAAAAGGAGTTCTTATATACCGTGCTAACACTGATAATGACCAATAGTCCAATAACTTATTAAAACTAGATACAGAAAAACAACTGATAATATCATCATCAAGCTGTAGGACGTACCTACACTACCTACTGGACATTATATGCCTCGATACGTATCCGTTTTCAGGACAGCAAGTAAACCTGGCGATAAACTAACGAATACTTGGACGCGTCCGAGCTGTGCAAATACATTAACATTATCTGTATTATTTGCAAAGAAAATTATGCAAAAATTGTCGAAACCCATGAATATAACTTTGAATTCTGAGTATGTAAACAATTTCTCGGCAAATTCTTTTAGAAAGTAAAATGTGAATATGTTATTAAAATTAATTTCTTTAATTGTAGTTTAATAAAAATATATAGAATTGTAAGCTTTGATTTAATGCAAATGACAAAATGCAAGGTTATTAATCGAAAAGAACAAAAGGAGAAATATAAATCAATAAACGATGTCTCAAAAAAAGTAAGTCGGTTAGCATAAGGCAAGTTGTCCAATTTGTCAGCAGTAATACTATGGTGATATTCCAGGAAATGCGAAAAAAATAATAAATAAATATTAACTTTTTAGGTAACTATATGGATAGCAGGTATCCTCGAACAATTAGAATTTAAGCTTTTGGAAGAAGATTTATTAGGTAAGGGATTATGGACCAATCATTTATATGATTCAATTTGTATTGTAATATTGTATACTTACAGTTAGTCTATAAAATTCAATTTAGGTAATTATTCAGTAAAAACATGTTTTATTGTTAACTTCCATAGAATTAGAGGAGAAAGAGGGGCCGGCTCTTGATTTTATTGATGACGTCGTTGATAAAGTTTTGGTGAGTAATAATAGGTAATAATAATACAATACCTTTATCCCAAGTACTTAATGTATTAATAAAATATATATTATTATAATACCTAATTACAGGACATCTGCATACCCATTCCATCTCCAGCGCATATGGAAGAGTCTCATCAGGACTCCTCCAGTTCTGTAGAGTCAGTAGAGTCTCCTAAGGAGGAACTAAGACAAAATTCTGTGCACGAATTAACCGACAACGACCACTTTAAAAATGAAATTATAAATATAATCGATAAATTTGACCAAGAATCTGAAATTCCTACATTAACTAATATAGAATATTTCCAAAACGAAATTAATAACGTTGTTGAACTGCTCTTTAAGGAGCATAAAATAAAACTATCAGATACTGAATACTTCGAAAATGAAATCTATGATATACTTAGTCTGGTGTGGAAAGAATCCGCGGACAATATTAACGAACTTAACGAAGTCGATGACGTCTCTGAAATAGCATCCCAGGACTCAGACAGGAGCAAAAAAGTAATGTTTTCTGTTTTAGACATGGGTAATTTTTTACTTTCACTATGATAATATAATAAAATAAATAACTATAAAATAAAAATAATCTTTGACTCTTTCATCTAATAACTATTGAAACATTTGTTTTTAATTTCAGCACAGCATAGTAGCCACACAGAATCTATAAGGTATATACATATATAAACACTATAAAATTAGTATAAGAGCAAATCATTGAAAAACTATCAAGTTTTGGTAAATTGCTATATTGTTTATCAAGACATTAAATTCGACTTGCTTGTTGTGGCTAAGATTAATTAAATCGACTGAACCTGGTTAATAATAAATAAGTTATAGATCGTTAGAATGAATAATTAGACAATACAAAGTAAATTAATTCTTATTTTAGGAAAGTAAATGGGCATAACAAGAACCATGAACATGATCCATCAAAACGAATATACTTTGCTGAACCCAATGAACATTTACTCAGTAAGTCAAGAAGCCCATTTCAGTTTCAAATGATGAAAATAGGTGCAATATTTTAACGATATTTAATCATGTAACCATTTTATTTGTGGCGAATCTAAATTAGTTTGTAGTTTGTTTTAGTTATGAATAGAATATTTATCTTTTCTCAAATATTGCTTTTGTCCGGATCATCATTAAAGGTAATGCCGATGAACTATGGCCTCAAGACATACTATCACATCATGTATTGAGACCTAGCGCGAGTGTTACCAAATCAATTATATCACTTGGCAATCTTTGGGAAAAGGATGAAAAGTATATGACACCCTCTCAAACAGATGCTAGTGTAACCGACCTAGAAAATACGGATGAAAGTAACTTAAAAGATTTGGAAATTTTAAAATCTATTACATCTCTGGCAAAAATGTTACATGATAATGAAATATTAAAATCGATGACATCGCTGGACATAATAAGTTCCTCAAATAAAGCAAGTATTGATGTAACTGGAAAATCAAATTTATTAAAAGATATTGAATTATTAAAATCGATGACATCGCTGGCCAAAGTGTATCATGGTGGTGAACATTTATTGAATGAGGCTAGTATAGCCGGGAAACTAAACCTAATCTATTCAGAGTCAAGGGCTAACATATCCAAGTCAATCTTATCAATTGTACACATTCTGCAAGATGGGGAAAATGACTGGATACCAAATGAAGCTAATGCAATCATAGCTGAAATACTAAATCAACTAACTGATAATTTACCAACTGTAGATGTAACTAAGTCCATTGCTACGTTAATAAATGTTTTGCGAAGTAATCAAGCATTTGTAACAGCGGCAGAAGCTTCTAATATTGATATAATTGATAAATTAACTTCACTTAATGATGAATTGAAACAAAATTTAGAAGTGACTAAGTCTATTGAATCTCTAGTACACATGATGGAAAATGATGAACATCATATTAAAACTACAGACAATATTAGTCAACAAGATTTAACAATACAAGATTTTCTTGCTCCATTTATAATTGATAAGTGTGACAAGTTCAGCCAAACTGATAAATTAAAAACACTTGAAGTAGTCGTTTTAGAAGCCACTTCGATTGACGATGTTGATACCAACAAATTAATAGATAACAAAGTTAATAAAACTGTTCCTGTACAAGAGAAGGCTAAAGCCAAAGTTGCCAATGTGAAAAATGATGTGAAAAACAAAATGAAAACTAAAGGCAAAGGAATTGTTACTGATTTATTCAAAAAATCTGAATTGGATAATGAATGGAGTAAGTATCAGATATTATTTAAATTGTAGCATTAAGTAAAAACCCTTCATAAAAATGTACATATTAATTTTGTTGCTGTATAAATATTACGTGGTTTGAATTAATTTTAACCATACAATTAAATTTAACAGAAGTCAATCTCGAGTCAGCGCCCTCCTGGATTGTCCAGACGAATGCTCATGGCGAACCCAGCGAAGATTCCGGGCCGATTCTAGGTACGTAAGGTAAGATGCAGTATTTAATCAATCACGTTAGATGGTCATCTGTTTGAACATTGTACTAAAAAACTCTGTATATTTATTTCTGCTTTCTTAAGAGAAATTAGGACCCTTTGGATAAACTTAATAAAAATCTTCTTGTTTTTAGCAAAGACTATGGTTAACTTGACACAAAGTGATCTTCGCAAATGGTGCAAAGATCTGGATAAAGGTTATAAGAATCTGGAGATTTGGCAGGACTGGTTATGCAACACATGCAAGGAGGCCACTTCTTTGGTCAAAAAAAGTTAGTGATTATATCTAATTATAATGTCAAAATCTGTTTAGTTTACACATTAGGCAAATAGAGATAAACTAAGACTAGGTACCATATGAAATATTTTCTATTAGATCTTAATTCAATTAATGTTTGCAGAAAATGGATGTTCATGTTGGTATCACAAACATACCAAAAATTGGCTAAAGCTGCGGAATAATGTTGCCAAAGACGCTGCTTTGTGGCATAAAATGAATCAACACACACATGACACATTTAAATGTTTTAAAAAGTGTTACGTTAATACTGAGGTAGGTAATGATTGAAGTTTGCTTCCAAAATGATTAAGGATAATGTGTCTTACTACTTAAGCAATAGCGTACACAAGTGACGAAGAAGTAACGTTATCCATCTACGATGATATTCAGACCAAAGAATTTACAAGATCTGTGACTTCTTATATTCACAACTGACGGATAGTTTCCATCAGAAAACGAGTTTCATTTATAGGTGAAACATCCCGACGGTCGAGAATAAGGGCTCTATAATTTATACCACATCCTATTGATTGATAAAGGATCGAATCTGTATTCGACAAACACACGACAAATACCTTTGCAGGTTTTATACCTGTACACTGTACAGGCTCAATATACAAGTATATTCAGAACATAGATTTTTTTTCATTACAGGTTAAACCAGCAAAAACTAAATCCAAATGCGCTTGTAAAAGCAAATACTATATTACAAAGTATCGCAAAATGTAGCAATAACAACATTGACATTTCAGGTAATTATGCAAATAATGACATTTAAATACTATGGTATTAAAGTAGGAATTGAACAACAAATGGATAGTATATTAAATCTTATACATACATATTCTTAAACAAAATAATTATAGACACCGTCATTTGAAATGCACATTGATTTGGTTAAAATCATATTTTCGAATTTTTGAGTCTCTACATGCTGCGAATACCCACTTGCCGTTGAAAGATAAGTCTCTTATGCCATCACAGTCCGATCCTGTTAACTGCACCCTTAGTTGGCTAAAGTTATCTTGAAGTGATAATACTGTGCAAGTACCATCTTGCCGTCCAATAATAAAGATTTGGTTGGGTAAAACCACTGCGCTTAGTACTGGACTGGCCGATTCGTGCCATTCTCTCATGATAGTGCCGTTTAGAACACTCATTTGTACTACCTACAAAGAAATGCACATTGTGTATATTGCTTTAAATTAGTTAAAACTTATCTTTATTTACAGTTATATTATAAATAGTAAAGATTTGTATTTTTGTATGTAACAAATAAACTTAAAACTACTGAATTGATTTCAAAAATTATTTTGCCGTAAGAAAGAGCTAAAGCGTTAGAGCTGGGCAGTGGCCAAATAAAGAACGACGTGAGCGATGCCTCGCGCGAATTCTGTTACCATTAAATTTTAGCAGACTGGCAACTGGCATTTTCCTTTTCTTGCACTGCACTTGTCTGCATAAGTACAATGTAACAACAACTGGTTGTCCAAATAAATAAATAAAGTTACTCGTTTCCCGTAATCATACTTTGCTATAATCCCTGATAATACGAAACTGTGCGCGAATCTGACTTGCTCTTGACTGGTTTTTTCATCATAGCATAGCCTCAATCGCCAATTTAGAAATTTACCCAACCAATCTATAATATATTCAAATGTATGAAGCGAATGTGAAAGGAAACGTTGGAAGGGGAAGACCTAGAAGAACATACCATGACCAAATAGGTGACATTCTAAAGAAGGGACAGATCCAAGGTACCCTACATGCCCTAATGCATGAAAAGAATAGTCTCTGCCTACCCCTCTGTTGGGAAAGAGGCGTGATCTACATGGTTGTATGTATGTATGTAATACCTTTCCATTGCTGCAGCCTGCAATAACAGTATGTTCGACTATGATGATGGTGTTACAAGGATCATGCAGCTGAGTGCAGAACATCTGTCTTCTTTTTGCTACATGGGCACAAACAATGAGGCCGCTCTCACACCCCACCACTAACAGCTTGTTACCAGTGCCAACCTGTAAAACATTACTTACAATAAATACAAAAAGTCCACAAAAGTTTATTTTATTTCATGATAAGCTATTGGTTTTCTTTTGATTGATGATTTCCCCCCCCCCCATAAAAATAATTGAAATGGAATATTTTGGAAGCTAAATTTTTATGCAACAAATCTACATTATACAATTCAAAAAATTACCTCTCTCTCATTTTTGACTGCCACCACATCACTAGTTTCAGTAATAGCACAACAGTTGATTTGTCCCAGTGCTGTAACAATATTGCCCAAGCAGTTTGATTCACCAACATCCCACAGTTTAGCAGACCCGTCTCTGTAAGTTATAGTATAGAAATATTCAAACACTAATATAAGTAAATTTAGTTTTGGGTTTCTAATAGTATTATGTTATTTTTAATATATTATAATATTTTTAAATGTGTGGGAATCGCGCCTTATTGTCGGCCTGTGATTGGTTCTTTGGGTTGCTATCGGTGTTATTATTTAATTTTTATTTTTATTTTTTAGACTTGGCCTGAACCAATTTCAATGAATTATTTGAATAAGGTGTCGATAGATTAGATAATCATCACACATTTGGTATCAAAAGAAAGGTCTTGGCGAGCACATTACAAAGTTTTTTTTTGTTTTGCCTTTTGATTTGTTATTCTAAAATCCACCTAATTAAACCTAAGGCGGATTCTAGAGAATTTAATTCTCATTTAATTCTTTGGTGTGTAGGTATGTCTCATAATGCGTTTTTTAGTAAAATTATTAGGGTTTGTTTTTTAACTAATTATATAATACTTGAGATGAATATTCTTACTTGCTCACTGATATAACATTCCTTCCTTTTTCCACAATAGAGATGTCACAGATGGCCATTGTATGACCCACCAGTGTCACAGGGTTGATACCATTCTCAGCCGACCAGATACGGCAGGAGCCATCAGCACCAGCTGATATAACTACAACTCCAGATGGAAAATATCTGCATTTGTACACTGGACCTCCATGACCTTTTAGATCTAGAATTACTTCAGCTGGAAGTTGAACACATGACATAATACCCATATAAACAATTGGAATATTCTACTTTATATTTCTAGCTGTGTATCTCAGTTTAACCTGCGTCAAATGTTATGGTTATACTCCAGTAAGACAGAAGTTAGATTTTAATACAGCTGCGGTTGTCAGGAACTTCTATCTTCGACATCACAGCTTTCCGGGGCCTCTTGCGTGCTGAATCTTTGTCGTAAATAGTGTGCGGGTGCACGGGCGGCAAGGGGGAATAGGGGGGAACGGTAATTGAAATAGTAGACAAAGAGGAGTATTAACAACTTACTTGTTCTACTATCCCAAACTAAAAGTTTGTCCGCTTCACATGAGGATACAGCCAATGCATTTTCTGCTACTGACACTGATAGAACTGCTTTGTTATGTACTTTGTGAGCTACAGAAGGTGCTATAAAGGCAACCTTGAGCCCCGATACAATATGCTTGACAACCAAGCACAAAGGACTATGAGACACATACTGGTAATTATCAGAAAACTTAATTTTTATTTTTCCTTCACTCAAACTTGTTGTAAGCTTATCGTGAATGCTCCTTTCATTAAGTTTTTTTGAAGATATCCAAGCTTCACCTTTGGGTAATCTGCAAGTCATAAATTTATATACTAAAACTATTATCATCAGCAACCCATTAAGTCCCACTGGGCTCGGGTCTCCTCTCCTCTAACTAGAGATATGATATGATGTTGAAATATTATTGTACATTAATTTACCTTACTACATCATTCCAATCGCATTGAATCGTTATAACCGGCATTTCACTGAGCATTTTTATTTTGTATGGTATGCTACTGAGAGCTATTAGTATATATCATAGGTTTTTTTTATTTATTATGAACTCTGAAATAAAATGTCTCTGTAAGTATGTGTAAGGCTTAAATTAACATCAAAGTAACATCAATGCCATTTAACCAACATTAATTTTATGAAGGGGCACTAAGATGATTTGCTAAAATCAGTAAAATCAAAATAAAACTGAATTAGTGTTACTGACATTGACAATGACATTTCCAAAAAACTGACAGGAAAGTTGACGCAATTATAGATTAAAAAAGTTCATCTCTAAAATGAAATAGTTTTCCAAGTAACCTAATTGACTGATTTAATTTTTTTTTATGTTTAATTCAAATAATTAATTAATAAAAATAACGAAATAATATTGTCCAAAATATGAATTTTACATTGGCAGCACTGTTTGTTTATAGCTGTCATCAATATCATCATTCATCAAAGGACACGTATCCATGGCCGTTATATAAATAAAAAAAAAAACTGTCACTGGATTTGTGGAAACTGGAATGGGAAACTAAAGTCAAGAAGCGCGGGAAATTCCAAACTAAGCGGGCGTCCCTTTTTTGGCTACTCGGTATTTTTATTAAATTATTGGATAGAAGGTCACTAAAACAATAATTTTATGTACATATTTTTCTTTATTTATTTGTTAATATTGTGTAAAATAGTTTCTCTTCAATAGGTAAGTTTTTTTTTATTTCTATTATAAAATATGTCGGAACCCGAAGATCCTGGGGGGACGATCCCCCAGGTTTACAACACCATAGTAATAGGGTCTGGAATGGACACGGAAGGCTCTATTATAGACACGGATAGTTCAGAGAAACACTCCATTAAAAGAAAAAGAAATAAAAAAATTTGCAAACACTGCAATAAAAAAAGGCGCCATCACAAATCAGGATCTCCTGAAAACTGTTTTTGTGAATCCTCTTCGGATTCCTCTGTACATAAAAACACAACAGATGCGATTTGTCCACCACCACCACCACCACCATTGCTCGCTACACAAACACCTCTGCCACAAAATCCACGTACTCCAGTCGGACGTACTTATTATAATAATTCTGACGCATCCCCTTTTATTGTCCATATACAAAAGGAACAGACATGTCCCAACGATAATGTCTCAGTTCATCCAGTTTCCTTTGGATATATCCTTAAAAAGGCCAAAATACAAAATATTGTTAATGGTAGTATTAAAAAAATTGGGAGAAATAGAATATCAATGTCTTTTGCCAATTTTGAGGATGCAAATAGGTTTATTGATAATGAACAATTAAAGATTCAAGGGTACAAAACTTTCATTCCTTCATTTAACACCACCCGTATAGGTGTGGTGAGAGGAGTCCCCACTGAGTGGACAGATAATGAAATATTAGAAAATATTCAAGTGCCAATAGGCACTGGAAAAATACTTAAAGTCAGACGTCTCAAAAAGAAAACATTTGTGAATGGAACTGCCGAATTTGTGCCTATACAGACGGTTGTCCTAACTTTTGATTTTTTTTCTGTGCTATAATGCCATACCCGTAGATTTATATATATTTCCCACTATCCAATGTTACAAATGCTGTAGATATGGTCACGTCAAAACCCAATGCAGGTCAACCCCTAAATGTTATAAATGTGGTAAGGGACACTTAGGTGAAACTTGCACTGTTGAAGAAGAAGCAGTCACTTGTTGTCTATGTTCTGGGCAACATTTTGCTAACAGTAATAAATGTCCTGAATATTCCCGACAGAAGTCTATTAAGGAAAGTATGGCAAAAAGCTGTATCTCATATGCAGAGGCTGCAAAATTGCATCCTCCAGTTGTGAAATTATATTCTGAAGTTTTGTCTTTTTCTAAATCTCAATCTCAACCCAATTCTCAAGCTCCTAAACGCTCTGATAACAATAATCAAACAACCTCATACAAAAAAACTGTTTTTATTAAACGGAATGAACCGAAATCACTTTCCAAAGGGTATGATCAAATAGCGCATAAGAATCTTATTGGTAATTATGACATGCCTACTACTTCCAAGGGATGTGGATATTCAGATTCCAATCCTCAATCAGAAATATCTCTAAAGGAACTTTTAATACAGCTCATTCAACAATTATCACAATATAATACTTCTGTACCGACCAACGCTGCTATCATCTCATCTGCAACAATAGATAACATTAAAAATAATCATGGACCAAGCTCCAACTGTAATACAGTGGAATTGTCGCAGCATCACAAATAAAAAACATGACTTAATTTATTTAATTAATCATTATAACCCATTTATTTTTGCTTTACAAGAAACATGGCTAAGGCCTGAAAATACATTTAAAATTCCTGGGTTCACCAGTATTAGAGAGGATAGGTCTGATAGTTATGCTGGTGTAGCTTTGTTAGTTAAAAATAATTTATCTTTTCATCATGTTCATATTCCTTCTCATAATCCTAATTTTTCAATAATTGCAGTTAGTGTTAAGAATATTTGCTTTGTTTCTATTTACATACCTCATCCTAGTTCTGATATTTTCGATGAGGTTGAAAATATAATTTCTATTCTCCCTACTCCACTGATGATAATGGGTGATTTTAATGCACAACATTATTCTTGGGGTAGTTCAACTTGTAGTTACTATGGATCTAGAATCCTAGATATTTTAGATATAAATAATTTATGCATATTGAACACTGGAGATCCAACTAGACGTACTAAACCACATGAAGCAATCAGTGCTCCTGACTTGTGTATTTGTTCTCCTAACTTAGCATCTTCTTTAATCTGGCATGTTCATTCTTCTACTCTAGGTAGTGATCACTTCCCCCTTATGATTAATTTCCCTCAGATTAAAATTACTCCTTCATCTACACATTCGCCTAGAATAAAACACAAACTCATTAGTGATAAATGGACTTTATTTAGAGAAAAAGTAGAGCAAGAAATTCCATCATTACCTTTAATTACACAAAATAACCAAACTGAATGTGCTAACGCTTTGGCTTTTCTTTTAAATGATATAGCTGATAGAACCTTTCCCATTAAAAAAGACTCTCCTAGTAAAATTCCTTCCCCTCCATGGTGGGACAGTGAATGCTCGTCTGCTATTAAAATAAGAAAATATGCAGAAAAACAATACAAAGATAACTCCACAGAAGAAAATTTTAATATTCTTTCTGAATTGATTACTAGTACTAGAAAATTATTTAAAAAGAAAAAATGGGAAGGGTGGCAAAACTTTTGTTCATCAATATCACCAGATGTCCCACCTTCAACAGTTTGGCGTAATATTAGGAGATATAGATCTGTTTTTAAAGAATCCAGACCACCTTTTCTTCAAAGTGATATAGTAGATAAGTTCCTTGATAAATTAGCTCCCAAGTTTGCTCCAACTGATATTATAAAACCATGTATTTCTCTTTTAAATATTGAAGATCAAATTGGATTGAATGCTCCTTTCAGTCTGATTGAACTTCAAGGTGTTCTATCTAATGTAACTGATTCAGCCCCCGGTTTAGATGGCATTCCTTATTCCTTTCTATCACATCTGAGTGATTCAACTCTTACATATTACTTATCATTAATCAACTCTATAATGATAACTGGTAATATACCATTGTCTTGGAGATGTCAAGAAATAATTCCTATATTAAAGCCTAATAAACCTTCCTGTGAAGCTTCATCGTATCGACCAATTGCATTGTCTTCAGTTTTGTTAAAAATAGCCGAACATCTTGTGAAAAACCGATTGGAATGGTTTATGGAAAGTAATAATTTATTGTCACAGAGCCAATACGGTTTTAGAAAAGGCAGAAGTACAATGGATAGTATAGCTATCTTTACTACAGATATTCGTTTATCATTCTCTAATAATGAATCTTTACTTGCTGCCTTTTTAGACTTAACAGCTGCCTATGATAATGTAGATATAAACATTTTGAAGACTAAATTAAATTATTTACAAGTACCAGTTATGCTAACAAATTTTATCATCAATTTATTATTTGAAAGATTGATAATTATTAAAATAGAAGATGGGTCGATATCTAGATTACTATGGAGAGGATTACCACAAGGTTCTGTATTAAGTCCAATTCTTTACAATATATACACTTATGACCTGGAAACCTCTCTAAATGGTCAGGTTAACATACTGCAATATGCTGATGATTTATTATTATATACTTCTGGACGACAAATTGACCATTTAGCTTCCTCCCTTACATCATCTTTGACATTACTTAATAAATGGTTAGACAAAAATGGTCTAGATATATCAGTCCCTAAAAGTTCATTAGTTTTGTTTTCAAGAACACGTTTAACTCCTCCTATCTCTGTTAGTTACAACAACCTAAAAATTCCTGTAATGAATGAAGCTAAGTTTCTAGGAGTAATTTTGGATAGTAAAATGACTGGTTTATCCCACTGTTATTATATTGCTGCAAAATGTGAATGTTCCATAAATATTTTAAGATGTTTATCAGGTGTATGGTGGGGTGGACATCCCTTTTCTTTGAAGTTACTGTATAATGCTATAATAAGAAGTAATCTTGATTATGGAACTTATTTTTTAGAACCATGTAGTATGCTTGCCTTGGATAAATTAAATAAAGTTCAGTCCAAAGCACTTAGAATTGTAGCCGGTGCTATGAAATCTAGTCCTGTTAACGCATTACAAGTAGAATGCTCTGATCCCCCTTTGAAATATCGTAGACAGTATCTATGTGATAGATACCTTTTCCGTGTATTACAAAACTCTGCTCATCCATTACATTTTAAATTACAAGCTTTATCTGAATTTGTTGAGTCCTCTCCATACTGGTCTCATAAAGTTATTCCATGTCTTATCATAAGCTATCGTAAATTTATTTCGTTTGGACCTATACACAAATCTAATCATTTACCCATATTTAGTACTAATTTTCAAACATTAATCCATAGACCGGAGGTCATTTTAAATTTAAATTCTCTAATTAAATCTGATAATGAGAGCTTTGATACTGTGATTAACAGAGAATTTCCAAATTTCCATCATATATTTACAGATGCATCTAAGAATCTGAATTATGATGCGGTCGGTGTGGGGACCTTCCACAGCCAATATAATGTTGTACAAAAAGTTAAACTCCCTCAAAAAACTTCAATACTTACTGCAGAATACATTGGTCTTTTAAAAGCATTGGAATATGTTTTTATATTTAAACTCCAAAAAACCTTAATCATTTCGGATTCAAAATGTGCATTACAGGGTCTGGAAAAATTCTCTTTTAAATCAAACAATAACCCTGTATTTTTTAAGTGTAAGCAGTTACTCCACAAGTGTTTACTACAAGATAGTCTGGTTATTTTTATTTGGGTTCCTTCTCACACAAATATTGACGGCAATGAAAAGGCCGATAAATTAGCAAAAGAGGCTATTCATTGTGGTGATATTAATTTTAATAAACTATATACAACAGACTTAATGGATACTACCATTAATGATTTACAGAATTCATGGGAATTAGATTGGCAATCTACAAGCCAAGTAAAAGGCAAGATATACAAACAAATACAAACCAATATTCAGATGAAACCCTGGTTTTCCCATATTCGATTGGGAAAGATAGCCACTTCTATTTTAATTCGGATACGTTTGGGACATGTCTGCTCACCAGAACATTTAGCTAAACTTAATATTATCTCAAATTCCATATGCGAGTGTGGTGCTGATGTTGGAGATCTCAATCACATCTTCTTCCAATGTCAAAATTCTGATAATACAGATTTCTATAATAACCTTTCCCAACTTCATATTCCATTTCCTACCTCTATATTATGTTTATTATATCTAAAATCTTTTGACATTTATAACATAATTTCTACGTATATTTTAAAAAATAATATCAAACTATAATATTATTATATAATATAATATAATATATTCTACCACATTTATTACCTATGTTCCTTTGATCTCCTATCCTTTTATTCGTCCTATCCGAAATTATTCCTCGCATTATTATAATTTATTAGATCATAATAATTTCCTTAGCTTTATGGCTAAAGCACAAATCGTGCAGAGCCAAGAAAAGAAAAAAAAAAAAAAAAAAAAAAAAAAACTAAAGTCAAGTCAGTCCGTATATTGTGAATGTTTTGTTGGTGAAACAAAATGAAAAGTGGGTGAATTTCCAAGGCTCGTTATTTGAAGAGAAAATATATTAAATTTATTATTAGATATATACAGTGACTTCCACCACGATTATGCATTTATAATCGTTACAAAAATGCATTTTTCTATTCCCGATTCGCAACAATTTCACGATGACAATGGTATCTCTTACACGGTAATATTATTTTCTAAATACTTTTAGTATTGATTGTCTATTTAAATAGTTATAATAGGTTTCATTGCCAGCCAATATATACCTGTAAAGATCTTGTTTTGACAACTATGTAAGTACTTCCCTATTTTTTACTTATATAGATATAAGAAGATACTTGCTACAAGTGTTGATAAAATTAAAAAATATGAGTTATAGATTTTTCTTTTTGTTATATATATAGTGTGTAGTAGTGATAGTTCTTGAACATTATTTAATATATTACTATC
Organism: Laspeyria flexula; assembly: GCA_905147015.1. NCBI lineage: Eukaryota > Metazoa > Arthropoda > Insecta > Lepidoptera > Erebidae > Laspeyria > Laspeyria flexula. Next base: position 14,050,196 of record LR989950.1, on the reverse strand, counting down.
ATTATCTTGCAATCTACTGTGTAATTATCAATGTGCAGAAAAATAAATTTAACATTTCTTGTAGGGCTACAACATACATATTGATGGTCTCTTCCATTGTACTGCTCGGTATAAACAGCTACTCAGCCTTCATGAACAATTACAAGCACAAAACCCTTACATGAAATTACCACAGTTCCCTCCAAAAAAGTTGTTCCTGACAAGTTCACAACTAGAAGAGAGGAGAGTCTTATTGGAAAAATACATGCAACTAGGTAAATCTTTATAAACAATTATATTATGAATCATTATTTTACATGCTTGTTTTATATCTGCAGTAATCTAGAGGTTGATGTTATGAGGAAAAAGGTATTAATATATGTAACCTTTTTTCAGTTGGCCAGAATCCACAGCTTACAAGTTCTGACCTTCTAATAACATTCCTGTTTTCGGCTCAACAAGAAACCCATGGTGTAAAAATGCATGAAGTAGAAATTGAAATCTCATTAATGAATGGATACAGAATACCGCTCTCAGTGTCATCTATTGACTCATCAAACACAATACTAGATTTAGCATGTACAAGTACATATATAAATCTTCCCAAGGAATTGGTGAAGTACTTTTCATTATATCTTTTTAACTGGAGTTGTGCAAAAGATGGCCAGCCAGCATTGAAAAAGCTGGAAGACTATGAATCTCCATACATATCTCAAAAGTATGTCAGACCGGAAGATAAAATTGTTTTAAGGAAAAGGTACAGGATAGTGTTGTTTAAAATTAATTTTAACAGTATTATGCTTTAAACAAATTGCTATATAGTTGGTTTACATTTTTTCAGTTATTGGGACCCCTGTTATGATGTGGATTTAATGATAGACAGGGTGTCGTTAGATTTATTATACCTGCAAATAATTGAAGACTTGGATCTGGGATGGATAACAGCTGATTCACAAACTAGAGATATACTTGCTTCCTATGAATCTAAAAAACAAAAAAGAGAGGTAGGTAAGATTTTTTCAATTTATCATAACAATATATTGTACCTCAGTATAATAATAGTAATAACCACAAAATGAAAATGTGCCTTATTGTCCAAGCAGTAAGAGCTAATTTAATGGTTTATTTTGTGTTATATATGAGACCATGGCAGTTAGTCTATTTTATTTTGTTGCCTACCCTAATATATAGTAATATAACCTTTTGACCTCCCCAGTTGTATTGAGAAAAACAATTTATTTATTTATATTATTAAATTTTTTTTTTTATGAAAAACATAATAATTAACCTTGTTAACATAGGTTACAACAACTTGACATAAATTTGAAATAAACTGATTTTAGGTTTTATGGTTTGATACATTATTATAACAATTATATTATTAGTTAGTTAATCCATGAAGCAAAGTTAAAACATTCAAAAACTCTTTTCTTAATTTAAAATGTAGAACTAAAAGTATTATTTTGTAAAGTTTTGAATAAATAAACTAAAACTTTGTAATAATTGACTGGATATTAAGTTTTTATTGCATATTGTTATGCAAAAGCACAGAAAATTTTGTCTATGGTCTGATTGACTTTAAATAATCACAGTCCTACTCAAGGATGATGTATGAACTATGAAGTTAGTGTAAACAACTTTATCTACTAGAATTTGGGGTCAACACAGTGCACAGAGTTTTATAATTATATTTAATGTAAATAAAGGCCTTTATCTCTCCAATTGAAAAAAACCGGTTATGAACATTACGGACCATGTTCAACATAGGGTTCCGCAGCAAATGAGCGTATCTTCATAAGGTTTACGATGTTTTGTTGAAAAGCGCAGTTTTGTTTGCAATAACTCAAAAACGATACATCCAAACATGTTCAAAATAATTTTAGTTGAAACTTGGAATTATTTTATTAGGCGTTATTTTTGTGATTTTTAAGTTTTACGGGTTAGAAAATAGAGGGGTGGGGACACAATTTATAACACTTTCGCAGCGTTTTTTTTTCGAAAATATTCACATATCACAAGATTTATAAGATCTGTCGAAGTATGTGCCACTCTTAAATGTTTGCTGTGTGTTTGCACCCCTTAAAAATATTTATTTTTATTATTTAACTACCAAACCTAAAAGTCATCAATATACATTGAGTAGTTTTCGAGTAACATACCTGTGACATACGGATGGACGGACATAAGGAAACTATAAGGGATCCGTTTTGCCATTTTGGCTGCAGAACCCTAAAATCTATGCTGATTGTACTTGTATCTAGGTTACTAAAGGTACATAATTATCCTTATTCCATACTAGCTGTGCACAAAAATTGACGTTGATGAACAGAAGGGCAAACAAACACATATCTTTTTCGCATCCTTTATAATAATGCGAAAGTAACTAACTGTTGGTTTGTTCTTTGGACCTTAACCCACCAATCGATCTTTATAAAATTTCACATAGTTATAATTATTTAGGGGCATACTTTTTACGGATATATACTATGCTGGAGTAAGCGCCATACAAACGCTACTTTTTAACATCGGCGATTTTGCGACTGCATTGATGAGGCGTTTTGGCGTCTCTCTGCGTTTCATCCATAGACTTTTCCATCGCAGTATTTAAATCGCTCGTTTTTCGTTTGTTCGATTATGTCGCTGCATATAGCTTAACCTAAGCGCCGATGCTAAAAGTAGCGTGTGTGCTAGGGCTCTAAGCTATTTTACAATAATACCAGCCCAATGATGTCCACTGCTGAACATAGACCTCACCTAATTTCCGCCATAATTATAAACACCTACCTTATGATAAAATGTATCTGTAGATAATTAGCATTAGGGATTTTTCGTAGTCACGTCATCGCATGTGCATTTGGCTAATCGGTTTTATTTCTTCAACATAGTATATTGCTGTAATCTCTATATTTATATTGATGAAGTAAAGTTTATTTATCACCGTAGATTAAGTTTACTAAGAAAATTACGTCATTCTTGTCTGATGATTTATTTTACCGTACGGAAAATTCCGGCATGGTATCCGTGAAGGTATTAAAGTCGTTTTCTAACGGAAACATTCCGAGAGTTGAGAATAAAAGAAATTGTGTCCATGTTTCAATTGATATTTTTTGCCCATTATGAATTATCTCTTACAACATTCACTTTAACAAAAGCAACCGAATTTTGGATGGATTTATTTTTGTTTGGTGTTTCACTTTATAATAGAACTAAGTTAGCGTGGGATTATTACTCTTGTCCCCCAGCTCTTCGGCCCCCCTGGGGGCAAACAGCTTTGTTCTCTAGAGGGGCGCTGACTTAGAGAGAATGTGAAAACTGAACTTTGACCCACAATAAAATTATTAACAAGAAATATCAGTATTTTGTTATATTTGATATTTATTGTCAAGGAAAATAAGTCAATATCTGCGCATACGTTTCCCTTTTTTTCGCGCTAAGAACTAGCTAATCACATAATGTTGTGTTAGCGAAACCTTGACTTTGTGTAACATGTGCTTCGTCTACGAAACTGAAACATTATCCTTAATTGCAGTTTTACGAACAAATGTATGTTTAATCACGTTTCACAACGTTTTGTGCGTGAGTTTATGTGGGTACACTTAAATGAAACAGGCAACCATTTGACCTGACCCTAATAAAGCATAATTACTGCAGCTAGAAATAATAGATTCAACTCTGAGATTTTTAAGGTCATCGATTTCTTAACAATAATATACGAGTATCTAAGTATTGGGTACAAACATCCGGTTATTCAAGTGTCTGAATAAAATAACTGCAAACATGAATAAGGAAAAAAGTTTAATGACTAACCTTTCAAATTAATATTATTATCATCTTTTTCCAATTTTATTTATGATATTATATTTCTATTCTGCGATTGTGGTGTGTAAACTCAGTAGGTATCACAAATTAAGGATAAATTATTAATTTAAATTGTATTTATAAGTGTCTGCCTTGTTGGTGCAACTAGTGTGACTGCTTCATAGTACTTTTATCACTGATTCTGAACTGATGTTAGACGATAATAAAAAACGTTTTATTCAGAAGCATCAAATACTGTATCTTTTAAGGCAATAAGCTGGCAAAGTGTCAATCGCTTTGGGGAAAAAAGACGCGATTATATATTTTTATGGATATATAAATTGTGCAACACTTGTTAAATGTGTCACCTTTTCCAGTACATAGAATTAGCACGAACTCTTCGTCATTACGGGCGAGTGCCTGCCGGTGAGGCGGTGACGGACTCATCTAACATATCAGGGGGCGGTTCCGATAACACGTGTAGAGTGCGTGTGTCGCTCGCCTCTAAAGAACTTACGCTATCAAGTATCGACCAGCCACTCAGGGAGCAGAAGTACAAAGTCACCAGGATGAGGTGTTGGCGGATCACTACTTTACATACGGTAAATACGTGTTTCTAATGTTTTAACCTTTTGAGCGCCACGTCAAATCGGTATCGCAGTGCCTTTTGCGCCAAGCTTTTCAAATACAGTACAATTTGACGTGCCATGCCGTCATTGGCGTGGTTAGCACATTTTCATTTTACGTGTATAGACGTCTCTGGCGTTCAAAGGGTTAATTTAACTATCGATGTTTTTTTTACACCAAGACGACTGTCGACGCGACGGTCGGACGAAAGCGGTTACCCTATAGGCGGCTGCAACATCAAGGGCATCACGACAAGTTGCCGACTCGCAACGTTTACATAAAATTACAAATAAGTTTGACGAATAGGGAAATACGTTGACGTACCGGAAATTTATGCTTTTATTTCATACAATTGTTTGATATATGACTAAAAATGTCAAGAAAAATAAAAAATGACCTAATGCATGATCGCCTGAATTTGTAATTCAAATAATATCATGCTGGATGGAAATTCAAATTTATAAATGTATTTTGAATGCGTTTGGTAAAATATCCGCAATATTTTTTTCTCATAAACTCAAACAATGTAATATAATTCATAGGACAATGTTATGGATATTTCTATTTACTATAATATTAATTGACCGATGCGATGTTTATTCATATCACAAATCTACAATACTAGTATACTAGTCATTATACATATGTTATTGCATTCGGTTGACTTCGTTGACGCGCATGGGCGCAGTTACGGAAATCTACATCTGTGGCCTTATTCTGAACCACATCGGATCGTTTCCAATCGAAGAACGAAGTGCTTTTAATTTTTAAAGTTATGGTAGAAAATATTAAAGCTATAAAAATAAGATATATTTCACCACAGCCATTTTTTTTCAACCATCGTACATATAAACAAACATTATTCTTGAACGGATACTTTCCGAATCTTCAAAACAAGGACCCTGATCTGGCACCGCCTTGATTTGGACAGAGTGTAAGGTCTATTTGAGCTTGGAGCCCATGAATATGAAGATATTCTTTCAGAAAAATATATTTCCTTTAAACCACCTGTTATAGTTAGATAAAAAGCGAAGCGGCACAAAATCGCTCGCAGTGGCGGACATTAGATGAGACCTATGTCCAGCTGTGGGCGTCATTAAGCTTGGCATAGTTAGATAAGAAGTATGAAGCAATTTACAGAGCACATAAATCACGTGTAATGCCTCTCCCTTGTCATTTATGTATTGTTTGTTTATATGTATATCTACGTTAGTGCTTGTGATTGTCTCCCGTACTAGAAGGAAGTGGATTATTGTCTTTCCAACTCATCCAATTTATTTCTTATTAAACTCGGTGCGGGTTCGCAAACCAGTTTTACTTACCTTGAGTTTCAATACGTAATTTAAACGTAGTGGCGGAGTTTACGTACGAAGTTATGGGTTTTAACAAAATTATATCTAATTTGACTACATAATTTTTTTTGTAAGTTTGCTAAAGTTGATACGTAGTTAAACCATAGCCATTATCCAACTAGAGTCTGTCCATGGTGTGTTTTTAACCTTTTTATAAATGTAAATATTACTCCTACACTAAAAAAAGAGTAAAATGGTAATCAGAGCAACATTTCTATAATTTAAAATGGCTATTTTAAACTTAAACAGACGTGTCCAGATATTTTACTAAATAGGACAGGATAAGCAGACTAGAAATATTTGTCTCCTTGGGAGACAAATATTCTAGCCCTGATTCTGAACTGTCGGAAAGGTTCCATCTGGAAACGGCGTAAGTTTATTTCGAAATACATAATGATAGAAAATTGATACAATACATACCATATCAGTTATAAAAAAAAAATCATATTAATCGAGTTTAAAATCTTTTATACTTTAACCTATTTTACCAATAAATAACAAGAAGTAAATAATGTAAATACTCGTAAGTATATCTATCTTGTTCTTAAATTCAAAAAGGTTTACGAACCGGGAATTTTTTGGCGGTTCAGAATCAAGACCCAGATGTATCATTATTTTTATTATGAAACGACTGCAATTTGGTGATATAACTACCAAAATATGCACAATGATAACCATTCAACTTATTCAGTTGGTAATTATAAACAATGCATCGATGTTTTTAACAGTAAGCCATTCATTTTTATCTGTCACTTACGCAACCTTATATTGTTGTAGATGGAAAGGTCACAAACTCAAAACGGTCACGGGCCGTTGCTTGAGGACCCGAGCAGAAACTTCGAGCTGTCGTTTGAATATCTCATTAGTAAAGACAACTTGAAATGGATAACCTTGATGACGGAGCACGCAACCTTTATAAGTGTTTGTTTGCAGGTAATGCTTCTTTTGTGTCATATATACTCTTTTTGTTGCATGAAAGGACCCTAAGCTGTGGGCGTATTCAGCTTTTGACCTTATTGGAGAGGGTCAAACCTGGAAATAAAAACGGTAGATATAAATTAAACGTTGATTTGTGTAACGAATATTTTAGACAGCATTTTGTATTATTTTTGAATAATACAGGGTTCTCTTTGCCGGTATGATAACAAATACAGTGGATGATCTTTAATAGACTTAAAACTAAAAAATATAGTCTTGAATAGAAAATTTTATGACTAAGACATTCCTGTCGGCTTTCTTAACCGCAGAGCCTGACTTTTTACTTTTTGTTTATTATTTAGTTTGTAAACATTCATTATAACTCGTTAATCTAACGGTGTGGTGCTGTGCTGCATCACTTTACACGCTACCCAAATTGTAAAGTAGGTAGAAAAGATTGTTACTATCCATTTTTTTAAAAAGAGTGGCGTGAGTTTCTTGCCAGTTCTTCTCATAGCTCCACCTCGTCAGCGAACTGGTCGTAGGCAAATTTGCAGACACTACTTTTCGGATAACCTGTTACATTCTTATCTTGTGACTTTCGTAAGCGTTACCTTGTAACCTAGATGAATAAACGAGATTTCATTTCACACACATACACATAGCTCACGCCCTTTTCCCCGAAGGTGTAGGCAGAGATGTTTCACACCCACATTTCGCCAGCTATGTTTGGTCCCATGAAATAGGGGGCGAGCCTATTGTCATCTACCGGGATCATTTGTTTACCAAATGTTAGAAAAGTCCAATACCATTTTCACCCGACCCGGGAATCGAACCCGGGACCTCTTGCATAGGAGTCATATACACTTCCCGCTGCGCGACTGAGGCAGTTTCATTCATTGTTTCATAGATTTCATTTCATTTCACTTAAAGTAGGTAACTTACTGTGTGTTAGTTTAGGTCAAATGTTGGAAGCTGAATTTCTTCCCCTTCTCAGTTTCCGACTAAGTTAAAATTTTGAGAAAGGCCTGACCTGATGATGAAGTAAAGGAATTTAAACATATATTTTTGAAAACTTGTTTTCCTCAGAATAATATTTCTACTAGGTCTTAAGGAAACGTAACATTATTTTGAGTGTAGTATAAAACTGTTTTTTAATATTTTTCAGTCTATAGTAGACGAGTTGATGCGTCAGAAGGACTGCAAGGGTCCAGCGTCGCCGCAGTACCTGAAGCGTGGTAGCTTCACGTTCGTTCGACGCGACGGATCTAGCCAACTCATCACACCATCATCTTCCAGTGACACTCTTAGCTCTATTGTAAGTTGCTATACTCAGTGATTAGTAAAGTTTATGGAGATGTTTCACAACAAAATAAACAAAAAATCAGGAAAAAAAAAAAAATTAAAATTACTGATCTAATACTTATTGAGATTATAATTTTTTTTCATAGAAAAAAGAACCACAAAAAAAATTAAACTGAAAATACAAAAAGGATACGTTTTAATAATAAACTGCCTTGGTGGCGCAGCGGGAAATGTATACGAATGCTGTGCAAAAGGTCCCGGGTTCGATTTCCGGGTCGGCTGAAAATGCTATTGGACTTTTCTATCATGAAATTTCAGTATTGAGATTTTCCCGGAGTTTGGTAAACAAATTTTCCCGGTTGATGACAATAGGCTCGCCCCCTATTTCATGGGACCAAACATAGCTGGCGCAATGTAGGTGTGAAACACCTCTGCCTACCCCTTCGGGGAAAAAGGTTTGATGCTATGTTATATTATTAATAGTTAGACGATATAGATGTTAACACAACTATGCCACTGAATGAACATGCTCAATAATGGAAAACTTATTTGTTTCAGAATGGCGATTCGAACTCTGGTAGTTCGAGAGAATTGTTTTCAGTGCAGAAACTAACGGAGAAATTCGCCAGTGTAGCGTTTAAGTCAGGTAGAGACTGCGTGGAAAACAACGCGTTTGAAGCCATTGGAGACGAGGAACTATAAGACTCTCTCTTCATACGAATTTAAATCGAATAAAAACAATTTTTCCAAAGAAAAATTAATCACTCGGAAACAAAGTTGCCAATAATGTAAAAAAAAAATGTATAGGTGCATATTGCATTTTTTCGTATTTGTACAGAATATTTTTTATCTAATTGTCTTTAAGATAGAAGTTACATTACAAACCTTACCGTAAGTGATTACTTGGCTATGATGTTTTATATAAAAAAATAATGGGTGTAAGGATAAACCTCACGGTACTGAAACTTGGGATTCTAAGCACAATGGTCAATGTCGCTGACCTCAAAAGTCCGTACCTATCATCGGTACCAATAAGGATTTACTTACACTAAGTTGTCATATCAATCGAACAGTCTACTTGCCATATTATGTAAGTCTCTAGTTACTAAGTAACAAAAATTATTTTGCTCATCAGTTTTTTATATAGTTATTTTTATATACAAAACGTTTTTGGGTTACGATTATGTCTCACTTTTTAGTTATAAAGGCTACAGTAGAATCATCAATAGGTGTTTTTAGTATCAGAAACAATGAATGGAATTTTATTTCTATAAAATACATTTGATATTTCTGTAAATTAACTATAGATTAACATACAACTAGAGATTAGTCCCTGTTTCTTATTCGACTGTAGGTATATACTAAAATAGATATTATTTTATAATTATTTTTGGGTATCTGTGCCTTTCGTTTGACGGTAAAACTACTACTACTCGAATTGAACACTCATATATAAACTCTTTGTTTCGCCTTCCGGAAGTATTTTTATTTCACTTAGGCTAAATAATTTATATTTTTACCAATTATATTTTATTCATTCTTAATCGTATTATAACTAGATATCCAATGCCAACTAAACCTGAAAATTATTCTCTAATTTATTCTTTTATTTTTTTTTTTGAATACAATTTTACCATTTTGACTGCCTCAAATATTATAAAACTGTGTCTGTGTCCAGGTAGTGCTTATTATACTGATATAGATACACGTCAAAAATACAAGCATATTGAGAAGCAAAAAAAGCACCAATGTATTAGACAGACTTGAATCGGCAAAAAATTGTTTTCGTTAAAATGTAATTCGTTATTTCAGTAAGAATTGGATATAATTACAAATTATAACCTTATTTCATATTCAAATATTTCCGCACAGGATAGCATAGTGCTGTAAAACTCAACATTCAATAGATCTGTGTTATCTTTTCACGTTCATGTAATGTCATGTAGATATAGCTAGCCAACATAGTCTCTTTAAACTTTTACTAAGATTGTTCAATACAATTTTGAATTTAAAACCCCATTTACACGATGCAAGCATTCATACTAACTCTGTTTTTCGAAATGACAAAGATAGTGCGAACTTTGTAATCCTGTCACGTACGTCACTGTATAAGTAGGTACGGCCAACAACAAAAGTTGCTTAACTGTTCAGCAACTTTTGTTGTTGATTGTACCTACATTAGAAATTAGGTGTAGCGGTTTATAAGCGTACCTATAGTCTATACTTCTCGATGTTTTATATCGACTTTGTACTTCAATGGTCTTACAGAATAAGTAATTTGTAATTAGTGCTATTGCCGATGAATTAAGCTTTACTTTTTTTATGAAACTTTCCTCTTTGGATGCCTTTTAATGGAAAAAGACATGTTATTTCATTGTCTTGTGTACGTCGAATTTTATTAATGATTTATTAAAAACTCCGTAAATTTATTTTAATATGTACTATGTAATCATTAATATTATAGTTTAGTAATCCATTATTGTAAGAATACCATAATATATTATGCCAATCGTTAACTTTACGAGGTATCTTATTGTTATAATTCGTGTTATTTTTTGAGGGACCACTAATAATACTGTAGTAAACAAAATTGAATTGAATCCGCCCTATTTTAAGCGGCCATAATATATTATATGTTGCCATATTTTCTTTTTGATGATTCTCATTTCATTTTTGTATATTTTATTATATTATTTTTTACTTATAAATTAAATAAAATCGTTTTTAAATTACAATGTTTTATTGTTACATTATTCAAAAACTACTTTAGTTACATTGAAAGAGCATTTGATTCAATTATGTAAGAAATAAAACTTAGAAACATAAATACAGTAACTTGCTAGATTTATTTGTACAATATGCTATTATAGATTACATTAATATTTTTTCTCCCACTCCTCACGTTCTTTCCTTTCCTTCTCCACTTGGTTGACGATAGGTGTGAGGTAGAGTTTGTCTTCTTCGTATTTAGTCCACTCCTCTTTAGGAAGGATGGTTTTAGTGAGAGACAGCTGGACAGCACGGACGATGCGAAAGTTACGTTCATCAACCACCTGTTGGGGCAGACGACGCAGCGCCTCCTGTACATCTTCATTTTCACGGAGGCAGTCGTCACGAAGCAGACCTGTAACACCAATGTACTAAGATCAGCCCCAGAAGTTATCTAACTGGAGATCTCATAATCTTAACTCATTCGCTGTTCAGTGCTCCACATGTTGGGTTACGATAAAACTTAACGAATCTGTGAGTCACCGTTTGGGTCACAAACTTTTTGTTTTAGGATTGGGCTTGTGAATAAAGTTTTTGATTATAGCACTGGACAGTGAATGTGTTAATTCTAGGATATATATAAGTAGTTTAGAAATAATTTCATATATCCAACAACTAAAGACATTTCTGCTTATACTTTTCAGGTGTTACAACTAGTAAGTTAATTGTGCAACCAGTTTGACAAGAGTAGACATTAGGACAAGATCAATCAAGACCAAGAAGTAATCTTCATTTACAACTTGGCTATAGTTTCTAATAGAAAAATATGTGTAAGTGTATATTTATACTTATTTGAATGTGTGCTGTCTAAGTGGTTGGTATATTCATTCACAAAATATACTTTAGAGTGATTGTTTAGTAGCTACTAGCTAGTCCATAGAAATTAATAAAAAATATCACCTTTTATCTATGGTACCTAATAAGTTATCCACTGTTTATTGATGATTTTTTATTTTTTTTTATTGCCTGTAGTGGCAGACGAGCAAGCGGCCCACCTGATGGTAAGTGGTTACCGCCGCTCATGGACGTTAGCAATGCCAGGGGCACAGCCAGGCCACTGCCTACCTTGAAAGGATAGCTCTCTTTAAACCTCATTTGAAGAAGGACATGTCATAGTGCTCAGGAAACACCGCTGTAGGGAGTTCACCCCAGAGCTTGCACGTACGTGGGAAGAATGATCGCTGGAACCTTACTGTTTTAGACGGTATCGGCTCCAGGTAGTGTGGGTGAAGCCTACAGCGGCGTCGAAGATTTATTACAAACTAGCTTCCACCCGCTGCTTCGCCCGCGTAGTATGTATTTTATACCTATAAACCTTCCTCTTGAATCAGTCTATCTATTAAAAGAACAGCATCAAAATCTGTTGCCTAGTTTTAAAGATTTAAGCATACATAGGGATATAGGGACAGAGAAAGCAACTGTTTTATACTAAGTAGTGATTTAAAAATCTGACAGTACTGTTGCTTGTGGCCAGTACTTAATTTTAAACTTCCTTGATCTTTCTATTTGAAAAGGGTAAAGAGGGCAAATAAGGAACTAATTTTTTTTATGCAGGTCTTGGCTGATCAGCATCCGGTCCAACTGAACATCTGAACCTGACCTGTTCTTTTAACATTGGTTGTGATAAAAAAAAACAACCAAGCCACTGCCTACCGAAAAAGGGTAATAGGGTGTAGAGCAAAATATGAAGGAATAGGAATATAAGGAGGAAAAGGGCAACAGCGAGGAAATGGATGGCAAAGTTAATATTATATTTCTATAAATGTATTTTTCCAAAAAGGTTTTGCAAAAATTTTTCATCATAACCTGTACACATATTATTATTATTCATGATTATAATTAAACGTACAAGAAACTTACCATACTTGTTAAATCCAGAAAGGTTGTAAGCCCATCTTTTCATGCTGTCTGAAAACATTAAAATAAAAGCTCTTTATACATCAATAACATTAAGTTACATAACAAAATCTACACCACACATATAATAATTACAGTAAAGTTTTAAGTTATTTTACTTACTTAGAGCTACGGCAGATGTTCTGAAAGCCATTTTTGTAGCAGGTTCTATTAAAGTACTCTGAGATTGAACAGAAGCCCCAGGAAATAAGAACTTTTTCAGTTTTTCACAATCTACTGTGCCTATTCAATGTTGCGTGCAATTCGAGCTGTCACTGCTGTCAAGTGCTGTCAGAATTAAGTTGACATTGACAATTTGTCAGTGCCAATGTCAGATTGACATTGTGTTCTGAAATAACATATATTTTATTTTTATTTAAAATTAAAATTATTGAACGTATCTCCTCATCTAAAAATATAAAAATCAATAAATAGCGTTTACTCAGGCTGAAACGGATGTAATATAAAAATAACTTGTGAATTATTTTGAAATTTTTACAATGTATATGCATTATACGCCCCGAATTGGAAGTTACTTGCCAGTGGACACTTAGCATTTCCACTGGCAAGTAACTTCCACAATTTCTTGCAGAAGTCAATTGACAACTGTTTCCATTGACTGCAATTTCTCTATATTATGCAAGTCGGTTGTAGAAGTGTGTAGAAGTTAACTTAAGCTTCCTGCAAGACCTTGTTGAACCGTTTCGACACAAATTCCATACAAATTGCTTGAGCAAGAGCGATCAAACAAGATGCCTAGCTGCAGAAAAATAAGAGCTGCGTCTATTGTGTTGTTGTTAAATTAATTATAATTTTTATAATCCTTGCATGATGTGTCCCACAATTGGGGATTAATTTCGTATAAAGATATAAGTTTCACCGTATCTTCACGGGACCATACCTTTTTCTCACTCATGTTAAAGTTATTATTTAAAGTTATATATTTTAAATTTTACACACAATCAATTTAAGTGAATCCAACAATTACTAAAACAATTTCCAGCTAATCTTAACTTTTTATATAAAATGTTAAACCAAAGTAAAGGTAATTGCTTAATATTTAGTCTTAATTTGCTCTAAAAATTTCCAACTTTTTGTCTGAACAAAATAAAGACGCAAGCGCTTGCTGCAAAGTCAAAACAACTGTATTACTATACACGTGCGACTTGCAGCAAGTTCGGCAAGTCACTAAAACTTGCAGAAGTCAACTTGCGCGAGCGTTTACACGTTAGAAGTCACTTGCGCAAGTCAACTTTTGCAACTTTTATTGCTAGTGGACACTTCGTAAGTTACGACAAGTTAAAAACAACCAAACAAGTGCAGCGCCCCCAACCAAGTGAACGCGCCCTTGACCCTTTCCCCCTTATTACAAAATACGAACTAAGCATTAAACCATTTTTTTTTAATTTACAATTTAAACAGTCCATATTTTGTAATAAGCAGGTATGTGTCTCCATGTCATTTTTATGCACTTTCCAAGTTTCCATGACGTTTTGTGACATTAAATTATTGACAATTATGACATTTTACTAATGTATGACAGTGACAAAATTCTAAATTCTCTAATAATTGATTCAAATAACAGATTTAATGAACGATTTACTGAGTTTAAATAATGTGGACTATCACATGCTATGTATATCATGTACACTACATGATTAAGAAATCTCTGGAATCGAAAGAGTTGTAGATTATGAAATGGTATGTTTCTACAATATTGGCGTTAAGTTTGTAGTTAAAACATTTACGCTATAATACTTATCTTTTATAATATTATATGCTCAAGCTGAGCGCGATAAGCCTGCTTTGCGCGTGGCTACTTCGTGCTTCTTATCAAGTTGTTTGTTTTCTTGTCTTGAATTGAACTTCGAATGACCTCGCTCGACCTCATAGTCCCACACAGCCCGCTTATCATTATCAGTACGAATAAAATGAGACGGCGGAAGGTAATTCATTTAATTCATTAAATATCGCGGCGCGATCACTTGCTGTGCTCGGTTCCTACGACGCTAACGCTTCATTCGTTTTAGACATACACATTTTGTTATAAAATCGCTAAGTTCTAAAGTTTATTTTGTGTGTAACAGTGTAGTGATTTTTTCGTTCATCCTGCATTCAAGAGGAGGAATGCCAAGTGACTGTCGAGACTGTTTGGGTATTCGTTATCGAATTAACACCCTGCATCAAACGTGGAAGTGGCTGCATCAAACCATCGCCCTTCACGAATATCTGATCTCCCTCTCCTCGGCTGACACAGACGCCTGTTGCTCTATGCACTAGTTTACTTTATAAGGACAATTTGAACTTTTAGTAATCAATTAAATAAGTAATATTAATATTAAAAAAATAAACGCTTAATAAACTGTTGTTGTTAGTTCATACAGAAAAGTATCCGTTTAAATCTAAGTTTAAAAAATACAGAGTGCAAAGATGGCTCAAGCAATGATGAAGAAGATTGCCACCAGCAGCGCCTGCCTAGTAATTGGCATCACCCGAAGATCTAGCGCTCGAAACTTGGCAACTGCTAGCAAAAATGTCGACACAAAGAAGGAGCGTGTACTACCATCGGAGGGGGAGATCACCAAGTCAGTTTTCATGTCCCAATCTACTGACATATATACCAACTTGGCTCTTGAAGATTGGATGTACCGCAATATGGATTTCACCAACCACCATGTTATGATGGCATGGCGTAACGAGCCATGCGTTGTGATTGGGAGACACCAAAATCCATGGATGGAAGCTAATGTTCCACTTTTGAATGAAAGTGAGATTGCTTTGGCTCGACGCAATAGTGGTGGTGGCACTGTGTACCATGACCGTGGTAACCTTAATATCACTTTCTTCACTCCTCGTGAGAGATACGACAGGAAGTATAATTTGGAACTCATCACACGAGCTTTGTACAGAGGATTTGGAGTCAAGGCTCTCATCAATGAACGTCAGGATATTGTTGTGCGAGACCAATATAAAGTATCCTTTTTAAATACTTAAAATACATGTACTATCTAATTTTATATAGGCATGTGTGCTCACATTATTGATAAGAGAGGTCAATGTACAATATTTGAAATAAATGTGTGTAACATTTATTACTTCAATCAAAAAATTTCACACAGTGGGTAATATTTGTAGCTTCTTTGTCACATGCATTGTATTATGAAGTTACTTACTAAATAGATACCATAATAGTAGGTGTATGTACAAATTTGAGGATAGGTATAAAGTACCTATGTAGTCGAAATATTAGTTTAATTTATAACATGGCAAAGAGATATACAATCAATTTTCAAATAATTAAATCAAGTAGGGTTATAATAACCTACAGAGCAGAAAAAATCCTACCTATTGTAAAATTATACCTTAATTATACCTTTTAATTGACAACATGCCAAAACACATTAGTTTCCTTAGCAGTAAATTTCTTAGGTATCCGGAACAGCTGCTAAGCTAGGCCGCCTGACAGGGTATCATCACTGCACTCTTCTAGTCAACGCCAATAAGGCAGATCTCAGCAAAGCTCTTGCTAAACGTGAGGTGAGTTATTGATCTCCAACAAAGACTGGATATTTCCTATCTCTTTTTGTTTATGTATTTTTATTTGCTTTCTCTTTTGTGTCTAACATTTAATTTTTTATTTGACCCTTATACCTGTCCTATACAAAATAACATTTTGACTAATGCAAACCCCATTACAGAATGCCTTCTCAGTTGAACTTTTAGCCTTTAGACCGCCACGTCAACGGTATCGCCGTGCCTTGAACGCCAAGCTTTTAAAATACAGTACATTTTTGACGTGCCATGCCGTCATTGGCGTGGTGAGCACATATTCATTTTACGTGTATAGACGTCTCTGGCGTTCAAAGGGTTAATATCCTAAAATATAATATTTCGTGGCAGAGTGTATTGGAACCTACATAGACATCATGTCCCTAGCAACAGTTTAAAGTAGCATTATAATGAAATCTATTACAAAGTAGTAGTACAAAACAAGCCCAGTATGCTTTTTGCATATTCAATAATGTCATAGGTTACACATGTTGCAGTTCATTGTTTACGTGTGATTCATCACTTTCTGTGAGTTAACAAATGACAAACTGTCAATACTGAATTGCGCATTTATTTTGTAGTTTATTAATTTGTTTTTTTTTTGTGGTGGTGCTTTTTCTAACTACTTGTCTACTTACTACTGACACTGACTTGACGGCCCTCCACATTGTAAGTTAAGGACATTTTTAATTCTATTTAGCATGGCATACAGACTCACGCGACGGAGTCTACACGGTCTCCTGTGGCAAACCTGTCGGAGATTAACAACAAGGTGACAGTGGACAGTCTCCAGACCGCCATAGGCTACGAGTACCTGCGCACCCCCGCCCTGCATTTAGAAGACGGTGGCCAGAACCAGATCTCAAAACAACGCGGCTTTCAATTCGTGAATCCAACTGAAGAATGGTTTCCAGGTAAATATTACAAAAATTTATTTACATCCTCTTTTCTAAATTGCCAAACTACTTAATTAACTTTGATAGTTGGATTTCTATTTTGCTTGATTACGCCGCGTTAGTGAGCGATCCGTGAAAATCGATTATTTTATTACCTGGTTTATAAATTGCGATTGTTTCATTTTATATTTGTAGAAGATTAATCAAATTATAATTAAACAGGTCTAGCTGATTTGAAGAACGAGCTTCAGACCTGGGATTGGTGTTATGGCAAAACCCCGGTCTTCACTGTCAGCCGCGCTTTCCCTGTCCCCGCAGAATTACTTGCACCATCCAAAGTGTATTCAGCGACAGAGGAGCTCGTTATCAACATGACGGTTGAAGAGGGTCTCATTAATGACGTCACTCTGAACATTCCACCTGGATTAATGGAATCTGGGTTCCATGGAGAAGCGTCTGTTATCACTCAATTGAAAGGAAAGAGGTTTACGTCTGAAGCTTTGAGCGCGCTACAAGAGGCTATGTTAACCCGCCACATTAATACTGATGATAGGAAGTTGGATGAAAAGGAACAATTCGTGGCGAAGTGCTTTGATCAAGTGGTCAATACAGTGTAAATAAGCTACGTATAAATTGTAATATGATAGGCGTATAATAATATAGTTATGTATCATAATTAGAGATCGGATATTCCAGTGCATATTTACCTAAACTACGCCGAAGTAACTAACATAGAGTGGATAATACCCTCTCTGAAATACCAGATTGGTATTTAACCGGTATTACCAGTATACCGGTTTTATTCTGTTATTGGATTTTATAGAATTAATATGTTATTAGGTACAAATTATTGATTTAAAGAATGTTACCTATTCCAATTGTTACTAAAATTGTGTCAAATTAAAATGTTTTGTTCTAATTACGTAAAATAAGAATAAGTAGGTTTTATTTAAGTGAATATTAGCAGAGGGGGCCTCTGCACTTAAAAATATTTTCATCGATTTTGTATTGAAACTGGACTTTTCAAGGAAAATCATCAAAACATCGACTTTTTGCACTTTATGATTTTGTAATTGGTGGTGAATGGGGTGTTTAACGGTGGCAGAGGTGGATGAAAAAAAACGTTATTTTTCCACTCAGCTGCACCGTTTCAGAGATATAAAGGTTTTATAATAATTATTTTTGATGCAGATTTTTGAGAACAATACGAAAATCGCGGGCGAGGCTGCGGCCGGAAAGCTTGTATTTCTACAAATTCTAATAACCATTTATGAATTTTTAATCCCGGTATTAAAATCGGCATATCGGTACTTTAGAGGTGGTATTATCCACTCTATGTTACTTACTTCCTCATAGTTTAGGTAAATATGCACTGGAATATCCGATCTCTAATCATAATGTGACAATTAATAATTGATGCTTGCTTTAACTTTTGTATTATATTGTACCAAATTTAACATTATTAGTGTAAATATATTGTATATTACAAAGTAATATTTTTATACTTCTGAACTATTAACGCCTCATTTAATATACTTGTTAGCTTCTTGTTCTATTAACGTGACTTTTCACTGCTTTTTTCCTTTTATTACTTTCCAGTCTGCTTTAATATATTATTTACATGTTTTAGTTTAGTGTTATATTTTATGTCTACAGATATAGCACAATGTTATTTTCGGTACATTTTGAAGTTTTTAATGTCTTACTATAGTTATTGCTGGTCGCAAAAAGATTCAACGTCCATGAGCGGCGGTAACCCCTTAGCATCAGGTGGGCCGTCTGCTCGTCTGCCACTTTAGTTAATAAAAAATAAAAATAAAGGGATTTTCAATCTAACAATATCAATCAGTGTAAACGAATAGTTTTCAAATTACTTACACCATTACCTCGACTACCGTGACTTTGTACTATATGTGTAGAATTTATTCAAGCGCTTCGCACTCTAAAGTGTCGAACGCAACAAGAATGCATCATATCATTTGTTTTAATTAATTGTTATAATTTTGTTACTGAATTAACTTACCCACGTAATTAATCAAACATTTTATTTAGCATTATATCTGTACTGTAATAAATGTGTTGACTTCTCTGTAATATGCCCATTTCATAATCTGTGTAACCTTGTTGTGTAACATCAGTCCAAAACGGGGACTTTTTTGTATGAAATGGTTTGTAGTGTATAAAGTACCTTATATTTTATTTGTAAGTTTGTGTAACATTATTGTTTAATATAAAAGTGGTTTGTAATAATAACAACTTATTGTATCTAGTTTAATATGCCATGTTTAAGTAAAACTTAATTATGTACGTAACATAATGTGGCTTAAGAAATTAGACATAGTTTTATGTTATTGTTATTAAACGGGCGATTGGATTTGAAAGATAACTCGTGTACAAATAAACGTTAAATATAAATATATATAATATCTTTTAATTGTTCAAAAATTACATCATATTTTATTTTAGCTTGCCATCTAAATTTTACGTTCATCAAAATTATTCGCCATGTAAGTACCACAGTAATCACAAAATGCGTATAAGTTGTATCTATTCTTGAGCGAAAATACAATCAATTAAATAGGTACTTCAATATTTAATTTGATTGTATTAGATACTTACGTTTTTCGCTCAAGAGTGAAAAAAAAAGCATGCCGAAACAATGGCACGTGTGTCATAGATGGCAAGCCGGTCAAATTTTATGACACGAAATAAAAATTAATGAATTTGGTTTTTCATCGGAAAAAGAGGGTTTATTCCCATCCAGTCTCACCCAAACCTGTAACACTGTTACTCGTTGGGATAAAAAATCCCATCATGTGACATGTCACACTGTTACTCGATGCAACTGCTTGCAATTTATTTCTAGTTATGTTGGAGTTAATCATGAAATAAAATTTTATTTTTTGTCCAGCATTACAAAGTAAAGATTTTTATGGTATTGTGGGCAGTTAGACACATTATTATAGTTGTTATGGCGCGTTCATCAATAAAAGTTAGCCATCCGTGCTCTAGTCTATAAAATTAGAATAATGAAACTTAATAGGTACATATGTATTTTGTTTTTCTTTGTTGTCTAATGAATGAGATAGGAGATTATGTAATTGTTTTGCTATAGCAATACAACATGTACAACAATTTTTATAATTCAATGAAATAGTAGTTGTGTAAATCCACACGATACAGTTCTGAAAATAATCTCAGGTCTGTTATAAGATAGGAATCTATTCCCATTTATTTAGTACAATATAGCATAACACCTATACTTAGTTCTAAATCAAGCCAAGGCCTTAGTTCATTGCCGAAGTTTGCTCAAAATGTGATAACTCAAGGCGATTAAAGTGCACCAATTATATCACTAATCTTCTCGTAAACTGTAATGTCTTATCGGAAATAATCGTGTATCGATTATCTTAATTGCTACGGATAAAGATGCGCTGTTTGATCGCTAACGAGCTAATAAAAAATGTAGCCGTAGGCGTATATACTAATACAAATCAATATTATACATAATGGAAACATGCACTTGTCCTCGCACAACCAAAACCCGATTGGAGCCTGTGTTCTTCCTCTCGCTTTCTGAAGAATTAGCGGTGGTGGTCGATGGCCGGCGTAACCGCAGCGCAGCGCAGCCAGTCTGCGTTCGTTCACAGAGGCGTGCGCGCATTCAGCGCTATATCGTATAAATTTACATGTGCGTTACCATGACAACCGCGTAAACAAGATCTCGTAAGCTCAGTCCGACTTTTGCGCTTCTAAAACAAAAATAATAGTGTTGTGGGCTTCGGCTGTATGAAAATTTTAGATACTGTAGTATCTTTAAACGTAAGTATATAATATATCTATTTTTGTTTATATTATTATTTATTATCTGCAAATTCAAAACAAGGTTAGTTCAAAGTTTGTAAACAAGTAGTAAGTAGGTATATTGTGGTTTCAATTTATTTGGAATAAGTAGGTAGGTACCTAAATTATGTAGCAATTATTTTCTTTTTATCATAGTCTTATTATTTAGATTTTGTTTTTTAGATGGATATTTGTGTAGGTCGGTTTCATACCTGTGCCTAATTAAATATTAGGTAGTGGGTATGATCTAATATAACACATTCCCATGTGACACTTGAACTCACTGAAGGGTTTATTTAGGTAGGTACGCACCTATTCACATTGGATATTCTGCTATCACCGTCATCAAAAGACCGAGTTACCTGTGATTTAATTTAAAATAAAGATAACTTTTTTACGTCACAAAGTAAATTACTTTCCCCTCAGGACTTAAGAGCTTATTACACTACACGATATTCAGGATCCCTTTAAGGCACCTCCTGAAAACCATGTAGTGTAATATTTAAACTATTGATCCATTAGTATATTATACTACAAGGTGTTCAGGAGGTGCCTTAAAGGGATCCTGAATATCGTATAGGAGTGTAATAAGCTCTTAAGTCCTGATGAAATAAAAGGAAAAAAAGTGTAGTGTAATAACCCCTTTAGGTGGTGGTTATCGAGGCGCTGAATTTTAATTTATCTAATAGCTATTGAAGAGAATGTCAACTCCATAATTAATTATTTTGCTAAGTAGCTTTACAATATACCTACTTCCTGTTAGCTAGCTAACTAGCTTTATATATTTATTTAAATATTAGAGATAAAACCACTCAGTTTTCGTTTCTATCAAGATAGTAGCGAACGTACCAAAAAAAATCAACCAAAAGCTAGTCTACTTATAAATTGCAATTACTTACAAAATTTTTTAATGCAATTTCACGTATTGCTATATAATTTGTAATTAATTTTTAATTGTTAAGCAGTAACGAATAAAAATAAATAAATCACGGTAATCATAGACCCAAATTTTCAAATTTCAAATTTCAAAATGTTTTATTTATATTAATCACATGCATGTTACTTATAAACGTCATACAAAGAAGAAGGATGTTAGCATGGTTCATTCATTCATTCATTCATTTATTTCGTAAAACATAGGTTACAGAGATGGTGCAGTGATTCAAAATAGTTCTACTATGATTCGCCGAGACGGCATACGAAAGTTAAAGATGTCGAATTTATTAAATTAATGTCGAACAAGAAATTAAATTATTACGGAATGTCAGTGAATATAATATAATAATCAAAATTAAATTAAAATAAAAAATAAATAAAAATAAAATATAGATTCAATTGGTATTATCATTTAAAAATTCATTAATAGAATAATATACTTTATCTGTCAAAAACTTAAAGAGGTTGCGTTTATATTCACTGATACTCTTACAATTTCTAATATTCTTAGGTAATTTATTAAACACTTTTGGAGCCATTGCATATATGCTTTTATGTAAAAAAGTTGTATTAGCTTTTAGGAGGTGAAGTGTATCAGAGCGGCGTTGACTCTCTACTGATATAAATAGGTGCATATTTGATTTTACAAACATGCTTACCTCAAAAACATACAGACACGGTAAAGTCAGTATTCTCAATTTTTTAAAAAATGGTTTGCATGTATCATTACGTTGTAATTTACAAATGGACCTGATGCATTTTTTTTGTGCTATAAAGACATCTTGAATACCTGTGGCGTCGCCCCAGAAGATTAAACCAAACCTTAATGTAGAGGTCACATAGCCATGATATGCTGTGAGCAGTGCTTTGTCATTGGCAATTTTTCCTAGCCTGTACAGAGCATACGCATATTGGTTTATTTTGTTACGTACATAGTCAATGTGTGTTTTCCATGACATATTGTTGTCAATATATAGTCCTAAGAATTTTGTCACCTTTGTTTCACTAATGTCAGTATCATTATATCTAATTTCTAATTTTGATGTCCATTTTTCTCTTAATTGAAAATTCATAAAAGTTGTTTTTGTGAGATTTACCTTCAGATTATTTGCGTCTAACCAGTTGATAATGTTTATGAGAGTATAATTTACATTGCTTTCGATTTCCCGTAGATTGCCCTTGTCAAAGATAACCGTACTGTCGTCCGCAAATAAAGACATTTGATTTATAGTAGTATTAGGAAGGTCATTTATGTAACACAGGAAGAGCAATGGACCTAGAACGCTACCTTGTGGCACTCCGTAAGCCATTACTCTAGCACTAGATGAGTATATTGATTGAATTTTTGTTCTAGTGTTTATACGAATTATTTGAGTAACTTGTTTTCTATTAACTAAATAAGATTTCAACAGATCATGTATATTTCCTCTGATGCCATATGCTGATAGCTTTTTTAGGAGAATTTCATGGTCCACATAATCAAACGCCTTTGTCAGGTCCATAAAAAGAGATAAAGCTGGCTGACGACTATCAAGGTTCATGTGAATGCATTGAAGTGCATTATAAATGGCCATGTTGATGTTTTTGTTTTTTCTGAAACCCATTTGTTCTTTGCATATAATGTTGTTTTTTTCCAGATAATTATTGAGTCTATTGTAAATCAATTTTTCAAAAATTTTTGCAAATACTGGTAGTAAAGCTATGGGCCTATAGTTGTTGAGGTCTTTCTTATCACCTTTTTTATATAATGGAATAATAATGGATTTCTTTAACTTCTCTGGAAATGTTCCACATTGCACACATAGGTTAAAGATATCACAAAGTATAGGAGCTATAATAGGTGCCACTGCTTTAATTATTATTGTGTGAATGTTGTCATAGCCTGTACTGTTGGTGTTCTTTAGGTTACGTATTACGGTGACTATGTCATTTGGTATGATAGGTTCCATAAACATTGATTGACATATAGTGAAATTATTAATATGTGGCGATTTTTTATTAGTATTTAGACCAGGACCGTAGCGAAGATTACAAATACTATTTACTACTGTTAGTAGTATCTAAGTAGGTATTACTAAACACTATCCTGGCATGCAACTGAGTACATTCACCCTGCCAATTACTTATATTCAACGGCCATTGATTTGCTGTTTTGGTAATTGAGAAGAGAATAATTGAGGAGTGACTTTAAAAGGGCTTATTTCAGTATAAACAGTTTTTTCAGAAACTGGTAAAAACTGATAACTTGTTATATATATTTGGAAAAAGAAACCCATAAACCAGAAATAAGTATTTTTTGTATTGCTCCAATACGTGTTTTTTGGGTTCATTTTTCTTAGGGAATTAAGACGATAAAACGTCTTAATTCCCTAAGAAAAATGAACCCAAAAACTTCGATGATACGATGTGTTTATATACAAAAAATCGATTTGCATCAAAAAACGAAATCTCTTGAAACCCGAAATAAACCCTTTTGGATAGTCACTCCTCAATTATCTATTTAACCCTCTTAAATAAAAGTCTGAGGTCCTTAAAAAGTACATAACCTACGTACAGCTTTATGTATTGGGGTAGGTAAGTAATAAGCTGGAAATTCGATTATATCCCAGATAAATAAGTAGTGCTAGTAACGTTACTAACACAATTTAGTCGAAATTCTAGCTTAGGTACTACTTACCTATTTTTATTACACATTATACAGGTTTCTAGTGTGTATAAAAGTATGTTATTATAACATACAATATCATTGGTTATGGGTAAGGTAGTTTAGATAGGTTACTACCTTGTGAGCCCACTAAATATTGTGAGCGTTGAAAAGCTCAATAAAAGTATTTATTGAGCTTTTCAACGCTCACAATATTTTGAATCCTTGATGGTGCCCAGTGGCGGTACGTTCATACAAGCCCAAAAGCCCGGCTTGCCCTACTAAAATGCTCGATCAAAAATATCTAATTCAAACCATTATCTATTTTAAAATTCGCGCGCTTATTTCCAAGCGCGAGCGAGAGCAGTGACTCGGTGCACAGAGTATATTTGACTCGGTGAGTGATGAAGCATCAAGCGAGAACGAGAGTTAGAGAGGCGCGCGCTGCGCGCAACAACTTTTTTTTCTATCTCGCTCACCCGCACTGGCTTGTTATGAGGCTTTTGACCACCGTCGGATCTCTCTTTCTAACCTATAGAGAAACTGTCGATTATTGAAATATAACTAGGTTAATTTATATATCAATCAGTATGAAATTATAAGCCGGGCTTTATGTATGAAGTTGTCGACTATGGAAGTGAAATGCCGCGGCCGCGCATGCGTACTCGCGTCTACTAACTTCACTCAGTTCATTTGTTTGACAGGACGAAAAGTTTTGGTTTTAATGTTTACTTACTTTAAAAATTGTTAATTGTAAGATTTTAAAGTGATTATTTTGTATTTAGTGACATACAACAATGCAAGTAATAATTATTGTTCCTTGTGAGGATTAAAATGTGTTCAACTTTTGATGGGATGGGAAGAAAAGGTAAAATTTTTGAACTTTGTTCTTTGTTTATATTTGATTTTATTAATGAGAATAACCTTGAAGTTGCCTTGCTCGAGTTTATAAAGTTAACATATCTTGTTGTAACTATTACGGCTATGTAGTTCTTCGCTGAACGCGCATTTTTATCTCTTTAAACGTACCTATTCATACTTATCTAAGAAATAATATCAATGATAGTTATTGAAAAGCAGTTGTTGGCAGAATTAAAACGTTTACCAACATTTTATTCTTACATAATTAAGTAATTTCTCAAGAAAGACAGACGAGTCAATTTAGAATATAAATAATAGGTAGTCTTATAGGTAGGTAGGTACCTTTCTTATAGTCAGGCAAGGGTCAACTACCTACTTACTTAGCTATCTTCGTTTACTCAAGGAAACCAAAGGGCTTTTTTCAAAGCCACCGAAGGTATGCATAGTACCTATGCAATGCTGATTGTTTATTAGGTATATTCAATCAAGCACTAGCATAGGTACCTTCAATGAGCTTTGGCGGGGCGGCGCGGCGCGCGGCGCGACCCTCTATCAACATGTAAGAGAAATTGAACAAAATCCATAAAAAAACATTACACCCATCGCCTTTCCAGCGCAGTCAGGTTTGTTTACTTTTCATTGTATTATATTTAAGTAGGTACAAAAATAGCCTTCTGCCTATTCTGGAGTAGTCGGGTAAAAAGCATAGGTAGGTAGGTATAACGGGCTTGCCTTATCCTTAAACCCTAGGCACGCCACTGATGGTGCCAATATATTAATGAACTCGACTGTTCTACTTACCTATATTTATTACACAGTAGACAGGTTTCTAGTGTGTATAAAAGTATGTTATAGTTAAGGTAGTTTAGATAGGTATATATAATGCAATTTACGCTGGTACTTTAAAGTAAAAATATTTTTTCAATTCTATTCAGTAGTTTCTGAGATCAGCGCGTTCCACCATCCAAACAAACACAAATTCTTCAGCTTCATAATATTAGTATAGATAGGCCTACCCTTTACATTATATTAT
This sequence comes from Laspeyria flexula, assembly GCA_905147015.1. Classification (NCBI taxonomy): domain Eukaryota; kingdom Metazoa; phylum Arthropoda; class Insecta; order Lepidoptera; family Erebidae; genus Laspeyria; species Laspeyria flexula. The sequence goes on along the minus strand of LR989950.1, from coordinate 14,023,790 downwards.
AAATACATAAATTAACGGCCATTGTTCATGATAATCGTAAACACCTAGCGAGATATACCCCTGATTATTATTCTCCAAAACTACATAGAATATATAGATAGATAGATAGATATAATAAGATAGAGATAAGATATACGGCCGTTATCAATAAATCTATCTATGGATACACATATTTTGTATGGAGCTTATGTCAAATTTCTAACTTTAGTAGCTAAATCCATAGATAGATAGATTATAATCTGTATCGGTATATCGGTGTATTTACTTGTGGCCGTTTTCAATAATTATTGAAAACGGCCACAAGTAAATACACCCGTAATAGTTATATCTAGGCTTTTTCACTTTTTTGGTGGATCATATTCAGGTAAGAAATCCGAATAATAACAAATAGGCTCTATTGTATTAAAATTCGATTACAATTTTTTTGACAATAGAACGATTGATTATTATAATGACTAGAAAATAATAGCCAAATATATTTACAAAACAATTGAGATTGTCAAAAGATCATGACAAACGGTATTACGTACCTACTAGCTTCCGCGCGGGGCTTAGCTCCCATCAGCTCCTATTGGTCATAGCGTGATTTTATATAGCCTTTAATAACCTTCCTCAATAAATGGGCTATCCTACATAAAAAATTTTTTTTTTTCAAATCGGACCAGTAGTTGAACCTGAGATGAACACGTTTAATCTTCAGCTTTTTAATATTAGTATACATTTTTAGATTTAGATCAGGAATATTTTTTTTGCATTGTCCTTATTTATCGAAGTTGAAACGCAGGAGGTACACTAGTTTTAATTTTTCAGTCAGTTCCTTATTAGGTATATCTATTATATAATAACGAAAGGGAATATTCCCTAAAATCTCAAGGTGTACTAGTACTTCCTATTACAAAAAATAGAAACGGAAACTTAACCGACAGGTTTTTGATGTATTTTTATATAAAATTTGTCACCCTTTCAAATTTGTCAGTTAAGTCTTAGACAGTTTACCAGACACTTATTTGCCAGTTGTGAAACAGAGCTTAAGTCAATGAAATGTTTTTAACTAAGTAGATATCTACCTACCTATTAGGTAATAACTATTCTCTGTTTTCGACTGTAGGAGGTTAAAAACATAAAGTTCCGTGGTAAAACAAAGTAGTAGATATTTCATCGGCGATCCACTAATGTCCCACTACTGGGCTTGGGTCTCCTCTCCTCTATCTAGAGAGCTAAGAGGGTTTAGGCCATAATCCACACACGCTGGCCTAATGCGGGTTGGTGGATCAGACATACACTTAGAATTTCTTCTAGGGTAAGTGGGTTTCCTCACGATGTTTTCCTTCACCATCAGCAGATGGTAAGTCACATGATTAGTATATATAAATTCCACAAAGCCAAATCCACATTGGTACTGCAGCCCCCTGATTCTGAGCTGTCGGAAAATTGAAAAAGTGTAATTAAAGTTAAATAACATAATGTTAAAGAAATAAATGTTTCTAGGAAAAAAGCTTAAATGAATCAGTTTTTAATTTTCTATACGGTAGACTATTTTCTAACATTAAATAACTTAAGGCGTAAAAATACGTCGTACTAAGATTCGTAAAAGTTTACGTTCCGGAACAATCCGACGAGTCAGAATCAGGGGGCTGGTCGGAATCGAACTCAGACCGCGTATTAGCACGCCGGTCACTTATCCATTCAGCCTTCATCGCTTTTTTTTAGTAGTAGGTAGTATTTATATAAACACTATTTATGTACCTATGTAGATTGAAAGATTAGCTGTTTGTTACAAAGGTTAGATAGGTACATCGGTATGTATTGCACAATTATTGTCCGTTACATTGTCTTGCATAATACTGGACACAACGGGCTCTTCGCTAACTGCAGATGTAATGAGGATACTTCTAAGAATAGCCTTCATAATCAATGTTTTATGTGTATTCCGTTAATAAGATTACAACATCTTGCATCTTGCTCATCAGCGACTTGTCCCTAAAGTAGAGTAGAGTACAGGGGCGGACCGTGAGTTTGTGGGGCCGTGGGCTGATACTACTCGGGGGCCCCTAGGGGACCTGTCTAAATTATCAATAAACTGTAATAAAAAAAAACCGGTTAAGAGTGAGGGTTCTGTACGATAATGCATTTTTTAGGGTTCCGTAACCAAAATGGCAAAAACGCAACCCTTATAGTTTCGTCTGTCCGTCCTTATGTCAAAGGAATTTTATTTAAAGTTACACGATGTAATCGATACATAATATCGATGATATTTGGAGAATATGTGTCTTGTGTGGGCCACTATGTAATATTCAGATTTTGCTGCGGTATCCTACATTGAGTACGGTACGACATGTTCTTAACCGATTTTTTTAAAATTCACAATGTCTTCTATTGGGGCTGGGGGCCCCTTATATCCGGGGGTCTCGGGCTGCAGACCCTATAGCCCCTACATAGATCCGCCCCTGGTAGAGTAGTATACAGTTTAAAGCAACCTCTTCATGCATTTATCTTAGTTTTGGACATTTGAAGTTGAGAAAAATGAAATGAAAAAGTGAGATTGTTTTATTTGTTAGGTTTTAACGGCGAAGCCACTGAACGGTACACACTGTACTTTATAATAAAATATGAAAAACTGTCTCATAAATGGACATATTATGGATAAAAGCTAGTAAACAACTAGCGAATAAGTATAGGTAGGTAAAATTAGTCAGTCAGTAGTAATTAAGTCAATAAGCCTTTGATCGTTTAATAAAGTAAGAACTCAGGTGTATGAGGAAAGAGCTTTATGAAGGTCAGTACTGCGACCTTTTTATTTACTGGTATTTATCGTGACGTTAACGCTCTGGTGACTCTACTTCTCATAACTTCACGGCTTTGGAGTATTGCACTAAAGCGTGGCAAAATATATAAAAAACTTTTACCTTAACAAAACTTTTTTAAATTTGTGCCGAATTCAGATAGTGAAATGTAGGTAACTTAGGTTAACAAAGGCGCTTCATTTTTTAATTCCAAAAATCGTAGCTTTTGCTAGTCATAGTACCACCTTGCTAAGATATAAAAGGAATCACATATACTCTTAAATATACACAAATCAGTACTTACTTTGGGTACTACCTAATTGAGATGCATAAAATATTAAAGATGCGAGTTCCTAAATATTATTATTATTGTTATATTATTATATGTAAGTAAACCACTTAGATAAAATATTATTATACATATTTACCTAACAAGAAACATACTTGTATACAAAGTAAGATCTAATAATATATGTTTATGTGACTAGACGCGAACAGGAAGATCGTGTACTTACATACACTTTCACTATATTATCTTCATGTTATATTTAAATATCATGTTGCTTATAATGTGTGTCTTCTTCCATTACAGCTATTCATTTTACTTTTCTATCAGGAAATGTTATCTTAATCTGTAAAATTAAAATGAACAGAATGTTCTGTGTTCCTTCCTGCAATGACTTACACTATTGTCTTTATCTAAACGCACTTGTACATTCGCCATTACTCGCCTCACCTCGTCTGCTCTCTATTGTCCAATGCCCTCTCCGAGACATGTCGAGAGGTCTCGCGGGAGAGTTTAGACTTGTAGAGCTGCCATAATACTTGAGACTTCTATGTAGTTTTGGAGAATTTAATCAATATTTAAAACTTGGATTTCTCAGTATTTTCTCTCTTTTCTATTCTGATGACTAGCATTCAAGATATAATGACGCTCATTGTAGGTTAAATAAATAAGAAATACCTTTCAAACTTTTTATATTTTCAAGAACTACTTAAGCAGCTACTGTGAAGATTGCACAACTTTAAATCAAAACACTACACTCTGTATTTACATTAGCAACACAATGTCACGCCAAATTTATTACAAAACGGATACTTAGTTGTATAATGTTCGTCCATTAAGCGCATCTTAATATGAAATCTGTTATTTAATACCTACAGATTTTCTCTGGGTTTGGATACTTCCAAATTACAGATTTAGCCACACTCCAACAAACATCGAAATATTTAATTATAGCGACGATAAACACAAATAATATAACTCTGATGATGTTGTATTTTATTCAACACTTGTAGTATACGAGTTTATTTACTTATATACATAAGTATACTTGCTTAATTAGAAATATCTTGGAGAGGCCTGTGTCCAACAGTAGACGTCCTACAGCTGATATGATGTTGTTGATACTTGTCTAGATAGTATAGTCTTTTAATGATCACTTAATGGAAAACCTATTTGTGTTTCTTTGACATTGGTAAATACATTGAAGTGATAAGCATTTAGGTATTAGGTTTGCTCGTGTATGAAGCGAATAGAAATAGATAAAAATAAACACCATAAAGTATGTAACATTTGCAGAACGGATAAGATCGAAAGTGCTCCAAACTTGGCTATTACTGGTGTCGTAACCTAAATACAGATTCTGTTTTTGTAGGAGGCACCTACACGGCTGCGAATAAAAGAATTAACATAAACTGACTCTTCACCGACTGCGTAATGATGTTCGCTCAAGTCACGCGTTGAACATACGCATACTAGATATTAATTAGTAGTTAAGAAATCGCCCTGGTTAAATATCAGATGTAGAATTTAAAAAGCGTGCACTGATAGGTATATTAATTTACATAACCTTCTATACCTATCTGTTTAACATCATAACTTTCTACGCTATGTAAGTCAGTAGAATGTTGCTCGATAAATAAATAATATACATGTTTAGATTTAATTCGGTACCTAGAAGAAAGGGTGCCGTCATTTCCAAATTTGGTACGCAAAAATGTAATGTTCCTAGCACGCTTCCCTGTGGTATGCCGTATTCTAGTACAGAACAATAGAGATTCCATTGTATGTAGTATATTTTCGGGGATGTTATGTGTTGTTGAATTGTTTAAGTGTATTGAATAAGTATGTGATGTGTGTCATAAATGTATTTGTAGTATTGATATTATTTATGATTACAGTCTCTGATATCGGCACAATTTAATGTAAATAATAAATATATGAAACATTAAAATTTAATGTGACAGATATTTGTTTACAAACATTCTACCTACATGAAATTGGGCCAGAGAGAGTATAGTTTTCTTTCGAATTCTTCTTATTGAATTAGTGCAGCAGAATGACTGCCAGTAGAAAAGGTGAGGTGCACCATATTTACCCCATAAAATAACTAAGTAGGTACCTACTACATAACGACCACGACCGCTCAGGAAATTATAGTGTACAGACGGGGCAGTGCCCAGGGTCCCCCAAGTTCAGGGGGTCCCTTGGACGCTGACTTAAAAACTATAAATTGAACTAGTGAAAATGTCTCCCACATTCGGAATATAAATAGACCAGATTCCAGGCGACGAATCTGGAGTACGACGAATCTGGATTACGACAAATCTGGAGTACCTACGCCGAATTCGTAACACGGCGAATACGGAACAAACGGATTTTAATTTATTTGGGATTTTAGTTGGGTTCCTAGTTTATTTTTAGCTCCAGGACCTTTGGTTACTTAACTACGCCACTGATAGTCTAACGACAACGAAGAAGAACAGTATATTTAACTAACGTTCAAATTTCTTTATATACGGTGTATTGTTATAATTTATGACAACATGTTGTAATAAGATAGCATGTATTTTATACGTGTATCTATTGTTTTGTTTGTTTTAGTAGTCAAAAGACTTAGCCATTACTGTTACGTAATAACACGACACGTACTAGCTATATATTATCTTATTGTCTTGTGTGACTCCTAATTTTTTAATAGCATTAAAGGATTATTCATAACATAATATAATTTATTTGTGAATTGTTAATTAACATAACATCAAAAGGAATAAAATTTTATAAATAATAAATATGAATTACTAATTAGTGTCATATGTCGTTAATACATTATGCACATAATTGGTAAGGTCGTTTGTGTAATATTCATCATGGAGGGTTTTCATAATTGGCAACCTTTGGACAGCAAAGGAGCAATTAAATTAACAACCAATTTTCTATTGATTCGGACAGCTTATTTGACTTTTATAAATAATGTGGCTTACAAAATGTTAGATTTTAACGAGGCTTAGGTCACAGTTCAATGTTACGTTGAATCAATGCGCAGAAGTACATATTATTATGAATATTCACTGTACCTACAAGTTTTCTTAGAGCGATAGTGATCATGATAATAGATATTACCTTTAGTTAAAAACGATTAAGTAGTAGAGTTAAGAAAACATAATATAATATATTAGGTACTTATAATGTACGACCGACAGCACCAATGTGGATTTCACTTTGTGGAATTTATATGTACTTACTAATCAAGTGATTTACCATCTGCTGACGGTGATGGAAAACATCGTGAGGAAACCCACACACCTTAGAAGTAATTCTAAGGCTATGTCGGATCTACCAACCCGCACTAGGCCTGCGCGTATGAATTATAGCTTATAACATTGTAATGACAATGAGTAAAATTAAATTTCAATTTAAATCACAATTAATAAAAACCAAAAAAAAAATATCCATGTGAGTTATTAAAATATTTATATATACCATGTCCATTATTTATCTTAAAATTTATTTTTAATTAAAAAACTAACCGTTATATATTTTTTGTTACAGAGTCATACATAATAAAAGACAAAATGAACATGAACAAAATACTGTACAAGGTAAGTCTAATATTAATAACTTTATATTATACATTTATTTGCATCAATTCACGTTTTACATTTCAATGATGCTATCTTCCCCATTATTAAGAAGCGCACATAACGAGTTTTTATACATCCGCGTTGTTTATTTTTCTTTTCGTTGAGAATGTTGACAAATATTTCGATTCGGTCTAGCCAGTGCTACATATTTACTGGGACTAACTGACCACACTAAGTAGGTACTGTTTTGTGGAAATATTACATCTTTTTGTAAAAACGAAACTTATTTTAAAATACAGACAAGTTCAAAGGATTTTTGATTTGTTCGCATAAAAATGACACAGCCTTGCAGTACTTGCAGTGCGGCGCCGGAGTTTCACCAGAAACGATATTTTATTTATGTTATGTATAATATATTTATGTAGGAAATTTACCCACAGTACTGCAATAAATATCGGTTGGTACATTTTTAATCTATTTGATAAACATTTTTATTTTATTAACCTCATATTAGTTGTTTACAAAGTCGTTAAAGATGCCAGACTTTGTACTTTGGTATACAATACTTTGCGAAAGCTATTTCTATTTGGCAGACATGCATTACCGTGATCAGCATTTTCTCTCGCAAGTATCCATTAAGTTTATTTATGGAAATTGTGTAAATATACATGGTTGTAGCGAGCAATCACAGGCAATGTCGACTGTTGCAATCATATTCGACTTGAGCAAGTGGACCGTCTGCGAGTGTCCGCAGACCACAGAGGTCACTTCCATTAGCATAACAATGAGCAATTTGTTTATAGACAGGTTCTCTATACAAACATTTACTATGTGTTGTACTGTTTTAACTACAAATGTGTATCTCATCATTTTCTTTTTGTGACTATTCCTTCATTGACGAAACTTGCTAATTCCTTTGTCAATTGAACACACCAAAAACAGTATGTGTTAAATTCTCGTAACCGGCCGGTGTGTCATAGTAGGGCATGTCGTGAGCCTGTGACATTCCACTCATGCCATGATACCTACTCATTAGTCTCCCATCAAGGCTTCGCGTTCACTATTGTGAGTTGTGACTCCTACCAGGTCCTGTGTTCGCTGTTCGCCTTCATGCGTATTTACCCTAATGTCAGTAACCTTCAGCGATTAAAACAGCACGCCGCCTTATGGACAACTATAACGGTCATCCGTTTGTTATGTAACCTGTATTATTGTTTTGCGGTGCAATCATAGACTGCGTAGCTATAACCTGCAATCAGTAAATATGAGTGTCGTGCCGGCAAGCGGTGAATTACTTTGTTTCCCACATTTTTGTTACACAAACTAGGTACGCGAGATGATTGTTGGGAAAAGTATTTGTTCTCATTAGTTTTTGCTGTCGTCGCCGTCTAGCCGAATGAGTGTCACGCTTCAGCACTGCCACAGTACATTGTTAAAGTAGTGATGTTGCCTTGGCGATGATCGGCTCGACACATGTGACGGAGAGATCAAAACAGGTTCGATGTCACGGCTCTCGTGGGTCAAGGTGTCCATAATCAGACATGAATCCCGAAATCAAGTTTGAAGGGAAAGAGGTCATAATATTAATTTGCTGCTTCACAGTGAATATAACGTTTATCTTTGAAACACGGAAACATTAACGGTTTTTGTTTTTTAGTTAATTTGTTTCTAGTTTATTATGTAATGGTTTTCTCGGTGTCCTTACTCCATGTACATACACTCCTAAGTAACCTAAATAGACAATAAATCACGCCAATATAAACAAAACGGAATTTTAAACTCTATAGGTAATGTGTATGATTAACTGTATCGATTGCTTCCGACATTTTTATTAACTTTTTTGTTTGTAGTGTAAGTAATTTGTGTAATATACAGTCTGATTGAGCAACTGAAGCGTGGTTATTATGAAGCAGTAGCATACCATCCGGCAGCTGAGTGGATTACTCACGACCGCGAAGCATACAAGAGCTCACGACTACCACCACTTTGCAAGTTTACACGTCAAGTTTTAAAGAGGATGAACTGATATTTTACTTGTCATATTTTCCTGATTTCTACGTCATCTAGTGTTTACAAGTCTTCCGTACTGTCAAAAATGATGCCTTAGCTGAAATTTACTCACGCGAAGTGTAGTGACTTTAAATTATTATTATTATTATTAATTAGGTACTAAACAATAAAATACCACGACGTTTAATATTCTTCATAGAATTTGAATTAGTTGATCAAGATCATTTGTGATTTATTTACGCTTTCACAGCTAAACCACTGAGGGGATTGTAATGAAATTTACCAAATAAACAGTCTAAAACCTGAAAAAGGACACAGGCTACTTTTTGCAAACATAACACGCCAGTGATGCCGCGGGCAGTAGGAACCTAGTTAGTAAATTATGTTATAGTCAAATCTCGAAGTACCGTGCTCCTAGTTTTGACTTGAAGTCTTTTTTGAAGGTTTGGTCTTGGGGTGAAACCGCCAATTCAAAAAAAGCCGTTCCGCGATTGACACCGTAGTCCCAAAGTTTCGTGGTCCCAAAGGGGAAAGACCCAGTCTAATAGACTTGAAGATAAACCAGTCATTCCGGGAAGAGACTGTATATCTGTATACCTTTGACTATGACTTAAATATATATAACAAAATGCTCCTATTATTTAGATCTGGTTAGTGTTTACATGACAGGTTTTGGCTTAGCCGTGTAGTTTCGATACATACGCATATTAATTACTTTTAAGGTGTATTAAGTCTATTGTATTCTAATTCATCTAGCCTGTTTGAGACGAAGGCTGGTCTCGTCACGACCACATCTCGATGACGAAGCTAGATTAACTTGGATTTGCTACTAATACATGTACGACATTGATTATATCAATTTAGATAATGCATATGTATGAGGACGATTGAACGCATATCTTTTAGGTAAGTTACTAATAGTACTTTGTTCAAATTGTTTATCCCAACAAGGGAAGTCAGTATCTACACCTCAATTATGATCAGTATATAGATTTTTCTTCTCAATTAATCAATAACTGCACGTCGGATAAACACTAGAAAACGTTTTGTTACCAGGGATATACCGCACGTATTTATTAAATATTAAATACATCACGCATTACAACATACCTATATTACTGCCGGCGCCGCAGCGTTAAATGTTTACTTAGGGAAGCATGTAAATTTAAGTATGTGACAGCAAGCTATAAATTATCAAGAGTATTAATTATATAATTAGCAGTCTTTGGTCAACTCATCCCGCTTAAAACTAATCCTGCGGGATAAGTTGTCCACATTAATATTTTTATTATTTTTCTTCGGTCAACTCATCCCGCTTTAAAGAAAAGGTAAAATGTATTGTATTATTTGAAATATTTGTATATTCGTGAACAAAAGGGGTTGGGGAAAAAATTATACACCCATAGCTTGGTTAGACTGATATAAAAAACCTTGAACTGCCCTTTACTCAAGCAATAGATTAAATGCAATTTGTACGTTTGTGGTTGCGTTGTTGTATTTGTAAATCTAACACAGTTAAATACCTTTTTTCATGTCTGTACAAGACGTAAAATATATCAGCGGGATGAGTTGTCCGATTTAAAAATTGCACTAGGACAACTCATCCCGCGGGATGAGATCGAGCGGGATGAGTTGACCAAAGACTCATAATTAGATAACTACAAACCTATTATTTGTTGCTGTTTTTTGTATTTGTTGACATTTAATCTATTTCAAACTTTAACAAAAATTTAAATTTATTGGGATTCTGTACCTAATAGAGAAAAATAACATAACCCTTATAGAATCACTTCATTGTCTAATTGCTCCAGACTTACCATGCCCAATTGTGTCTAATCAAACATGTTGCATCAAAATCCAGACGGTTATAATTTCAGTTTTAAACTAAGACATAGCGAGAGGTAGTGGAGACCTAGAAATGTGTTTATAAAATGTCCAATTAAAAGTCGGTTCTACTAAATTTAGGTATGAAGCCTAAATTTATTGATGAATTTAGAGCAATGGAAAGAAATAATTAAATTGATATCTGCCTATTTAAAAAGAAGACAGACGAGAATATGATTAAGTCATTTTGAGCTCTAACTATATTAATATTATAAACAAAGTTATGTAAATAACGCTAATATAACGGATGTTTTTCTTCCTGTCTAACCAGTAGTGTTATAGGCACTTGTGCTCGTATCTAAGTGGATGTTAACATGCTAACTACTGAATTTCCTTTCACTTATTAATATATTTTATTGTAATTACAACGATGTAAACTAACTATATTAAACTAAGGTTATCAACTAACTTAAATTAAAAAGAAAAAAAAAACAATATTTACAACCTAACACAAAAAAAAACAAAAAATTAAAACGTGGTGAAATAATTAAAAAATGGCTTCATAAAATACTTCCGTATCGCTGCCACTGTCTACTGGAAAAGTGCCCAGCAGGCTGGCAGCATTGCCACGTTGCATGGCAGTGCTTATTCTTTGTGCAAGAAAAGCGCGAGCACTTGAACTAATGATGTTAACTATTATCTATACTCATATGCCCTAATTAATAGGCAATAATATGTAGTCTTTAGATCACACTGTTGCCAATATTTAGTATTGTAGTTTTGTTCTCTAAAGCTCATTTACAATATGGAAAATTTCTGTGTTGACAGAAGGCAAGATTTTCTGTGTAACATTATTTTAGGGTTTATCATCGCCAATACGTAGTTATTTTGATATTTGTCAGAGTGGCCAAGTAGTCAATAGTCTAGCTGATCCAATAAGCGATCGTAAATAAAATAACACAATGGATTTGTCTACCTAGGCTGGCCAAAACTCTCCCTTGCCTCCTCGTAGCGACGCTCTGAATGCTGCCTAGCAATAACAGTTTAAGTTGGTACTTAGCGAAAACCTATGTTAAGAGTTCTGATCTTCAGCTGGGCCACTAGTTGTCTGTAACTTTTAACATAAATAAATACAATGTGATAACGGTAAGTGGCGGCAAACGTATTACGTTACGTTTATCACTTTCAGCGATTAAAAAAAATAAGTTATATTAATAATATATTGCATCGCTAACAAGTTCAATATAAATTGTTTACTCAAAAAATATTTTTATAATAGCCCAATTATAAATCAAAAACAGAATTTAGATGAGTGTCAATCAAATCTGTTTACCATTCGAACAGGTCACGTCTCTATCATTATGTATTTCAATGTCAGAATATAATAATAGATTGGATTCCCTGTGACTTTACAATGGAATTTTAACATTATGGCCTTGACATTTGAGTTGGATTTAGGTATTTTTTCGGTTCAGCAGCTTCTGAGAATCTTATGCCCTTTTTATGAAGATGCATTATGTAATTGTGTTCTTAGAAAATCAAATACAAAGAACATTTGTTTGTAAAATGCGCAGTGTATAAAATGCGGAACCTTCACACATTAAAGGATATTATATCATGACGTCACGTTCGTCTGAATGAAAGTTTAACATGAAGTTGCCTTTAGGAAGGAAACAGTTAAGTTTGAAATCTAAGCGATTGTCTGAGCGTGGGAAAAGAAATAATAAATGGGTAAAGAATAAGTATTTATTACACCTATTAAAGTTGTTTAGAGTAGCAAATGTGCCTAGTTGGTGGCAATAGGCTCTATCCCTTTTACAAGGGACAACACAGATTACACATATTAACATAGTTGACAAAATGGGGGTGCGATATTCCTCTGCCTACCCCTTCAGGAAAAAGGCGAGACGATATTTTTTATGTAAGTATATTGAAAAGCTCCGTACTATTTACTCCCGAGAAAACTTCAAAATAGATCATTTGCTGTCTAAAATCATGATGAAATAAAATAATATTCCAACTGGGTCAACTTTTGACTTCATATCTGGATACCATTTTCAACAGTTTCCAAAATGACGTTATGTATAACATAGTTAATAAAGAATATCTCATGTGAAATCGTTATTTTCCGTTCTTTTGTTAAGTAAGTATGACTAAAATTAATAAGAGAATGTTCAAGACAGTGTTCCGATGATTTCCTACTTCTATCATTAACATATGATCGTAATGCAACTAACCTTCATACATTATACATTATCCACGCCTTTACATCTTTATTTACAGCTCGAAGTAGGAAGCAAAAGTCAACTATATGTCGATACATAATTGAATGCATATTTGCAAATCATCGTGAAATAAAAATTTAACAAAGGATTATGACCTTTGTTTAGTATTTTTTAATATAACTGTTATCGATTTGATATCTTGATATTTTTGTGCCTGTGTTTGTACGACATTTGCTAAAATGTAAAGCTAAATTTGATGGCTTTGCATTAGAAACATCGTAAATCGGGTTTGTTTACAATTTTATTGTTTCTAAAATAAATAAATGTATAGTCTCTGTTTCAAGTCTGAGTGTAATAAACGTCTTATAAATGTATCAATCAAATTGGTACCAAAGTTCACAATTGCATCTTCGGAGAAAACAGGACCTACGCTCCAGAATTGTTATTTTGGAAAAAATAACTTTATTTTCATTAGTATAAGATGAAAATTGGCTAGTAGATACAATGTCACATACAGCTAGAATGCGATACTTTGAATAATTTATACAAATAAAGCTCTTGTGTCTACAATAGTCTAGATCACATGTCTGGCATCACGTCGTCCTAAATACAAGAGACGTTCTTATCAGATACTACTATATAAACAAGTATATATGTATTTATACATTATTAGTCCACCGTGGTATCACCACTAGCAGTTATATAAGCCGATTATTATACTCAATCTTTTAATTAACCCAAATGCTTATCACCTTCGATGTTATATTCGCTCCAGTATCGTCGATAGTACATAGTCTTTATTTATTTTTTTGGGAATAGTATGTTTTGAACGGTTCGTGACTTTAACCAAGGTCATTATTCACATACGATCGGTGTTAATCAAACTAGATAGGCATAAATTTCCGCAACTTATTTACGAAGCGATACCGACTTATTTACGACCGACAAATGTGGATTTCACTTTGAGGAATTTATATACTAGTCAAGTGATTTACATCCAAGAAGCCAAATAAATATAATAGTTACTAATTTGCTGTAGAAGCAACTTGTCAAAAACAATTTCAGCTTGGTCGAATAATTGATGTAAACCGCCTCAAAATGTTCAAACAGACGTATACGAAGCAAGCTTTTTTAAATTTCGCATGCGTTTTTAGTTATAATTACTTACCATTTAAACCATTTATTTTGCCACACACATAAAAATACAATACAAAGAAAGATTAACATTTACACAATATTTAAGATACATTTACACATTCACGATTACGAACATAGAAAGCAGACAAAATTACATATTTACTAATACTTAGCATGGTTGATCTCACTGCTGGGTATAGTCAATGTGGACTGCTCATAGTGTTTGCAGTATTTGTCCATTGTCATCTTGCTATCTTTGATTTTAACAACTACTATTTTTATTCAAAGCAACTCTCAATATTATAATAGTACTGATTTTATTCAAATACATATTTTAGTAATTAGGAGTTAAGACTAGCGTCATATTTTTTTCTATCCACCTGCCCGTATCGACTTGCGTAACTTATGGCATTATGGCACGGCAACCGGAATCGACAATAAAATACTCTTCAACACACGGAAAAGTGCTATAAACAATGGTTTTCTACCTAATACTGCAACTGGTGGTAATAATATTATATTATATAACGTAACATAACATGACATAGGGCAAAACGTGTGATGCTGTATGACACCTTTTTCCAGGAAGGAGTAAGCAGAGATGTATCAAACTGTTTTTTTGCCTGATAATGTTTGGTCCCAGTTCATTTCCAAACTCCGAGGCCATACTGAAAACAAACAAACTCTTCAACTTTACACTAGGTACCTATAAGTATAGGCTAGAAGTCGCGCGGAGTTTCGCTTCCGTCTATTTTTGTTTGGCCACTGCTCAGTTCCTATTGGTTGTAGCGAGATGCCTTCCTCGATAAATTGGCTACCCAACATAAAAATAATTTTTAAAATAGGTCCAGTAGTTCTTCAGATTAGTGCTTTCAACCAAACTCTTCAGCTAATACTAGCACAGATTTTACACACACACAGGTCACAATAATACATTTTAAATAATATCTGTTACCAAAATTATTACTCATTGAATAGGTAGTTTACACTGCCATAATAAGCCTAAACCAGAAGTAGTCTCAGCCTATTCATTAGTCTAAGTGATATGTCAATAGTAATGGGCAGTTAAGCAACAGGAACATTTCACAATCGTTACAATACCATGTTGTCCCTCTGAGTTCCACTATAAATCGTATCGAGACATGGCCAGGTGGCACTGTCTCGTACGCACACCTACGTTCTGACTGTAATTATGACGACATCAAGTTGACAAACAAAGCTTTACATGACCTTTTTTACCACTAAATTGATTATACGTTTGGCAAGAAGTACAGTATGCTTTTCTTTTTAATTTAATTTTTAGTTGATTGGGAACCTTTATGGGTTCCGTACCTCAAAAATAGGATCACTCCGTTGTCCGTCTTTCTGTTCATCTGTCAACAATATTTTTCTCAAGAACGCGTTGAAATATCGAGCTGAAATTAATATCTAATATTCGGGTCTGCAATCCCCTGGTGCAATAAAAAAACAGAGTAGAAGGAAACAATCTGAAAACCGTACTCGTGTTGGTGATATCACTGAATATTAGTATTATATTGGGAGGGGTATAAAATGATACGCGTAAAAAAATAGATTAAGAATGAGAGTTTATGCGGACTAACGTTACATATAAATGGTGCATCTACCTAAACCACTACTCACCAGCAGAAACACAACACATACTTTTGTAATTCGTGTAAATGAGCATATTTTATGCTCTTTTTAAATGTACATAGATGGTTAAGGAATATTATCTAACCTTTGATTAGCGTCTGACAAATGATAAGCAACAGAACTCGTCTACGGTTCTCGTAAAACTTTCTTTAAGATCTTACCTCATAATTATGCTTGATTGACAAGTCTGCCCGAGGTAGACTGCCAACTTTTCCTGCATCACATGTAGGAATTTAATAACGTCTCAATTATATCTGTCGACAACTACTACCTAATCATAATCAGATTCTAATCAATTGTAATTATTATTGGTTACATTCACTATCTGTTTCTAATAATTTGGGTTAAAAGTTACAATACATCGTAAGCGCGGATTTTGTTCATCCTACAGGGCATCGAGAGCATATTTTCGTAATAAGAAATACATATTTGTAAAATTCTTTATACAGTAGCGTAGTTATAATATTGTAGAATTTACCAGAAGGATTGTATATAATATGAAGTTAATTCAATGAATTTGGTTCAGCTATACACGTGTAGGTAATACCTAGAAGTTAATTATCTTCTTATTTTGTGTGGCTACTCGCAAGAACGATATATTATGTGGTGCCTTCTATGTATAAGAAATATATAATATACTTATGTTTCACAAATTGGTTGTGTTTTATCAAAGTCTAGACGACTTTCGTGAGTTGTTTCGAGATGTTTGATGTTTAGAACTTAGTGAGACAGATAAATAAATATTAATTCCTATGGCATGCTTAACGATATATTATATTAACATAGGATTAGGATTATCCTCATTCTAACCTCAAAGATGATATTTATATCAGTTATACTTGTTTTTATAATGCTATCATAAAGATATCTTTAATTCTAGTATTATGTAAATATTGCGTAATAAGTTCACAATAACGACAGTATTTTTTTTATTTGCCAATCACTAATTGGCTTAAATGGTGTGGAAGTTGATATATTTCGATAAATTAAACGTTGTTCCAATTTTATAATCAAAGCAATTCTGCATCCACGGTCAGCCTAACATTGTGCTAAGTAAATTCTTTACATGTCTTTAATTTTGTAGCCCTTTATATGTGGTCTAGTATTTAGGGAACATTGAAACTTCGGACATTCTGTAGTAAATATGTATATCTTTATCATAAAAAAATATTACATATTCTGTTACCTACCTGTTGTTATTATTTTTGCTATGTTTAAAAATCTAGGTACATTCCAAAGTTCCGATTAAGCTCTCATTAGATATGCTTTATAAAAATATCTTATCTCAATTTCTTTGTTGTTTACTAAATGACTACTTCCCAGAAGGTTAATTTCAGATAGCCTTACATACATGCCTTACATGTAACTGAAGAGGTTTTCCCAAGGGACTACAGTATGAGGCTCTTCAAAAAAATAGAGTAAATAAGTTTTTAAGGGACGGCGACGCGCTCATTATAACCCTGGTCTTGCAGGCGTCCGTAAGCTACCGTAACAGCTTACCATTCGGTGTGTGCCACCATGGTATAAAAAAAGCTAGTAGCATCAGTCTATGATCCTTAGTTGATAAAAACACTTACTAAACTCCCACTAATATATGTTTATTAATTATTAATTGAGTAACAAAATTATACAAATAGTTTTAATTAAAAAAGCACGCTAAACAAGTTTCTATACTATATTTGAAATAGCAGAAATGTAAATTGTTCGTCTGCGATAGTAACATTATCTTGTTTTTGCGCATAAATTTTTGTCCATTCTTATCTTTTTAACGACTATTATTAACACGATAAATAATTGAGTTATTGGAATAAAGTAATTGAAGAAACGGATCATTTCACCGAGTCTTATAAACAAAGTGTATATTGTATAGTTAATGACCTAATTCATAGTTTAAAAAAAATAAAATGAATACATTGAAAACATAAAAGAAAGAACGGAAGAAAAACTATTTATTCTTAGTCTAAAACATAGCATTACGCCTTTTCCCCGAATGGGTAGGCAGAGGTGGATCACATCCACATTTATTGCAAAAGAACAAGCCTATTGCATTGATAATAAATACTATTAGATCTAACAGAAACTTTTGTTAAAACTGATAGACCAATTTCTTCACCGACTGTACCAATAAAATTGTTTCTAGAAAGTGTATTATTATCTAAGCGGTTTTCTATCGCTTTGTAGAATTAACGTAGAAACAGATATGCGAGTGCGTTGTATACTTTTTAGCTGCTCTAAGATGTATTTATCATAACAATGTGATATATAAGTCAAGACCCGGCCTCCTCAGCGCGCGGGGTTATCAGTGAAAGATAACAAAGGCCCCCGGCGCGACACACCAATCACTCGTTGTGACTACAGTCCTACATTATTATATTATACCTTATTATAATAACTGTTTCATATACGATAATAATGCACATTATTTATTTTTGAACCACCTTAATAATTATATTCACTAATTAGCTTCAGGTCAAGAGCTTACGACGCTTTTATTAAAAAAGAAATTCAACGAATACTCATGAATTTTCCATACAAATTTCTTGTTGTGAGGTCACCCCAAGAGGCCAACGATAAGAATGTTTTTGAAGCATTTACTACCTATATACTACACTAATTTTATTGTTACTGGGTCATTTTTAAATATTGTTCAAAGTTCATTTAACAGCTTTAAGCAATTATAGATCTCACGTCAATATTCTCCCACGTCGAATTAGAATGATGAAAATATTATCAGTTTGAGATTGTCTTACCTAACAGTTGCGTGACAATAGACATGTGGACGTGTTCATGTCTCGATGTTCGGTTATAGAAATGCGTACTGGCATAGATATTGTACCTGAATAGGTTACTGCTCATGTAATACTTACTCTAAGTCTCCACCCAATATTTACGCATAGCCATAATTTAGAAACTTGTCTAGTAAAGCAATGGTTGCGATTTTGGTGACGTAAAATTTTTTAAGATTATTAATTATCGAGGAGACCTATGCTCAGCAGTGGGACATTTATGGATTGAAATGATGATGATGATGATTAATTTTCGTATTGCCTTATTGTAGACCTATTGTGTACACAGGATGTAATGTAGTTTGCGAAAAGCAAGCATGAAAGCACCGTAGGAAATAGACATAATGCTAAGTTATTCTGTGAACATATGACATAGTTTATAGTATTATTACGATTGCCTCAGTACCTTTTCGCGTTATAATTGGGGGTTCATAAATTAGATGGTCGTCAACATTGTGACAGACGCTCGCGGCACTCGGTAACGTTATAAAACTGTAATCTTCACCGATGTAGCAACCACTATCATCACTCAAATTTACGTGTCAGTGTCCAAAATATTACCGTGTTGCAATATATTACCAATCTATGTATAAGTATGAAATTTTGCGTGAAATGACTTATGGTTTGCTATTTAGTAACTTACATTTTATAACTCGTAAGTATTAATTGTTTTTACAAGAAGGTGATAATGTCAAGCTAAATGATAGTTATCAATGTATTTATACGACAATATAAATGAAGCAATCATGGGTAGAAATATAGCGATTTCTAAAAAAAGTTATTTAATGTCAACCGCATCGTTTGTATGTTTACATCTTGACATCGTTCTAAAACCACAAAATGCAATTGTGAATCAAAAATTGTAATTGATGAGCACATGGTTTGGATCACGTAACCACTGGTAACAACAGTCTTGCACAACGATAGTGAGTGCAGATAACATGCTATTGACCAGCGAGCCGCGAGCCACTCGGCGAAATGTCATGCCTTACAATAATCCGGCATACTATACATACGGACACGAGAGATGAATGGTGCGTGTTAGTTTGACTTGTATGAGTTTGGTACTGAGTGGTATTGCTCTCAATAAAAAGAAACTCGCGGTACGTTAGACCCGACAATGATATAGTTTCACTAAAATAGATAAATTCTTTGAAAATGCCTTTGCCGCGTAAACTTGTCTGAATAATTAAAATTTTAGTACCTGCTACCGGGATCGAAAACGCACCTTATAAATTATAAGTCATTGATGATGCGCAGTATCCGATTTCACGTACGGATCGCGCAACCGCATTTATTGTACCAAAACATTAAAAGAAAACGTACTTATTAAACAAAACATGAACGTCGACGAACTCTTTATCTACCATCTTTTTAGAAGGTAATAGCGGACAGTCTGTAGATAATGGGGACATTGTTTTTCATATTGTAAACAAATAGCGGGCATGTGTCGTGATAGTGAGACATACCCGCTAGGCAACCATTCAGTCTGGAAAAGTCGATTGCAATGACGTAATTAAACATTTTTACATGTTTTGGTCCGCGTTGAGTTAAGTACGAACTGATTAGCTCGTATTTTCTTTATGAATCACACAAATATTATCCTCTGTCTGCGGCGTAGTGGTCATTAATACAACACAACAACCATTCCATAGAGATTACATTTATTCAGATGTAGGTAGGTACATTATTGTACAATCTGTATGTACAAGTAGAACTTAACTGGAGAGATATCTCCAACTCGTAGATATTTCCATGGCTACTGAAAAATGTGGAGGAGGATAATTTTATAGCAACTCTATTAATTGTCTCAGCTCCTCAGCTTAGGCTAACGTACATAGGAAAATAATTAAATATATAATATTAGTTCCGCCTAATTTATAGACAATCTAAATGCCGAAATAAGCTTGCCATTGAGCTAATTAATTTATTAATATTGCGATAAGTATTGTTTTAGAAATTAGCACTGACGAAATTTTAAATAGCACAATTAAAGAGTCAAATTAATATACACACAATGCAGTCATGTGTATGTTCGTTTGAAACTTTAACATTGTAACAAATGTAACGTATTAAAACGGACAATGAAGATAGGTTCATATTATTTTTATGAATTATATTATATTTTTCGAATTAAAATAGTTCAACTGCCTTTATAATCATAAATATCAACCGTTCTATTCAGCCTATTGCAGGCCTCTCCAAACCCGCGCCATAACACTCTCTCCTCCTCCGCCTTCCGCATCCAGTCCGACCCCACGATCTTTTTTAGGCTGTCGTGTTGTGTCTCTAAATCGTTGCCATTTTTTTTTAATAGCAGTTTTTTACGAAGATATAAAATTTGCAATCACAGATAGCCAAGGTAAAAATCCTTCAGACTGTTTCATAAAACTAACAGTAAATACATAGATAACACTGGATACTTATCTGCCATTATATAGTATCATGGCCTTTGATATTAATTCGCAAAATACTTAATAACATAATAGAATGATGTTATCACATTGTTACCATCCGGTAATGTAATGAAACTCTTGTTATTAATCGTCGGCTTATATGTGTCACATGCTCCTTATGTTCGCGTTATCTTGTCTCATGATCGGCTGTGGCTGGGTCCGTGTGGTTATTGATATGACAGATCGATCGGTCAGATCATGTTTATATTAAATTGTTATACATTAGATTTTAAAGTACTTAATTTTATGTAAACATTTACTTAGTTGTATAGTTCCATGGTAGTTTATCTTTTACGCTTTAACGAGTTACTATTACTTACTCTGTGCTTAAAGGATTAAATGCTATTTGTATTGTTACACATTGGATTGTTGTAATGGGTAAGCAGGACACGGAAGGCCGATATCAAATAATGGGATAAAGGCAGCTGATGATGACAATCATGGAGATTTAGATTTGGTAGATTTTGAATAAAATAAACCTATACATATAGTAAGTTTTGGACCTTTACAATAAATCAGAGGCACTGTATGGAGACAGAATTGTTTTGAGAATTAAATATTTTTATATTAGGTAGTATATTTTAAGCAACATGCCTACATATATTAAAGTTATTATTAGTACGTGGTAATCTGGAAAATGACATCTTGCAAGCCTTGAAAACTTGTTTTAGCAAATTTTTTTCTTCAAATTCTTTTTGTGTGTTATTGAGTATATCTTCAAGCATTTGCACTTAGTAGTTTGGATTATTTGTTAGTATTTACAACATTCTTGTGGCATGTTGTAAGATGCAGCGGGCACTATTAGCAGGGCGGGGCTGCGGCGCGAACCCAGTCTCACTGAACTTTGACTGACCTCTACTTAAATGCGCATGGCCATATTCATCTTTAACCACTCAATTAGATCGTCTGCACGCAACTCAAAAAGCCCGAGTGTGTTATTAGGTTAAAAAAACTGGTTACACCTTTACTTGTGTTTCTTATCTAATGTTACAAAATATGTTTGTACGTCGTCGTTTAAGATCAGAATAGAATGATCAGAGTAAAAGTGTTGTCGAGTAACGTAGGGAGTACGTAACATTCTACAATTCATCGAAATACATTGAGAATTTGGTGTTTCGCAAATAAAAGTGAGATTAGAATAAACCAGTTTTAAAAACTGACCAGGTTTCGGACTAAAATAGTCTACTTTTGTTTTTATTTTGCAGTTATTTAATAACTTAATTAAAGTTGCATGTTTTGTTTCCGATTCTGATATCTAATATAACTACAGACAGGTAAATGTACTGAGTATGTATGTTTATATTTTAAATCGTATGCAACTGAACGCGATTTGTGGATTATTCGATGTAGGAGTAGTCTTTTAAAAATAAAACAATGTATTTATAATCGGATTATAAATGTACAGTGGTGACATGTTTTCAAATAGTGACAAGGTCTGTGAGCCTTGACCTGTACGCATCTACATCTGTCGTCAGGGGGCCTTCAGTGTGGTGCTTCATTTGATACCATTTTTGATTTGCATACATTGAGTTTTACATCGTCGTGAATGCATAATGTCATAATTAGGGTTGGTGGACTCTAGAAGCAAGTATTTTGTTTTAAGAATGTTTTTAATCTTGAACTGTATATAGCTATAAATCTAAATATTTTGTCATTATTATAAATGTTTGGGTTAAAACTTTCATGTGAGGTGTTACCTACGCATGCATTAAGCAAACACTATATACTATAGTAATTTTATTATTATAGTTGTTGCTTAAATATTGCTTTTCTTCGGCAGAAATTGCATTTCTGTTCTGATTTGATGCGAGCCTCCGAGCTCCATAAGATGATTTTTACTTTTAAGTAAAAATTTAAAGTTATACCTAACGTAAGGATATAACAATTCAAATTTATCGATGAAATTTGGAAGTACGTTGAATCGCATGCTCAACGAAGAGACAGACTGTGTAAGATCTTTATCGAACTAGTCTTGATCTTCGTCAGACAACCCTAGTGATAAGTGTACTTTATTGGTATTAATGAGGTCATATTACACCACGCGCGTGACCCGTCAGGTCCACCCTTTACAGCTGCAGCGATTCGCCACGGGGATTATACGCCACTAACATATGTCACGAGCACCAATGTTTGCACAACAAAAATGTTAGACAAATCGTTGTAATTGTTGCCTCCTGTAACAACTAAATGCTGTGAGAAATCATTAATTGTCGTAACGTAAATGCCATATATGAACACCATTCATCTTTAGTGGATTATGTGAACCAACTAAATGCTTACACGCATGTATGAGTAACTATGTAGTAATGACCAGTAGTTTATACTAAACTCGATGAATAGATAACGCTTTTTGAAACGGACACTAATGGTAGTGCTGTCATTCCTGATATGTTTTTGACAGACTTGATAGTATTGAGAGCAATATGCGACTACTAAAATTAAATATTTGTGCTGTTAACAAAATGATTTTTTCTGAGTTCTGTGTATGACTACCTTATATCTGTTGTTTGTAGAGTCTTGCGAAACAGTGTTTAGTGTGGTACTGTGTTTTCCAACAATAAAAAAAAATTGGTACTTAATGCCATAAAATAAATAAATAGACAAGTAATAGGCGCTGTGTGTGAATGTCCAAAGATTATATTTTTTTCCCCTTTATTAAATTAATTTCTCACATATATATATTTTTTTTCTTATTATAATATAACACCTTCCTTCTTAAAAGAAGAATTGTACAACATCTAGATAATACTTACAAGTACCAAACAAAAATGAAAAATGTTAGTATATCTTATCTTATTTCTTATTTCTGAATAAATTATTTCTTATTTCTTATATTTTCCTAGTGCCACTTTCTCGAACAGAAACTTGAGTCTATCTTGATTCTACATATTTATATCTACGACATACAGTAGGTTAAAATTTGGATTACTTCATCCAAAAGATAACTTTATATTATTCAATTTTTTTTATTTTAAAAGTAATTAATGTTACATATGAATTAAGTATTACGGTCACTATCTCACAGTAAAAGTTTGACCTCACAATTACACAAATAAAATACCTATTATGGTAATTGTGTTCATATATTTGCTAACAGATTGATATTGTGACCGTAATACCTAATTATACAATTAATGTAACATTAATTTCATTTCGTTTATTTTTTAATTAAAATTTTTAACATTCCGACAATCTTGTTTTGTATAATCAAATCAATTTCCAAATAATACACTCGATTTTTTTTATTCTTGATGAGTGTAAAGAGATATATGGTTTCAAAATAAGAATTACTAGTTCTTAAAATTATGGCAAAGTGTGTTATTAAATAACACAATCTTAGTTTTTTATTTATTTTCTACGAATTACCTTATGTATATGTAAGAACATGTATGAATATGAAATAATATAATTATACATAATTTTTTTTTTGGTTTGTTGAACATTCAATAAAATATTTACACATAGCTTAAAAATTATACACAGCTAACCTATTTAAAAAATAAGAACCAGATACTCTATTTACAGAAAATTCCTTTAAATAGAATATCTGATTGAGATAAGATTCCTGAGGAAACGTACCCAAAAGGCTAATGCGTTAATACATAATTGAAATTCTGATATTTAATTTGAGATTCTTTTCAACAATGTATCTAAATAAAATAACATAAAAAAACCGGCCAAGTGCGAGTCGGACTCGCGCACTGAGGATTCCGTACAACCGATTATACATTCTTTTTGTGATCGAAGTGTAAGATATTTGTAAGTAACAGGATAGCTATAATTTAATATAAATATTCACGTAAAAGTACACCATCTTTATATAACGTCAGTCCAGAATAAACTCTTACTCTTACCCTAAGTATTAGGTTTATCATTTTATATCCCTTCCAATATAGGTAGTACATTAATGACTGAAATTAATTTAGTAATATAAATACACAAGAACGGTTTTCGGTTTTTTTCCTTTACTTTTGCAACTTTTTTTTTTTTTTTTTTTTATTTATTTATCATTTTTACACAAGTTCAACATATAATATACAATAGCAGCTAAAAACCACTGAGGTTTAGACATGTGCTATCATGATTCTGTGTAAGAAGGTATATAATAAAAACAAGCAGTAGAATTAGGATACAACTTGATAGTGCTTATAGATAAGTTAAAACTGTTTCACACAAAGAATGCAGGCAGTATGTCATTGTTAAAAATAACGTCTAGTGAAAAGATTATTCAATAGTTGAAATTGAAAGCCGTTCAACAACTTACGGAGTTATAATCCGAGCTTCTCATAAATCACGAACAGCTCCCGCACACATACACATATCGTAAGATAATCATATGAAATGGATCCTTGCAGATACCATCTTAAATAATCTTAATGCCAGATGATAAATGATAAGCCAATGGACATAAACTGGTATTACAAGTCTTTATGCCTATTTACTAAAATCAAGCCTGGTAAAATTGCTACCAAATAGGTACCCACAATTTAATTTGGACTTTTAGTTTCTGGCGCCGATAAAGGCAGAGATTTTTTATTTATAAATCGGCCGTTTATGGATAATTGGATATAGTATCTACTCAAGATGGTAAGTATGGGTAGATTGCGTAAGACTAATACTACTGTTATTGTATGAGATCCAAGTTAAACGCATTTTTGCTTACCATTTCTGATGTTTTTAAACGACAACGCCAACGCCCGAACTACGGAACAAACCTGTGTCGTCGCTCGACAGGCGACTGTTACAAACATATAATCAAGGTGTATACAATAACAAAGTGTGCATATTAATTTGTGTCCGTTGCAATACTTGAAACAAACATCTATGAATCACTAAAATATTTATCTCGTGTAGGAATCGAACCCACGATACTCGGTACAACGAAATATACATATATAGCATAATAGCTGGCGAAATGTGGGTGCGAAACACCTCTGAAAAGGGGTAGTCTTCGGGTAAAAGGCGTGATGCTATGTATGTATTTCATCCCTTAGGGTAAGTTTTTATTATTATATCTCACCCCCTGAACCCGTCCCTATCAAAAATATTTAAACAACATTTTAAGTTTCTATCCCAAAACTAATTTGCAAAACGTTAACTTCAATACAAAGATCTTTTCATACAACGTTTCATCCCCAATTTCACCTTTCCAAAGCCAACCTTGTCAAAAATATTGATGAGTTTTTAATTTTAATGTTGGAACACATTTTAAAATCAATAAGTTAAAAAACAAAGAAGTTTCATAAAATCGTTTTTATCCCTAATTTAATCCCGAATTTTAAAAAACCCTTTCTTAGTACACCTCTAGACATTAGGCCAAACACACCCTCCAAATTTCAAGTTGCTACGACCAGCGGTTTAGGCTGTGCGTTGTCTGTCAGTCAGTCAGTCAGGACAAAGCCTTTTATAATATGTATGGATGGATTGAAATTATCACGTTTCGGTATCACTCTCTTCTACAGATACATTGATAAGGCTATCTAGTTTTCTAGATAGCCTTAACAATGTTACTAGTTTTCTTTTGACCTATAAAATTTTCCGTTCATAATCAGAGAGATTTGCGTTGTTACTACGAAGTATTGCACAACTGCAACTGATTGCTCGCACTCTCTCGTATGATCATACAAATGTTTACGTCAATGAGATGATAGGTCATCTCCTAACAACGTAACACGCTGAAACGTGATGCTGAAAAGAAATTTTTTGTTTACATGTTTTAATACGTCATTAGTAGTAGCTAAAGCTTGTTCTAATCTTATCAGTGTAGTGACGGATTAGGAATTCTTAATGTCACTACCTCATCTCAACACGTGGGTGTCGTAAAAAGCAACTAAGGGAGTAACTTTGTGCAGACAAGAGCACTGCGAGAAAAGGAAAATTCGAAACAAACCCTATATCAACCCGTCTGGCCAGCGTGGTATAATAATATGCTAAGTTCCCTCCACATTCTTCGGAGGAGATGATGGGTACGGGCCAGCAATGGGACGTTTATGGCTTGAAATGATGATGATGATAATGATGAAAGCTTGTTTATAATACCTAGTTATATAATATTTGTGCGATAGTTTATAGTCGTCATATTTTTTATTTTAAAATATAGACATACTTAAATGACCACACCTATATTTCGCAAGCTGTATCAGGTCCAATATTACATACATAGTACAAGTTCAATGACATTCACCGGGTACATACAATATCAGACTAAAATTTAAAATTTCACGATTTACCCATAATAATAGCTAGATCGAATCCAGAGACTAAATTTAAATGGTCACTGTCATTTTAAACCTTTGTTCTGTGGTCATTTTCAAACATAAATAATATAATATAATCATCATCATCATCATCATATCAGCCCAACGACATCGACTGCTGAACATAGGCCTCACCTAATTTACGCCAGTGCGAACTGTCATATGCCACCTGCAACCAACAATATAATATAATAATAATAGTTTATTTATTATAATAAAATCAAATATGAAAATCAAATGTCGTGATTGCGAGTAGGAAAACTTCTGTCGTGTCACGCAGTCTAGTATAAAGTATTGCAGTGATTATGACTAAACTGACAAAAAGTAAAAAGTACTAAAGAACCTATCTATCAGTTATTTTCAGTGTTCGACTGCAACAGTGCATTGTACTCATTAAACGTGGCGAAACACTTGAGCGTGTAGGAAATGTTTCTCATAGACACAGTTTGAAGCAGTTAAAGTTTTATTATTGTTTAATTAGTTTCAAGGATAAGTTATCACAAACATATTAGGTAAAAGGAAGACAAAATAACAGAATGAAATTTGAAGATCTATGAACGTCCATCATACAATATCTGTATCAAATTCAGAATCAAATTTAAACCAAAAACAATGATAAGTCGTCGTTTGATATAGTAAGTCCATTGTCTAACAAATCCAGAAATAAACATTAATTTGAAACGATTCAATTTATTAAACGCACTGAGAAATCAATACCAAAGATTGGTAGCGTACCTTCAGATTTGAAAGCGATCCGCAGCTAGGGCTTCAGAGGTTTGTATATATTTTGAAGAGCAAACTTTCACGCCAGCAAATGATGCTTTCAATAATGCTTTACAGAACCGGGAATAGAAAAGTAAAAAAAAGTTTTAAATCATCAAGTATGGTACCAATTTTAATTAATATTGCAATGTGCATAAATGTGCAGGAACTGTTTCACTTGCAGTTTGCTGCATTTTAAGCTTTTCCCTTAATGAATTACAATAAGATGTTGAAAAGATTAATCTTTTTCAAGCTCAAAGAAAATATTTCTTCGAATTAACATGAATAGATAGCACCAGTGGATAAACTCATCGATTACCAACGAGTCACTATTAAACTCTTATTATATAACGACAAGCCTATGTCGGATTTGAATGCTTCAAGTTACTAATATGTACATACATTGAAAATGTCAATGTCCTCGGAAGCTCCAAGCTACCGTATCTATCGCTACATCTAACTTGAAAGTGAAAAAGAACAATGGAATTAACGCAGAATTAACCGGCCATAACTGTGAATGTCAATATGGAAGTATAGATCACGTTGATTCTGGAAAGGTGAAAATACCGTTCTATAGTTCATATGGCAATGGCGAAAATAAGGGAAATAAATGAAACATAGCAATATAAAAACTAAAATATTTTTTGAGAAGACTACATCACGCCCCCATTCGTCTTCCTCTATGTCTGGTCCTATGTAATAAGGGGCAATCCTGTTGCCATTTCTAGATGTATGATGAAATACGTATAAAAGTGGGCGGTGTATAATCAGTTCCTAAGAATAGTGAATTTCAAGCAATCGCTTCAGCTTTATCATTTTTACCCGACTGTCAGGACAGGTATTGTTTTTCGCGCGTATCTTGTATGTTTATAAATTTATTTATTCCCACGAATTTTCCAAACGGCTGGATGAATTTTGACAATTAGGGTATCGTTAGATTCGTCTAGAAAACCCAAGTGTCCTTAGATAGGTTTTAATAATAAAAAGACTTAAACGGCGGACTTTTGACGGCAAATATACCTATCGATTTGTTATTAAGTATGGCTAGTTTATATAAATAATTACATCATGTAATGCGGTTTGATTCTCCGTAATATATTGTGTACGGATCAATTAATTTATTGTGTACTGGCTTTATTTGACTGGGTTTGTAATTGAAAAATATTGGTAATGATTACTGAGATAAATCTGATGTTGTTAATTTCTGATTTGATGTTATTTGTTAATGCATAGTTTTCCTTAGCTTTGGTTCATTCAGTAGGATGTACTTATGGGTGTTTCAAATCTTACAGAATACATTTTTTTTTACTCCTAATTAAATTTGTTTAAATTCAGTTAGATTTTGCTTTGGTAGTCAATATTTTCCTGAGTTGTAGTAATTTTTAAAAAGTATTAAATAGTAATAGAATAAAAAAATACGTGAATCAAGCGTGAATTGCTGATTATAAAGGTGTTTTTGTGACAGTGTATTTTCATAAGCGACTCTAATTGTACATTTTCCGTTAAAGAACAGCAGCGAACCCCCTAGGGCTATGTCAAACATTATATTGTTACATTTAGTATTATGCCATCCATGTTTCGGCCTGGGAAAGTTACGAGTCTACTTTCGGTAGATGCAATGCAATAATTTCACTTACCAGAACGTTCCACAAGTAATGCTATTAATCATTTCATCGGTGGGAGCGTCTCCAATCGATTGTCTTTGGTTGGTTTCATTCAAGGTACTTAGATTGTTAAGAGCCATTAGTGTGGTTCGCTGGTCGGCAATTACGAGTAATCCCATGCCGTGTACCACCATCAATTTGTAAAGGACAACCATGAAAATAGTTTGGTTTACGTCTCCATTAATCAATAAGTGTACTTACATACTTATTTGTTTATGATTATGGCATAATATAATATAGTTGTTGTAAATTAAAAATCTAATTAAACAGTTTTTTGACCTTAAATACTAATAGATCGTAGAATACCTGTCATTATGCACAACCTATAATGCTCCGCTTAAGTCTTGGTTTGCTTATTATAAAAGGTATTATACTACTAGTCTTATTCGCTTCAAATTTGGTTTAAGAACATGCATTATATCCAGATTGTCATTGGCATTTTTGAAAACCTAACAAACTTCTTGCTACGCAGCACCCCACAGCACATGTCCATCTACAAAAGAGGCGTAAAGATTCTCTCGACGTCTAAACGAAGAGGTTTTATGCTACTGCTATTACGAGTATATGTACTATTTCTATACAGTAACTTCGCTTTCTGTTCTTGTCTGTCACTGTGTTCTGTTGCTAAATGTATATCTAATTCTGTGTGCTATGCTTTTTGTTCCTGTGTTATTTTT
Source organism: Laspeyria flexula (assembly GCA_905147015.1). Classification (NCBI taxonomy): domain Eukaryota; kingdom Metazoa; phylum Arthropoda; class Insecta; order Lepidoptera; family Erebidae; genus Laspeyria; species Laspeyria flexula. The sequence continues at coordinate 13,993,689 of LR989950.1, read as the reverse complement.
ATTGTGTACGCGTCTTAAATGTGGCAATAAACGATATATCTATATAACTTGTGACAATTAGCTCTTTGTTTAGTAACAATTACTTATTGGGTACAAGTGAATCGATGGGATCGCCCTTGTGTGTAATGCCATGACATCTGTGCAGATTCCAGCACGAAGCCCAACCTGCATTGCGCGCGGTTTACGCCTTCTAACCTCGTTTGAACGTCTCTGTGAGACGTATAAAAAATATAGTTATTTATTATCTAGAGACGAGGTAACGAGTTAACGTAACTAATGATGTCATACACTGGTAAATTTCTCAAGTATATTAATATATAAATAAATAATAAAATCATTATAAATAAATAATTTTAGTTTAAAAGTTTTCCTTTTTTCTATTTTTTCTATTTGATACGGCCTTTAATTAATTAGTTCAGTATTAATGAACTTATGTATGGTAATAAGTTATAAAAGTAGTAGTTTAAGATAAATAGATAAATGGAAACAGGTCAATGTAAAAGAATATTTGGTTAACAGACAGTTTAACTTCCTGTGTGATATATTGCTTGGAGCTAGTTTCCATGAACCAGATTGTAAACTAGCGAATAATATTCCTCTGTTTCTGCCTCTGCCTTCAGCAAAAGGCATATGGAAACTGTTCCTAAAGAATATTATACTAACTAAAACAAAAGGCGATTATCAAAATTAGCGATGTTTATATTAGAGTCGATTGGGGACAACGGAAAGGTACCAAGATATAGATTGTGATATCAGACCGTTATCTATGAAGTAAGTGTTATTAGTGCATGCGAGAGACGCGTGATTCTATTCACACAAATATTATTTTAATTTTATTCATATTTCTATGCTCCATCTTCATGTTTTATTACAACCCATAAACTGGCCACTGATGGGCTCGGATCTCCTCCAAAGTCTGTGAAGGGAATTTAGCCTACTATACCACGCTGGCCAGACGGGTTGGTATAGGATTTATTTCAAATTTTCCTTTTCTCGCAGTGCTCTGGTCTGCTTAAGGTTACTCTTATTGTCTTCACTTGATCTGGAGGTGGAATCCAAGACCTCTAGCGCAACAATCGTGCAATATCCCGCTGAACCACCAAGGTAGTTATAATTTCGAACCTCTTTAATGTAATGACCGCGACTGCCATTCAAAATTTCTTACAAATATACTGACTTATTAGTTAAAATATTAGTATCACCGTAATATTTATGCAAAATAACCTTAATATAAAAAAGTGTATAGAAATTGTCTGCGAAACAAATTTTGATGACTCTTATGATTAGCGTGCAAAGATTTCATAATACAAAGCGATCCGATCAGAATTATACCTAACTATCTAACTTTTGTTTGCTTTGTGCTGCAATTTGTAAGCAATCTAACAGCTATTAACTATCCATACAAGCTTTTGTATTGCGAAAGGAATACAATAAACAAATTGAAATACTTAAAGAAAGTATTTAAGGTAAAGGCACCTATTACGGAGGTATTTCGCAACATTTGAAAGTAAGAAACAAAAATAAGCATTTCTAAGCATTTTTGAAGGTGCAAAAAAATGTTATCGTCAAAAGTGGAATTTATATTTTGAATTGCTGTTGAGCCTATGTTACTTTTCATGATATTTCTTATTTTTAAAAAATATTTAAATAGTCGGGTCGATTTTCCCTAATACGGAGGTAAAATTTTGGTCAGAGCCTATTACGGCGGTAGACGGCTCCTAATACGGAGGGTCAGAAATTATATTCATTTAAGTTCCGTACAAATAATATTTATTAAATGATATAAATGTTTCATTCAGTTTTCATAAAATTTACAAATATAGTAGAACCGTGCATTCACACACGCGTTTTAAAAAGAGTTTCAGGTTATTAAAATAAGGTTGATTTTTCTTTTTACGTTCAGTAAAATATGAGATAGTAAACCTACATAACTGATGGCATATAAGTAATATCAGGGCCTCAAGCTTTTAAAATTTATATAGATTTTAACTTTTGAAATTGGTATATGTTTACAAAATGATTACATTTTACAAGTTTTAGTAGCGATCCCTAAATATTTTTAGAAATAAATATAGGTAGCCTATGTTACTCGGTAAAGACGTATCTTTCAAACGGTTAAAGAATTTTTTAAATCGGTCTCGTAGTTTTGAGTTAAATTGAAAGAAACAAAAAAAAACAAACAAATGTTACATATTAAGTAGTAATTGCAAGTTAATAGAAAGCTTGTAAAAGTAACATAAATTTAAAAGTTTTTATCGCTTCTGGTTTTATCAAAAAAACATGCATAAGTATCAAATAAGAATCCACAAAAATAAATAATACTATTTATTTATTTACGAAACCCTAAAACTTGTAATTTTATGTTCCATAATGAATAGGGCCGTAATAGGAGATCATAGAACCTAACACAGAGTTACCTGGAAATAACTACCACCGTAATAGGAAAACTACTCGTGTTTTTAATAATCCTAATTCAGACCGTTAAAAATTTCGATAAACAAAAGAGTGTAAATGCTTAATCAAAAGATAACAGTTTTTTGGTTGTGATATGTAAAACTCAGCCAACAGTTATACAAAATAAATGATTTGTGATAAATTAAAATACACCTTCCTATTTTTACCCCTTCTAAGAAACCAACATTTTGTACTCAACAGTTTTCATATTTAACCAGATTTCTAATTAAAAACACATACCGCAGAATATGGTTTTTAATTTATGAGATTAATAATTATTTCAACTAAACTTGGAACTAAGTCAATAAGTTAATAATTTGAAAGTTATAAACAATTAAACATGCTCAGTACTTTTCCTATTTCGGAGTTATAACACCGAATTAGGATTAATCTATAAAATTCGTATCCTATTACGGCGGTGTTTTATTTCTTATTTTTTGGGTATAAAACGAGTTGCAAATATAAAACAAGCTATTTAAATAGTTAGTGTAATAGTAAGAAAATGCTATAAATAACACATAAACAAACTTGAACGGCTTATTAATACGAAAAACTTAGTTTCTAAATATTAGTGTACTTACTTTTGTCGTTCCGCGTTTGTATGGAAACCCCTCTTACGTCGATGCCGTTACACAAACTGATTGATCTTGTTGTGTTGTCAATGTGCTATACTTGCAAACTTCAGTTATGTCATGAAGTAATAAATTTAGAATAAGTAGGTCCTGTTTTGGTGTACTTAAACTAAGAAAGACAGGAATAAAACTCGAAAATAGAAATACCACCGTAATAGGAGCCGATTTTGACTACCTCCGTAATAGGTGCCTTTACCTTACGGATAAGAAAAAATAATATTTATCAGTGTGGTGTCGGAGGTAAAGAATACGTTTGTCAATACTCCCTTTCATTCCCGGGATGTCATAATAGGGGACTAAGAGAAAATTGCGCCATAACACTTGCGCTAGTGAAGGAAAACTCTAAACCAACCCGTCTGGCCAGCGTGGTAACAGTAGGCTTACTACCACCTATTTAGGTGAGACCTACGTCCAGCAGTGGACGTCATTGGGATGATATGATGATTAACGTATTACTGCAGAAAGATGCTTTGGAAATATAAAATATCTATTCATCATCATCATCATCATATCAGCCCAATGACGTCCACTGTTGAACATAGGCCTCACCCAATAAATAAAATAAAAAAAATATCTATTACCTACTTAATATTATTAATGAAAGTGAGTCTGGATGTAGGGGGTTATTTTCGAAACTACTTATCCGATCTTCATAAAATTTCATATAGAGATAGTCTAAGACCTGGGGAAGGGCATAGGCTTTTTACCAGCATAACACGAGAGCGAATCCGCAGACAGAGGCTAGTTTATTATATAACTTATTGCACCACTTAAGCTCATATTATGTCGTTAGCCGGTGCTTAGGTGCATATAAGACCGTGTTATTAATACTGTTTATACTGCCAATAAACAATTGCTCACGATCTCAATGCGGTCATTCATAAAACATTAGGTGATGATATTTGTTAGACAAATGTGAATTTTATTTGTACCATTATGTAACGCATTTATTTTGCTATTTATCTTGGTTTAGCATTTTACTGTTATGGCTTCTATTTTAGAAGGTTTATTATGAAATCCGTGTAGTGATGGATTAAGAATACATAATGTCACTACCCCATCTCAACCCGTGGGTGTCGTAAAAGGCGACTAAGGGAGTAATCTTATGCCGACAAGAGCACTGCAAGAAAAGGAAAATTCGAAACAAACCCTATACTAATCCGTCTGGCCAGCGTGGTATAGTAGGCTAAACTCCCTCCACTATCTTTGGAGGAGATCCGTGCCCAGCAGTGGGACGTTAATGGGTTGAAATGATGATGATGATGATTATGAAATCTATACTATTATTGACTTTGTTTGTGTGGTTGAACGCGCTAGTAACAGGAACTACTGAACCGAATTAAAAAAATATTTTAGTGTTGGCTAGCCCATTTATCGATGAAGGCTATATGCTATATACCATTACGCTACGACCAATAGGAGCTGAGTCTGTTGTGAAGCCCCGGGTTCGATTCTTGGGTCGGATAAAAATGGTATTGTGTTTTTCTATCATGAAATTCTTAATATTATCCTGGAGTTTGGAAACAAATGTGTTTGTGCTACATATCTTATTCAAGAAGGGTGTCTATGTGCTGAGAGTGACTAGGTAAATCTTGTTCACGTTTAGATATGGGTGCGTACAGTCATTATTTTAAAAAAAATTTTTTGGACACCTACTGATGTTTTGTCCTTGATGTTTATTGCATACTTACCATTTAAGTATTTTCTATTATTGCCAATTAATATCTAGCTTCTTTGCCAACTGCCTAACTAAATATCACGCATGCAAAATTAACGTGACGATTGAAAGAATTGCATTGGTCTGATGACTCATCATTATTCGAACACTGACGACAGTTCTACTAGTTGATCGTACACTTTGGTTTACCTACCCTTGTTTGGTACAACAACGTTTAGTCGAAAATCGAAATTTCGAACAACATTTGAGAAAATAATCACTTTGTATTTTCATCGAATATTTATTTGCGATAACAACATTTGCGCTATTGATCAAAACGTATAATGTTCATTTGATGTAATGTTCAGGTGGTATATAACATGTATTTTATCGAATATTCAATTGGTGTAATGTAGTGTAGAAAGGGTCATACATACCCATACAGCTTAGGTTAGCGAGGAGCGAAGCGGCGAGCGTGTTAGGTTGACATAAGCCCAACGACGCCAGAAGCGACTTTAGGGCGTTTCTGCCATTAATAATAACAAATTCATTCTCACGGCGATAAGAGGGTAGTGGAATAAATCACCCAACAGAATTTTTTAGTCAAACATTACCAATCCTTATTACTGTACTGAATATTCGATAGGATCTTTCGACTAAATCATTATTAGTCTAGTGAAACATTAATTGAAATAAAATTAGTGCATTTGAAAATTCGGTGAAATGAAATTATTACAAAGAAATAAATATGCTAAATAAAATTCGACCAATTAATCATTCGGTCAAATGAATAATTATGCGAAATGACTTTATTGTAACTAAAATTAGCCGAAGCGATTTTCGACTAAACAAGGGTAATCCGAACACTTTTCGTTGAAACTGAATAAAAAGGTAATTAAAACCTCTGTTACCCTAGATTAAATGGTTAGCCTATACATATATTCAACCCACAAACGTCCCACTGGGCACGGGTCTCCTTCAAAGAATGTAGAGGAAATGTAGCCTATTATACCACGCTGACCAAACGGGTTGGTATAGATAGGGTATGTTTCGAATTTTTCTTTTCTTGCAGTACTCTTGTCTGCATCATTACCTTATAAATAATAAATTCGGATATAAAAAAAAATCCAAAAAAATAATAATATATTTAATTTGGGTATAGTTTTGTCATGGTCATTTAACTTAATAATATATTCGGGATATGTATATGTCTTTTTTTTTATTTCGGTAGTAAAATACTATTGTTTTTACTACTGAAATAAAATATTTTATAGTTATTTCGGTCTTCTCATCAGGTCATATTTGCCATTGGCATACTGGCGTAGTACTGGTGCTGTTAACTGGCACTTATTGTAGGTATTTAAATAAGCCATCCATCAATTTCTTCTTATTGAAAGTGATTTTATTATATTCTATCAGTTCTCATGGAAAGACAGTAGCAGTCAAAAGTTTAAAAGGGAATACAACCTGTAATTATAATTAGTTGCCGGAACGACCAAATGAAGCACATTCCCTCAGTAGTTGCCCGTGACCGACCGGTTGCGTCACCATGGCCGGTCGATTATTCAGCTACTGGCGAGTAAAGGTGCTGAATTTCTCACGATGCACCCGAACTCAGTCTACGTGATTTTAGTCTGTGCATTGTTCAGTCCAGTAAGCTTATCGAGACATCTAATCTGGTGTTCTAGTTTTTGTAGAACAAAAGCTCTGGCTGTAATTAATATTCTAGTTCATGACGGCTGATGAAATAATAATCAATTAAAACCTTATATATATAATATATAGAACTTGGAAAGTATCAGAATATTTTATTATTCAAAAAGTATGGATGGAATGACGGCCTTTTCTTGACTGGCCTGTTGGTCTAGTGGTTAGTGACCCTGACTGCTAAGCCGGAGGTCGTGGGTTCGATCCCCACCCAGGACAAATCTTTGTGTGATGAGCATGAGGTTTGTTCTGTGTCTGGGTGTAATTTATCTATAATATGTATATATTTACAAAAAAAAAATGTATTTAAGTAGTATATCAGTTGTTTAGTACCCATAACACAAGCAAATATAATTGCTTACTTTGGGACTAGATGGCGCTGTATGAATGTGGTAGAATATTATTATTATTATCTTATTATTATCTTACTTATCTTACTTTTCTTAATAATTCATTCTTCACTTCTAATACTTGGACACTTCTTTCTTCTGGCTTATACTAATGAAATTAAATTGAGCAATGATATTCCGTTTGTCAAGAAATGCTCAGGAAAAATCGATAAAGACGGGAACAGAAACAAAGTCTAAACTAAATAAACAATAGCACGGTCACGAAAGGAATCGTCGAAGGAGAAGAGGACAGAAATAAAGTTTAAAAGTAATCATATTTAGTTTGTTTAGTCATATTTATTCGATTATAAAATTTCTTGATGAGTAAATACACGATTCCAATGTTCAAGTTATGAAATATAAGTGAGCTATTGATGTTTAATTGGCTAGTATAGCTAATACAACTGTTTTTATGCTGCAACCTTGTTGTGTGCAAAACTTAACAATTTCGAGCTACGAGGAAGGAGTTACCTAATGACGCTTTTATGCATTCATAGTATTTCGTATATCACAGTTCAATGTCATATTATAGTTATTATTTCATTATATTGAATATTATATTTATATTAAATATTAGTAATATTCCATTTGTATGTTGTTGAATTTATATGAATAAAACATACGAATAATTATTATGTTTATTTAATTTTGTTAGCTTCGGTAGCGCAACGGGAACGTGTGTGAGTGCGACTGTGTGCTGCGCAAAAGGTGCTAAGTTCGATACCCGAGTCAATAAAATGTTAATTAATGGGTTATTCTGTCAAAAATATCTCAATACCATCGTTTAATGGCAATATCGCTTCTTACATGGGATATCACTAGGCAATATCACTCCTTACATAAATAAACATAGCTGGCCACATGTGGGTGTGAAGCACTCCTGCCTATCCCTTTAAAAAAAGGCGTGAAACTAGTTTCATTATATTACTAGTACTAACAATGATTTTCCTATTAATAATACTTAGAATTATATAACATTGTAAAGATACTCAATAAACTTGGTGCCTCAGCTCGCATGGGTTATGTAGGCGATCCATTAAGGTAATTTATTATTTAATAAGTATTATCTAATAGGTATTTAAATATGTCGAGGTGTATGTTAAGGACAACCGCGTCACTTGGAGATGACATGTGTTTATTACAGCTTAATGTGTTTTACGTATCAAAATCCATACATATTATAAAAGGCTTTGTCCATTATAAAAATGTCTCCTTACAGAGCCTACTGTAATTTATCTTGCAAGTGCTTTATTAGGTGTCAGTAAACTATCAATTTTGATTGCGATTCGTAAAGCTCTTTAGAATATAATTAAATCTTCATTTCATACAGATCGAATACATGATACATATGAAGTCATACAAAGCCAAAAAAAGTGTTAGCAAGCGCTTAGGGCCAGTACACTGACAAGGTTGAGAAGAACTTGGCAAGAAACTGAGACCACGGCTTTTAATCGCCATAGTACTTAGTTATAATTTCAATTGGCTACACTTTGAAATAACACAGAATAGTACAGTACTAAAAACAGCATACCTATTAAATTAAATTCAATAAAATTTGGTTTAAAAAAAAAGTATAATTCTATCAAATTTTAATTTGTTTTCGTCGAACATTATGGCATAAATTCCATACAGTTAAAGGCAAAGGCAACACAAATAGCGTAGCTTATAACTGTTTTTAAGGCTATAACTTACCCTATACAGAGCTCAGTTATTCCTGATTGCCCATCGAACTCTACATGTACGAAAATCAACGAGGATACCTATATTGCATCAAGTTGTCGACAGAGTGTGAATTTCATTTAAGGGAGACCTATTTTTACAAGTGAAATTATAGATTATATTATAATTGATAGGTTTCTTATTTGTGTTACTCAATCTGATTCCTAAGATTATTCTATGCAACATATTTATTATTATGTGACTGATATAAGATAAATATGGATTCTGATCTCTGTATCTTCTTAATTCGTCTCGTGCGAAACTCAGAGATATTAATTTAAACGGTCTGCGTGCTTAATGATGTTGTCAAGGTACTGTGCTGGAGCCGATTCATTACTCGATGTTATTCTCTCGTAAAATTCACGATGTCTTACGTTTAATTATATTTTTATTATGTTTTTATAGTCTAGCTTGTTGTTGACCTATTTGCGAAGATTTGCCATGTAAATCCCAAAAGGAAAAATTTTCTTACGAATAAAGTATATGTGATTACATAGCATCACGTCTTTTGTACCAAAGAGGTAGGCAGAGAGAGTAGTATTTTATTTCCAATGGAATACCTAATAACTTTTTAGCGTGACCTTAAACTCGAACTTAGGACTTCTTGTTCAGCATTTTTTTATGTCGCCACTTAGGTGATCAAGTCATATAATAATATGTATGCATATAATTATGTATATGTTCATACTGGGTGGCGCAAAAGTAAAGACCCTATTTGGTTCAGCTATAACATTTTTTCTAAATTAGAAAACTAGATTTAGATTTTTTTAAATGTATATTTGTGCCATTAAATTTCGTACCATTAGGATTTAAAGATGATGTCTTTTAAATGGTGACCTCCAGAGTTGATACACATTTGAGCCCTATTTATGACATTTTGCATAACTTGCCGTAACACTTCCTGCGATATGTTCGTTATTTCTTGACGAATGTTTTCTTTTAGAGCTGCGAGAGTCTGTGGCTTGTTCACATACACCCGAGATTTCAAAAAACCCCAAAGAAAAAAGTCTGGACTGGTCAGATCGGGTGATCTTGCAGGCCAAGGCAAATCGCCAAAACGAGAGATAACTCGGCCTGGAAAAGCGTCCCTCACTAAGTCCATAGTGTCGCGCGCTGTGTGTGCCGTAGCGCCGTCTTGTTGAAACCAGATGTGCTCCAGCCCCAATTCGTCCAAACTGGGTATCAAAAACTCACGTAACATGGTTCTGTAGCGTTCTCCAGTGACAGTTATCGCATTGCCTCCAGCGTCTTCGAAAAAATAGGGTCCGATCACTCTGTCAACACAGATGCCACACCATACAGTAACTTTTAGTGGGTGTAGAGGTGTTTCTTGAATAATGCGCGGATTATCAGTGCCCCAGAACCGAGTATTCTGCTTATTGACATGCCCTGAGAGATGGAAATGCGCTTCGTCACTCATAACCAATTTTGAAGGAAAATCATCCTCTTCAAGGTTGAGGTTTATGACGCGCTGGCAGTAATCTAGACGAGCTCGGTGGTCAGCAGGCAGCAGCTGATGAGTCATTTGAGTTTTATACGGGAACATCTTTAAGTCTTTCACCAAAATACGCTGCAGGGTCCGTCTGGAAATGCCCAATTGCGTGGCACGTCGCCTCGTTGATGTTTCTGGACACTCTTCCACATCTTCGCGCACAGCATCGATATTTTCAGCTGAACGGCCTGTTCTTGGTCTCCCAGACTTAGGTCTATCCAATGTTGAGCCAGTTGCTTCAAGGCGTGTGGCAAAGCGTCGAATTGTGCGACCAATCGGTGCCGGACGGTGGGGAAATCGTCGACGAAATTCACGTTGTGTTCTTATCACTGATGAATTATTCCGTAAGAACATTGACACAATTATTCCACGTTCTTGGGGAGTAAAACGGTCCATGTTTATTTTCAGTGTATTTTACATTTGTTCACTACACAATTTTCAACAACAGAATGACAGAAAATGTCATATAAAAAAAAAAAAAGTATTTTCTTTAGTGCCAGTACTTTTGCGCCACCCAGTATATGTGTATAGATAATATATGTTCAGACAACCTTAAAATTTAAGGGATAGTCAGGTTGTCTAACATTCTAGAACACCTAATTTACGTAAGGAAATAATTCCATGTTATCTACCGTCCAAGTACTTACGTAGTACTGGCGGAGACTTTAAGGATTTCCTATCGTTATCAGTCAATGTCGCATTATGCTGAGGGCCCACACACGAACGCGTGAATTTTTTTATCGCATGCATGTCGCCGAAGTGATGTGAACTATTCATAGGAAATTGTTACACGGCCTTTATCGATGTCAGTTAATCAGTTGCGATTTAATAAAGGATATGGATATGTTTCAAATACGAGTATCCTGTTCTACATTATAGTCGATGATATCTGAATCGAATTTCGATCTAGTTCATGTGATATAATAATATTGACTATCGATTTTTACCGATTTATGTAGTATATTACATAATAAATTAAACTATATATAAACCAAAGTCTGCAGCTGGACAACATTTCCAAATGCATGTTATTACTTTCTATATTATAGGTAGTGTAGTAGTAAATTAAAAAGTGACAAAAATCATAATTAATACCTTAATAATTCTTTAGCCTGTTTCCAAAATAAAGATAGAATTTTTAAATTTATAAATATAAATGTAAAATAATTAATTGATTTTTTTATATAATTACGAGAATAAAAGCTAATATACTTCACATAAAGAAATAAACTCGTGATTAAATTACTATAAATCCATTTTAAGTACATGCATTAGTACCTATTGACAGTTATGGATAAAAAACTATATGATTCATTTCAGTGCTTCAAAATGTAGAACTTCTAGCTATTGGTTCACTAGGTGTAAGGCTAAATTGCATTGAATAGTATCTTTGTGTTGTCGTTATTAATAACACCACTCACGCACAAGCCATCCATATTACTGAACACGTAGGCATTTAATTTATTTGTCTATTTATTCATGTGCATGTTTCTTCACAATAACAATTAATTTATATATTAGAAAATATTCATAAATTGTATACCTACGGCAGTGGTTAAGGATCTATTTTGACCTTTACAGTAGTAATTACCGATACCGAATATCGGTTTCAGAACGAATACCTACTTTTAAACTTTATAAAATTGTGCTATTTTTTTTTACAAAAAGCATTGGAATTGTGTTTTGTAGACTTCATTGTAGCTCTGAAAATTTAACTGACCTTTCAGCGACTGTTCATAAAATATTAACACTTTTCTAAATTATCTAATTGTTCACAGTGGGGGTTATCAATTGACATAAATGCAGGGGTTAGCGATGTTGATGTTACAAACACTACAATCGCTGCTTCTTTTTTTATTAACCAAAATCTGGTCTACTTTTTACGGAAAAGGTTTTTCCAGGTTTTATTTTTAGCTATACGTATTAAAATAGTTTCATAAATAATTATATTTCAAAAGAGTTACGAAATCATTATTAAATTAAAATTTATGAAAGTATTATTAATATATTTATTGTTCAAAGCCCTTTATAATTAACATTACATACATGTTCATTATAAAGGGCTTTATAATAAATATAAATTATTACTTATTTTGTTATTTATTCATTATCTCTGCTATCAGATTCCGCCAGACAAAGTCCCCAAGAAATAATCAAAGGGCTTTGTAATCAATAATATTGATAAACAAATAATCATCGATAGCTATCATTTAGTTTTTGTATGTTTATTCGTCTTAAAACCGAGAACTATAATTATTATTAAAACTCTTCTTCGTCTTACTCTGAAGGATAGCTACAATTTCCCATCACCAACTTTAGCTATCCCTAAATAACCACCCATTAATTATGTCCAATGTTACTTAACATTGAACATAACTAATGGGTAGGCAGAGGTGTATCAGATCCACATTTCGCCAGCTATGTTTGTTGCCATGTAATAAGAGGATCTACGAGTATCTCCTCTAATCTGGTATAGTAGGTACATAGGCTACTTTTACCGACATAACACGCAGGCAGAGCCACTGGCGGAAGCAAGTATTATTATACAATCAGATCGAGACTATAATGATATGTAATTTTTTTATCAAACAAATATTATAATTAGCTGTACGTTACGCAGAAAAGTATGATACCAAAACAAATATAGCACTTTTGTTGCGAAAAATGTAATTATGTCACGTAATACATTCATACTTGTACCTTTCCTACTGCCATGCAACACTTTCCAACTTTGATATTTCATCACCAACCTTTTTGAATACTTTACGACTATTTACATAACATAACAAACGCACTGTAGTATTTGTTCGGCTACAATAATCCGGTATTATTCGCAGAGACCTCGCACTGGGTGTTAGAACATGTGCCATTTGAATATCTATTAAATATGATATGTATGAACATGTCGAATGCCGACCGGTGTACAGGGTGTGTTGCGAAATGATCTATTGTACGATGGCGCCGGCCGCGACACCCGGGCGGCGTCACCGTAAACGTCGTCGCCTTACAACCATCGTCCTATTTTGAATCAAGACGGGAGCCTTGATACGTCCGTCACTCAACGATGAATGATGTTATTGTCACTCACCTTTTATGTAGACAAGCATTCTCTAAATATCTGAGCATTGATCTGACTCACTGCTCTGTTAATTTTATTAAATATTTTTTTGATATTTTCTCTGTGCATCTAGCTCAAAGTAAGCAAATATAAGCTTGTTTTGGTAAATTTAATGTAACTAAATAAATAATAATATAACTAGTTACTGTTAACACATTTACATAAAGTACAAGCAGTTGGAATACAGCAGCATAAGTTAGGTCCTTTCGATACCGATACTGTAGCAACTAACAAACTGTACTAATTAAGCCAGAGCCCGTATTATGGGAGACAGTGTTCAGTTTGCGAGACCTATCTACAGAATAAATAAGGTAGTAGGTGTAATTCTAGATTTTGCATTGTATATATGTATGTATGTGAAGAATCCGTGAGTAAAGACACTATGAAATATCATATCTGTTTGTTTTAGGTCACTCTAAATGAGGATCTGGCCTAGACTTCATATGGAAATATGTTTATAATGGGTTTAATTTACATTTAAATGCATTCAGTGGGCATTTATTATTGCGTGTAATCAAGATGTCTGAGTCTGAATAATCATAATTATTTGTGTTGAATGTCGATGTATACCTCACATTATTTTGATTTTTGTATATATTTCCACATGCAAGTTTAGGATTGATGACCCAAAATTGACAATAAATTCCAGTCATTTGAAGATATTTAGAAATGAGTGATATAAAATTATAGTTTGAGGGTAATGTCGATGAAGAGTATGTGAGCAATGGAAGCGGACGCATGACAGTGTGACGAACGAGGGTTTTATGGACAAAGATTTGACGTAAAGACGTCAAAGCGAAAACATACACGTGACGTAATACCATGGCAGACAGATGCGAACAAACTTATTGTTATTGCACTTTTAATTGTCATACAAAACCTGTTCTGAATTGGATACACAAATTTTCATAGTCTAAAGCAAATTTGCTACACTCGAAATGCAAAAAGTACTTTGCGCGAGTTAAAATTGTCGAATAGTTTTATACTTAGTTGTTCATGGGAATATTCTAATTGGATAGTTACGTTACGTCATTAGGTAAAATTCATGAAAGTGATGTAAGAAATCGAATCATAAAACGAAGTCTGTGACTGTAGATTATGGTTTAAACTATTTATTTATTTAATACTAACTGCCTTGGTATTACAGCGGGTGTGTGTGCGACTGTAAGTGGTCCCAGATTCGATCCCTGTGTTGGGCTAAAACGGTATTAGGCTTTCCTTGTCTTAAAATTTTCATTATTAGAGTGGAAATGTAGCCGATTAATGAGTCGCCCACTATTATATGGGACCATTATATGACTGATGAAATGTATTTGTGATACACCTCTACTACCCCTTCTGGGAAAAAAGCGTGACACTATGTTATATTATTTACACTTTTCAGAGCATTTTTTAATTATTTATCTCTTTAGAAGAAACTTCATCGAACTTCAACGAATATTTCAAAAAAAGAATAAGCCGAATTTGATCTAACCGTTCTCAAATTCAACGCTTAGCAACACGTTTTGGTCATTAATATTAATATTAATGTCGATTTATCAATGCCAATAATATGAGCTTTAATTTTCAATATGGTGTTCCAGGATAATGATATGCAGATTCATTGTAGATTATATCCAAGTCACATAGTCGTGACCGACACATTACCAAAGATATAGTATACTCGTACATAAAATGGTGGTTGACAAGGGGTATTTATGAGCCGGCCATTCTTAAATAGCGTGATATTATCTATATTGAATGTACACGCGCGCAGTAGTTTGACAATTATTATTATTTATAGTCGATAGCATCAAAAATATAGTCCTTGCTAATACTAATTTAAACTAATATTATAAAGCTGATGAGTATGTTTCTTATTAAGTTATTATAAAACTGGTCTACGTCACATATCATTTTATAAGTAATAGCAAATAGCTTATTTATTTGCAAATAAATTTGTGGGCATGTTTTGTAATTATTTAACATGTGTACAAATCGCGAAATTTTGAAAGTTTTTACGTATATTTCTTAGTTTGGTTGATGCGCTAACCTCATTTACTACTGAACTGAATTGAAAAAATCGTTTTGTGTTATAGCCCATTTATTGCGGAAGGCTATGTAGGCTATAGCAGTGGCCAAACAAAGATCTATTGAGCGAAGAAAGCCTCGCAAAACGCTACAAATATTATAATTGTGAAAGTAACTCTATTTGTTTGTTCGTTTAATAAGCTTTCACGCCTTAACCACTCAAGCGATCTTCACGAAATGCACTTAATCTAAGTCGTAGAAGGGTGTAGGCTTCTTTTACTTACTATTAGTTATCTAGTTTACTTATGTATTTACAGATTGGGTGTATTCGTATGGAATCGTTTTTAAACCATTGTCGAATATAATTTGTGTTACAAGCGGTAAGCGTTAACCTACAGTTATTTTTTTTTTACTTATACGATAAGCTCATTTTTATTAAAAAAAGAAGTAAACACTTATAAATAGAAACAAAATAATGAGATAAAAGAGTTCGTAGTAGCAACATGATAAGAACAGATGATGTTCGAGGAAAATATTTATTTTTGGTTTAGTGATATGTTAATATTTTTAAACAAGATACAAAGATTGTGTAGAAAAATCAAGGTTTTTAACTAATTTTGGTGGTATTTTTTTAACTTTATCTAAGACATTGAATAAGATACCTACTTTATATGTTACTAGGAGATTATAATCCGGAATATACATTATACATACATACCTATCTGAGTATCTGATCTCTTGCACTATATTACGCCCGAATTGCCAGCGATGAAATCATTGCAAGCACTGAGCTTTCTACGTATTTGTCAATTTAGTCATAAACATACTCATGCAACCATACCAATCGTAAAAGAGTGATATAATATATAAACGAAACGAAATAACAAGTTTTTATTAAAAAAAAACAAAAAACCCGACTGCCTTGCCTTGCCAAAAAGTAGCATTCTTCAGTCAATATTATTAATTATTATGTATATTATAACTTAGTGAATTTTGATAGTTCAAAAATCGTCAAGCTATTTAGGTTACAAGAGACAAGTGGAGTCGCGGGCAATAGTTAGTGCATATATAATTGAATTAGGCTATTAATTAACTTACATCTGATACCCATATTACGAGAGCACTAAAAAAACGTCTGTTTTCACAGTTTACGGCCGCCATATTAGTTTTTTGTTGACGTGACACTCGGGGGAAAAATACAAACCTAATGACACCTCACACCTTAAAATCCGCCAAGCCGTTTAAGCTACAGAAGGTCACAACGAAACAGAAATGCCCACATACATACATACATACGCGCGAAAAACATTACCCCCCTTTATGGCAGTCGGATAAAAATAAAGCAATTGTTGTGATAATAAAATTATTACAAACAATTGAAACATACCTATATAATAGCAACGCATTAAAGTCTCACTGCTGGGCACGGGTCTCCCCTCCTCTATCTAGAGTTAAAAGGTTAGGTTAGTAATGCATTAGCCTTGCTATCCAACGCGGTAATGTGGCTAGCCTTTTGGGTACGTTTCCTCAGGAATCTGATCTCAATCAGATATCCTATTTATAGGAATTTCCTGTAAACAGAGTATCTGGTTGTTTTTTTTTAAATAGGTTAGCTGTGTATATTTTTAAGTTATGTGTAAATATTTTATTGAATAAATGTATATGAAAGCCCATAAAAAAAGAAAAGGTTAGTAAGGACTGTCACCGTGGCGCAGTGGTTACGGTGGTCGCCTCGCCACTACATCGCCGTGCTGGGTGACGTGGGTTCGATTCCCACACGAGACAAATATTTGTGTGATTCATAGATATTTGTTTCTAGTCTGGGTGTACTTTATGTCCGTTAGTTTCATGTTTGTAAAGCTCCCCGCGACACAGGGCTTGTTCCCTAGTGCGGGCGTTGTCTTTAAATTATTAAATCATCATCATCATCATCATTTCAGCCTATTGCAGTCCACTGCTGGACGTAGGCCTCTCCTAACACGCGCCATAGCACTCTGTCCTCCGCCTTCCGCATTCAGTCAGACCCAGCGATTAAATAAATATTAAATTTAAATTAAAAAAGGTAGTAAGGTCCAGTGTCCACACGCTGGCTTAATGCGTGTTGAATCTGAATCTGGGATATGTGTGCTTACGATGTTTTCTTTCACCGTTAGCAGATGGTGAGTCGATTGACTAGTACATATAAATAACCCAAAGTAAAATCCACATTGGACCGCGATAATTTTTAGATTTTTTTAAAACAATGCACCAAACCCTGTGTATACAAAATACACCCAGACTCGAAACAAATATCTATGAATCACACAAATATAATTATGTCTAGTGTAGGATTCGAATCCGACGACCGACCGACCGAGGCGACCATCTTAACCACTACACTACAGTGACAGTCACTATTTATTTATAGTAACATTATTATAGCGTGAAATTTACCGTAACAAAAATACTGGCAATTTTGTTAGTTTTATGACCTTATAATAGATAAATTTTATCTCAACAACAACACGAATGTTTCTCGTAAAATTAACTTATCGCTTAAAAGGAATATTCCAATACAATACTCTGTCATTGAATTATCTAGTTTAATTATATTTTAACTTAGCATCACGCCATTTTCTCTGAAGGGGTAGACAGAAGTGTATCATACCATTCACACGCCATTAAATGGTGAAGCTACTGAGAATTTCATAATACAAAAAATCAAAACCGCTTTTGCCTAACGCAGGAATCGAATCCCGGTCATCTTTTTCAGCTGTATTTTTCACGTCCGCTGCGCTACGAGGCCTTTTAATATGTCCACTGCTGGACATAAGCCTAACCTCAATATATGTATCCTTTAAATTAATTTATTTAAAAAGCAATATATATTTATGTAAAAAAATAAACAATGAATCTTTAACACACAAATGATGTAAATTTAATATTAAGTTTGTCCACGCCACTAGCGTGTTTCCGAACGCGCGTTGGCGGAAGCCACCCGCCGCCATTTTGGGAACGAATAGGATACTTATAGATCGATTGAAGACGAGGACTTAGGTGCAGGACGCTGCGATAAAATAAATGTTTAGTCACCGTTCTAACAAATAAATATTTGTAATACGCCGACGTTCTAACAATAGATTATAATTACTTATATTATTATCATGAACAATCACCTTCAAACAAACAAGATTTTTGTATAATTAGAAAATTATACAACACAGAAACAGAAATAATATAATACATATAATTTTCACAATTTATAGTAGGTATGTATTGCAGACGAAGTTATCATCATTAACGTACAAATCGCACATTATACTAAGAGTTAATAATTGATTAGACTTGATGGGCGTGAGATAAATTGACTAATCATTCGAACATATAAATCATTCTGACGTTCAACACCTTGAAAGTGATAAACCACAGCCGTTAAATCAAAACATTCATATGCAAAAAAATATTTTATGTGTTGTACTGATTTGCAACGAAATATTTTTAAAGACCTCGACATGATACGTATGTTTCTATTCGACACGGATTCCACATAATATCGCAATACTAGGTACATACATTGAATATAACTGATATTCATTCTGCACAGTTTGAATTTATTCTATTTTTATTGATTTTGCTATGATTATGACAATTTTATTGGAAGCTAAAGGCCATGATGTTGTGATAGGTACTTATACTACAGTTGCTGTAAGGATATGAACGTAGTTATAACCACGTCTGTTTACTCTCGAAGAGGCACCGCGAGGCTTTACGAGTGCGAGAGTGTATATACTACACTAGGTGTAACTCTTCTTGTCTCACCTCACGCTCGCTCTCTTCACTCGACCTCTCGTGCGAGTGCTATCGACGAGACATGGTGAGAGGATTCATGTCTCGTTTGTCCCAATATGGAACCCTAAAAATATGTAATAAATACACTCGGACCTATGATGATGTGACTGTTTTGGCAAGTTTACAGCCATACTAATAAAACTATAAATAAATAATAACACGTTCTTTATTAATTGCGTTAATTATACAAACCGGAACATCTTGTTAAGTTCGGTAAAGTTGTAAAATTATCTAAGTACCAATCCACTTGGATAATTTAATTTTAGCACTATTATTACCCTGAGATTGCATAATAGAAACATGAATGCTAAATTTCAAAAAAAAGTTGTTTATTGATTTGCGGTTGATTATCTAAAACTTTGCCATTTGAATTTATTCGATAGGAGTTGTAGTTTTCCCGGGAATTGTGATAAACCGATGTCACCCTTAAAACGTCATCCCCATACCCTTCCCGACCTCAATCCACACGTAGTTTATTTTTCTCTTTTTAATTAATATTTTCTTACTTTTGCAACGGGTGACATTTTTCAAAAATTATCGGATCTGGCCTAGTAATGTTCGAGTTTTGTTCAATACATCTCGTACTTTTATAGTCAGTTTTTAAAATCGATATTGTATTATAAACATTCTGAAGTAGAGCGCCGCACCCGAGTCGCTGCAACGTCGGTCATGCCCTACTCGTAACTGGGCAGTTAAGTGTTTCTGAGCGATAGGTGCATCGAAGCCAACTTAATCATCATCATCATCATATCAGCCTAATCAAACCCAAGCTGTTGCAGGCGGCACGAAGCCAACTTACTGGTTATAAAATGCCTGTTTAATATGTTTTCACAACCAAACACTCAAGCTTTCTTATAGTTCCTTTATCTAAGTATAAGAAACAAGAAGACTATAGTTTTGGGCCAATAAAAGCAAATGACATCTTGTCGAGATACACATACAAGCGAAGCTAAGCAAATTGTTTTTGATTCCTTATTTATTTTTTAATATGGAGTTTTCATAATAATATAAATTCATTAAGAACTTGATTCAATAATGCCGGCAAATGACAAAACGAAACTTAGGTATATAGCAAGTATAAAACTAAATAATAATATGTATGAGTATTACGATTCATGTAAATAATACTCGGCCTTGAACTTTCCCACTTGAACATACTTGGTTTCAATAACAATTTAAATTAAGAAGCGCATGTTGGTAATTAATTATTTCTAAGTTCATATACATTCACACGTTCGCCCACAAATGTAACAGACGATTGTTTATTTTGTATTTGTATTTAGGTAGATAGCATTGGAGTGTGCCAAGGTGAGAGAGTAAACATCGTTTAAAGAGGTAGCAGCTGACTCATTCCATACAAAAGACAGTGATTGAAACGAAGAACATGACAAACATCTTCAAATCAGAGACACGTGGTTTCATCTTATTTGTTAGGGTTGTGCTTGTTAAAATTTACTTTTGGTTTATTATTAAAAATGATTCAATAAAATACATTAGAAGACATTGAAAAATTCATTTGTCATGAGTTTCAAAGGTCCATGTCACCTAAAAAATTATGGCAAAAATTTATAGTAAAATAATAGTTTTAAAATCAAGCTTTTATATGAGTTCAAAAATGTATATATTGAAACTTATCTGACGATGGAGTCCACTCGAAAACCGGAATAAAATTACGGAACATCAACAGGATTGGGTCCATTTGATTTGACTTGACAAATGGTCTAATAAAAAATTATACAATATAATAATATCTATCTCTTTATTGGAGAACTAGATGCGAGTTGAAAGGACATTTTCGGTAATCTTCGTCACTAAAAGACTACGCTATTCTATGCTGTATGGCATTAATATGAGCGCCTGACATCTGCCAGTTACGATGACACGCCGATACCCATGCATAATCTGACTCATTACTCCAGTGGGTGTCAAAATTACACCTATTGTACTGTTCGCACTGTACCACTAGTATAAGCAGGTGTAGGATCATACACATCGCCTACATAGTTAATCATGAATCAACCATGATCCACATTATCGACAAACTATTGTTTTTAGGGTTCCGCAGCCAAAATGGCAAATCGGAACCATTATAGTTTTGTCCGTATGTCATAGGCATTTTATTCTAAAACCACTCGATATTATATTGATGTAATTTGGACAATAGGTGTCTTGTGTGGGCTGCTACTAGGTTTGGTAGTAATAATAAAAATAAATATTTTTAGGCGGGCACTCCATGTAACAGAATTATTTACAATAAATATTTACGAAATGCAAGGCATATTTCGATAGATCTTAATGAAAGCGTTTTAAGATTTCTAAGAATTTTATATGATTATGTGAATATTTTCGAAAATGAACGCTCTGAAAGTATCATAAATTGTGTCCCCTTCGAAAAACTTAAACTTCTGAAAATAAAATCACAAAATAACGCTTAATAAATTAACTAAAATTAATTTGAACATAATCTGATTAATCAGATGTGCCGTTTTTGAGTTAATGCCGAAAAATTGCGCTTGTTTACAAAAGGACGTAAGTGCTATGAAGATAGGCTCTTTGAACCCTACATGTCAGACCATGCTCACATGGTCCAACATGTAGGGTTCTCTTAACCGGGTTTTTTAGAATTGAATAATGTTATCGCGCCATCTGTCTGACAAATAGTGACGAAACATAGCTGACAACGAAGTCTATCATAATGAATTAATTGTCATAAGAAAGAATTGCCATATACTACAATAGATGTCGCTATTTGCCTCGATGGCGCAGCGGGAAGTAGGTATATACTACTGCGGTTCGATTCTCGAGTCGGGCTAAAATGTTATTGGGTTTTTCTATCATCAAATTTTTACTTTAAATACCACTGCCAAAAACTGAATATTGGGCCTCCCAACCGAGCAGGATCACAAAGTCTGACAGAAAGATCTTCTCTATTCGTTGGTGACACGTGTTATTAAGCATATATGTAATCAGTACATATACTCGATATATATACAATTATGTTTCTTAATGTGAGTTATCGTAGGTCAAGCGGTACATGCGACGATTCCATAGCTGTGTGGTCATTTATCACTGTTTATATTTCCAGTGACCTAAGAATACGTAACTTGCATTTTACGCCCTAACTTATTCTGTTACCACAAAGTCAGGTAAAGTCATTTGGTATTTAATGATACGTTGAGAGGCAGCTAATCAGTCAGGCTAGAGCCAGGAGATGAGCTGACGAGTAACTCAAATCATTCTTTCTTATTAAAAGTAATCATAATAAGTAACTCACATATACATATCCGTGTAGTGACGGATTAAGAATACACAATGTCACTACCCCATCTCAACCCGTGAGTGCCCTAAATGGCGACTAAGCCTTACTGATTGATATAACAGCCCAAACCATTCAGTCTAGAAACTTGAAATTTCGTAATCAGATTCCTTATGTTGTATAGGCGCGCGCATTCGGGATTGATTGGGAACAAACAGAATTTGAACTTTTGCTTTAAAGAGGATCTATTGTCGTAGCTATGGCCTTTTTCACCACAGTGACCACAAGTGTAAGTATACTCCCGACATGTTTTAGCAGCATGACCATACTGCTGACACTTGTAGCATCTGGTGACTAGAGTGAAATCGCGGACAGAAAAAGAGGACCAGTTAACAAACAGCCTATCTCTATCGACTAGGACTTCATTCATGCGAATGAGAGCCGGTATCTCGATTACAAAATTACAGATGGGAGCGTTCTTTTTACCTGATTTGTAGCTCAGTTTAATAGGAGACAAAAATATTTCTAGGCTAGTATCCTGCAGTTTATTTGCCAAATATTATTGGTAAATGCAAGTAAATATACCTCTTTCTCTTCTCGTTCTCCTTCTTAAGACTTCTCCTTTTTAGGAGCTGCTTCTTGAGCCAAGATTTGTGATCTTCCACAACTCTTGGCCTACGTTTAAACGGGTCATCGATCGTGAGGCCTGATGTAGTTAGTATTTCTGATTTTTTTATAGTAGGTTGGATGAACTTGTTGGGCCCATTTTTCACCACAGCAGCATAAGAAGTAGCGACTGGAGTAGGTTTAGAGGATTCCTTGATCGTTAGTTGCTTTCTTACTTAACTTTCTTATCCTCGTCCTCAGCACTGAAGATTTAACCAGGAAAATCTTAGAACCTACACTGGTTAATTGTGTTGTGTAAGACTGAGGCTTTGAATGCCTGAAAAATGGCTTGCCCAAACACTTTGTTGCCCACTAACACATTTTCTCAGAAGCAGTGGGACGCGCCGCTGTGATAAATTGAGTGAAAATAATATAATTTCCACTGCTTCCAGCCTCGCCTACTTGCTGTGGGAAAATGGGAGTCTGGTTTTTGGTTGCATGTACTTCCGTCGCCCAGCATAGGCACTATGTTGGACGACACCACATTCCGCCTTGCTGCTGCTTTACGTTTGGGTGCTCCATGTATGCTCCGCATCACTGTCACTGCGGTGAAGCCGTCGACAGCCTCGGACACCATGGCCTGTCCTGCAGCAGGAGTGCCGGCCGTTTTTCCCGGCACGCCCAGCTTAATGATATTATCCGTCGTGCTCTTGTCAGCGCCGGCGTTCCATCCTTATTAGAACCTCATGGCACGTGACGATGGGAAGAAACCTGATGGTATGACGTTACTGCCTTGGAAGATGGGCAGGCCTTTGGTGTGGGACGCTACCTGCGTCGATACCCTTGCGCCATCACACATCACGCTGCTGCAGAGTCCTTTAAGCGGCGTAAATACAGTAATTTAGCTGATAATTACTTATTTGAGCCGTTTGGGGTCGAAACATTAGGCTCATGGGGTCAGAGTGCTCTCCGCGTTTATAATGAACTAGCGACGCGGTTAATCGACACTACACGTGACCAGAGGGCTGGTTTTTATCTCGCACAGAGAATCATTTTTGCCATCCAGCGTGGCAATGCTGCTAGCTTTCTGGGCACTTTTCCTTGTGACAGTGATGCCGATGAATACTTTGACGCCTAGCCCACATTACCATTTGTATTATTATTTATTTATAGTATTGTAAATAGAAGTTGTAGATATATAAGTAGGTAATAGGTAATAATGTTATAATTATAAATAAAGTGAAATTAAAAAAAAAATTAATAAGAGACAAGTTAGTAATTTAATTAAAAATTTCAAGATTTTACATATAAAGTTTTTGAATATTCTAGTCTAATAAAATTAATTATCAAATAGGTATTCATTTAAATAATCAAATTAAATTAAATAATTAAACAAAACAGTTAAAGTAATGACGAGATCGTATTTTTTATAAAGTTTTTTTTTATTATAATAAATCTACCATAGAATCAAATTACAATATCAACTTATCGTATTAATCTTTAGCTAGTAATAATAAATTAGCAACAATACGTAATTAAATAAAATTAAACAAAACGGTTAAAGTAGATAGAGATTAACTCTAGTTGCATTGTTATCGAACAAAGGTACATTTTATTAAAATAAACAAATAATTAATATTTAATTGTAACCTCGTTTAGCAATAGCCGGAAAAGAGAGTCACTTGTTATTGAAATAATATTCTATTGTAGCATTATGCGTAGTGATTTAGTGTAATAGTATTATGGAGAGTCCTTTTAACCGCAGTAACAGGACTGTTCGGACTTCTCCTCCGTCACCCGCACCAGTGGTGCCAACACCGCCATACAGAATGAAGACAGGACTGAAGCTATTGTCCACACATCTGATCCAAAATTGGATGCACAGTGTGAAGCTCTGCCTTAATGAAGTGTGCGCTATTGTATCGGAAGGAAAGCTGAATTTGGATCAAAAATCAAGGATTCACAACCTGTGTCGTAGAGCTGCCCATGGAACTTCACAGCTAGCAGTGCAATATCAGTCCCTAAAAACCAGAATTGTACAAGCCCAGGCTACGATCCAAACCATGAGAGACCAACAAAACCTGTCCCAACACTTAAAAGACCTGCAACTAACGATCAAGGAATCCTCTAAACCTACTCCAGTCGCTACTTCTTATGCTGCTGTGGTGAAAAATGGGCCCAACAAGTTCATCCAACCTACTATAAAAAAATCAGAAATACTAACTACATCAGGCCTCACGATCGATGACCCGTTTAAACGTAGGCCAAGAGTTGTGGAAGATCACAAATCTTGGCTCAAGAAGCAGCTCCTAAAAAGGAGAAGTCTTAAGAAGGAGAACGAGAAGAGAAAGAGGTATATTTACTTGCATTTACCAATAATATTTGGCAAATAAACTGCAGGATACTAGCCTAGAAATATTTTTGTCTCCTATTAAACTGAGCTACAAATCAGGTAAAAAGAACGCTCCCATCTGTAATTTTGTAATCGAGATACCGGCTCTCATTCGCATGAATGAAGTCCTAGTCGATAGAGATAGGCTGTTTGTTAACTGGTCCTCTTTTTCTGTCCGCGATTTCACTCTAGTCACCAGATGCTACAAGTGTCAGCAGTATGGTCATGCTGCTAAAACATGTCGGGAGTATACTTACACTTGTGGTCACTGTGGTGAAAAAGGCCATAGCTACGACAATAGATCCTCTTTAAAGCAAAAGTTCAAATTCTGTTTGTTCCCAATCAATCCCGAATGCGCGCGCCTATACAACATAAGGAATCTGATTACGAAATTTCAAGTTTCTAGACTGAATGGTTTGGGCTGTTATATCAATCAGTAAGGCTTAGTCGCCATTTAGGGCACTCACGGGTTGAGATGGGGTAGTGACATTGTGTATTCTTAATCCGTCACTACACGGATATGTATATGTGAGTTACTTATTATGATTACTTTTAATAAGAAAGAATGATTTGAGTTACTCGTCAGCTCATCTCCTGGCTCTAGCCTGACTGATTAGCTGCCTCTCAACGTATCATTAAATACCAAATGACTTTACCTGACTTTGTGGTAACAGAATAAGTTAGGGCGTAAAATGCAAGTTACGTATTCTTAGGTCACTGGAAATATAAACAGTGATAAATGACCACACAGCTATGGAATCGTCGCATGTACCGCTTGACCTACGATAACTCACATTAAGAAACATAATTGTATATATATCGAGTATATGTACTGATTACATATATGCTTAATAACACGTGTCACCAACGAATAGAGAAGATCTTTCTGTCAGACTTTGTGATCCTGCTCGGTTGGGAGGCCCAATATTCAGTTTTTGGCAGTGGTATTTAAAGTAAATCTTTGTAAAACTTTTCATCATATAGCGACAACATAACATAGCATCAGGTTTTTTTGCCCGAGGGGGTAGGCATAGTTGTATCACATCTACATTTTGCCAACTATTTTAGGTCCCATGTAATAGGGGCGAGCCTATTGTCATCAACTAGACACATTTGTTTTCATACTCCGGGCTGATACCAAAAATTTGATGATAGAAAAACCCAATAACATTTTAGCCCGACTCGAGAATCGAACCGCAGTAGTATATACCTACTTCCCGCTGCGCCATCGAGGCAAATAGCGACATCTATTGTAGTATATGGCAATTCTTTCTTATGACAATTAATTCATTATGATAGACTTCGTTGTCAGCTATGTTTCGTCACTATTTGTCAGACAGATGGCGCGATAACATTATTCAATTCTAAAAAACCCGGTTAAGAGAACCCTACATGTCAGACCATGCTCACATGGTCCAACATGTAGGGTTCTCTTAACCGGGTTTTTTAGAATTGAATAATGTTATCGCGCCATCTGTCTGACAAATAGTGACGAAACATAGCTGACAACGAAGTCTATCATAATGAATTAATTGTCATAAGAAAGAATTGCCATATACTACAATAGATGTCGCTATTTGCCTCGATGGCGCAGCGGGAAGTAGGTATATACTACTGCGGTTCGATTCTCGAGTCGGGCTAAAATGTTATTGGGTTTTTCTATCATCAAATTTTTGGTATCAGCCCGGAGTATGAAAACAAATGTGTCTAGTTGATGACAATAGGCTCGCCCCTATTACATGGGACCTAAAATAGTTGGCAAAATGTAGATGTGATACAACTATGCCTACCCCCTCGGGCAAAAAAACCTGATGCTATGTTATGTTGTCGCTATATGATGAAAAGTTTTACAAAGATTTACTTTAAATACCACTGCCAAAAACTGAATATTGGGCCTCCCAACCGAGCAGGATCACAAAGTCTGACAGAAAGATCTTCTCTATTCGTTGGTGACACGTGTTATTAAGCATATATGTAATCAGTACATATACTCGATATATATACAATTATGTTTCTTAATGTGAGTTATCGTAGGTCAAGCGGTACATGCGACGATTCCATAGCTGTGTGGTCATTTATCACTGTTTATATTTCCAGTGACCTAAGAATACGTAACTTGCATTTTACGCCCTAACTTATTCTGTTACCACAAAGTCAGGTAAAGTCATTTGGTATTTAATGATACGTTGAGAGGCAGCTAATCAGTCAGGCTAGAGCCAGGAGATGAGCTGACGAGTAACTCAAATCATTCTTTCTTATTAAAAGTAATCATAATAAGTAACTCACATATACATATCCGTGTAGTGACGGATTAAGAATACACAATGTCACTACCCCATCTCAACCCGTGAGTGCCCTAAATGGCGACTAAGCCTTACTGATTGATATAACAGCCCAAACCATTCAGTCTAGAAACTTGAAATTTCGTAATCAGATTCCTTATGTTGTATAGGCGCGCGCATTCGGGATTGATTGGGAACAAACAGAATTTGAACTTTTGCTTTAAAGAGGATCTATTGTCGTAGCTATGGCCTTTTTCACCACAGTGACCACAAGTGTAAGTATACTCCCGACATGTTTTAGCAGCATGACCATACTGCTGACACTTGTAGCATCTGGTGACTAGAGTGAAATCGCGGACAGAAAAAGAGGACCAGTTAACAAACAGCCTATCTCTATCGACTAGGACTTCATTCATGCGAATGAGAGCCGGTATCTCGATTACAAAATTACAGATGGGAGCGTTCTTTTTACCTGATTTGTAGCTCAGTTTAATAGGAGACAAAAATATTTCTAGGCTAGTATCCTGCAGTTTATTTGCCAAATATTATTGGTAAATGCAAGTAAATATACCTCTTTCTCTTCTCGTTCTCCTTCTTAAGACTTCTCCTTTTTAGGAGCTGCTTCTTGAGCCAAGATTTGTGATCTTCCACAACTCTTGGCCTACGTTTAAACGGGTCATCGATCGTGAGGCCTGATGTAGTTAGTATTTCTGATTTTTTTATAGTAGGTTGGATGAACTTGTTGGGCCCATTTTTCACCACAGCAGCATAAGAAGTAGCGACTGGAGTAGGTTTAGAGGATTCCTTGATCGTTAGTTGCAGGTCTTTTAAGTGTTGGGACAGGTTTTGTTGGTCTCTCATGGTTTGGATCGTAGCCTGGGCTTGTACAATTCTGGTTTTTAGGGACTGATATTGCACTGCTAGCTGTGAAGTTCCATGGGCAGCTCTACGACACAGGTTGTGAATCCTTGATTTTTGATCCAAATTCAGCTTTCCTTCCGATACAATAGCGCACACTTCATTAAGGCAGAGCTTCACACTGTGCATCCAATTTTGGATCAGATGTGTGGACAATAGCTTCAGTCCTGTCTTCATTCTGTATGGCGGTGTTGGCACCACTGGTGCGGGTGACGGAGGAGAAGTCCGAACAGTCCTGTTACTGCGGTTAAAAGGACTCTCCATAATACTATTACACTAAATCACTACGCATAATGCTACAATAGAATATTATTTCAATAACAAGTGACTCTCTTTTCCGGCTATTGCTAAACGAGGTTACAATTAAATATTAATTATTTGTTTATTTTAATAAAATGTACCTTTGTTCGATAACAATGCAACTAGAGTTAATCTCTATCTACTTTAACCGTTTTGTTTAATTTTATTTAATTACGTATTGTTGCTAATTTATTATTACTAGCTAAAGATTAATACGATAAGTTGATATTGTAATTTGATTCTATGGTAGATTTATTATAATAAAAAAAAACTTTATAAAAAATACGATCTCGTCATTACTTTAACTGTTTTGTTTAATTATTTAATTTAATTTGATTATTTAAATGAATACCTATTTGATAATTAATTTTATTAGACTAGAATATTCAAAAACTTTATATGTAAAATCTTGAAATTTTTAATTAAATTACTAACTTGTCTCTTATTAATTTTTTTTTTAATTTCACTTTATTTATAATTATAACATTATTACCTATTACCTACTTATATATCTACAACTTCTATTTACAATACTATAAATAAATAATAATACAAATGGTAATGTGGGCTAGGCGTCAAAGTATTCATCGGCATCACTGTCACAAGGAAAAGTGCCCAGAAAGCTAGCAGCATTGCCACGCTGGATGGCAAAAATGATTCTCTGTGCGAGATAAAAACCAGCCCTCTGGTCACGTGTAGTGTCGATTAACCGCGTCGCTAGTTCATTATAAACGCGGAGAGCACTCTGACCCCATGAGCCTAATGTTTCGACCCCAAACGGCTCAAATAAGTAATTATCAGCTAAATTACTGTATTTACGCCGCTTAAAGGACTCTGCAGCAGCGTGATGTGTGATGGCGCAAGGGTATCGACGCAGGTAGCGTCCCACACCAAAGGCCTGCCCATCTTCCAAGGCAGTAACGTCATACCATCAGGTTTCTTCCCATCGTCACGTGCCATGAGGTTCTAATAAGGATGGAACGCCGGCGCTGACAAGAGCACGACGGATAATATCATTAAGCTGGGCGTGCCGGGAAAAACGGCCGGCACTCCTGCTGCAGGACAGGCCATGGTGTCCGAGGCTGTCGACGGCTTCACCGCAGTGACAGTGATGCGGAGCATACATGGAGCACCCAAACGTAAAGCAGCAGCAAGGCGGAATGTGGTGTCGTCCAACATAGTGCCTATGCTGGGCGACGGAAGTACATGCAACCAAAAACCAGACTCCCATTTTCCCACAGCAAGTAGGCGAGGCTGGAAGCAGTGGAAATTATATTATTTTCACTCAATTTATCACAGCGGCGCGTCCCACTGCTTCTGAGAAAATGTGTTAGTGGGCAACAAAGTGTTTGGGCAAGCCATTTTTCAGGCATTCAAAGCCTCAGTCTTACACAACACAATTAACCAGTGTAGGTTCTAAGATTTTCCTGGTTAAATCTTCAGTGCTGAGGACGAGGATAAGAAAGTTGGCAAACTTACACTTGAAATTTTGCGAACGCCGAGGCCACCAAAACGGATCGGTAATGATCCTTGGAGCCATGTTCAGAGACAAATTTAAAACTTTGCTTATGGTAATTTTTATAATTTCGTCTAATTAGCCTAATAAAGATAAATGCTTCCAAAACTGTGATGAACGAAGTGCATGGGTACATTTTGGAACAAAAAGGCAATATTTAATACTTGTCTCTATTTTGTAATACTTTAGTAGTAGTTGACAGTTATTTCCTACTTTGGTAGGCAAGAAAGTAAGCATAATTTTTCAGCCTTGACAAATCTTCATGTAGAATGAATAACCTCATAATTAATACATTGTAAATTGTTTACATAACACATAGTTTTAATATTGTTGCAACTTTATTCTTTAAACGTACCTAATACTTTAATTTGTACAAAATGTTTTTAGCTCCTATGTATGTTATTATTAGCTCTCCTTTCACCTGTGATACAGGAATTATATTATCCTAGTACAGGGTTGGATATAAATAATTAATTTTACACATAATAATAAAATATAATTCCTTCATTAAATATAAAATAACGCTTAATTATACTTACTTTCAACGAAAATTATTTTGAACATAATCGGATACCGTTATTTAATTATTGCCAGAAAACTGCGCTTCTCAACAAAACGGGCGTAAGCGCTATGAAGATACGCTCTTTTGCTGCGGAACCCTACATTGAGCGTGGTCCGACATGCTCTTAACCGGTTTTTTTAAACAAATAAAAGGTTACCCTCTCTTTAAATTGTAAAACAGTTTAAGTGTAAAACACAGTTCTTTATCCTATCGAATCTCATTCCATGTAAGTCCATTCTAAAACGATCAACAGGCGCTTCTAGATTGCGAGGTTCTAAATTGAAATGTACTTATTAATATATTTCCTTGCGATGCTGCGTTATGTCTAAATATATTGATTCCCTTTATTTTGATACTCTACACGATAGATTTGGTAGAAAAAAAATAGAACTACTTACAATTTGGAACCATTCAATTATGTATAATCTTTTTTTGAATATAATGTAATCTCCTTTTGATTCTCTTTATTTTGATACCCAACACGATAAGTTTGGTTTAAAAAAAAATTGAACTTTTTACAATATGGCGTCAAAAGCCCACCGTTCAAGTCTTTTTAAACGACTTCGAAAAAGGAGGAGGTTATATGTTCGACTGTATGTATTTTTTTTTTTTTTTATGTATGTTCACCGATTTCTCGGAGATGCCTGAGCCGATTTAAAAAATTCTTTTTTTGTTTGAAAGGGTATACTTCCGAATTGGTCCCCTATTCACCACGTTAAGTTCTGATGATGGAATCTTAGGGAAATCGAAGGCAACCCTCAAATTTTATAGGCACATGTTACGTGTTTCATATATTTTTAAAGTTATTCAAGTATTTACGTCTGATAGTCATCATCTCATGTTGATGAGCTGGTGATGGAAGGTATAACTCCTTAATTATTAGGAGTTGGAGGAAAATTCTTTCAACATTATAGGTTCTTATAAACCAATAGTTGTATTCTTGTAGGTTATTCAGGTGAGCTGTCACTGGAAGGTATAACTCCTTAACTGTTAGGAGTTGGAGGATAATTCTTTCAACATTATAGGTTCTTATAAACCAATAGTTGTATTCTTGTAAGTTATTCAGGTGAGCTGTCCCTGGAAGGTATAACTCCTTAACTATTAGGAGTTGAAGGATAATTCTTTAAACATTATAGGTTCTTATAAACCAATAGTTGTATTCTTGTAAGTTATTCAGGTGAGCTGTCACTGGAAGGTATAACTCCTTAACTGTTAGGAGTTGGAGGATAACTCTTTCAACATTATAGGTTCTTATAAACCAAAAGTTGTATTCTTGTAAGTTATTCAGGTGAGCTGTCACTGGAAGGTATAACTCCTTAACTATTAGGAGTTGAAGGATAATTCTTTAAACATTATAGGTTCTTATAAACCAATAGTTGTATTCTTGTAAGTTATTCAGGTGAGCTGTCACTGGAAGGTATAACTCCTTAACTGTTAGGAGTTGGAGGATAACTCTTTCAACATTATAGGTTCTTATAAACCAAAAGTTGTATTCTTGTAAGTTATTCAGGTGTGCTGTCACTGGAAGGTATAACTCCTTAACTGTTAGGAGTTGGAGGATAACTCTTTTAACATTATAGGTTCTTATAAACCAAAAGTTGTATTCTTGTAAGTTATTCAGGTGAGCTGTCACTGGAAGGTAAACTTCTTAGCGTTTAGGAGTAACAAGATGATTTCTTTAAATATCACATCCATGTATAAACCTTAAAAAGTATTATTTCAAGTGTCTGAGGTGGAAGCTCTTGATGGAAGATAAAGTTGTATAATTCAAAGGAATTGTTAGATGATATTTTAAGTTTTCGATATAGTATCTATATCTAACCTGAATTCTATACATGTATACTTGTTACCTGTCGCATTTTATAGGAAAAAAGAAAGACATACAAAGCTAAGAGTTAGATTCCTCTATTCTATAATCAGGTTGTGTTGTTAGAATATTTAAATAGACGTTCCCTTCTATCGGAGATTCTTTATTTCGATTTTCCGTCTTAGTTTGCCAGCCAAGTACACTAAAAATGGAAAAATAAACTATTTTTAACAAAAAAATATTAAAACGACTTCAAATCATTACTAAAAAGCGAAAAATAAACTGAATTAGATATTTAATTCCAAGAAAAAAATACCTACCTACCTGTTTAAAGTATAATACTCTATTACTAATCTGTTTGAAGTCGGTGCCAGCCTAATGAGGTCATATCACTCACTACGAGCCGTCCACTTGGTACGATCACATGCAAGTGCGAGGTGGTGTGAAGTAGCGAGCGGCAACAGATGTACGTACTAAGTAGTACGTAGCATAACAAACTCCTTAGGCTTAGCACCGACTTCAAACTGATTAGTATTAGAGTATTATACTTTAAACAGGTAGGTAGGTATTTTTTTCTTGGAATTAAATATCTAATTCAGTTTATTTTTCGCTTTTTAGTAATGATTTGAAGTCGTTTTAATATTTTTTTGTTAAAAATAGTTTATTATTCTTAAAACTAGTGTTGCCCAAATTCAGTCTTGGTCTTGCAGTCTTGGTCTTGTTCTTGCGTTTTTGCAAGACCAAGACCAAGAACAAGACCGCGTATTTTTAGCAAGACCAAGACCAAGACTGACCGTGCAAGACTTGAGCAAGAACAAGACATAGCCTGCAAGACTCTTGCGTCTTGCAGCTAGGACTTAGCGCTATTTCACTGAGTAGTTAGGTGTAACAGTTCGGTGTATAGGTAGGTACGCTTAGGAATTCTATGAGACGCAAAAAACTGTATCAAAGAATATGAAAAACTGGACCTATGCGCATTACGACTAATACCATAAACATAGCGAATAAAATAAAAAACAAAATTAAAAATTTTGAAAAAACCCACGACGATAACATCTATACAAAATAAGAAACGTAACATATAAAAAGGTTTAAATAACTTTATTTTAAATCCCCGACGAAAAGATAATAAGTAGCGTAAAAACAATCCCAAGAAAATCCGTCGGGGGCTGCCATACCCTGACTTGAAATGAACGAAAGTATTGCAGTTTTATGTATTTGATACCTACCTAATTATTAACAATATTTAGTTTACAATATATATTTAATACTAGAAACAGTAATGATATTGGCAGCCCCCGACGAATTTTCTTGGGATTGTTTTTACGCTACTTATTATCTTTTCGTCGGGGATTTAAAATAAAGTTATTTAAACCTTTTTATATGTTACGTTTCTTATTTTGTATAGATGTTATCGTCGTGGGTTTTTTCAAAATTTTTAATTTTGTTTTTTATTTTAAATATTTTCAAAGAGCGCCCTATCTTACTAACTGTAAGTAACTCGACAGATAAATAAAAATTTTATACTAAGTTATAGAACAAACACATTTTTTTTAAATTTACTGTTGCAGTAAGTCTTATAACTTGAAATTATCATTTTAATTTTCTTATTTTAAACTTTTTAAGGAGCGCTTTATCTTACCATGTAAGCTCGAGAATGAATGGAATTTGCATGGAGCTTCGACTATATTATATATATTTTATTTTTTGTTGACTTGTGTGCTCATCCGTCGCACAAAGGTCGCCGGAGCCCCGCTTCGCGGGGCTCCTACTTCTGGGTGGTTTGAAAAAAAAAATAACCCTAACCTAACCAGTCCGATTCGGATTGCTCTGATCGCACATTGATTGCCGTAGCCGGACTGCCTTCGGCGTTAGCGCAGATTTCCACCTATAATAGCTTGTCTCTCGAAAACGGTGCGTGCTATCGCAAAAATGATGAAAATTTGGTTACACCTCGAGCACGGGATACCTATAAGTTAGAATAAATAGTAGGTAGGTAGATGTTTATATAACGTCAGTCTGGAATAAACTCTCACTCTTACTAATTTTCTTTAGGCTTATCATTGTATACCTCAGTACTAATATTCAGTGATATAACAACACGAGATCGGTTTTCGGATGTTTTCCTTTACTTGTGCAACTTGTTATTGCTTCTGGCCAAATTTAATGATTTTAGGTCAACGGTAAGTTCCCTATAGATTATGATCGTCAAGATAAATCGTCAAAAATGGAGCAAAAACAGCTGTATCTTTTGATTGCGTTAACTTAGAAGTTTGATTTTGATTTTACGCCGAGGGTTTGCAGACCCAAGTATATGATATTAATTTCAGCTTTATACCTCTATGCGTTCTTGAGAAAAATATTCTAGACAGACGGACAGACAGACAGACAGACAGACATACAACGGAGTGATCCTATAAGGGTTCCGTTTTTTTTCTTTTGAGGTACAGAACCCTAAAATTGCATAAACGGTCACCCATCTATGAACTGACCTTATCCGAAGTTGCTTAACCTCATGAGTGTAATCAATATCTCAGTACTACAATGATACGTGTCCCTATACAGTAACAGGTCTAATTATTTTACAGATAACTGTAAACATAAGTTTGCTTAGTCTATTGCAGCGCCCCCTGGCGAAAAAATACAATATCGTGTATCCAAAAGTCATCCTCGATAAATCACAAATACATTACAGAAAACCGTATCGAAATCGGTTTAATCGTTTTAAAGATAGGAGGGCACAAAGGTTTCAACGAAATTAACATAGGTTTGCCTAGTCTATTACAGCGCCCCCTGGCGAAAAAATACAAAATCTTGAATCCAAAAACAATCCTCGATAAATCACAAATACATTATAGAAAACCGTATTGAAATCAGTCTAATCGTTTTAAAGATAGGAGGGCACAAAGGATTCAACGAAATCAGTGTATTGTAGCGCCCCCTGGCGAGCTATTAACATAACACCTATCTAATAACCTGTCCCCAAGAGCAGCACACACTTTACAGAAAACCGCATCTAAATCGGTCAAACCGTTTCCGTGATATAAGGCATTATGTTGGAACACACAAACACACAAACACACAAACACACAAACACACAGCCTCTCACCCCAAACGCATATACCGTCTCCGTTCCGTCGTGGGTAAAAATATCTATTAAAATCAAACTGAGTGCATGCATAGTTATGTTTTAACCATCGGCACTTTGATAATGCGGCATCAAAGGTTTTGTACTTACTTCTCAAAGAAATTTGCCGCTTTTCGGAAGTACATGGTTATGATACACGCGGCGGCGGCTTCTTTTGAAATCTAAAACAATCGTTGCCGCCACGCCGAAATCATAACATTTGACACTATTTGATTGCCGCCATAGGGCGTAGGTATACTCATGCAAAATAATTTCTTAGTAGAGTACCTACAGGTGTTCCAAAGAATAAATAAGTTTCAGAGTGCTTAGTACTGCTTAGAATGAAAATGAATACATTATACTGATCACGCAAGTAGTATTATGATTAGGATAAAATGGTAAGGATAGGTAGTAGATGTCATATTAATTCATTCTAGTAAGTATATATTATAATATTGATTACTTATATGGTTTTAAACTAATTACTTAGGTACTATTATTGTACATTTAGTCATTATATTTCTTAAGTTTTTACAAAAAAAAAATAGCAAAAAAGTGTTCAAATATCACCCGTTTAATAAATATTGTAGCCACTTTTAAATATACTTGAAACGTGTAAAAAAATTCTACAAAACTAATAAAATAATATAAAAAGCGTAGGTACTTACCTACTAATAAAATAAAAAGCCTGCGATAAGAGTTTTGTATTACTTACCAGCCCGAATATCTCTGAGAGAGATGATGAGAGTAAGTATTTACTAGCTGTGCCCGCGACTTCGTCCACGAGGAATAGTAACTTTGGAGGTATAGTGACGTTCAGGACTTATTTATTTATTTTAAAACTTCTGTCATCAAACATACAAACGAACTCTTCAGCTTTATAATATTAGTATAGATGTACGCCAAAACATTCACTTATATGTAAAGAATAGTGATTGGCACTAATTCTATTTTATTCACGCGTCGCGTCTGTACAAGTAGGTAATATTTAGTGTGTGTTTGTACGCCGCACGCGGCATTGTTTGATTTGCGGCGGCATCCTTTTCACGACATATAGGTCAGTTGATTTTTCGAATTTCTTATCAAATCTTCAGTTATTTATTAATCTGCTTGATCTTTACTATGGCTATGTTAATTCAAGCTCACAGTGTTCCAATTCTAATACGTTTTTCTAAGATTTAAAGTAAACTTTAATAAATAGTAATAGACTAATAGGTAATTGCAAGACTTGCAAGACTCTTGCTGCAAGACCAAGACCAAGACCAAGACTGGGAGCGCAAGACCAAGACCAAGACCAAGACCAGGTGTATTGGCGCAAGACCAAGACCAAGACTGGCTAAGTCTCGTCTTGTTCTTGCATTTGGGCAACACTACTAGTGTTGCCCAAATTCAGTCTTGGTCTTGCAGTCTTGGTCTTGTTCTTGCGTTTTTGCAAGACCAAGACCAAGAACAAGACCGCGTATTTTTAGCAAGACCAAGACCAAGACTGACCGTGCAAGACTTGAGCAAGAACAAGACATAGCCTGCAAGACTCTTGCGTCTTGCAGCTAGGACTTAGCGCTATTTCACTGAGTAGTTAGGTGTAACAGTTCGGTGTATAGGTAGGTACGCTTAGGAATTCTATGAGACGCAAAAAACTGTATCAAAGAATATGAAAAACTGGACCTATGCGCATTACGACTAATACCATAAACATAGCGAATAAAATAAAAAACAAAATTAAAAATTTTGAAAAAACCCACGACGATAACATCTATACAAAATAAGAAACGTAACATATAAAAAGGTTTAAATAACTTTATTTTAAATCCCCGACGAAAAGATAATAAGTAGCGTAAAAACAATCCCAAGAAAATCCGTCGGGGGCTGCCATACCCTGACTTGAAATGAACGAAAGTATTGCAGTTTTATGTATTTGATACCTACCTAATTATTAACAATATTTAGTTTACAATATATATTTAATACTAGAAACAGTAATGATATTGGCAGCCCCCGACGAATTTTCTTGGGATTGTTTTTACGCTACTTATTATCTTTTCGTCGGGGATTTAAAATAAAGTTATTTAAACCTTTTTATATGTTACGTTTCTTATTTTGTATAGATGTTATCGTCGTGGGTTTTTTCAAAATTTTTAATTTTGTTTTTTATTTTAAATATTTTCAAAGAGCGCCCTATCTTACTAACTGTAAGTAACTCGACAGATAAATAAAAATTTTATACTAAGTTATAGAACAAACACATTTTTTTTAAATTTACTGTTGCAGTAAGTCTTATAACTTGAAATTATCATTTTAATTTTCTTATTTTAAACTTTTTAAGGAGCGCTTTATCTTACCATGTAAGCTCGAGAATGAATGGAATTTGCATGGAGCTTCGACTATATTATATATATTTTATTTTTTGTTGACTTGTGTGCTCATCCGTCGCACAAAGGTCGCCGGAGCCCCGCTTCGCGGGGCTCCTACTTCTGGGTGGTTTGAAAAAAAAAATAACCCTAACCTAACCAGTCCGATTCGGATTGCTCTGATCGCACATTGATTGCCGTAGCCGGACTGCCTTCGGCGTTAGCGCAGATTTCCACCTATAATAGCTTGTCTCTCGAAAACGGTGCGTGCTATCGCAAAAATGATGAAAATTTGGTTACACCTCGAGCACGGGATACCTATAAGTTAGAATAAATAGTAGGTAGGTAGATGTTTATATAACGTCAGTCTGGAATAAACTCTCACTCTTACTAATTTTCTTTAGGCTTATCATTGTATACCTCAGTACTAATATTCAGTGATATAACAACACGAGATCGGTTTTCGGATGTTTTCCTTTACTTGTGCAACTTGTTATTGCTTCTGGCCAAATTTAATGATTTTAGGTCAACGGTAAGTTCCCTATAGATTATGATCGTCAAGATAAATCGTCAAAAATGGAGCAAAAACAGCTGTATCTTTTGATTGCGTTAACTTAGAAGTTTGATTTTGATTTTACGCCGAGGGTTTGCAGACCCAAGTATATGATATTAATTTCAGCTTTATACCTCTATGCGTTCTTGAGAAAAATATTCTAGACAGACGGACAGACAGACAGACAGACAGACATACAACGGAGTGATCCTATAAGGGTTCCGTTTTTTTTCTTTTGAGGTACAGAACCCTAAAATTGCATAAACGGTCACCCATCTATGAACTGACCTTATCCGAAGTTGCTTAACCTCATGAGTGTAATCAATATCTCAGTACTACAATGATACGTGTCCCTATACAGTAACAGGTCTAATTATTTTACAGATAACTGTAAACATAAGTTTGCTTAGTCTATTGCAGCGCCCCCTGGCGAAAAAATACAATATCGTGTATCCAAAAGTCATCCTCGATAAATCACAAATACATTACAGAAAACCGTATCGAAATCGGTTTAATCGTTTTAAAGATAGGAGGGCACAAAGGTTTCAACGAAATTAACATAGGTTTGCCTAGTCTATTACAGCGCCCCCTGGCGAAAAAATACAAAATCTTGAATCCAAAAACAATCCTCGATAAATCACAAATACATTATAGAAAACCGTATTGAAATCAGTCTAATCGTTTTAAAGATAGGAGGGCACAAAGGATTCAACGAAATCAGTGTATTGTAGCGCCCCCTGGCGAGCTATTAACATAACACCTATCTAATAACCTGTCCCCAAGAGCAGCACACACTTTACAGAAAACCGCATCTAAATCGGTCAAACCGTTTCCGTGATATAAGGCA
Organism: Laspeyria flexula; assembly: GCA_905147015.1. Classification (NCBI taxonomy): domain Eukaryota; kingdom Metazoa; phylum Arthropoda; class Insecta; order Lepidoptera; family Erebidae; genus Laspeyria; species Laspeyria flexula. Next base: position 13,954,169 of record LR989950.1, on the reverse strand, counting down.
TTATGTTGGAACACACAAACACACAAACACACAAACACACAAACACACAAACACACAAACACACAGCCTCTCACCCCAAACGCATATACCGTCTCCGTTCCGTCGTGGGTAAAAATATCTATTAAAATCAAACTGAGTGCATGCATAGTTATGTTTTAACCATCGGCACTTTGATAATGCGGCATCAAAGGTTTTGTACTTACTTCTCAAAGAAATTTGCCGCTTTTCGGAAGTACATGGTTATGATACACGCGGCGGCGGCTTCTTTTGAAATCTAAAACAATCGTTGCCGCCACGCCGAAATCATAACATTTGACACTATTTGATTGCCGCCATAGGGCGTAGGTATACTCATGCAAAATAATTTCTTAGTAGAGTACCTACAGGTGTTCCAAAGAATAAATAAGTTTCAGAGTGCTTAGTACTGCTTAGAATGAAAATGAATACATTATACTGATCACGCAAGTAGTATTATGATTAGGATAAAATGGTAAGGATAGGTAGTAGATGTCATATTAATTCATTCTAGTAAGTATATATTATAATATTGATTACTTATATGGTTTTAAACTAATTACTTAGGTACTATTATTGTACATTTAGTCATTATATTTCTTAAGTTTTTACAAAAAAAAAATAGCAAAAAAGTGTTCAAATATCACCCGTTTAATAAATATTGTAGCCACTTTTAAATATACTTGAAACGTGTAAAAAAATTCTACAAAACTAATAAAATAATATAAAAAGCGTAGGTACTTACCTACTAATAAAATAAAAAGCCTGCGATAAGAGTTTTGTATTACTTACCAGCCCGAATATCTCTGAGAGAGATGATGAGAGTAAGTATTTACTAGCTGTGCCCGCGACTTCGTCCACGAGGAATAGTAACTTTGGAGGTATAGTGACGTTCAGGACTTATTTATTTATTTTAAAACTTCTGTCATCAAACATACAAACGAACTCTTCAGCTTTATAATATTAGTATAGATGTACGCCAAAACATTCACTTATATGTAAAGAATAGTGATTGGCACTAATTCTATTTTATTCACGCGTCGCGTCTGTACAAGTAGGTAATATTTAGTGTGTGTTTGTACGCCGCACGCGGCATTGTTTGATTTGCGGCGGCATCCTTTTCACGACATATAGGTCAGTTGATTTTTCGAATTTCTTATCAAATCTTCAGTTATTTATTAATCTGCTTGATCTTTACTATGGCTATGTTAATTCAAGCTCACAGTGTTCCAATTCTAATACGTTTTTCTAAGATTTAAAGTAAACTTTAATAAATAGTAATAGACTAATAGGTAATTGCAAGACTTGCAAGACTCTTGCTGCAAGACCAAGACCAAGACCAAGACTGGGAGCGCAAGACCAAGACCAAGACCAAGACCAGGTGTATTGGCGCAAGACCAAGACCAAGACTGGCTAAGTCTCGTCTTGTTCTTGCATTTGGGCAACACTACTTAAAACCTATCTAAGGACACTTGGGACTTGACGAATCTAACGATACCCTAATTGTCAAAATCCATCCAGCCGTTTGGAAGATTCGTGGGAATAAAGAAATTGAATGACTGGCCTGTTGGTCTAGTGGTTAGTGACCCTGACTGCTAAGCCGGAGGTCGTGGGTTCGATCCCCACCCAGGACAAATCTTTGTGTGATGAGCATAAAGGTTTGTTCTGTGTCTGGGTGTAATTTATCTATAATATCTATGTATGTATTTACAAAAAAAAAATGTATTTAAGTAGTATATCAGTTGTTTAGTACCCATAACACAAGCAAATATAATTGCTTAATTTGGGACTAGATGGCGTTGTGTGAATGCGGTAGAATATTATTATTATTATATTATTATTAGAAAATTATATTATATTAATATATTAATTTACAAACATACAAGATACGCGCGAAAAACAATACCCGTCCTGACAGTCGGGTAAAAATAAAAATAATATTATTATTAATAGCGTAATAAGGGAACGTTGTGGCTTAAAAATAGATGTTGTGACACAAATAGAGAAAGGAATGTTAAGCTGGTTTGGACATGTAGAGAGAATGAATGAAGGAAGAGTGACAAAACAAATATATAAGGTGAATGTGAAAGGAAACGTTGGAAGGGGAAGACCTAGAAGAACGAACCATGACCAAATAGGTGACGTTCTAAAGACAAAATAAGGGACAGATCAGGAGTACCCTCAACCAGCGAGAATGCATGAAAAGACTGATGAATGTTGAAGAAGCCAAAGATGTATGTCAGAATCGTAGCAAGTGGAAGGAAATGGTCTCTGCCTACCCCTCTGTTGGGAAAGAGGCGTGATCTATATGTATGTATTATTATACTTCTCACCTTTTGGGCCTTTCGTCCACCGCCGCCGTTATCGGACCATCAAGAGAACCAGATGAGGGCGCCAAAGTAGATTACTAGATTACTATGGCAGCGTGTCCACCGCACGGCACGTCGTCGCGCCGGTCAAGCGCCCTCATATTGGCCATCGATTTATTATTCTATAATTCAGCATTACCGCTGCTAGAACTCGGCACGGTTTTATGAAAGGTCAATATGCCGGCAATGCAAAACACGTTTGTTCTGGTTTTGGATTTGAATTGTTTTCAGAAAAAAATGCAAATACCATATTGATACATTACTTCAAGTTGTATATGGTAGCCTATTTGTGAAATAGAACAAAGAATATGCCGTTCTCCTTTGTTGTTTTATTCTACTAAAAATTAAATCGCCATTATCTCAGAACTACGACACATATTGAGCCACCAATATCGGCGCGGTGGACAAACGGCCTAACCCAGGGACACCGTGCACCGGTCCAAAACACAAAGGCCTATAAAAAATTTAAATTTAATTTGGGCTCACCCCAAATTAAATTTAAATTTTACTTAGACTTATCGCAGTCATATGACAGCTGTTCTATTTTAGTGCAGCCAGCTTTCAGCGACAAGTGAAGAGCTATTTTGTTTATGTCTAATAAAGTTGGCCGTACAATCCATAAATGTCCCAAACATTTTGGAGGGAATTTCGAATTTATGATGCTGAATAGAAAGACCTGTATCACCAGTATCTGGCTAACACACAATATTCAATATAATACTCCAATGAGCGTTTGTTTTATGGCAATATGTAATAGTATATTTATCGCCCTTGAAAAATTACAGTTCCACCCCGGAGCATATTGCTCTGGCGACCCCGCTCCGATCAGTCGGTTAAGGCAAGCCAGATTTAAGAATCTTGCCGTCACTCTTGGAAATCCTCTACAGCCTAGATTACTAGACCTAGACACTAGGCCTGGACTAATCTGTGGGTGTTTTTGTGAAATACTTTTTTTGTACACAAAACACTTGTCATACGTAATATTAATATTCTGCTCCATCCGAGTTTGTAGGACACCCTACGAGAAATAACGACTGCCCCAAATGAGCTCAGTATTATTATTAAGGATATTTGTGACCTTAACCTATTTTACAAACATCCTGTGTAAGCAGCAAATATAGATCTTTCAATGACCCACTGAATTCTAATTGACATAAAGCGTAGAGCGTAAATTGGCAAAAACTTTACAGAGGCACGTAAGCTCTTAAACCTATTGCCAATTAGATACAAAATAATGTTTGTGACACGCAACATATAATACTCCTTGCAGATTAAAAGTGGTTGCTAATATTATAAAGAGGAAAGTCGTATTCGTATTTTTGTATGTAACTAATAAACTTAAACTATACTGGGGCGATTTCAAAAATTCTTTGCCGTTAGTAAGCTACATTATCACTGAGTAACATAAGCTAAATAACATCACGCTACGGCCAATAGGAGAAGTGGCCAAATAAAGAACGTCGGGAGCGAAGCTCCGCGCGACATTTAATAATTAGATAATTTAGTAAATACGCAATTATACTTAGAAAAATGTTAAAGTGTAATTTGTATTCTTTCAAGAATAATACTAACTTAATTGAAAGTGGAATGCACATTTGTGTCATACTTATTCGGTAATCAGTTAATGCTGCGTATCTATATAATAAGTCATGATTTCTAACAACTTTTGCAATTAAATAGCAATTTATTGATACGTTATGTTAAGTTATGTTATGTTATCTGGCAGTGTTCAAATGCTTGAAAATCTTTGAGATACAATAGGTTTATTGTTGTTAAATGTTTATATTTAGCCGTTTCCATTATGGAAGAGGAAAATAAACATTCTGCCTCAATCGTTTTCAATAACAACAAAAATAGGGAAGCGCTTAGTGTTTCACTTAACCGTAATAAAGTCAGTTGTTATTAGACGGTTGTCGCGAGCAGGAGTAAAGTAGTGAAATGAATCCTAATCCTAGGCCTTTAGATAAACTCTTTCTTTCAAAATCTTCAGAATGTACTGAGCTTATTCTAGCATCAATTTTACGTGTTGGAAATGAATCGGACCCATCCTTTGAGGTACGTGCTTATTTGATTTACTTGCTTATTAAAATCAATACGCGTGTCGAGATCCACCAGGGTCGAGCCATGCAGTGTCGGTCTTTTGTTTTGCTCAAAGTTGCCTTGGCTGTTTTGTAGCACCCGGACCCTCGCGATGAAGTTCATCTGAACGAGACTGCCTCGCTAAATCTGGGACAGTTTCTGGTTGTTTACTTTGTGTGCCGCTTCAGCGTTTTCTTTATAAACATCAAGCTTGCTTTACAAAAAGTGTATTGTTTAAATGAGTGCCTTAGTTTCTAATAATGATACTTATATATGTTCGCTTTCAAAATTTGATATAGCATTAAAAATACAACTAGTAAAATATTTCGTTACTTAATATTTGTTTGGACACAATTACTTATTAGCTTAAGCAGCTCTAAGTAAGATTACGAAGTAGGCCAACATTATTTGAGTTGTTCTCATTCTATTTGAACTATGTACTTGTCAGCAGTCAGCATGAAAGTCGTTCAATGCACGAAGATGCTCGACAAAGTGGGTCGAAGTGTTTGTAGTTTATGTAATGAACTAAATGTGATAATGACTCACTTGATAATGTGAGATTATTTATTGATCATTTAACAAATGAGGCTTTCGAGTACTATGGTTATACAGCTTTCTTAGAGTACCAACGGCACTTAGGCAAGATTCGTTTAGTTTCATTTTACCCCGTCTAGGGATTGCAATCCGGCGTCATTTTCAGTCCGGCCGGGTCCGACCGGATTCCCATCGATCCGGTCGAGATCCAGCCGGATTGATCAAATCGGGATGATTTTCACTTTTAGGCTCAAAATGAACTGTTAGTAAGTTAATCAAGTTTCATTGTAGGTACTTATTGTAGTTAGTTTATAAAAAAATAAAATATACAGTACAATACAGTATAATATATAAAATCCAAAAAAAAGTTCCCATTGTAAGATTAGACAACGAGCAAGCAATTAAAATCTAGTAGTGTTCATGAAAATTGTAACGAGTAGCTCAGTCTTCCTAGATTTCACTTTCACAGATAGGTAGATCAATTGTTTTATTAAGTAACTTTATAAAATCTAATATACCTAATTAACCCTACGTTATTTACTTGAGAACACACTAATTATTAAAATATTTGAGAATGTTAGTAAGTCTAATATTTTTCTAATATTACACATACCAACATGACTTGATGAATGTATCTAATTAATGACATAATAATGAGTTTGTATGCATCGCGCCGCGTGGTACTGACGCAACGTAGTGGATTGGGGCGACTCGGCGTCGAATGAACACCCCACGCAACGCATTTGCTAGCACCGGATCCGGCGACCGCCGGACCCCCGCCGCTACTCTGTTTCTATAAGCCAGACCATGATATTTTAGAACCCAAAAGATGTCTCATTAAACAGTGTAGGTAAGGCAAAAAGTTTATTATAGATCGGATTGGTTTTTTGAGAAAAAATAAACAATTTGGCTTTTTAATAAGTATGATGTAGATGGGTATGAATTTCAAAAAAATATTTTTATTTTGCTATTTTCTGACATAAAATGTAGGTAATTCTCAAATTTAACTCAAACATAGTTATTAATATAGGACAGATTAATCATTCTATTTGGTAATGCCATATTTTTCATTTATTTGACGCGAAGCCATTGTTTTTTGAATGCCTGTCGTTAAGTAACGTTTTAACATGTAGGTCAAATGATTTTACAGCATCTATGAAGAGCTATCCAAATAATCTTAGTGGCTGCAAGCATACAACGAAACATACTTATAGTTGCATGAACTAGCATAATATATTCAAGGATCTCGCCTTGTTTGGATTGTATATCATACAAAAGAAGCTCCGCAATACAAATTAAACTTTAATATTAATGCATTTGTGTTTAATATCAATCAAAATTGTATAGGGAGTCTAATAAGGTGGACCTTTGACCCAGAGATTACGTTTGAAGTGTTCTTTGTACGTTAATTATACGTAGCACAAAGTTGTAGGGACCATAATTCATATGATTATGTACCAGAAGTCAAAGGCCTCGTTATTAATAATGCAGTACTTTGAGTTCCCACCTATAACAGTATATATAAGTACTGAGCAGTACATTCTGAGGGTGTCGCAGCAAGCATTACTCACGACCACGTTACAGCCAATTTGCATGCAAATACCTATTGTTGTATTTTCACAATATCTGAAGAAACAACAATGCGAATAAGTTATTTTTCAAGTGAACGATATTGCGTACACGATATTTATTTTTATAGTAGGTACCTAAAATACAACAACTTTTATTGTCATTGCCACATAGGTTGTTGAATTTCATTCGAATGACCCAGCTGTACCGCCGATGTGAGTTCATGTGAGGTTGTTTGAAGGTACTGCAAGGTAGTGAAATGAAATTAAATGAAATCTCGTTTATTCGTCTAGGTTACAAAGTAACACTTATGAAAGTCACAAGTTAAGAATGTAACAGGTTATCCGAAAAGTAGTGTCAGCAAATTTGCCTACGACCAGTTCGCTGTTCGATACCTTCAGTAAAATGAGAAAATTATTTTAAGGTTATATTCGATACGATATAGGTGCAGTTATAATCGAAACCAATGACATAATTTTGTTTTCAAGAACAACGAACGCTCTTGGGATTATACAAAAGAACATATGCATAGCATTACCTTGTAGTCTAGATGAATAACCGATTTTTTCTTTATTACTTCTTCAAATGTTTGAAAATAACAGTGACCATAGTTTTTAAACATTTGACAGCGATATCGAAATCGACTAAGTCGAATGTCGAGATTTTGAACAGACTATCTCAGCACGTTCTCTGTGTTGGGAGAGTTTTTATAAAATTACTATTAATGGATGCAAAACACACCCAATCTCACTACAATGACTAATATCTGTGGTAAGTAAGGAGAGTACCCACAAATTCGTGTTTAGAAGCTACCGTATACTAACACTACTAACAAGACAATTGTAAATACACGTGAGAGCTTTAGATCATGTGTGGCCAACATGCGACTCGCTGAGTGTTTATTTTTGTTAAGATAGATGCGTTCATGAAGATGTTTATTACCCAATCACACCGAAACTGCTGAAAATATTCAATTTATATTTTGCATAATTTTATTATTTAGGTATAGATTTAATTACAATTGAAGTTTTGCAGTTCGTTACATTGCCATTTTTGTCGTGGTAGAGCGGGTCAATCTAAAATTGTCTTAAAAACATTGGACTATAGAACTCCTATAGAAAAAGGTAGACTCAAACCTGCCTTATATTTATGATGATAATAGTCTTTTGTAAATGATCTTTCTGGTGTTCGTTCTTGGTTGCGACGTGTCAGGCTCTATGAATGCGCAATAGTCTAAAGAAGCCGCACACGTGTTTAAGTACCTCGAGTAACATAAAAATGTCCACAATATTATTTTAATTGATTAAATTATGTAACGCGTTTTAAACGAATAAATTACACGCAAAAACATGGTGAGTGCAAATTGCTAATGTATGTTACAAAAGTGTGTTTATAAAAGAAATCCAAAGTGCATATGTTGGCGGCTTGCAACAATAGGGCTCTCTAGACCATGTTAGCAGCCGGCCACATTCCTACTCATCCATATAAGGGGTCTACTAAGACTACAAAAATTAAGACTAGATGACTATGTAGTATGGCTTTGCTTGGACTAAGAAATCATAGACCTGTTACCTGACCATGCACCAACCCGCACTAGGCCAGCGTGAGTGGACTATGGCCTAAACCCTCTCAGCTCCCTAGTTAGAGGAGAGGAGACCGGAGCCCAGCAGTGGGACTTAATGGTTGCTGATGAATGATGAAGACCGGTTGTCAACAGTCCTCTTGCTAGAAGACCAAAATTATACAATTTTATTTAGTGTCTGCGCACAATATATAACACAAGGCTTAATGTGCGTGGTCTCTTAGTAAGAATATAAAATCAACATCAATATCTACTTACATAAATCATCGAGCATTGTTCTATCTGGTAGTATAAAACAAAAGGCTTATTCATAAAATACCTACCTAACAAATGTGTCATCTGTAGGAATTTACCTTACTATATACAAATAAATGAAATTGAAGACAGACAGATGCAGAACAAACAATCATGCTCATCAGAGTCAGAAGGATTTGTCCTGGGTGGGAATCGAACCCATGACCTCCGGCTTAACAGTTAGGGTCACTAACTACTAGGCCAACCGGCCAGTCAAATGACCTGTATGTATAGTGTAATTCAAATTGCAACAATTGTTGTCACTATTACTAATATTATATACTCGTACATATACTATCGTCTAAAGTATTGGCACTTCGTTATGCGAAGGTCAAAGAATGTTTGGATGAGCCTCGAACTGATGATCATAAGAAAAATATCAAGTTCGTGTACTTGCAAAATATAAGAACTTGATGCGTGTCTCCTTTATTCGTCTGTTCTACAATGGGCGCACCTTGATGTAATTTTGCATTCTCTGTATAAAATAACACTGATGTCTGAAGGTTTGGTCATTGTAGAATATTAAAAACATACGAGTACGTTATTTAATTTTATGTGCATTGTTTCTATTATGACATATTGTCAGTCATGTGTGAATTGCGAATTTTAGTGTAATGTCTATATTCTGATTTACGATGATGTTAGATTTATTAACTATTCAATGTGAATACTAAAAGTCTTATATTCAGAAGTTTGTGTATTGATTTAAGTCATTTATGACAGCACGGTCTCGTAGAGGTGCAAGTTTCTTTTGTTTAGAGATTGAGGGTTAACTCTAATTTAAAGTTAAGGCTGCTTACATTTTCATTACAACCAATAAACTTTCTACTGCTGCGTACAGGTTTCCTCCAAACATTGTGGTGACTATGTGTGAGAATTTAGCTTACTATACCACGCTGGCCAGACGGGTTAGTACCTATAGGGTTTGTTCCGAATTTTCCTTTTCTTGCAGTGCTCTTGTCTGCATAAGGTACCTACGTTAGTCGCCTTTTACGAAACCCACAGGTTGAAATGGGGTAGTGACAATTTGTATTTTTAATCCATCACTACACGGATCATTACTTATGTAGGCTTTAATTTTGCTAAAAGTCATGTACAGGATCTTTCTGATCTGATGTTCAATTATACCTACAACGAAAATCACTTCTCCTTGGTCATTTAACTTACTTGTAGCGAAAAACCACAGAACAGAGATAGGTTCTTTAACTTTCATTGTTCAATGAGAAAAACATAATTATACACCAACCCGACCATGTGAATCTCGACCATGTGGTCAAGTCGGGTATATTAAATTTTCTTTATTGTGCATAATTATTTTATTATTATTGTTAGATGTAGCGACTCGACCGCGTAGTAGAAATACCTTTAGTCGAGATGCTTATTAAAATAATAGGTGGAGTTCAGTCCTCCAAACTCGACCACGTGCATGAGTTATTCGTGGTCGAATTTATGAATACATCGAAAGTTATGAGCCATCGGAATGCTCCCGCAACTTGTACTGGATGCAACTGGACCTTGGTTCCACATCCACACACTTTTTTACCTCTATTAGTGTTCAGTAACGATAATGTAATCCATGTCACTGGTAGCCGGATGTCATACATAACAGGTTGACCTCTCGATTCGTGCTTCGATCTCATTTATATTGTAAATCACGACTGCCCACTCCATTCATGTAAATAAGCCGTCAGTATCGTGACCAGTGGTAAAAAATGACTGTGAATTCATTTATATCTTCAACATACCTACGGTCCTACGTATTTCAGAGAGTTAGTATCTAAGACTACTGACGCAGAGGCGAAGTACATCACAGAGTCAATTTAAGTCCTTAATATTCCGTAGAATTTTATCTTGATAGCAATGTGTTCTTAGCTTTGTTTGTTTGGGTTCTTTTCAAAATGTCGTATGGGCGCTTACCAATCTGTTACCATTATCAAAATATTACGTAATTTTTTCGACTGTTACACAATTTCTATACCTAGTCAATAATAGTAAATAGCTGGCTGTATTTCATATAATTTTACTCAAATTTCACTGAACACGGAAGGTGTAAACGAAAATGGAGAAAAGTTAATTTGTAGCTACCTACATCTACCTAAATCACTTCGCCTTGGTTTTGTTAAATCCTATTTATAAATATTGAAATACTTCAATGTATTATAGGAAAAATTAAACGATGCGTAACCTTCACTCGCACTAGCTGGTTTCCGGCACCTGTCCGATTCATCTCATTACAATAAAAAGAACTGATCTAAATACGCTTCAGTCAACTAAATGTACCATGACGATGAAGCGACTAAATACATAAAAGTTCAACTATCTATAAAAAAACCTTTATATACAAAAAATCCATAAAATTGTTAAGTAGTGGGTTAGTAACAAGATGTACTCATAGTCTATATTATATATAATATAATATAATATTCTACCACATTTACACAGCGTCATCTAGTCCCAAATGAAGCAATTATATTTGCTTGTGTTATGGTTACTAAATAACTGATATACTACTTAAATATATTTTTTTTTTGTAAATACATACACATTATAGATAAATTACACTCAGACACAGAACAAACCTTTATGCTCATCACACAAAGATTTGTCCTGGGTGGGGATCGAACCCACGACCTCCGGTTTAGCAGTCAGGGTCACTAACCACTAGACCAACAGGCCAGACAAAATTAGTATTGTTAGTAAAGACAAATCATAACAAATATGACACAGACTGTCATAAAGCTCACTCTGTCAGTACTATAGGTATACACATCTGAATTCAATTATGTATACCCATAGACACTTCCATCCCGTGCAATCAATAGGTTTTAGCATTGTGGTACTGAGATGTTCGTTACGACCATCGAGGTTAAGCAACATTCAGCAAGGTCAGTCCATGATGGGTGACCGTTTGTGGCAATTTCATTCTCGAACGTCTATCACTTAATCTGGTAGTCGTTAAGTCTAGTAAAAAGCCTTTTGGGCGACTTGATAAATTCCAACACCAGGGTCTGCTTCAAGCCCACACGATAACAAGAAGAATAGGTAACGAAATAAATTCTGACGATATATGATTCGAAGTCGGCGCTGTATTCTATCTTTGTTCATATTTCTATCAGAAATAATTCTATTTTTGTTCATATTTCTATCAGAAATAATTACACCTAAATGTCAAAGGTATTGAATTTGACATTGTGATTACTATTCATTATGAAAAAGTAGCAAAATTAACAGGTATTGTATAAAAAGATAAGAACCTGTTATGATGCGCCGCCAACCTTGAGTTGTAAAAAACTTGAATAAAAATAAAACAAACTGGTGTATTTTATCACTGCATATAATTACGACGGTTCTGGATGTGTAGTGTATAATTATTTATCGTACTTTGTCGCTGTGGTAAAACGTCGCAGCTACAAATAGTTTCTAAACATTCCAGACTATGAAAGTGTACCTAAGTTTTATTATTTTGATTGCCTTTCCATGCTACGGAAACAATTATAGGAAAAGTATATTATGACGGCCGCAACGGGTGTACGTTTGCGTAAGACGACCAATCTAAGGTGAGGTTCAATCCACGAGTCGAGCGAAATTGATATTGGGTTTTTCTAACTTAGTCTAGGCACCAAACATCGTTCGCGAAATCTGGATATGAGTGTGATGCAGCACTGCCTACCGCCACGGGCAAAAAAAAAGTGATTTTTCTAATCGTGTGGTCCTGGTGGAATTTATCAAGTCACCCAGAAGGCTTCTAACTTGACTTAACTGGCCAAAGCCTTTAAAGACGGCAAATAAACGGCAAAAAACGTGATGTTATGTTTTATTGTTAATATTCTTTTCCATAAAAGACCACGCCCGCACTTGGTACAAGCCCTGTGTCGCGGGGAACTTTACAAACGTACGATTAACGGACACAAAGTACACTCAGGCTTGAAACAAATATCAATGAATCACATAGATATTATGACTAGGAACTCAAAGCAAAGGTTAGAATTTAGCATTACGTTTAGTTACCTGAATGTTAATTTAGATGTTCTTTTAGCGAGTAAGTGTGGGATTGACCCCGCAACAATGCGGACAGATTGTTCGTATTTTCGTCAGTACACAAAGTTCAAGCTTAACCAAAGAATTCGTGTATAGCAGAAATGTCAAACAAAGGTCGGTGGGATGCGAGCGGGTGCTATTGTCGTAATGTACTTAGTATGTACAGGTTATTAAGCCCCGACCAGATATGCGGAGCTTGCCGACTCCCCGATCAGATATGCGGGGCTTGCCGACTCCCCGATCAGATATGCGGGGCTTGCCGACTCCCCGACCAGATATGCGGGGCTTGCCGACTCCCCGATCAGATATGCGGGGCTTGCCGACTCCGACTGATTGTTAGTGTTCGCCTCACTCGGTTAATTTTAGGCCCTTTGGACAACGGCCATTTTGGTACCGCTTCCTCGACCACCTCCAATTAGCGATGAGTGATATATCAATAATAAGACCTCTACAAAAATAGTTACTATGACGACATTTTCACATTCATTGTCCGTTTTCCGATAAACTGGTTTAAATGTGTGTTTCTTTTATCGAGAAACTAGCTGTTACCCGGGGTTTCGCTCCCGTCGGTCTTTATTTAGCTACTGCTCAGCTCTTATTAGCTGTAGCGTGATGGCTATCCAATACTAAAATAATTTTTCAAAACGGATCAGTAGTTCCTAAGATTACCGCTTCCAACCAAACAAACTGGGACCTGAGAGCTTGGTCCGAATTAATTGCGATTCCAGTTATGATAATTATAATAATATTTCACCACATTTATACAGCGCCATCTAGTCCCAAATTAAGCAATTATATTTAATTTTGCTAGTGTTATGGGTATTAAACAACTGATATACTATTTAAATACATTTGTTTTGCTAAAATATACTATAGAGTATAAATAAATATATTCTCAAGCTATAAAGTTGCCAGAAACATTCGTGACACATCGGGATTTGGCGACTCTCCGCATATCTGTTCGCGGCTTTAGATTAACCTCGTGACTCGTCGAGGTGAACTATACAGTTCGAACGATTAAACATCATTTATTCTGTTATCCAACCGGCACTTATATCTGATGTCATTAGGCGTTTAATAATTAAAGTTTCAAAGTCAAAGTCAAGATGTAAAAGTTGTAAGCCATTTATCATACATTTTATAGCTCGTTCTCATCAAGTTTCGATATATGAACTAAAAGGTCACATATCGCTTGTTATTTATTTGCAATGTTGATAACCCCCACAGAACAAAGTCCATATATTTGTTTGTTGAAATTATTTTTCATGTTTTAGTACTTAAGCCCTTTTTGTCAATGTAGCCGATTGAAAAACATTTAAAATTTAAAAAAATTCATCATTTCTAATCATACTTTATACCTACTATTCTAATAATCGTGAAAGAGGGTTTGATTGTTTCTTACGGTTTCAAGGGAAAAATACCGAACATATTTCAATGAAATTTATAATTTTCTTAGTCTAGGAGCTGGAAAAGGACAATGGGCACATTTTATCGAAGCGCGGCTGGCATAATTAACCTGTCATAATTAAATTATTCGCTCTAAAAATATTTGTTTGAGACTCTTTTCTATAATAATAATTATAAAACATAGCATTATCATATTTGATCCACCAATCCGTATTATGCCAGCGTGGGTAGAAACCCTCTCAGCTCTCTAGATAGAGGATAGGAGACGTGTGCTAGCAGTGGGACATTAATAGGTTCCTATTAGAATTAATTTTAAATCATCACGCCTTTTCCCGAAGGTATAAAAAGAGGTGCATCATACTAACATTTCTGCAGCTATTGGTCCCATGTAAAAATCTTATAACTGTTTCAACACTTAGTTACTATTAAAAACACCATGGTCAATCAATTGACTCGTCTAAAAGGGGCTTGGTTCGCCTTGGCTTTTGTGCTCACTTCACAGATGACCTTATTATTTTTACGTCGTTTGACTACTGATAACTGTCTCTATCTCTAGCTATTTATCCGACGTAATGTGCGCTGTCGTATTTAATATAATAGGTATGTCTTTGTTTTCGAATCCTTATAAGGCAGAATGATGTCATGTCAAGCGATAGTCAAAATATGTCTGTGATTTATGATGAATACGTGCACATAGTGACTAGCTACTGCCTTTTACTTTTTCGCTTTTTAGGGTTCCGTAATTCAAAAGGAAAAAAACGGAACCCTTATATGATCACGCCGTTTTCCGTCTGGTAGTCTGTTCATCTATCAAGAATATTTTTCTCAAGAATGCGTAGAGGTAGTATGCTGAAATTAATATCAAATACTCGGATCTGCAACCCCTTGGCGTAATAAAATAGAGTTCTAAGCAAACGCAAACAAAAGATATAGCTATGACGATCGCAAAAGTCAAAACCAGTAGAGTACTTCCCGTTGACCTAGAATCAAGAAATTTGGCAAGAAGCAATATGAAGTTACAGGAAAAAGAAAAATCCGAAAACCGTACTCGTGTAGTTATCACTGAAATATATTGAAGGGGGTATAAATAATTATAAATGTCCTGTTAGCTACTTGGTCTTGTAGTGAAGTGCAATTCCGAGCGGCCAAAAGTGGTACCCTTAGGAGCTAGATTTTTGCTTGGCATTGCTAATCCATGAATGCTATTAACTGTGGATAGGCGAAATTATTGAAGAACATTAAAACTTTCTATGGGTGTGTACCTTTAGTAATCCTCATGGCATATTGCACAGTTTACGAGTATTATGTCGTTTCGATTAACACCTACAGGTGATAGATTTCCGCATTCAATTTGCGTCATTTATTCACTAAAGATTGTTTTACGCGAGTTCTAAGATATTTTATTCTATGTTTAGTGTATAGTGTGAGAATAGTGTGTAAACGGGACATATGTATTCGTATTTTAAATCTATTTATAATAATATTATAAAGCTGAAGAGTGTGTTTGTTTGTTTGAATGCGATAATATCAGGAACTACTGGTTCGATATGTTGGATAGCCCATTTATCGAGGAAGGCTATATGATATGTAGTATAACGTTACGGCCAAAAGGAGCTGAGCAGTAGCTAAACAAAAAACGTAGGCTTCGCTCCCGTCCTTCTTTATTTGGCCTGAAGATTTTTTAAATCAAACCGGTAGTTCTTGAGATTAGCGCGTTCAGCCAAATAAACAACTCTTCAGCTTTATAATCTATAATTTAAAAAAAAACGCTAAATGTCTTGGAAAGCGCATAACTCAACAAAGCCTGGACCAATTTGGCCAATTCTATTTTTTAAATGTTCGTTGAAGTTCAAGGATGGTTTTTACGGCGAGAAAATTGCAAAAAAAGAACGATTGAGGCAGTAGGAAGTCTGCCGGGTCAGCTAGTATTAGCATAAATTTCTATACTTATTTATGATCAAATACGGGTCTATTTTTCGCTGATGAAACTTTTTTGTTTACCGTTCCCCAATCGTGTTTGGACGGTAAACAAAAATTTAAAGTTACACAATTAAATAGATAACAACTTTTATGCAATATTGCGAAAAGAGATACATCTACTGAACTATGACTCAGTCTGTTAAAAACAATAATATTGTGACTACGGTCTTTAATATGCGGCCTCAAAAGTATGCTTCATATTTGGCTACTCAAAATTATATTGAAAGTCTAATTTAAACAAGACTCATCAAATTTTCGCCATAACTGAATAAAACACGCAACCTATTATAACCTTGTTAATTTAAACAAGGAACTAAATTATTAGCGAGCTTGCAACACACGAATCCATTTTAGTCGTTTTGTGAACGAAAAAGATCTTTTGAATAGTGTTTGTGTTTGCGCACGCGCACCCTTAGAGGAAAAGCCTTGTAAGTAATTAATTTCACTTCACAATTCTCAACTTTAAACTTATTGACATAAGAAGAAATTTGCTTAACAGATTCATTTTCACTTAACGTCTTTTCAAACCTTGGTACGACATAATAATCGCGTGTTGTAGAGAAAATGTCGAATTGGTGACGACTAGATACTTCCGATTACATAAATTTCGTAACAAACGGCATTCTAGTCCGACGCGCGGTAATGAATATTTGACTTTTGACATTGTCGCCTATTTTATGTCCGTTAAATTTTCTATTCCGTGTCGCATCGAATTTGATTGCGATATAGAAAATTATTACGGCACACTGACACATTAAATAATCGTTTCTATAACTTTTTTTTCGTTTGTTATAAATCAATGTAATATCCTGTAATATTTTAGATCGAGTAATTAGTACAAGGTTTTAAGTTCTTTGTTTAATTTCAAACCGGCTTTAGGTCTATCTATGATGCTACCGCTTGGTGCCTAATTAAAGGGATAGTTTTTTCTCTTACTGTTTTTTTGCTGTAATAAAGATAATATGAAAATTGATAGGGCATTAAAGTGAGTAGGTAAAAAGAATTAACTATTATACCTATTAATTGTAGAT
This sequence comes from Laspeyria flexula, assembly GCA_905147015.1. Taxonomy (NCBI): domain Eukaryota; kingdom Metazoa; phylum Arthropoda; class Insecta; order Lepidoptera; family Erebidae; genus Laspeyria; species Laspeyria flexula. Next base: position 13,937,271 of record LR989950.1, on the reverse strand, counting down.
TTTTGGAAGGTTATGAAATCTGAAAAATGAATTGTTCTGTTATAATGTGAAAGAAGGACAAATAAAAACAGTTTCGCCTTTACTAGCAAGGATTTTAGTAGACAATAACTTGAACTTTACCATTAAAATGTCATAATTTGCATTGAATTTACCATCGCGCTGTGTTCAGTCGTAGTCGATCCTGCCATTATCTAATGATTAAATATACAATATCTATCTTTTACGTATAATAGAATCATTGACGGCGATCGATTATTTATTCAAGGGGTTAACCGCACTGCTAATGGAAACAAACTATTTTTATAATTCGATTATTTGTCAATTTAAGGATTTCCTAATTCGAAAGTGTTATGAGTTTCATGATTAAACGTTATACCTAATTTCTTAATTTAAAATGACATTTATTGAATAGTACGGTCAAAAATTTGCAATATACTCGTATGTTTTGAATTTAGAATATTAATTTTGTTTTTAATTTTCGATTTCACTTTTACGGTCTTGACTTTTTTACTATAAAGTTGACAAGCAAAGAGGTGATACTATCCTTTCAGCTATTAAATTTATAGTGAGGAACCTTATGTGATGAATCCAGTTTTATATTATGTCATATGAGATCGGTATCTTTTAAATACTTTGATGTAAAATATTATGAGATAAGTAAATATGCCTAGAGCAATTTACTGAGCAAACTTCAATAACGCAATTTATGCCATATTCATGTGTAATTTTTGAAATAAAGTCTGTTAATTAGTGTTCAGTTGCAAAAAAAATTGACCCTTTATACATTAAAACTACAAATATATATTATACTATAATTATGTAAAAATCTTCTGTTGTCAATAAAAAAGTTGATATTTTTAATGAGTAATTTTATTCAACTAACTCTCACAAGCCGTGTATTTTGTTTTATTTTTTTAAATGTTTTAGATTTACATTTTACTTAACAGAATCATCAATCAGAAGAATTACCTCATCTGTGTGTTTGTTCACAAGAAAAAATGTAAAGTAGTAAATATCGGAACAAGTTTCCGTCTATAACGTCGAGAATGTATTCATTAGTAAACAGATAAGAATACAAACACGATACAATATAAATGGATTATATTTACATACTAAACATGAACTGATGCTTGGGGAATGACGAGTCTGAGATATAAAAGGTATCTAAATAAATCATAATTATATATATCTATTGTTAATCTTTACTAATAATTTAATAAGAAGCTGTAGTGTTTGTTTGTTTGGTTGAACGCTAGGATCTTAGGAACTACTGGTCCGATTAGAAAAAATATTTTAGTAGATAGACCATTTATTGAGAAAGGTTATAGGCTAAATAAAAACGCTACGGCGCTGAGAGATAAGAGCTGAACTGTTTTCAAAAAAAAGAAGGACGGGAGCCCCACGCGGCTTGTTATTAAATAAAATAATCATAAAGTACGCATTTCCTGCTCAATTAATAGAATTTTTTGATGCTGAAAGTTTAATGCATTTGGCGATCGGAAGGTTGAAACATAAATAATAAATGAAACAGTGGGCACATTACGTAAATAAATTAATTGATTGGGAGACTCTAATGATGCGCTATAAATGTGTGAATTAGCGCTGTATTACGTTCTTGGGCCATCTTGGGCATCGTATCACCATACATCACTGGAGGCTGGGAGAATACAGAACGGACCGGTTTTGTATGAGTTGCTCAATTAACTAAGGTTGCCGCGCACACGTTAACATGACATAGGGACAATACCGCGCTATGAATTTATAACAGATATAAGTTAGGGTTTGTCTTACAGCAAATTTTTATCATCTATATATATATTATTATAAGGTTTAGATTTGGCTAGAGTATTTTCATCTTATGGCTGTTTTTTGTTTTTATTATTGCGATATGATTTCAAACACAGTAATAATAAAAAAATACTCTAAAGATAGAATGGATACATCATTGACTGACCCGATGATACAGTGAGAGTTTGTCGACTGCTGCGCAAGGTTCTATTCCTGGATTGAGCATAAATGCTATTTATATTTTTTACTTAAATTACATTGGCCTTCCCCTTCGGGGACAAGGCAGGTCGATTCCCAAACAATCTTTATTAGTGAAATTCGTATAACTCGTTTTAATTTTACTGTCAGTAAAAATCTCAAGACTTTTAGTATTTCAACTCTGTCACTTTTGCATTCATCTAAGCATAAATAAGAATGCAATTCAGAAAGAACAATCTAATTGCACATCATTGCACAAAAATACCTGTTGATTAGAAAATAAAAATACCTCTCTCAAAGTGTAAAACAATTAAAATAGCAATTAATTACACGAAATCTGATAATGTTATTCTCAGAGAGTCCTGAGAGATTAATGGACAATAGTTATTAGTTTCGACTCAATTGCGTAACAGAGATGCCACACGGGGATTGTTGATGCGGTGCGTCAACGCAACGCTGGAACAAAAACGGATTAAGTGCCACACGAGAGCTGCGATGTCGCTGCGTCGGTATCCTTCGTATTAAAGTATATATTGTCTAATTGCTGCACCTGTTCCCCCTTCGTCTTAGGCCCTGATTCTGAAACGTCGGAAAGCTCTTGCATCGTAAACTTTTATTTAATTATTATTTATTTCTTTTATTGTGTTTACGGCTTACCATTAGGCATCATTTTTAACCCATAAATGCCTCACTACTGGGCATGGGTCTCCTCAAAATGATTTGGAGGGAATTTTATCTACTATTATTACTTATACCACGCTGGCTAGACGCGTTGGTATAGGGTTTGTTTCAAATTTTCCTTTTCCTGCAGTACTCTTGTCTGCATCTTTATGTTTACTCCATTTGTCGCCTATTACGACACCCACGGGTTGAGATGAGGTAGTGACAATATGTATTCTTAATCCGTCACTACACGGATCATTAGATATGCCGTACGTCTATTTGCCACCGTCGTGATTTAAAAAAAAAGAGACCCTGTCTTTTGTCCTTTAGGCACGCTTTGCGTTCGACGCAATGTATTGGCAACGCCCGTGTAGCAAATATTCAAACGACTCCAGACTAAAATTAATTATTATCTATGTGCCAAAATCACTCAGATTCTTTCAGCCGTTACAAACACCCATCCATTCATCATATCTTTCGCATTTATAATATAGTATTTTTACGAGAACTCCGACGGCGACGGTGCGCTTACGCAGTGCATCGTCATCGCCCGTGTGGCATCTCCCTTACCATAGAGACGGACGCTTTTGTAGTTGTGAAAGGGTCACAGGCACATAAAACATTATAGCCGTAAAACTGCTATTAACTGATTAGTGTAGCAGCCTTTTTGTTTATAACACGATGTGTGTATAGATAGTGTAAAGGTGTGTTTGTGTGTTAAGTTTTGTTAAATGATAAAAATGTGATGAAAAGTGTATCACTAAAACGTTTTCGTAATTTAATATAAATTTGGAACACGCTTAAATTGATGTTTGAGGAGAGGCGTTGTTTAAACTCAATACAAGTATAACGTTAGCATCCTTATTAGACACAGTATCAAATTATTATATTCAAGTAGGTTTTAATTATTATTTCTATTTTATTTTAATATTTTTTTATAGATAATTATCCAGATATCTGCTAAAATCGAACATCGTTGACTTTATGACATGATTATCTACAAATATAATACATTAATTCAATTAAACACACACAAACTTAATTACCTTTAACACATAGCACACATCTTAATAATGACGTAACGCGTTGATGTCTTTTGTACGTACGCATATTGCGTGGTCTAAGCTCTCAGCGCATGCGTATTACAAGTCGTCACATAAGAAACTCAACGAACATAATGGTACATTGTTGAAACACTTGATTGATTTACCTTCTTAATAGTTGATGACAGTAATTAATTTTGTAATTTAGGATATAACGTAACATAACGAAACACAATAGCATCATGTCTTAATTTCTGAAAGGGTAGGCAGAACTATTACACCCACATTTGGCCAGCTAGATAGTGGCGAGTCTATTGCAATTAACCGGACAATTGCAACTTCAAGCTTGATATAATATAGATGATATAAATAAATAATATATAAATTTATATTTTAGTTTTACAATTCTTTTAAAATCTAAACCGAAATTATATATAAATATAAATTAACCGTAAACGAAACCAGTATAATATTTTTTCTATATCCGTATCATTATCATCATCATCATCTCAGCCTATTGCAGTCCACTGCTGGACATAGGCCTCTCCTAACACGCGCCAAAACACTCGGTCCTCTGCCTTATCCAAATCTGAAATTCAATATCCATAACATCTCTGGCGCCATCTAGTCCCAAATAAAGCAATTATATTTGCTTGCGTTAAGGGTACTAAACAACTGGGGTAGTACTTAAATACATTTTTTTTTGTAAATACATACATAATATTATAGATAAATTACACCCAGACACAGAACAAATCTTTATACTCATCACACAAAGATAAATTAGATTGATAGATTAACTTAGCAGTCAGGGTTACTAACCACTAGATCAACAGGTCAGTCAAACATATAATTATAGAAGTTCGGTTCAATGTTTTATCGACAAAAGAACTCTGAGTACGTAAGGCTGAATGAATCTCTATACAATATTAAGTATAACTAAAATACGTACAATATGTTTGTGAGTGAACATTTAGTACAGCTCAGTGATCCATATCAACTGCTCGTATAAGACGCGATGTCTACACTTACACAATGTTCACTTGTTTCATTCACCTGATAAATACGCTTCGTCGCATGCGCCTATTAATTATTCAGATACGTTTCCATTTCACTTTTTTATATTAGTATCTAACGGCTTACTTTTCTTCACGTGACCAATGGGCTGGTTTTTATCTTCAGATCTTATAATCAGCATTGCCATCCAGCGTGCAATGCATAGCTAATGGACCAAGTATAGCTGACGAAATGTGGATGTGTAACACCTCTGCCTACCCCATCGGGGAAAAAGGCGTGATGCTATGTATGTATCCGTCCTAACTTCGCACAGGACAATATTCATTGCAAATGCTATCCATATTATAATGTCCATATTATTTTTCTGTAGACAAAAAAAATATATTTTGTCCTTGTTGTATAAATAAAACACACAAAAAAAAACTACCAAATCGGTCGATTTTCAATTTGAATTACATTTTTACATATTCAATTATTACATTTCATTTGAGTAAAATCACAGCTTCGACAATATTTTAGAATGTAAACAACAAAAACATGTGAGTGCTCTTACGCTCTTACGCCAACTTCTTACATGACAAACATACAATACACGAACAGTAATTTCTTTCCATAGTTTATTTCCTTTTGTTCGCCAATCATATTTACATTCACTTGTAATCTTGGCAGCAAATTGATGAAATATTCACAAACACTCAACAACAATACGACAAGCGTTAGCTTTTTACCATTCTTACTCAATAAAGAAACATTGTTATATACAAAACTCTATCCGTGTTGTGACGGATTAAGAATAAATAATGACACTACCCCATCTCAACCCGTGGTGTCGTAAAAAGGTTACTAAGAGAGATAACTTTATGCAGACAAGAGCACTGCCAGGAAAGGAAAATTGGAAAAAAAAACCATGTACCAACCCATCTGGCTAGCGTGGTTATTATATTAAATTCCCTCCACATTCTTTGGAGGAGATTCATGCCCAGCAGTGGGACGTTTATAGGTTGAAATGATGATGATACAAAACTTGAATGTGAGCAATCAAAACTCAAACGAGCCACCGGGCAAACAGAATTATGGCCCGCTTTATAGTAAGCGGTTATCGTAGTCTATGGCCACTTGCAACAGCAGAGCAAAGCCGCAGGTTGAAGCTAGTATTTTATGTGTCCATTCACACCTGACGGAAGATACGTTGCGTTTCATCGGTCGCAGTCGTCATTTTACGTCAATTCATATAATAAAATTCGACCTCTCACACTGAACCGATGATCTATCAGCGCGTTCCTGTATTAATAAGGTACGCCCGACGCATCTTCTGTCAGGTGTGAAAGGACTCTAAGCTAACTTCTTTGTGTGAATAAATGTAGGAATTTTACGAAACGTAATGCTTTTACAATTGTTTTGTCGGAAGGTGGTGTGTAACGGACACGCACTTAGTTATGAGAACTAGCACACTCTTCTGAGAACAACCGTCTCTTGAATTTGTTTTTTTAGTACAGTTTTGTTTGTAATAATTCTGTAATAACATATTATGTTGTTTAAATGTACAAGCATTTAAGGCCTTCTTTTGTGTATCATTCTTGAGAAATTGTTTCTTATATTTGATAACTAGCCTCCGCTTGCGGTGCGGCGTCATTCGTGTGGCATGTCAGTAAAATTCTGCCATATCCCAGTAAAATTTAAAAGGATCTAAATTTCTAAGGCATTTCAAATAAAAATATGCCAAATTAGAAGTTTTTAGTAACCATAGTTACAGCTATTGCTAGCACTACACTTGTAAGTAAAAATGTAAATCCTGTATTCCCTATGCAGTGGGAATTATGAAAAATCCTGTCTTAGTTATTAAATGAAACTATTCGAAAATTCAAGATTCTAGACACTGCAGCGGTTTTTCAGGGCGTTGGATATGAGTCAGGCAAGCAACTTCAGTAGTAGTACAGATGTTCATTTATGTAAATAAAATTCTATGAGTTTATTGTTTTATTATAAGTATTTTTTACTTCTATTATATTGTTGCTATGGATGCAATCTTTGTGTGTACCCGGAGAGACTACTCGCAATCTTGAGATTCGATTGATCGATTTTTATATTGTAGTCAAAAGTTTGCAAATGATAGCAATCATTTCAATTTTCAAACATTTTAGAGCGATATAGAAATCGACTAGTCCCTAATTGTAGTTGGATTATGTATGTGAAAAATAGGAAACCCCAAAATAGCTGTTTTGTTATCTAGTATCTATCGTCATTTTCTTATATCAAAGAATAAAATCATCGCATGAACTATTAGTTTAAATTTTTCTGGTTCTGATTTACTTACCGAACTAGATGTAACCTTAAGAGAATCACAGAAGAAATTTCTGTAAAGTTTTTAATTTTTTTTTTCTCTCTTATAATTAAATACAAATCTATCTATACCATACCATAACCCATAGCCACGTAGTTTATGTACTATGTAATGTAGGGCAAGTTTAATACACGCAGTTAGATTTCATAAAATCAATGTTCGAAAATTGACCTCTAACCTAAGGTTCTATTAGATTTCATCAATTTATTGTAACGTTGCCCTACGACTAATCATCCAATGACCTTACTAAATACATCAAAAAGTACGTTGTAGTGAATGCTCAAGTTACGGCCCCGAGCCAATCAGCACGCGTTCCCACAATATTTTCTTTGCATTGCGCTATAATCAACGACAACTATTGTTTTGTTTTATTTAACGCAGTGGGCAATAATCGCTCACAGAATGCTATCTTCTGGATATAATAGATTGCGTAAATTGTACTTAGTAAGTTTCCACGGTACTGATGAGAATACATGGTGCAACGGTGCTGGTGTAGATATTCGTTCAGTCGTATTCGCTACCTTGTCTACTCCACATGCCAATGTACCACGCATTGTTGGAAGCACGCGTCTGCAATGTTATCGTGTAACAAAACAAACAAATAATGTTGAAGAAGATTGTTTATTGACTGTGTTGTGTCGTGTTGTTGTTTTCAGGTGATTCATTATTTCGATTATCGAATGCTGTTTGTTTTCAATTCCTTTGCTATAATGGTCACTCTACTAAATACACTGGCTAATGTGTTTATGGTATTAGATTTTTTTTTTATTCCTGATTAATTGTATCGTAGGATCAGTTTAGCTTTGTAGATGTTATTGTTTGCAATATCTATGATGGGCGGAAACACTAAAGGCGGACATTTCTATTTGTACATTTGGTTTTTTGCAAAGATAATACTCGCTATTTGGCAATGAAAACTGAGAGATAGATATCCATTTTTCAATAATCACGAGGAATTTTAACACGTTTTTTTTAAATATTATCTTTATAATTATGGTTTAATGTAATCGTGTCAGAATTTATTCAACTGGCACTTATTTGAATTTTACTACATAAAAAGAACCAAAGAGGAGGACCAAAATAATGTTGTGTTTACCAAACAAGGACAACCACATTTTTTCTTTTGGCAAATATTTATAGTCTACTAAGATATTTCATGTGACATACCTACTTACCATAGAAATAATGCCCTAAATTTTGTTACTACAACTGATCTGTTTAATATATTTCTGTGTATCAAATAATAATAAATTCGGTTTTTTTTTGTTACTCTACTTTATTGGTTGTAGCTATATATGCTATCCAACACTAAAGTATTTTTTCAACTTGGACCAGTAGTTCCTGAGATTAGCGCGTTCTACCAAACAGCCTTAAAAACTCTTCAGCTTTATAACATTATCAAAGATTTATTTATACTTCCTACAAATGAAAATATGCCCGATTAGTGACAATAGACTTACTGCATTTAACATGGGGCCTAACATAGCTGTCAAAAGGTGAGATGCACCTCTGCCTACCTCTAAAGGGAAAAAGGCGTGACGCTATATTAATGTTCAAGGGCTTAAAAAACCAAGAAAATATACGTCATTGCACTAAATTGCACAGAGCGAATAAAAAAACGAAATGCAAAGTTGCTTTGGTTTTAATATTTATCTGAATTCGTTTTTTTTATTTTGCAAGTATGCCAGCAGATCAGTGACAACTTAAAATACACTCTAGGCCTCCAGCGGCTGCCTGCTCCCGCCCCCTTAGATGTTTATCGCTACGTCCTTGTCAATATTTTCATATAAAATGCTGTAGAAGCGAACTTATCATCAAATTAACAACTAATTAAAGGTTCAATAACCGTGCGTCGATTTCTCCTGTACACGTACGTTATTGCTAACGGGCACTCAGAACGCTAGTCGTAACGTGTCACAGTTCAATGCTCTAATAACTCGTGGTACATCAATCAGTTGACGCACCGAAGACCAACCCCTTTGACATAAGTGCTAATAATGTTTGACGCATACTATTAGCATGACAAGGTTCATTGGCCCTTTTATCATACTATCTACATTCATCATCATCATCATATCAGCCCAATGACGTCCACTGTTGAACATAGGCCTCACCTAATTTCCACCACAACGAGCGATTTTGTGCCGCCCGCATCCAACGGCCACCCGCAACCTTTACTCTCTACATTAATGTTATAAAATAATAATAATAAAATAATAATAAAATAATAATCATAATAAAATAATGTAATAGAGAGATTTTTGTTTCGTTTAACATTGTTAGAGGAACACAGAACCGAATTGAAAATTTATTTTAGTGTTGGATAGCATATTTATCAAGGCTATAGGCTATTTAACATCATGCTAAGACCGATAGGAGCTGAGTAGTGTCCAAATAAAGAGCCACTAGTGTGAAGGCCCGTACGTTTAGGATGATATTTAGTTTTTTATAGCATTGAGATTTGCTTTCTTGTGAATAGCGGTATTATCAAACATCAATATGGATCAGCCACATCTTAAACACTTGATAAGGCTACCATAAGCTACTAAAATAGACCTTACATTAGACGTATAATTTTTCGTTCACTATACATATCACCCACAGGTCAAGTAGAAAGACAATAGCTAAAGGCCCATAGTTAAAAGTTAATCTATAGATCGATTTGGTAGTTAATAAACCGATCGATACTGTTAGAAAACATCACATCATTTCGCAAACACAGCATACAATTAAAACAATACAAACTTCCTACCGATATCGAAAGCGTTAGTTTCCATCGAAAATCTGAACATCATTAATATTAATTAGGTAATTTATTTGTAGTATGACGCATTGTTGGATGTAATAACTGCCTTAGTAGTGCAGTCGAGAATGCGACTGCCGTGCAAGAGGTCCCGGTTTCGATTCCCGGGTTGGGTAAAAATGGTATGGGGTACTTTTATCACGAATTTTTTTTTGTACCACGACGGTGGCAGACTGTCATACGGTCCGCCTGATGGTAAGAGGTTACCGTAGCCTATGGGCGCCTGCAATACCAGGGGCATTACGAGCGCGTTGCCGACCCTTATGAAACCAAATGTGGCGCAAAATTGGCGTGACGCTGACGTGATCATTATGTATGTAGACGTCGCGCGGGATTTCGCTCCTATCGTTCTTTATTTAGCCACTGTTTGGTTCCTATTGGCCGTAGAGTGATGATATGTAACCTATAACCTTCTTTGATAAATGGGCTATCCAACAATAAAATAATTTTTCAAATCGGACCAATAGTTCCTGAGATCCTAGCGTTGAAAACAAACGAACTTTAAGGCTTTATAATATTAGTATAGATATAGATAGATATGTATAAGTATAGATTTAATAGACGGCCGCGGTGCTCAGTCACTTGTGACGTTGTTACTGTATGGATACCGCTACGTATTATAGGTTATTTGACGCCTAGCGTACTCTTGTGCCCGTTAAACGCAACTAACTTGTTATTATTGTCACATGGTTCCCGGAGGCTAAGCTTCAGTGGTTCCCAAGCTATGTACTCCGAAGTATACATTAAATCAGACATTAGTTTCATTTGAGAGCATTTACGTATAGGTAAGTAGCAGTACCGGGCGGATTCTACGTCTATGGGTGTCATAGACATAGAATCCGTGAACGTGTTGTTTATAGATGTATTAGTCATAGTTCATATTGACAAATTCTAAATTTTGTTAGTACTTAATAAGACTTTTGGAACTTGACTATAATTAAGGTGCGGTGATGAAACCATTTAAAAATTATTCCATTTAAGTCACCTAATCTTTGAAGTATTCATTTATAAAACAAAATAAATGTTCTTTGTAGCTTTGGAAATAAAGGTCCTTCTCTCGCTAGCAAAGTAATTCCCAAGAAGTTAATAGTCCAACAACACTAACTGGCTTAAATTATTTGATGATCTGATTTGTATGAAAAATATGTTTTCCAAAATTCTAAGTGAAAGCCCTTTTGATGTTGCCTACCTCTTGTTTATTTTGATTAGACATCAAGGCAAGGGTTTCAGTTTCTTCCGTAATTGTTTACAGTGCATTACATAAATACATTTCCAACCTTCGCATTTACTTCTAACCTTTTGGTAAATATGCACCTATATTTTCATAAAATAATAATTTAAAAAATAATAGTATAAATTGACATTTAACACTGAACAAAGGAATGAACTTAATGGTATTTGAATTCACAATAGTGTGTAGGGTTAGGTCACACAATGATAAAATATCAAGCGACGATCTTCGAACTTCAGGTTAGGCTTGAATTATAATAATAATACGTTACGAAACAATCACCTACCTACACATAGATCAAGGACTCAGTTCGTCATTACTGATGTTACAATGTGAACGATTACAATAATTTGTAGGCTCTTGTCTTTGTCATTACTCATTATTTAAACACCGTTCTTTATATAAATGGTAGGTACAGATGCTTCTCTAACAGTTTTGTAATCAAAGCTCCCATGTCCTAATATTAGAAACGAACAAGATATTGATCTACACATCTTAATCAATTTGCGATCGTTTTTCTGCTCTCATTTTGCAACACCGACATGTACACTTCGTGGATGGAATACAAAGTCTCATTAGAGGTTTGACTTAGTGATTAGATGTCGATTTATGATAGTGATCTGGTTGTAGCTGTACTTATTGTTGTACTATAACGTAAATTACCAGAAATAAGTCTTTGGAAATAACTTAAACTAAAAAAAATGCAATACTTGTGAAACTATGGGCAAAACAGCTGGCAAAATGTTCCACATATGCCTAACCCTTCGGGGAAAAAGGCGTGACGCTATGCTTTTGATATAATAATATTATAATTATATAATTATTGATATAAATACTGTAGGACCTTCTACGGCGTAAATAGTGAACCTTTGGGTAAGCAAGATTACTTAAGTAACAGAAATGTATCCAATGAAATGACCACAAAGTTGCCGTCACCATCTTTGTCATTTACATAATATTTCTGAGAGATGAAACAATTTCGCGTTAGTGCATCAGGAAATACGAGTTGTAATAGACGAACTGAGTTATCAGTGCATCTGTATTCTGTACCATTAACGGCACATCAGTTGCATAAAGTACCGCGCTGGTTGCACAATCGCAGCAATTCACTCTCGTTGCGTGTCCCGCGAGACCGCCATTGTCGCGCACGCGCTTTACTGAGAACGTTCCCGCGTAAAGAGGGCAAAAAGCGCGGGAACTACGCCCAAACAATAATGGCCGACATAACGCTACAAATGTTATCTGTGCTATAGTTGGTATGTGGTACATGCCGTTTACAACATAGCGAATGTTCTCATTGCTTGTGTTTCTACTCGTATTCAAATTCATTATATAAACTCATTTACGTACGAATTATTGTATTATTTACAAAATGTATTGCTTTCATTCAAACAATAAATTGTTAGGTAGAATTGTTTGCCAAATGCTTACTTGACTGAGGACCCTCGTTTTAATAAATATACAATGACAAACATAGTTGACAAATTTTGATCCGGTTGTTATGTGCATATGCCAATTAAACAGCTAAGGAATTCTGTTGTTTATAAGTGCAACAAATAAACAAACAAACAGCATTCGTACTATGTACCTCCATTCATCATAACAGTCACAGTGCAGTTCTGTTGACACCTGGTCTTTGACAATGCAACATCTGCATTAAAGTAAAGTTTTATTGTAGTGATCAACAAAAAATGACAATGATTGTGGAAATACAAAAATAATTTTATATGAAATTTTGTAATATAAGTATTGGTACAAAATGGTGAATGGAAACTATGTGTTCAACGGTGACAGGCCGCCCTCGGATTCAGCGATAGTAGACGATCACGTCCTCCCTAAACATGATAGAAAACCCAAGCGCAAAATTAATAGAACAGCTAATGAGTTGCAAAGTAGTTTGAATCTAGCTCAGTTGGACAATGACACAGACTCAGTTAAATATGAGAAGAAAATTATGGAACCGAGATTACTGCGCTTTGTGCCAACGACAGAAGTTGAAGAGAATTATGTTACTGAACAATTTGAAACTTATGATTTGAAACCTGCTGAAGAACGGCCGAGGAGACATACATTCGCGAAGAAGCCTAAGAATCCAGCAGACGGTTCTGTGAACTATGGATACTCTGCTTATTCACGATCAAGTAGTCCATGTAGCTCGCCTACTGCTAACTTACCGACGATAGCCGAGCATGGGGAGCAGTACCACTCGTATAATAGCCGTTCTTTAACCAACCCCAATCTTATGACCGGCTACGACACCAAGCTGGACAAGTATTTCTCCAAGCCAAGGGAAGTGAAAACATTCGCAGCTAAGGTAATCTACACTGTAAGTCTACTCCCATCACTGGGTGTTATTTGATATTGTCAATTGTCTCTAAGTGTTTTTAACAATTTTTAGGGGTTCCATACCTCAAAAGAACAAAACGAAACCCTTATAGGATCACTCCGTTGTCCGTCTGTCTGTCTGTCGAGAATATTTTTTGCTGAAAGCTGAAATTAATATCATATACGACGCGAGTCTGCAAACCCTCTCCCCTAAAAAAAAAAATCAAAATTCTAAGTTAACGCAATCGAAAGATACAGCCGTTTATGCTCCATTTTTGACGATTTATCTTGACGATCAAAAAGTTAAAACCTATAGGGTACTTACCGTTGACCTAGAGTCATGAAATTTGGCACGATTTGGCACGAAACGAATTGCGAATACAAAATAATTTGAACGTACCTATATCATTTGTGTATAGGTATCACCACAGAACAGAGATAGGACTAGGACATAGTTCTGTGGGTACTACTATTAGATTCAGTTAATTTTTATTAGGTATATAAAAGTCACAAGAATTACGAATGATATCGTGAGAATAAATCTGTAAACCCATTTGATAGGTACGATGAAACGAAACGGATTTCTAATAATTATATAAAGTTCTGAAATCTTTTAATTTACGTAACTAGATAGATAAATAATCTAGATAAATTTTATGAAATGAGAAGTTTATAATGCCTGATATGGTATGATATCTGTATTTCTTTTATATATATGTATATATACATATAAATAAAAAAAGTGGATACATTTTTAAAACCAGGATAAATCTTAGCTCTTACCACAAATTCAAAATAAATAAACGTATGCTTCTTTGAAGAGGTGTGAAGTGTGTGAAGAGAAATATCTTTTTAATATTTTTGATGCGCTACCATATAATCTTTACAGATTATTATAATTTTATTTCTAATAAATTTAGTCAACTTTCGACAGGTAACTTATGTTAGAATGTTGAATTAAATCTATGGTGATTGGGACGATGATTGCATAAAAACTATAATATTAAATAAGAAAAAAACACCTTACAAAATACCTTATACTTATTAATATTAAGAAGTATATGTCTAGCATTGGATCGTCATGGGCTAATGATGATGATATCTAAGAATTTTCCTAATTTAGTAAGATTTTAATCAAAGATAATAGATTCAAATCAACCTGTACATTTAGCTAAACATTTCTAGAATAACATATATTAATGTATCTACACACCTAAAAGGAATTAGCCTTGCCTAATGAGTAGTTACGATAAATACATGTAAAGCCGGTTAATTGAATGAACCGACGACTATTTACTAGAACTAATATCTAAAGTCCCGTATACAACTGTAGTGTGATAACGTGTTGCAATAAGATAAGATTTATTATTAATAATTATTATTATTAGTCTAGTCTCTCTAGACTCTTGGTCTAGAGAGACTAGATTAATAATAATAATTAACCAAACAGAGATGTACGTATTTCAACAATAAATTGTGCGCGCATTGAAATTCTATTGTTTGTTGAAACGCATATCTGGTCTTCACTTTGATGGACTTCGGGGAATGTTTAATAGTATTGTTCAATCCATAGAACAGAGACAGGTTTTTTAGAGGGATCAATCAAATCAATTTATTTGCTTAAATTATTTATAAACACATTTTGTGCAAGATAGAACATGCAAATATAATACATTACGCAATGTACATTATGCAAATATAATATATCTAATAATAAAAAGCAGAAGAGCTTGTTTGTTTTTTTTTGAGCATTGAACGCTAGGATCTTAGGAACTACTGTTGCCATTTGAAAAGTTCTCTTAGTGCGTGTTTCTTTTTGTGTATTTGGTTAGCAGCCAATGGGCTGCTCTATAAATGTATCGAGGTTATAGGCTATATAGCAACCCTCTACGGCCAATAGTAGCTGAGCAGTGCCGTTACAAAGAACGACGGGAGCGAAGCCCCTCGTGACTTCTAATCAGCTATAGTTACCTACATATAAACTACATAATACAACTTCACAATAGTTTAGTTATAAAATGATAATAATAATTCAATAAGAAATAAATCAATATCTTGGTTTTACCCGCTATTTCATGTGGCCTATTCGCCAATTTTGGGTTTAAAACACCTCAACGCAAGTTTCAGGGAATATAAAATAATTATGTTGACATGTGTATAAGGTCCGTAAGCATGCCGCAATTTCTAAGGTGGTTGCTCATAAACTAATTATGATAGCGATACTTAATCGCGCTGAAACTGGAACATATGTGCAAGTCTAGATATTAGGTGTATTACGAACTAATACGTTCCGCATTGCTAACTGTTACTTCTGATAACAAACTCGCTCTTTCAGTTTTATCTTATTTGATAAATTGTGTCGATTAATTTACATTACTACCTAATGATTTATAAATGATTCTGGCTCATCGCATTGCTCCCGGATCGTAAACTTTTTTACAGACAGTTTTATTAATGACGTATTTACAGCTTATGTTATTAAGTGTTAGAAAATAGTTCTGTATATAAAATTATAAACTTATTACTATAAAATTGTTTTCTATATCCATTTATTTTTTTAACATTATGTTTTTATCTTTAAAGAAACTGATTGGCCGAGAATATTCCGACAGCTCAGAATCAGGCGGCTGGTCCGTTTGAAAAATTATTTTAGTGTTGGATAGTCCATTTATCAAAGAAGGTTATAGGCTATATAACATTACGCTACGACCAAAAGGAGCTGAGCAGTGGCCAAAAAAAGTACGACGGGAGCGAAGCCCCGCGCGACTTTTAGTTATTTATAAAGAATATTGCAATTATAGAATACCCTATTTAGATATTTTTGGAACGGGTACATGGTTTTACAGAGTTAATTATTATTATATAAAAATATTAATGTTCCTCCAGGATATTAAATCTTATGTTGATTTACATAACCTACACAATTGTCAATACTAATTACATCTTTTGCAATAATCTATTAAAAACTTTAAAATCCTGTTTTCATCAAAAAGAACTCTTAAAAGCTAAAGGTAATCCAAAAGCAACCTGGGATATCGTAAAGTCAGTCAGTTACAAGAACACTTCATCACCAAGCAATTCAGGAGAACTCCTCAATATATGTCACAACCCGAATTCCTCAGTCAACGCTATTAACAATTACTTTGCGAATGTAGGCCCTGATCTTGCACGACATGTTGTGCAATGTGGCAGCTATTCAAACCTAGAATTTAATCAAGTTATCAATCCTCTAGGTAACTCGTTCGTCTTACTTGAAACAAATTGTTCAGAAATAGACAGTGTAATTGCGGAACTGAAATATAACTGTGCAGTTGGCCATGATGGAATACCAGCCTCTGTTATTAAAGCTGCAAAACACGTACTTACCCCAGCTATCACTCATGTCTGTAATCTGTGTATCACAAAAGGCATTTTCCCAGACATATTTAAAAAAGCGTTAGTCACCCCTGTGTTTAAGGGTGGGCATGGAGACCGTGTCGAGAACTACAGGCCTATATCGGTACTTACTACGTTCTCCAAGTTATTAGAGAAGATCCTTAATAAAAGATTACTTAGCTATCTAGATCAAAATAACATTATTGCCCCTAATCAATTTGGTTTTAGGAGAGGAATATCAACAGAGGATGCTGTTCTTGAGTTGACAAACCAAGTTGCTAAGAACCTTGATACCAAGACCAAAACTATAGGTATATTCCTCGATCTAGCTAAAGCCTTCGACACGGTATCTACCTCCATTCTTCTACGAGGGCTAGAAGATATAGGAATAAGAGATCTCAGCCTAAGCCTTTTTCGTGATTATCTAACGAATCGTAACCAACGAGTTAAGGTGGATAATTACATCAGTGATGACATTAATCTAACATTTGGGGTACCCCAAGGTAGTGTGATAGGGCCTACCCTTTTTCTTCTATATGTTAATAGACTGTGCCAGTTGTCAATTCCAAATTGTAAAATTTTTGTATATGCTGACGATACTGCGCTTATTATAAGTGGAGATACATGGGAACAAGCTCACTGTGCAGCCGAACATGCGCTTAGGCTAATTATGAACTGGCTCTCCCTAAATAAGCTAACCCTAAATATCTCAAAAACCCATTACATCCCCTTCTCAGCGAATTCTGCTACACAGCCAACTATACCAGACATACGAGCCCATAGTTGCTATCCTACACATATTTCTTGTAGCTGTTCTACTATACATCGAAGTTCCTACGTAAAATATTTAGGTGTATATATTGATAGCACACTGAGTTGGCAGAAGCATATTGAGGTAACAGTATCACGGACCCGTAAGCTAATGTTCCCTATGAAAAAATTAAGATACGTAGTAGGTGAGCCACTGCTAAAAACTATTTACTTTGCTCTAGCACAGTCCATCCTCACCTACTGCATATCTGTTTGGGGCGGAACGTTTAAAACGTATATGCTTCGTCTTGAAAGAGCACAAAGAGGTGTCTTAAAAGTCATGCTTCACAGACCGATCTATTATCCAACGACACAACTTTACAAAGATACAACTGTGCTCACTGTTCGACAACTCTGTGTGCTTAACATGGTCTTGAGAAAGCACGCATCATTGACTTACGACCCAAATTTACACAAGCACAAACGCCGTAAACATGTTATATGTCCACCTGTCGCCACCAAAACAGCCCTGGCTAGTCGAAGCTATTCGAGTTTGAGCAACAGCCTCTATAACACCATCAATAAAGTTTGTGATATATACCCCCTTCCTAAAGCAAAATGTAAAACTGTAGTCAAAAATTACCTGCAAAACTTAACCTACGAAGAGACAGAAAAACTATTTCAAAAGAATCTAGTATCAGTGGTTCTAAAGCATCCTACCTTACAATAACACATACAAACACACCCACACACATCATTCATAACACACACACACACACACATAATACACACACACACATACACACACAATACTCAAGTTTTCTTTATCATTGTTTATTTTTATTAATTTTTATTTTTTTTCTCTTTTTGTTATTAATTTGCTTAGTATTGCACTACATTTTGTAGATCCTAATTAAATTGAAATCACCTTGTCAACCCTAAAATGACTATTGTCATATAAATTTGTAAGAGGAAGGCGCCAGTGTCTGTAACACAGTTTATACTAGCATAGACACTGACGTTCACTCTATCTCAAAGAAGTACATAGCATTGTCTCTCATTATGTATATATTGTATTGAGATGGATAAATTGTATGTGGCTTTTTGAAATAAAGAATTATTATTATTATTATTATTATTATCTTGACAATGAAGCGATTCATTAAGTATGAATATAATAATTTAATTAAAAAATAATTATACTTTAAAAGAGCAACGTGACATCTCATAAAAACGTTTTTTTTAATTATTTGATATTTAAAACCGCGATGTCGAATTTTATTTTCTACAAAAACGCGGCATTTAGTCATTCACTTTCCTTCTAAGTAAAATTATTAATATTTTAGAATTTATCAACGCTTAAATGTTTAAAATTGTTCTTCTGTAAAGTTGAGGTTTAAAACATATCACGTTGTTCTTGTAAAGAGGCGAATTATAATTAATCAATCACCAATTACAAATTACTATTAATACAATCACAGAAGCTTAATAATAATGTGACCAACTTATTAAACTCAAGAGAGACGCGTGATTCATCGACATAATGTCTTCGCTATTTAATCTTACACAGTTGTTGATTCGTTAACATTTTTCGTGTAATATATTGCGACAATATACAATTAAAGAACTTAACGATTCAACACCACGTAGATCCGACATTTATCTCACAATCAAGATTATAAGCCACCAATTTACTATCGAAGAAAAAATTAATGAGCGTCATAATTGGAAATATAAAACGAATGACCTAGATAAACAGAAACGGTCATTTTATGGGCATTGTGAGAGCTTGTTGGTTTTATTGATACTTCTGAGTGTTTTTATTATCCAAGTGTAAGAACATGTGTGGCTCTGGCATGCCCAGCAGAACAGGATCTCATTTCTAAGAGTTATGAAGTATTCTGCATAACATCTCATTAAAGACATATTTTCCTTAGGAATTACAACAGTCGATGTTATTGTTTTCCTCGAACGCAAAAACTCAGACAGCTGGCATAACATATCGCATATTTGTGACGATTCCAGACTAATATTTTTTTTAAATTTAGTATTCAGTTGCTTCCCGTATTTTTTCTTAAGAAACAAATAAATTGTATTAAGTGTGTCATCAGTAGTTAATAGGCCATAGGACTTGACAATACCACCAGTATCCCTATATACTCTCTCTTTTATATATATGTAAAAATAATTTGAGGCGCTCGTAGCATTGTGGTACTGAGATGTTCGATAATTATGATCATCGAGGTTAAGCAACACTCAGCAAGGTCAGTCCATGATGGGTGACCGTTTGTGGCAATTTCATTCTCGTGCGTCTTCGTGCTTCGGAAGGCACGTAAAGCCGTTGGTCCAGGTTACCACTTAATGTGGTAGTCGTTAAGTCAAGTTGGAAGCCTTCTGGACGACTCGATAAATTTCAACACCAGGATCTGCCTTGTTCTATGTTAGTTGACAATAAATAATGAATTTTACCCAAGAAAGCATTAAATCGCATGCATGCAATAGTATAACCACATTCGACACTACCTATTAGTGTAAATAAAATAATTACACGCAGATTAACATTTTTCTTTGGCAATAAAATATTAATTAACGCTACATTGCTTATCTTTATTGGCTCGCTTCATTAATACTAAGTCCGGTAGCGGTATTGCGTTATACCGATCACATAAACCTTATGATTGAATATCTATAACGATATTCAAACAGTCTGACAGTTAATAAGACATTTGTATGGATTAAGATGATACTACACCGCAGGGGATACACTATTACACGATCGAACATTAGATTAAACTGGTTTACCAATAGAGTGTAATTTACTGTAGAGGTGCTCTAATGCAGAAACATCTATTAACTATTCCCTAAATGGTTTAACATTTACTAACGGAATTAATTCAGTATAAGTTTCAAGCACAACTATTGCTCATAGAGACGTGACATCACAAAGCTTAGACTGGATCAGTTTTATATCCTCGTAGTGACGGATTAAGAATACAGTATGTCAGTTCTCCATTTCAAGCCGTAGGTGTCGTAAAAGACGACTAAGGGACTTTTAAGCAGACAAAACACTGTGAGAAAAGGAAAATTCGAAACAAATAGTCTAAGATCTCATTAAGGAATATATACCCTCATCTGTTATTTGATAGTGATATGAAATAAATTATAGATAATATTCACATTGTCTTATTGCAAATAGGTTGCCCAGTTAAATCGCGCCCGGATAATATTTTATTCCTAATTTCCCTGGGTTCCCATACTTACCCAAAAATTTTTTTTCATCAAACCCATACGTGTGGGGATAGGTCTATGGATAGGTCTTCAAAAATGATATTGAGGTTTCTAGGTTCATTTTTTTTTAAACTGAATAGTTTGCGCAGTAGACACTTCCAAAGTGGTAACATGTATGTTGTGGAAATATCTTCAACAAAAAACTTTGCGCGCGATATTAATATTATCCGGGCGCGATTTAACTAGGCAACCTATTTGCAATAAGTCAATGTGAATATTATCAATCATTTATTTCTTATCACAAATAAATAACAGATAAGGGTATATATTCCTTAATGAGATCTTAGACTATTTGTTTCGAATTTTCCTTTTCTCACAGTGTTTTGTCTGCTTAAAAGTCCCTGGAAGAGACCAGTGTCCAGCAGTGGGACGTTTATAAGTTGAAATTATGGATCAGTTTTAATACCATAAAGTCTAGAATTACAGTGGCCAAGTGGAAATTTATACAAAATCTGCATTCTTGCGCCGCGGTGCTAGGTTTGTTTCTGGTGTTGGGCAAAAATGGTATTGGGTTTTTCTGGCATGAAAGTCTAATAAGCTAATAAGCTCGTAATTTGGAAACGTGCCTGGTTGATGGCAATAGGCTAGACGGACGGACGTAGATGACGAAACTGTGGGTTCTGTTGTTGCCATTTTTGCTACGGAACTCTAAAAAGAAGTCACTGTTGCATTATTCAAAATGCATTCAGTTGCAATAATTTATTACCGTAAAATTTAAAATACCCATAAATCAGAATCGAATTACAATCGATTAGATGAATTTAAATATCGCCCACATTCCAAAGCGTTCTTTATGGAATTAACGATAGATAAATAAATCTGTAGCCCATAGATATACATATTATAATGCACGCAGTGTCATCTATAGTCGCTTCCGATCTTTCTCGAGTTTCGATATATTGTGCCTATTACAAATAAATAACTTTCTAAATCGTAATATTAGATAATAAGTTGAAACTTTGTTCGTCGATGTCGTATTTATCACCGTATACGATTATGGCTTAATTTGTTCATTGTTATACTTATTAAACGTAACTTCAAAGTATTGATGTATTTTTGGCAATTATTTTGATTACCTATTTTTTGATGCAAGGTTTTTTTTTAATTTTAAATCAAAGCTAACCAATCGATTCTTAATCGATAACATGCGCCCAGAAAATCGAATAATTTCCATGACCTTACAAGACCTACAACTACCTACCTACCTTACTGTAAAAAGACAATAAAATTTGTTTAATAGCTAGAAGTATCATGTAATACTCGTACACCAAGATGAGCACAATACGTGTTTTGTTTTGAATAAATATTGCATATAATTCGTTCAAAGCGTAGGTGTATTGACTGTTATGGTTATATACGTATCTTTTAAATTTTTATTGTAATCGTTTCTAGTGGTATTTGGTACAGCTATTAAGTCATTATAACTAATAGCTTGCATATGTAACGACGTTGCGAATTTATCTTTGTCTCTACTTACATGGCTATTGTTTAAAGTTATGAGATAATTTAAAAATACATTGTACGTCTATATTTGTTGTCTATGTAATATATTACACGTTTTATTTTATGTGGCAATAAAATCTTTTCTTTTAATGTATTCTTTTTTTAAATTTGATTCCGCATTCTTGGCCATCATAAAATCAGAAAACTATTAGCTCGTGCGAAAAATAAATTCGTTTTAATTTGATTCATTGACTTTTACGCCAGCATTTTTAGAATGTAATAATACTGGCAATTTTAATTTGCCACTTCTTTATACATATATTCATAAATGATGGTACGATGTATACCTATTAAAATTAAATACATATGTTTAACCAGTAGTAATGTAAAATATTCTTCCTATCTTTGTGAAATTTAACATAGAGATGGTCTTAAACCTGGATAAGGACATAGGCTACTTTTTTTTAACTTAACTGGTTAACCTCAGGCCAAAGGTACCTTATGTAATATATTTTTTTTCATTGTTGACAGGGTTCACACCCGGACAGCTTGTACCGAGTGGCAGCTGAAAGCAATTCTAAGGGCAACACATTTACACGCGTGTTACGTATTCTGCGATGGCCTCTCGCACTCGTCTCTGTTTGCATCGCACTTGCTGTCTTCGTATACTTCCTCATGCCTGGTAAGTTCAACATTTGTTTATCACCTAAGGATTAAAACGGTTAGGCCGTGTTTCACCTCTAGCAGATAATTGCCTGATAAATTATCTGAGACTTAAGTTATAGATTTTATATCCTATTAATATTATTAAACCGAATGTTAGGACAGATGAATGGATGAATGGATAGATGTTTGTTACTCAATCACGCCAAAATAGCTGAAAGGATCTGCATGAAATTCAATTTATTCTGAAATAGCACATAGGCTTCTTTTTACTGACATACCACGTGGATAGAGCCACGGACGGAATTATGTAAAATACTTATGTCAAAAAAAATTCAACTTAGTTTCGTATAGTGATCAGACACATATCTGTCGGTAGAGAAACAGGGCCTAAGTTTTAATAAAGTTTCCATTGTTTCCTGTTTTATAATCAAATAAGACGTGGCCAGGTTTAAAAAAATACTGATTGAATTTGAGGCGAGCATAGTTATAGTTAGTTTTCCCAATCTCATGACATTAACGTTTATAAAGGTTTATTACTGACAATTTTGAATTATTAAAATCAAAGTGATAAACAATATGCGAAAACAGGCATTAAAATAGGCATGTTCTTATCTTTGACAATTTCTTTAGCTTCAAAGCTGAAAGGCCAACACAGCTTTAAAATAGAAGAACAAAATCATAGACGAAATATGCTTCAATTTTGCTACGTTGAAAGAAATAGATTTTCAAAGTTTTGTACTTTTATAAAAAGTCAATCGTTGTATAATGCAATAAAATGTATAAAGAGCGTATTGCGATAACAGTTGCTTATAAACAATGGTGATGACATATCTTATTTATAAATGACTTAGATCTTATCACAATATCTATGTTTTGTTCCTTTTGGTACCGGTACCTATACCTTTCTATACCTTTCACCTGTTTACCTATTTACCATTAAAACCATTCTCCTTTTACCTTTCATAATGATTATAGGTTGCAGTCTTGAGTGCCAGTGCATTGTTTATCCCAATTACTACTTAACTACGCGTAAATAGTATGCAAAACAGAGTACACAGGTTTCAAATTATCGACTGACAAATCCAAAACAACACTATAATAATAATTTGTAAAAATATTTTTTTTCAAATATGAAATAAAGTTAAACCAATTAAGTAGGTAATATTAGCATTCCAAAGAATTAATTATTGTTCCAATTTTATTAAATTAACATTCGTTCACCTGATTGATGACAACGAATTATTCAAAAGACTCATTATCAATCAACAAATAGATTGACATAACGATTAAATTGTAAATTAAGCGCATTTTTATGCAACAGACAATCGTCTCGTATCAAAATTGATTAGAGCTCTATAAGGAACAGAATTCCGGTCCGTAGTAGTTATTCTCTCAGTATGTTCATATATGGTGGACACAAGGCTTTGTCGAATCGGTCTCGTCGCGAACTTTCAATTTCCCAAACATAATGCCCCAATATTGAGCTTTGCATCATAGCTAACATATTTGTATCGTGGGTACCGTATGAAATCTGTTATTACGTTGATCATTTTGTACGGTATAAGTATAATATCTACTCAATATTGGTAACCAATTCCGACACATAAATGAACTAAGTGACTAGATGGGGTTCTTCAAAAGGGGAATAAACAGGTGTATGAAGAGTTAGCAACGCGCTCGTGTTATGGGTTACGGATTTACTATACGTCAGTTTGCTACGCGTCGTTTAACAAAAAGGATATTTATACCTAAGTTTTAACGAGTTCCTCCAGTTACTACATTTGATATCCTGGAGGCATATAAACCTTGTCCTAACAGAATTAAAGACTATAATACCAGCAAGGGATTAGATTTAGAGATCCAACCGGAATAACTCGATTTTACGTGCAACAAGTTAATTTAAAGTAATCTGGAAAGGAAGAAATTCTCTGATTTTATTCGATGTGCAGACTCATTATTGCGTGTCATATAAAATGTTAGCCTTCATTATCTCAAACTGCGAACTACCTGTTGTATAAAATAAACTTAAGATATATGCATATGACCTTTCTCCGTATTAAAAAATGCTCCTTTAAAAATCTTATCTGAGATCTCTCGTACGGTTTGGAAAAATTTGCTTAAATTAACTCTGAGTTTCGCTAATTTCTGTGTTTCTCTTATAATATATTTTTCCATTTAGTTGTCATGTGGTCATAATGTATTATGTACCTAGTTCTAAATACAAAATAATGTCTCTACTAAAGAAGGAAAGGACCCTATAACTTCACATTTATAATCATGAGAGGCTTTTCGATTTTTTTCCAAACATAGTATGATTAATCAGCAGCCGATGGAACCTAAAATAAAACGTTAATATTCCATGTAGATATTTGACATAATGTCTGTTATATCAGACGCTATTCAACATTCTCGATCGAAAGTCGTTATTATAATGTGATAGAAGCGTCTATTCACGTTTGGGCGGAGCGAGGACCGAAGTCGGCACGAGCGATGTCAGAGGTTAAGCTTACACGTAACGTAGCCCGATGAATAGCGGCCGCGGGGCCCCACCATCTAGTAAAATATAGACCGCCGAAATGTATTATACTTCGTTATATCGACACTCTACTGTAATACATCGACTGCCTCAATGGCGAACCGAGATGATTGTGAGTGACTGAGGCATTAGACGTCCCGGGTTCCATCCCCGAGTTGGGCAAATTAGTACTGAACTCGCCTCCATTACATGATCAAACCTGGGTGCCGAACGTGTATGATACACCTCTGCCTAGGCGTTCAGTGAAAAAGGTGTTTTGTAAATTGTGATTATGTTTGTGATATATCAATATCAATCCATCAACGATAAGCCATTTTGCATCAAATATTTTATAAATTTAATTTTACCTACACCTACGTAATAGATTTTTATTAGTTTCCAAGCATTAACGTAATTGAATTCTAGTTTAGACTTCAATCGCGCACTTCATCAACAGATTCTTTCATAAGTTCATTTAATCAACACTTTTGACTGAATCATCGAAATGACCTGATCTAAAAATAACTGACAATAAAATTTGCATATAGAAAGTTTATAATTCCCTTTTCTTTATTTTTTGCATTAAACACAAGAAGATTGTCCTAAAGACGGAAGCTGGAACATCGTAAAGATTTTTAAAGCAATTAAAGTTATTTTCATGCGCAAATTGTGCTTTGATAAGAGAGACTCGAAACTTTTGATCTCTTCATAAATATTCAGAAACTTTCACATGTTACACACGAAGGGATTTTTAATAACAGATTGTAAATGGTAAAGTAAAATCGTGGTGAGCAATAATTTGATTGCGTGGGGTGCATGCAAGGCGCGTGGCGGCCGCGGCGTTCGGCGCGGCCAGCGGTCATGTCGTGTGACCGGATGCGTCCGACACTCTTTGTTACTCTCATATTATATTTTTATTTGCCAAGGACCCGTAAAAACGAAAGTCGACCTCGCACATACTCTCTTACACCCATAAAGGATGTAGGCGAAGTTATTCTTATTACTTGCTCCACTTTTTCACATTTCTTTTTCTTTTTGAACGATAGAATTGATACGTTGCCATCGTGCAATTTACATAACATGTCATAAGTTATATCGCGATGAAAGCGCATAATGGACGTCAATCTTATCTATGATGCAGGATGAAATAATAATATATTAATAATTTAATAAGATATGCATACCTTACCATGTTTGGTACATTCTAATCGTGGATGCTCATCACGTTTTATAAATATTTACTGATTATTTATTACACAATATACTGTCGTACGTCGTATATTTTTTTGCATAATGAGCATCATTAGTGTAGTCTATAACAATAGGTGGTAATAAAATATTGTGAGGATACATGACGAAGAAACATCTTAAAGTGAACCTATAATATGACCTTTCGACCTAACTTTCTTTATCTATAGCTTTTAGCTTTTCATCTTCCGTGTGTTATGTGAATTTGAATATAAACAAATGAATGTATTGTTGCCAAAACTTTACCGGCAAATCAAGCATGGTTGGTTTTAATCGTCGACTAAATTTAAAACGAATTAAATAAATGAATGGAATTGAAGGCTGCATACATCAGTTGATGTGTAAATTATTACTCATTGTCATACAATTCAATATTCCACACATCATTTAAAAACAATCAAACACTTGACCCATGACCACGTGTCAAGGTATTTATCAATACTTATAATATAAAGCTTGATATATTCGAATGATTACAAAATAACCTAAAAGCCATGAATTAAAGGTGTTTTAGTGCTAAGAAATATAATTTCAACATATATTATAATTTTACGTCCTGTGTGCCATAAATTTTAAAACAACTCAGTATAGTATTAAGCCGTGAGCATTGTATCACAGAATCTTTTTGTGCAGAAGTAGATACTATTATTGATGATGATATGATACTATTATATGTTTACAGTACCCGCGTCCCATGGACTCATAAACGTACATTTCATTTCTTAATACGACCAATATAAAGAGTACATAAATACATACACGTCATCATTATCATCATCTCGGCCTATTTCAGTCCACTGCTTTACATAGACCTCTCTAAACACGCGCCATAACACTCGGTCCTCCGCCTTCCGCACGTAATATAATAATTATATACATACAATAATATATAACATATAATAATACAACAATAATATATATACGTTATACATACACGTATATAGGTAAATTATAAGGGCGCTTTCTCAGATATATGCTAATTATAATAAAACATTGAGAATTCAGATCGAATGAAAGAATTCAGATATAAGACATCAATTTACAGTTTGACCCTTCGTCATAAGCCTAATAAAGGCCATGTATAATTGGTGTAATAATCTTGTCACTCAAATTCATAGGCCACAAGCGATACTAGGTATACTTAATTAATAAATTATTGTAATTATATGGAGCAATTTAGTACCCGTACAAACCGCAGGTGATGTTGTTTCTGTGAGGTGTGGTGGCCTGTTTTGAAATGTCTATTTCATATCTAATCACTGAATTATAATGATGTTTGTGGTAAGTAGCTGCTATAAAGTGCGACGTGCAACTAACCACTTTTCTAGCAAACCATGTGATTGTGCATTGGAAATAATTCTCCACTGTATTTTAGCTGATATATATATTTTAACTGAATGGTTCTTCTTCTGCACTGTTCATAACTGAAGGTCTGGTATGTTTTGAAAGGCATGCATTTCATTTAATGATAAGCTTTTCCACTCTCGTCTCTTGCTCACTGAGTTAGCTAGATAGAAAAAAAGCAATGGTGGCCAAAGGTAAGTGACCGGCATGCAAATCATGTGGTTCGAGTTCGATTCCGATCGGCGGCAGTACCAATGTGGATTTCACTTTGTGGAATTTATATGTACTTGTCATCTGCTAACGGTGTAGAAAAACATCGTGAGGAAACACACATACCCTAGAAGAAATTCTAAGCGTATGTTGTTATCTGATCCACCAACCCGCACTAGGCCAGAGTGTGTGGATTATGGCCTAAACCCTCTCAACTTTCTCTAAATAGAGGAGAGGAGGCCCAAGGCCAGCAGTAGGACATAAAAGGGTTGCTGATGATGATGATGATGATGATGAAAAAGATAGTAAGCACTTTCCAAAATCATCCAAAATATTCTAATTATCAATTTTGTAGTATTTTTAAGAGTTCTGTTTATACATATTACTTCAATAAATTTTACTTTACTTTACTAAATGTAGACAGCAAATTGGTAAATTCAGAGCATTGCTATAAAAATGTTGGTAGAAGTGAAGGGTACAATGTCATAGAAGATTCATTGACTTTATTCGCAATCGACGTCCGGGGCTCATTTACTTTTACAGTTAGTGCACATGCATTAACTGCGTTTCATTTAACAGACACACCTCCCGCTGTTATGTAACGTATAATCATTTTAATTGCTTACAAAGTAGGATACTTGTAGCTTGTGCCTGTAGTCTACACTCATACATCGGTTAAGTCACACTTCTAAGAAATTATATTAAGTGTAATGTACCGAGGAACTAATCACACGGTAAACAAACCTGGCCTAGGAACACACCGTGCTTTCTTACGTGTCAGATACACGGAAGAGAGGAGCACATTAGCGTATACGAAGATGATGTAGGAAATAGTTTCCTAAGCGTTTTTGCAGGTTTCTAGGTTTAGGTATAGTTCAAATTTAACAAACTGCAGTAATTGATATTATACGTATATAATAATAATATTCTACCACATTCACACAGCGCCATCTAGTCCCAAAGTTAGCAATCATATTTGCTTGTGTTATGGGTACTAAACAACTGATATACTACTTAAATATTTTTTTTTTTGTAAATACATACATATTATAGATAAATTACACCCAGACACAGAACAAACCTTTATGCTCATCACACAAAGATTTGTCCCGGGTGGGGATCGAACCCACGACCTCCTGCTTAGCAGTCAGGGTCACTAACCACTAGACCAACAGGCCAGTCATATCTTAGATAGTTGCGTTTTTTTATTTTTTATAAACTACGTCGGTGCGGAAGTCATCTTGCATTATGATTTAGCGGAAATTCAGAACGTAATAAGTTTAATGTCGATAGTCTGAGGACATTAAATGAGACAAACACTCTACAGACATAGAGTATGTGTATTTGTATATTAAATTCACTTCTATCAACATTATAGTCAATCATCAATTATCATCATTGTTCATAATGCATCGTGTTTCTGAATATAATCTGCAAACTCATTTTTTAATTTAACGGCCGCCGTCACTGAATCTAGTCGATATCGATTCATACATCAGACAGGGTAATCGACTCCGACTAAGTCGATGCTTTCATAAAGAGTTCTAAAACAGCCACATTACTCATTTCTTGAATATGTACAGAGTGTCTTTTTCATTCAATTCAAGAACGCTTATTTATTTCATCCATTTGTATTGTAAACTTATTGGATCCTGTATCACAATGGGTTATAAGGAATCTCGAAGAATGTCGTCGAGACTCCTTTTATTCCATTATCATATATATTATAAGCTGTCAATCACCTCACATTTAATTTGTCAACTAATAATTTTATTATAAAAAAAAATTGTTTTATCGAAAAAAAAAGGGTGTTTTTATTAACTGGATCCTCTACTATGAAGTAATTTTATGTGACTATTAGTAGGCTTATCTATCTATTAATTAAAGAAGCAACTATCGTGTTTAGCATCAAACAGTCAACGGAATCTCGACGTATATTGACAGGCAAGTCCCAAGTTCTCACCTTTGACACTGAGCATCATCGAAACGGGAGCGACGAGCGTATCTAGTTACCTACTAACAACGCATTAGTTATGTATGTGTGTTGTGCAATCACGATAAGGATTAATGGTGATACTAGGCTGGTACCGGTGCGGTGGAGGAGTGCCCGAGTGCCGCACCGTGACATCTTGAACCAAGCTTTCACCTGGTCCGCTTCTTCGCTCTCGATTACGCCGCCTTTACGCCAAGACGATAGTTTGCTGCGAACTATTTGCTAGTATTGTGCGACAATGAAATTATAAGCTAGGTCAACGTACTAGTAGCGTCTAGGCCCTTATGAGACCTGAAAATAATTATAAGATTTTCCCAGAATTAATAGCAGTTTATTAAATAAAAAATCATGATTTTGCCACATGTTTTAAAAATATGTACCTATGTTATTTTATGTTTAAAAAGTTAGTACCTAAATCAGAGATTTAAAAAAAAACTGGTTTACATTCTCAGTAAAACTTATGTACATGTTATGTTATGTTATCATCATTTAGCACGTACATATACATATATTAAATCAAAACACCGCGTTTGTAAAAAATATAAATAGGTAGCTAATATTCTGCAGCAATCATTTTGCTAACTGTAGTCGCACCTTTTGGTACTTGAGTTACTCGACTCGTTACACTGTTTCCTTTTATACCCTGAACTAGACAATGTTTTACTGCAATTTATCAACACATTAGCAGGAAAAGGTAGTTTATGAAGAGCACGTATTATTAAAATATAAAACGACGGCACAGGGCGCGGTCTTCTTGATCGCGCTGCGTCTAAACGTTAAAAAGTTGTTTTTCGAATCACGGAGGTCAGCCGCGGTGAGCACTGGCTTTTGGCCGCCGTGTGCGTTAGCAGATAGGATTCCCTTTGTTCTTATAGTTCGCGGTAAAAATGATCGGCCCGCGTCACGACGCCACGACAAGGCGATTGTCGTTTGTTCTGCGCCTAAGGGTTGTGAAACTGTTCGTTTGGTACGAGTGTAATATCGTATATGTACATAACATAGGTAAGTAGGTATACAATGCAGGTGCAAGCTAATTTATTATATGCACCTGCGTCATTTAGGTATAGGTAGGTAGGTAAACATTACATTGTAAGAATAGTTGAATCAACTTTAAAGCAATTTTTAATTCAGCCAGACAGATATGAGTGAATACCTGAGTTATGAATGACACGAGCTCAAGGGCTTACTTGTAATGCTTAAGTTTCGTGTACACACGTAACTAGCTGTTGCCCAGGGCTTCGCTCCCGTGGATCTATGTTCTGCCATTACTTAGCTCCTATTGGCCGCAGCGTGATGTTATGTAGCATATAACCTTCCCCGATGAATAAAGAACGACGGGACCGAAGCCGGGCGCGACTTATAGTATTTTAATAAAAGGGAACTATTCATTCGGATATTCTAATTTCTTCTCTTACTGACTGTACCAAATGATTATAAAGTTTAAAATTCCACAAAAAAAAATTGGACAACATAAAGAATTGTTTTATTTTTCAAGTCGTCCTAAATGGGCCGTCGGCATGTAGGACGCGAGTTGATGAATAACTCGGTTTATTCATTTTTTCAACTTCTATTAACTTCAAAGTTTTATTTTTTCTTACAATATTATGTCAATAACAATCTTAAATTGAACATAATAATATTTTGAAATCTGTTTTGGTTCGTAATAGTCTATAGAACTCAAATTATTCAAATGCTAGATTAAAGGTCATGACATGTCAATGTTATAATACACAGGTCTAAGGTTGTCAGGTTTTGAGCACATGTCGTATTTGTGATTATTAACATCATGTTTACACCATACAAGTTAATCTAAATGCACGTATCTTTTGTTTAGCGATTTACATAGTCCTACTTGCCCGGAGTTTCGCTTCCGTGGATCTTGGTTAATCCTTCTAACTCCTTTTGGTCGTAGGTTATATAGTCTATAGTCTCGATAAATGGGCTATCCAACCCTAAAAGATTTCTCAATTCGAACTAGTAGTTACGTGAGATTACTAGAGACTATACATATTTTATAATCTGAAGATTATTTAAGCTAAACCTATTATTCCTAAAGCGCCTGCTTTATTTGATTAGCAATAAATAAGAATAATGAAGCGAGCCACAATATGTGCACCTTATCATGACATTTTATATAATTATTTTTTATTAATATCAAATTAATATAACTCACATTTTAATTCGATTTTCTTGAAATTAATTGATAAAAACGCACTAACTATAAATAAAATGGTATTATATATTTTTTAATCCAAACGTGATCTAAGTATTTTTGTGCATTAAAAATGTGTACTTAGAATTAGAAACATTAACATAAATTTATTTCAAAGGAGACTGAGCGAAGGGTAAGTAGATCTTTGAATCGTGTCATAAAATTATGACGTGCATGATTCTCAAAATATCGTCAAAGAAAATAAACCTCTACTGTCACGAAAATCAAATCCGAGGCCTCGGGATAATTTACACCAGGCACATAACAGCTTGCAGTTGATACTAAGAAATTGTTATTTGATATTTTCAGATAACTTGGAGTCGAGTTTGGCTACGAACGTCACGGTTTGGGAACCTCCAGTGAAGGCAGGGATAGCGATGCACACTCCAGTCGAAAAGAAGATAGGAAAAGGTAGCTATTATAATGTTTATTATGTAGTAGTAATGTTAGAAGTTGGTATTTCTTCTTACCATTAAAGAAGACAGATTTATTATTTGCAGTATTTTGCAATTAATTGCAATTTTTATTTATTAATAAAAAAATAATTTAGACACACATTACATTTACAGGATGGAATTTTGTAATGCCACCTGGAGGGAAAGGACTCTTAATACTATAGATAGATAGATAGATAATTTTACTCAAAGGAAACATTCCTTTGTTTTTAAAAATAAACAAAACTGTATTCATTTTTTTTTCGGAAATTAGCTTGCCACACCCGGGAGTTGAACCAGCTAAAATCCAAAAAAAAAACAGCTAAATACGGACTCGGACTCGCCCATGAAGGTTTCCGTAGCAGCAAGTATTTAAAATAAAATTAAGTTATTGATAAGTAGACATTTTAATTAGGCACCTAAATGATGGGATTTAGATCTAACTATATGCGAGCCCATATAGGCTTGTGATAGCTAAACAAGCTAATATATATTTCAGTTTGACAAGAAATATTTCAAAAAATATTATCAAGTTGTGTGCCTCCTCGCGTATTTGGACAAAATGGTAATAACGTCCTGTATCCAGCGTTCTGCATGAAAGACCGCCGCTTTTTCTGCGCGGCGGGTTTGCTGATGGCAGTAACATCGACGTATTAAAAAAACTACTTACTAGATCTCGTTCAAACCACTCGTTCTTTTATTTTAGAAGTTACAGGAGGAGGGGGACACATTTTACCATTTCGGAAGTCTCTCGCGCAAACTATTCAGTTTAGAAAAAAATGATATTAGAAACCTCAATAGACCTCAATCAGATATTTTGAAGACCTATCCATAGATACCCATAGGTGTGGGAGGCCCACACGTATAGGTTCGATGAAAAAAATTTTTGGGTTCCAGTTCTAAGTATATACTTAGAACTGGAACCCCCAAAATTTATTGTTTTTTTTTTCTATTTTTGTGTGAAAATCTTAATGCGGTTTACTGAAAACATCTACTTACCAATATTCAACAGTATGGTTCTTATAGTTTCGGAAAAAAGTGGCTGTGCCATACGGACGGACAGACATGACGAATCCATAAGGGTTCCGTTTTTTGCCATTTGGCTACCTAAAAATAACATTCTGCACTTTTATGGCATTGAATTATCACGTAAGTAACGTAAGTCAGAATTTTTTTGATTTTGTTCTTATTTAATTAATCATGTTTGTTAGTAAGATTCGATTCTTATGATTGACCCTATCGGTGGACGCCATAATTGTACTATTGTGTTATTTTTTAGAATTTCAGTTGATTCGATTGCTGGGAAAAGCAAGCGAATTGCCGGAAATTGTTAAATGCAGTTCTGTTTTTTATTTAAATAAAGGAATGTTTCTTTTGAATAAAATGATCTATCTCCAGTATTTAAAGTACTTTCCCTCCAGGTGGCATTACAAAATTCCGCCCTGTTTACTATTTATAGACCAAGATTTATTTAAACTAGTTATGTAAGTAAATTAAAAAAAAATCATTAGGTGCAATTGAAGACGGTCTATACTGCTACAAGTCCATAGCATAGCCGATAATAATGAGCAGTTCGTAACGGTAAGGCCGAAAATTGCTATTATCGCCAAATTACAAACTGCAACGTACAAGTGCAAGTAAAGACATTCATTCGAGCTTACTGCATTGATTTTTAATGCAACATAAAACCTACTTTCAACATACTACACGGAGAAGACCTCCAACGTAAAGTTGTAGTTTTTTTTGGATCTATCGTCATGTGTGTTATTTAAGTACACTCTATACGAAGAAATTTATTGACTTCCATAATTCCGAATTGTTCAAAATTCCTAATATTACAACTTCGATTTGTAATTTTTTTAATACTATTATATTCTAAAATTTTAATATTCCGAACGTTTATAATTACTATTCTCAAAATACCGATTTTTATAATTCCGAAAGTTCAAAACTCCTAATAACAGCTTCGATATAACATTCATCCTATTTCTATTTTTTTTGTTTAATAACCAACAATGGAGGGGATGAGGCGCTCGGCGTAGCCGCTGCACGGCACGCTCACTTCGCTCGCTTTCGCTCTTTAATGGACACCGTTCTAAGGGTTCTAACCTAACCTAACCAACTATATACTTAACTATTCGATTTTAGCAGGTTACGATTCTAAGCTAATCTTACTTTCTATGGCTGTATTCTATCTAATCCTTCAAAAGTTCATGGTTTTCGGAATCTTTTTTTCGGGATTAGAATACATCGGGTATATTATTCGGACTTATAAAAGTCGGTAAACAAAAAAAAATTGAATAATCTAGATTTTATCTCAAAGAAATTGTGCAATTTGGAGTAGTAAAATTCTGAATAAAATATTTTGGAATATTTAGGTGTTCCCGTGTTATCCTGTATAGATAAGTAGTGTGCATGTATTTACGGGTCTAAAGTAGGTACAATTATTGAATGTTTATTGTTACTACTACGAGTATTACTACTATTTTGTAGTTTTAGTTCAAATTAAATTAAAGGAATGTGTTTTCACTTATTATTTCTGTCCGTTTTTGTTTAACGTAACTAATAATATATCGGTATATTTATGTTTCTCAACACTATTTGACACAAGAAGTGCTGCGTGTAATTGAACTCCTAAACGAGGTACTATAAGGTAAAATTTTTGCAAAAACTATAATTACAGGTATTAAACCAACGGAAATAGATTTCTACGATGCTGGTAACAACAAAAAAAACGACTTAAAAATATTAGATATACCACCATTTTATCCTACTCACCTTACACCTGAGGTACAATATGGCAATGAAAAAGCTGAATCAGAAAACCGAATGTCAACATTGTTAGAAGTTTACGCAATAGACGATGCAACTTTGAAACCGCACATTACCCAAAAGCCTGAGAAACCTTTAGCAATATACTTAATGGAAACCAGTGATGCAACAACAGCATCTACAGAAACTATCACCAGAACGGAAAATGTCAATGACTTTGAAAACTATGATGAAAAACATTCATACAAACAAGTTGAAGACTATACTAGGAAGATGCATCCTTCTCCATATAAAGAGTATGCAGCAGCTCCTGCAGATTTTATAAGTGACTTAGCACGACAGATAAATATGCTAAAAGATATGGCTCCTGGGCCGGACTATCCTGAAGTGCCAGAACTTAGCAGACGTCCTCCTCCTAAAGTCGATGTAAACTTCACTTCGGGTCATTCTAAATATTTCGGTATATCAATAGAAGATGCTGAAAGAATGAAGTCTACCACTCAAAGCGCTCTTTATAATACTAGAGTGTCTCCTACTCTCCCCACATGGCGCGACAGAGATGATTCCACCACTAAAAAGTATCCAACTAATATTTATTCGGATGGTAAGTGAACCTAGCCATACCTTAAGTGGGAGCATGCGGTTCCAATACTTCATAGCGACTCATGGTACGTATTACACCATAGAGGGTATTTTGCTTCTCATATTGGGATTATGCACCTGGTTAGAAAACTCACAAGAACTAATAAGCATTCATTGCGTTTGTTTATCAAACTAAAAATCAAACCTAATATCTAATTAAAAATTGTTAGTAACATATCGGCTTTTAATTTTTCAGTCCAATGTAAATCAACACACATGGCACTGTGCCGAGGAATACTGCCATACGACTTAGCGGGTACTCCAGTGAAATTAGGTGATGTAGAAATGACGTCACTGATGAGTCAGATCGAATACTTAGTGGCTACTAATTGCAGCGACCGCGTCAAGCACTTTGTCTGCGCTTTACTTGAGCCAGAATGTAGCCCACCTCCTCATCCAACAAAATTACCATGCTACAATCTTTGTAAAGGTGAGTAAAGGGATTTTGAAAATTTATTGACATAAATAAACCCATATCATCCCATGGCCTATGCATTGACTATAATGTGACAATTGTTCAGATATAGCTGAACTGACCGCGCGAAATTAGCGTATTAATGTGTGGACAAATTGACACATTGTATCTTCATGTAAATATGGTCTTTGCGATGCTCGTGCGTTTCAAGAAACACGCGATTTCTGCTGTGTCTAAACGAAAACTACATATAGACCGTACTTTTCCGAAAAAATAAATAAATAAACTGTCTACTGCTTTTATGTTAGAAGATCGTACATCGTCACAACTATTTGATGTTGTAGTTTTTGGTTATAATCCTCCACAGTATAACAATATAATGTACTAATATACAATATACTATAATATACACAGTATAAACATGATTATTTTCAAACAGAATGAAAAAACAGATGTTTTAATGTATGCGCGTGTATTTGAAAGTTTTAATCTAGAATTGGAACAACTATCAACTATATTTTGTTATTTTAACAAGATTGTAAATTGTTTTGTGCATTATTTATTCTAGCTATAGTAGACAATTGCGACGGCCATATTCCTCGGCAACTCTTGCCAGCGTTTGACTGTAAGAAGTACACTCACGCCAACTGCGTAGCTGCCAAATCACCGTGCTACACCCGCGAGTTCCCTTGCGGTAATGGAACATGCATACCTCAGGAGTGGATATGCGATGGTAGAAAGGACTGTGCTGATGGTGAAGACGAACAAAAATGCAAGCAATGTGACAGTAACGAGTTCAAGTAATTACCTTTTATACAATTAACGTTCGTGGCTATTTATAAAAGGCTTTCTATCAGTAAAGCTTCCTATGAGTACAATCTTCCGCAGATTCCGAGATTAACGCAAAAAACGATTAATGAAGATTAACTTCGGTTACATCGTCATTAAAATCTTACGAAGTGCTTTAAACTATAGCCAAATTGGAGATAGAATAAACATTAACAACAGTACACTTTATTTTAATATGTGTATTTTACTAACCAATTATATTAATGAAAACAACTTTTGGATCATTTTATAACAAGAAGTTCTGGAACTTCTAAATGATACTGATAATAACAAAACGGCTGCACAAATTCTGATAAAATATATCACGATCAACTTTCAAACATAAAAACACGCATCAATACCTATTAACCCATAATTAGGTTCAGGAGCTACGATGCCACAGACAGACATATATGCACGTAAAATTTAGAAAATATATTATTATTATAATTAAAACCCTCTTTTTGCGTCATGCATTGGTTCATAAGAAAATAAATTATTAATAAAAACTCTAATATTTTTCAATCAATCTGTAATTTAAGAATTGCTAATTAAAGATTTTTAGTAGTTTTACTCTTGAAAGGAAGCCTAGTATTTTTATTCGTTTATTAAATTTTATTTTTTCATTACGATCGGGCTGCGCTTGCCGGCAACTTATTATCGCTAACGATATTCTAATGTAATACTGCCCACGTCTTCGTCCGCTTAGATTTCGATATTAACACATATATTAAATTTAAGTGCAAACTTGAAATGCAAAGTATTGGGGTGACCACTACAGGGGTTGAATTTATTTTTATGTCAAAATTGATATGATTTTCGTAATTAGAATCCCTGAAAACCTTGAAAATGACATACATATAAATTTTTCGTATTATTCATCTCTATCTCTCCCCCATCTCTCTTTCACCATTCATCCCTTTGGGGGTTGAATTTTGAAAAAGCAAGAAATATAGTTTTTGTACAAAGTTTCAAAGCAAAATACAATTTCTCCATACAAACTTTGTTCCCCCATTTCGAAAACCTCTTCTTAGTGGATGCCTTGACAAACAAAGAACACAGGCTAGGCTGTGCGTTGATATACAGGTCAGTCGATAAGTCAGTCAATCAAGACATGGAATTTTATATATATAGATAGATAGAAGATAGTGGGCTTATTTTGGAATCCATTTTGAAAGATATGTATTCGACTGCTCCATAGATGTCCTGCTGGCGGTTGTATCCTGAACAGATGGGTGTGTGACGGTTATAGAGATTGTCCCGGAGGCGAGGACGAGAGCAAGCTTAAGTGTGGTACTGAGCACGTGATAGCGCTGTCTGATAATCGTGAAGAGCCTGGTGAAGAGGCGGCAGGGTCTGCACCGCCGGCGATTGCAACCCCGTTTGTACCCGTTGGACCTCGCAAGCAGCCGAAGGATAAATTAGGTACGTTTACCAATTATTTAAAGTATTCATCATCATCATTTCAACCCATAAACGTCCCACTACTAGGCACAGGTCTCCTCCAAAGAATGTGGAGGGAATTTAGCCTACTACTACTAGCTGGCCAGACGGGTCTGTATAAGGTTTGTTTCGAATTTTCCTTTTCTTGCAGTGCTCTTGTCTACTTATGGTTACTCCCTTAGTCGCCTTCTACGACACCAAGTAAGTAAAGTATTAGGTATTTAAAAAAAACTGGCCAAGTGTGAGTCGGACGGAGCGCACGGGTTCCGTCACGCGCGGTTCACGCGGTTCCGTACGTTTATACGTTTGTGTGTGTGTTATCTAATTACGGGGAGGTGTTCGAAGTTAAAACTTTCTTGATTTAAGTTGTACACCCTGGCTATTTTTATATATCTGACATAATAATATGTATGTCGGAAAAAACTTCTCAGTACTATGAACGTAATAAAACTAGTAACAGTTATGTCGTGTTATTTTTGAATAAAGGGTAGCAAAATATTCAGGTTAAGGTGCACCATCTTTATGTAACGTCAATCCGGAATAAACTCTCATTCTTACTTTAATTTTTTTAGGCTTATTATTATATACCCCTTCTAAGGCTTCCAATATAGTACTAATATATACAGTGAAAAATCTGAAAACCGTCCTCGTGTAGTTAGGTATACTAACTACACGAGGACGGTTTTCAGATTTTTTCCTTTACTTGTCCAACTGATGTTGCTTTATGCCAAATTTCATGATTCTAGGTCCACGGAAAGTACCCTATATAATCTGTGCCTATTGGTTTTGACAGTTTTGATTAAGATATGCGACAATAATGGATCATAAACGGCTGTGTCTTTTGATTGCGTTTAAATATATTTTAACTCTGATTTTTTTTATTGCGCCAAAGGATTGCAGACCCCAGTATTTGATATTAATTTCAGCTTGATGCTTCTAAGTGTTCTTGAGAAAAATAATCTTAACAGACCGACAGACAGACAGGCAGACGGACAACGGAGTGATCTTATAAGGGTTCCGATTTTTCCTTTTGAGGTACGGCACCCTAAAAAATTCGGTCAAGAGGTTAGGTATAAATTCAACCTACCTGACTGGTTCCCAATTGGATATAGTTAAAAGGCTATTAGATACCTACATCTTAATAATTTATTCTATTGAATTCATTTACACTTTTAATATTTTCAGGTGATGACAATAGCAAAGAGTTACTTGTAACAAGCTACAGCAACAATCTTCGCCCTTCAATGAAGTCCTTTACTCCTTCACCGAACAGATTACTTCCCTACAACTTTACATCGCAGCGAAATATTCCTGGGAGAAAAAAGCAGCCTGCCAAATCAACGGAGGTAATAACTAATTCAAGGGGCTCATCAAAACAAAAAGTTTTGCTTGATAACGATTCTTTTGACGCCTCTAAAGCAGATGAAACTATAGGACTTCTCGATGATGTAGACCAGGAAGACAAAATTTTTGAGAAACCGGTCCCAAAATCAAAACCTAAAGAAATTTTTATAAAAAAATCACAGCCGGCAGCAAAACAGCAAACGAAAGTTCCTGTAAGGGGTATAACATTGAGAAATGGGAATAATAAAATTGATGTAGTCATCGATGGCGCAGCTCTGTTGAGGGTAAACGATTATGTTTATAACTTTTCTTCACTGGCCTCAATTCCTTTCATCTGTTCATCCAAAGCAATGGACATGTAATGTGCTTGTTCATGAATGTAGATTTCCTAATTAAAGGGAATAATCGTCTCATTATAACTGCAATTCATTTCCCTTTCAAGGGCTAATTTGAAATTTATGTACATTTCGTTTTATAAGGGTCCGTGTAGTAATTATGTTAACATAAAATACAATGTATATATGTAAGTATGTATCTATAATACATTTTAATAGTATAAGTTCATGATAATATAATTTTTTTACTATAGTACAAGATCCCATTAAGGAATATATACCCTCATCTGTTATTTATTAGTGATAAGAAATAAATGATAGATAAATAATATTCACATTGACCTATTGCAAATAGGTTGCCTAGTTAAATGGCGCCCGGATAATATTAATATCGTAAATAATTTTTTTTGTTGGAGATATTTTCAGTATGGTGGAATGAGATTGGAGTTCATACCTTTTATTTTTTTCATAAAATGCTCTCATCAATTATTTAGTCGAAAAAATATCAAATGAGAGCCTATTTACAGGGCCTATTTTGAAGACCTATCCATAAATACCCCACACGTATGGGTATGATGAAAAAAATTTTTGGGTTTCATAAGTAAAGTAAAGTATGTACTAAGTATGGGGAAACCAGGGAAATTAAGAGGGTATATATTCCTTAATGGGTTCTTATACCATTAAGTAAAATTACTTACCACCTAAGTACTTACCAGTTTTTATTTCTGCATCACCCAAAGGTTTGGCTGGTAGAGAATGTTTTAGCATTAAGCCCGCCTTTTGTAACATATTTTGTTCAAGAAGTTTTTAAGTAAATAAATGTACTGAGTTCAAACTTGTAACCATATAATCATCATCATACCAGCCCAATGACTTCCACTGCTGAAGGTAAGCCTCATCTAGTTGCCGCCACAGCGATAGACTTTGTGTCACCTGTGTAAGGAATAGATAAAAATATTTATTAGAAATTATGTAGTTTATAAAATATTTTAAAAAATAAAAAACATTGTCTGGCCTGTTGGTCTAGTGGTTAGTGACCCTGACTGCTAAGCTGGAGGTCGTGGGTTCGATCCCCACCCAGGACAAATCTTTGTGTGATGAGCATAAAGGTTTGTTCTGTGTTTGGGTGTAATTTATCTATAATATGTATGTATTTACAAAAAATAAATGTATTTAAGTAGTATATCAGTTGTTTAGTACCCATATCACAAGCAAATATAATTGCTTAATTTGGGACTAGATGGCGCTGTGTGAATGTTGTAGAATATTATATTATTATTATTGTAGTTTCATATTGGTCAGGATGTATTTCATATTAGGTTAGACCAGGATTGTATTCGCCGTTAAAAGAAAAATACACAAATTAATAACAGTATCTACAGTGTGCTTATTTGTAATTTGCTATGAAATTTACATTCTGACCAATATGAAACTACTATGCATTTTATTATTTATTATTTCTTTGAATTGATATAAATTTACATATTTCTTATCATCATCATCATCAACCCATTAAGTCCCACTGGGCTCGGGTCTCCTCACTTTTAACTAGAGAGCTGAGAGGGTTTAGGCCATAATCCACTGACGCTGGCCTAGTGCGGGTTGGTGGATCAGACATACTCATAGAATTTCTTCTAGGGTATGTGGGTTTCCTCACGACGTTTTCCTTCACCGTTAGCAGATAATATATAAGTCACTTGACTAGTACATATAAATTCCACAAAGTGGATCCACATTGGTACTGCCGGTTGGAATCGAACTCGGACCGCGTGATTTGCACGCCAGACATTCAGCCTCCTTATCCATTCAGCCACCATCGCTTATATCCATTCTTTATATTTCTTATAAATATAAATATTTGTATCTATTCCTAACAAAGGCGACACAAAGTCTATCGTTGTGGCGGAAATTAGGTGAGGCTTACCTTGAACAGTGGACGTCATTGGGCTGATATGATGATGATGATGAATTACTACACGGACCCTTATAAAACAAAATGTACATAACTTTTAAAAACGACTCTTAGCCTTTGTAAGTATAATCCTGTCTCTTCAGTTTTCTCTGAGCTCTCAGAACTTTATTTTCTATATGGCGCTCAATCTTTTGTATTTAAGTAAAGTTGTGTTTAGTTCATCATAGAAATCTTTTTTCTTCTCGTTTGCTTTTTCCAACTCTCTGGTTTTGCACATTGTATAATCCAAATTACTCTGGAATACACTTTCACTTGAAATCACACATCTACAAACCGGACTTATTCAAGATAAAAAGTACTGCTACCACTTCGACGAAGTAGTAGAATCATCAAATCTTTGGTATCTCTTAACATTTCATATTTATTCTGAATCTCCAAATAAAAAGACGGGTTTTGGGTGATTCAGCTTTACTTAGTATTAGTACAGGTTGTATAAAATGTACATATATATTGTTGGCATCAACCATGGGTTGTCTGGTAAAAAATGTAATTGTAGTAGGTATCTCGCTGGCATGCTTGTATGCAGCATGAATGGGCCAGCACGTCTAGGGAAGTACTACCGTCCTGAAGAATATCAACGCTAAGTATATAATATTATACGTTTCGTCTGGTGAGTGCGAAGCGCTGGCAGTTCAATTCCTCATCACTCCATCCAATCCCTTTTGATTTCCTTTTCCTCCCTATTTCTCTTTTCCTTTTCAGTAGGCAGCAGCTTGGATGTATTTTCTTTGCAATCTAAAAGAACACAGGCATGTCTCTGTCCGTGGGCGGCGGTTGCCACTTACCATCAGGTGGGTCAATGCTCGTCTGCCATTTCGGGCAATAAAAAAATCCACCTTCTATAATATATCGTAGAGTATCACTGTTTAGTTATATTTACAAGATTTAAATAATTATATATTTATTACATCACGTTTATAATGATTGCAAATATGAACTAACATAACTTAAATTAACTTACAGAAAGCTGCTGCTGCTGCAAAATCTGAAGCAGACCAATTTGAATCGTATAAAGACACATACTCTGCAGATTACATGCAAGCTGGAGGAAGTATTACACGATCAGGCAACGAGCCTTCGTGCCCCAGCGGGGAGCTGCGCTGCGTGGACGGCCACTGTATCACCCTCGCACAACTCTGTGACGGTAATCTCGATTGCTCAGACCATGCCGATGAAGACAATTGCTTTACGTGATTATACGAGTATGCTCTATTTATATCGGTAAGTAAC
The DNA here is from genome assembly GCA_905147015.1 of Laspeyria flexula. Lineage (NCBI taxonomy): Eukaryota > Metazoa > Arthropoda > Insecta > Lepidoptera > Erebidae > Laspeyria > Laspeyria flexula. Next base: position 13,893,403 of record LR989950.1, on the reverse strand, counting down.
CTAAGGTAAAGAGGGGGGAAAAAAACACCTAGGGGCTTAAAAAACATAAACCTAGGGAGCTCACTCAAAAACATTTCAGTGATTATTTTATATAAGAGACTGATGTCGCAATTTTAGATCTATAGTAAATTTACATAAGGAAAACTATTTTAGAAGACATTTATGGTTCAAAAGAATTGCTCCTCAATAATATCTCAAAAGCGATTAATAAGAGATACAATGATTTTGAGCTACCCAAAAAATGTTTTTTTGGGTAACACAGGTAAAGGAATTCTTACCAAGTGCAAATGAAGATGTACCCTAATGCTGAGACAATAAGAGTTCATCATCGTTATTGTCAGATGGACGATCATAGAATCCGTGGCGTAGAAAGGCTAGCGACCATAATAACGAAGTTAAAAGACAATGTTTTTACAAAATTGGAATCAAAATAAAATTATGATTCAAGTAATCATGTATGTAGGTTTATTATTAGGTAATCATTTTTGTTAAATGAGTCATTTTACATTTCAATGAATCCCTTCAACATAACGGCAAAAACATTCTGTCAATGGTGATTTTCAGTACTCAATGTTTTTCAGTGCTATTTTTGTGATTGAGTCACTTTGCCTGGTCTTATCGATAGTAAATTCACAAACAGGTTGTTAATGTCATGAAAATTGTACCAAAGAATATTGCTGCAAATATCCAACGATGTTCCGTGTATTCGTCTAGTTTACTAATCTTTCACAAGAGGCAAGAATTAAGAATCAATCGCCGAGTCCCAAGTTAGTGATTTTATTCATTGATAAAACTAAATACATAATTATCAATATGACTCATGAGGCAAAATGATTCACAACTACAACAAAATGTGTTTACAATTTAAATTCAAGGCTATCTTTAAGGCTCATTGATCCTTTCAAAAGTTATGTCTAGATAGCTTTTTAAAGTAGATTGGATAAGATTAATTATTTTATATAGTATCTAGACGTTGTGATATAGCAATGCATGTGTGTGTGTAATAGTTATCGGCTGACAAGGTACTATTTTCTCTCAGTCGTATAGCCGTCCATTTTAGATCAATAAGTACCTGTAAAATAATTAAGTAAATAAGTAGTTTTCTTAGATATAAATATCCTTAGTTACTTATTGAATTATTAAGCAATAGATGATACGTCGCATATGTAAGTTTAAATAAAAAATATAAACTTAGTTTAGATTAAGAAAAACAATGAATCTCGAAAAATAATCTACTTTAGGACGTTATAATCTAAATATTATGTACCGTTTGTATTATTTTTTAAATAGTTTCTATAAATTTAACATAGGATAATATATGTTTGCTTTGTACAGTCGAGTTCATTAATATATTGGCACCATCAAGGATTCAAAATATTGTGAGCGTTGAAATGCTCAATAAATACTATAGAACCTATGGATCAAATATATTATTATGTCCTCATGTGAATAGTTCAATAATTAATATGCTGTACATTATGCAATAAGTTGTAGTCACCCTTTTCCAACCAAAATATCCAATATATTAATGAACTCGACTGTACATAACCACCACTTGAATTATATATCTATCATTTTACGATTATTTAAAGTCATCATTTGTCAAGATCATCATTTGTTTAAAGCTCGCATCGTTTGTGAAAAATCGACAACATAGGTATTAGCCATTATAGTGTTATCATCTTGTGCATCAGACATCTGAATCATGATAAGACAGCTACTAGAGTAGGTGACTACTTACTTCTTCGATTGCAACCGCAAGCGAAGCTTCCACTGAATGCGATCAAAGGTTGTGTGGACCACAAAGTGCATTTGGCGGACATCCTTCTTCATCAAGTTAAACCATCTTGTACGTAGGTGCCATTGAGCTATTCTGCCATCCATAAAATAAATGACTTCTTCTTTTTCATACCTTTCTAGACGAAAAAATAAATGAAAAAAATTTGCAACATTTGTTCGTAATTTTGATAATACCATTTACCTATCTAAGAATATAAAATATCTAAAACTGAAAATCATCTTGCCTATCATTAGCTATTGTAAAATGTATTGTGTCTTTCATTAGTTGTTAATGTGCATTTGTAAATAAAATAACATCGAATTATTTAAACCATAGTATTTATATAGTTAAGTATTATTTAGAATATCTTAGTTGAATGCCAATAATAATAAATTAGTATATTAGATACATAGATGGGCGTATACTATGCGTTTTTCCTTGTCACCGAATGCGCATAAAAATTTCATCAAAAGTTGAGCGTTTTTAAACGCTTATATGAGATTACACTTTTACTATATTTAGTAAAATTATTTGTTTGATCACACTTCTATCACGTTGCCACGGATCAATAGATTGGCGTGATTTATTGCAAAGGAATAAAAGAGGGCCGGAGAGTAACAAATATGCTTATTTTTATCGAAATACCATGCTACTTGTTTAACGAGCAGGAGATAGTGTATAAAGAAAAAATACTACCTACTAACTAGAAGGAGATTATGGCAATTTTTAAAGAAGAACACAGAAAACAATTGAACACATTTTTTGTAGGTAATGTGTATATTTTGGATAGAATTTAGTAATAATGAAAATTGTTATTCCTGCAACATTTATATCGTAGATTCTTATAATATATACTTACTTAATTTTGTTTCTTAAATTTGTTAAATTTAATAAAGATTTGCACTATTTTCAAAATATGTACGTATGCCGAATTACACAATTAGGCTAACTACATGTAATCCAAAGTAATGTCATAATAAATAAATGTAGAAAATAGCTCTGAGGTGTTTAAGACAATACTCAGTACTTGTATAATAATGGGACTTTAAGGTTTATTGAACAAAATTGTAAACTATAGATGATCTACTATTTTTAGGATATTTAAATAACAATGTACCTATGTACTAGTTATACTTTATATGCTAGTAAAAGCTATGCCATGTTATAAAATATTTGTTTTATTTAATCTCCCCAAATATCGTTCGTTTACTTACGAACGGCATCTTCGCAATTTAGTGTAGTTTCAGTAAGTAGTGTACGTGTTTCCGTGGTTTTAAATTTTCATTATTTTAATCGTAGTTATAATTTAAAAATATGTATTACACACTTTTTAGAATTACGTGAACGTTTATTAAAAAGTAAGTACGAGTATCCGTAATGCTTACAGTTATTTTCTAACCTAACCATTTTTTAAGCATTTTTATGGTTCCGTACCTCAAAAGGAAAAAACGAAACCCTTATAGGATCACTCCGTTATCAGTCTGTTTGTCTGTCCGTCTGTCAAGAATATTTTTCTCAAGAACGCGTAGAGGTATAAAGCTGAAATTAATATTATATACTCGAGTCTGCAAACCCTCGACGTAAAAAAAAACTGATATATTTTCCAAAATCAAAGTAGCATAAGTTACTCCTTCTAGCATTAGCTATCCGCCAGTAAAAGTGCCATCGAAATCGGTTCAGTAGTTTAGTAGTTTACCTCAAACAAAGTTACACCACCCGACAAGCCATAAATGAAAGACAATTTCTGCATTCAGATCATACGAATGATACTAAATGAGCGCCATATAAAACAAAACATTCGACATATAAATTGTTTTATATGAGTGTAAAGCGATTGCTCCAACGATTACTAAGAAGCAACTAGAAGTATTAACCCATTAATCATTGAAGTGAGAGTGCTGGGCAAGGATTTCCTCACCTCTACCAGGCTCTATCTAGATAGCTGAGAGGGTTTAGCCACAATCCACACACGCTGCTCAATGCGGATTGATTAATCAGACAAAGGTACCTCTAGAATTGCTTTCAGAGTAGGTACTCTGAAAAGTCTATAGGTACCTTTGTCTTTTGTTAAGAAGGTACTTACGTGGATTCCTTCACGATATTTTTTTGTTATATTATTTTATTAATTGTTTTTATAATTTATTTATTTAATTCAAGAAGTTTAAAAATAGATTCTTACTAAAAACTTTAACATCTTAGGTACCTAAAGTTCACGGTGATCTCCCAGTCACAAATGACTCATGTTGTCTATCTGCTATATCCATTCAATGACTGCACTAAAAAAGTCTAGAAACCACTGAAAAAAGAGCTTTATATCTTAAATTGTAGGTTTATATTAGGTTGCACCGAGATTTTGTTACCGTCCTTACAGTTAGTTTATTTTAGATTTTTTATACATTTTTTCATTCATAGAGTGATTACCTCATCGACGCTACCGTTTCGGTCGCACTTCGTTGCTCGTTGTTTTGGTTTAGTCATGTCAAACTTGTTTTTGAGGTTGTCCGCACCGAAGCTTCAGCTTCCTTAATCACATTCAATGTAGCTATCAGCTCATTGAGTAAATTGGACTTCATTAAAAAGATATTAATAGTAGTTGATGCGCGTTGGCATACCGCTTGCGTGCTTTCAAATATTGATAGATAATGGGAGAATTTTTTGGAATAAATTGTTACTGGGTGACTTCTAAATACAGTTAAGTACTAAAATGACCAACAAACATTGCCTGACGGTCGTCAATTAGGTTCAGCCTTCAGACACATAAAGACAAAATAATCATGTATAATATTATTTCGTTTGGAAGAAGTAATAAACCTTACCTACTTGATCAAATATATTGATTTATTTAATCACATTTTCATATTTATTCCTAAAAACATCACAATCAAGGTTGGGAGTGGATTATTTAAAGCACAGCGGAATTAAACATCCTTTCTGAATAGTGATAAGTTGATAACGTTTATAAAAAATATTAAATTAAAGCCGAACCCTAATTGTGTTTTTCACGCCCACTATGATTATGTCAGTTAATCACTTGTAAGGCAACATTACTATTTTAGCACAATAGGTCTAGAGTATGAATGGGAAATAAACAGGCCTGTGTCATCGACCGCTACCCACTGGCTCAGTGATGGTAGAAAGCGGAGTGAGTCACCCGGTCCAGCGACCGTATCCACTCCAGGTTACCTTCATCAAAATAAAATATTTATTAACGCCTTCACGATCTTTAAAAATAGGTATATTTGCGTAAAGAAAGGATCATCTAGGTACCCTAAGGACTCTACAATTATAATTTATTTATGGTATGTAAACAAAAAAAAATTGTTAGATAGTTTATTAAATATCTAAAAAGGTCGTCATATAGATACTTTGGTCTAAATTCTGGCATCATTTTACAGAAAAATCATCTTAACTTTTTTTCTATTTTAATGGCAGCTACAGATTTTTTTCAGGAAAAGCAGCTAGGCCGTTAATAGATTACCTACTATTAAAAAGGTTTCGGATTTCCAATGAAACCACAACCTCTTTGGTTATTCAGAATTCAGAATATGATCTAATGGGTTGGTTATCATCATCATCATCATCATTTCAACCCAGAAACGTCCCACTGCTGGGCACGGGTCGCCTCCAAAGAATGTGGAGTGAATTTAGCACACTATACCACGCTGGCCAGACGGGTTGATATAAGGTTTGTTTCCAATTTTCCTTTTCTCGCAGTGCTCACCCGTGGGTGTCGTACAAGGCGACTAAGGGAGTATGCAAACAAGAGCAATGCGACAAAAGGGTTGGTTATAAATTAGTAAAATTCTCTTAATGTATTTGAATATGATGAACACTAGTGATCGGCCTTGGCTTTTAATGTTTGCAAATTTTCGAATTTTCAGGTGATTTTTTGAACTGACATTTACGAAATGCATTCATAGAAAGAAATAGCTGTTCAAAGAAATTTTGAATGATAAAGCTTTGAGTCAGCAACGCGCTCGTGATGCCTCTGGTGTTGCAGGTATCCTTATGGATACCTGCAACACCAGAGGCAAAAAAAATTATACTTCTCTTCCCTAGCTTATGCTAGGGAAGAGAAGTATAATTTTTTTTTTAAAGTTTGTTATTTTTAGGGTTCCATACCTCAAAAGGCAAAAACGAAACCCGTAAAGGATCACTCCGTTGTCCGTCATGAATATTTTTCTCAAGAACGTGTCAGGAAATGGTATAATAATTATAAAATATAATTACTTTAGTATTATTTATTTACTTCAATGTTAGAAATAGGAAATGAAAGTAAACTTTAAAATAAAACAATATATTTGCCATACTCTGAATATACTTATATGTTCGAACATTATTATTTTAGAGGAGCATAGTGATAAGAAAACACTTAAAACAGTATTCACATATTAAATCACAACTATATTATTATATAAATTATTTATTTAAATCTTAAAGTAAGGCTATTCCTTTTACAAAATTATCATAGTATACTTAACTTATTTTACTCCGAGAGCTCCTCACCGATCAACGTCTCAAGCAAAAGTGATCTAATCGAGTCAGAACATTCGTTTTTATAGGCGACGACAAACAAGTATGACTCACGTTTGACAGCTGAACAGTTAACATTCAAATAAATCGTGTTTTGTTTAAAAATTATATTATTACTAATATAAATCAATTATAAATCATAATTATTATTACTAAATCAATTTATATACATACATTCCAGCAAGAAATAATTTTAATGTACTAATTAAATGGATATAAATCTAACAAACGCGTAGAGGTATAAAGCTGAAATTAATATCATATACTCGGGTCTGCAAACATTAGGCGTAAAAAAGAATCTAAATTCTAAGTTAATAAAATTAAATACTGCCGTTTATGTATCTCTATCTCTATCTTGAGAATCAATGTGCAAAAAATACCGGTTTTTTAAAATGAAATATCTATTCTAAATAATATATCATCATATTAAGTATGTATCGGTAGTAGATATTAGTATAAATCTCTTTGGTGGGTACCATCGGTATGCACAAATGCACATATTGGACAGGGAGACGTACCTGCAACGAATGAAAGTAAATAAACATTGGATTCGAGAGGTAAACAAACTATAAAACTGGTTTATCCACTCCGTACTCTAAGCAATAGGTATAGCAAATGCTTTCTAAATACTTAAGCATAGCCACGTTTATCTAATCACGTAGAAGTGCACCACGGTAACGTACATCAAGTTAATACGGATTTATACTTGAAGAGAATTATAAAATGAGAAAATCCATTGGGCATATTGACCCTTTTGGTTATAGACAGAAGATGCAAATTATCAGACAAACTAATTTGAACGTATATCTGTTCTATACTGGCAGTGCAATATAATACCTATATGCTGTTTTGTTTATTAATGCTCGCTCGAGTAAGACACAATAATGAATTGTTATATCTGTACCTCTAATAGTAGACTAGACAGTGATTAAATGCATAGATACCAGTAGGATATAGGTATCTTATCTTTTTTTTATTGCATGATGTGACAGACGAGTGGTAACCGCGCTGGCGCCGTCCAAGTAGGTACATGGCTGGGTTCTTTCAGCATTTAGTTCGAAGAAAAAAACACTGATTTCAAAAACAAAACCTACCCTAAAAAGTAAAAAATATTAGCGTTTTTTATTTACAAACTACAAATTTCTAAGATAAAGCTAATATAAAACATTCTACATCATGTACACATTGTTGCCACGTCACTCACTCACGGATCATAATGTAATTCTGCACTGGTTTCATAATAATTATGTATTCATTTATTATGTCTACTTACACAAGAAACCAATAAAAAATTTTCTTAGAAATTTATTTAAAATACTTGCTAACGAATTGGTCATCATTACACGTAAAATTGTATACTTATTATTATTAAGTAAAAATTGCAACACGGCTCTACTAAGACACTACAAGTATATTTTTATAAAAAACCTTATATAATATATATGAAATATATCACAGAGGCTGACTTGATGGGCCTAAAAGTTGGTTTAATGCTCTAAGGCGTAAAACGATTCATTAGGCTTACAATAATTATTTCCTGAATCGATCAGGAGTTGACTCACACATTTTTTTATACCACGAATGTGGCTTGATGGAAAGCGGTTCAGAAGCGCGTTGTATATTCTAAACGTATTCACTCGTTTTTCGAAGAAAATTAATCGGTATTATATAAAGACAATGGCTGGGGCCTAACTTGGCGGAAATGTTGGTATGATGCACCTCTGCCTACTCCTTCAGCACAAAGGCGTGGTTTATTTAGGTATTATTTCAAACAGCATGGCTTAGTTCATAACAACACCGAGATGACACAAGAAAAGAGATGTATAGTAAACAATGCAGGCATGTAGTACGCTGCATACACATGGTTCGTACTTATTATTATTCATGTTACAAGTGCTTTCAAAGTCATTAAGAAAAAATATTACTTACTTACATTAAATTCGTCCAACAGTATTAAGGTCTGACGTAACATAGTCTTACCTTAAGTTATGCGTCCTAGTTTAATAGCCAGACGCCTGTCTTTACTTGGAAAATGAAGAGGATAATGATTAGGAAATCATAATGAGTAACCAGGACATTAAGGAAAAGTGTGAATACTAAAATTGTAAAAGGAATATATCTAAACAGCTTGACGATCCAGAGATTCAGGGTTGTTTAGTTAAGTAAATATCCAGTGGACTATTGTCGGGCTATGGTAAAACCCCTACGCAACTTCGTTAGAAATAATACCTATACCTTTTATTATTTTTTAAGACAATGGCTACCAGTTATTACTGCTAAACTTGTTTGTCTGATATGTTGAACGTTTACTATGAAAAGTAACATAACTTTGCTATGTATTTAATTTTCTTTCTATTGTATTGTCAGACGTCACGTGCTAGGTATTTAAACTATTTATTATATTGTTAAGATCTAGGTTTTTTTATGTACAAGGTACTTATAGAGACATGCAAGTGAATTATGCGCTCTGGCCACAAATAATTCAGTATGACCAGTAGAACCACGCAGTAGGACCATGGGCAAAGAAGGAGAATTTCAAATAAGTAATAAATAATAAAAATAATATATTTATTTCTCCTCACACAAAATAGACATTTTAAGGTAAGTGTTACAGATATTCCCAGATATTCATTTAAGCATAATATACAATATGTGAGGAGCTGGTGACTGAGTTAGGTATAGAAATACCTGTATTACAGATCACCAGGTTCTCACCCCACGGCAAATAAGAGCATAATAAGACTGAGCCATAAAACTGTTATATAAAGAAAATTAGGAGAGTATTATAAAAATATAGTATTTCAGACATTTTAAACTAAAGAGTGCCTATGTGTGTGTGTAAGAGAGAGAGAATTATCGTTATAATGTTGTTATTAATGTCGGTAAATCAATGCCTGTTTTGAAGAATCAGCTTGGCTCGGCTCAGATGATGACAGTCAGCAAAATTTGAGAGGATTAGAAAACTTTATTTAATTAAAGATAGTAGGGATACTTATTATTACTTAGGTAGATGAACATCATATAGGTACACACACCACCTGTTTGAGATGAAAAGAAAAAACATCGTTTGTTTAAAAAATAATGCAAGTGTTTTAATTTGATTCAATGCAGATTGTATCACTGGCAATATTTGCCATCAGCTGTATGAGATGAAAAAAAAAACATTGTCTGTTTAAAAAATAATGCAAATTGTTTTAAGAGGGTTCTACAGAGGAATGTCAACGTCGCAATTAAGTGTCATAATTTAGTGGTGTTCGATTTTTACAATTTAATCGGAGCTATTTTTTTTTTAGTTTTCGATACATTGTTTAGGATTACATGAACTTGTATTAAAAAGTAAGTAAGTATCCGTGTTACTTTACTATGAAAAAAACACCCTGCAAGTACCAATGTTTTATTTGCATATAAATAGAACTGTTAACGCAATGATTTCGTACCTCTACACACCTTTCACCTAATTCTCAAAAGTGCATTGAAAACATAGCTCCAATTATTTTAAATAAAAAAAATCGAAAACCACGAAATATGACAATAAAATGCGACGTTGCCATTCCTCTGTATATGTAATGTAACTTATGTAACCCTCTTAATTTGATTCAAAATGCAAATTGTACGTGATGACACTGAAAGTTTCCGGATTCTACTAATTTAGACTATTTTTGGTATGTGTGATACATTTATTCATTATTGGTTTTTAGATTAAATGACTTCACTATTTACCTACACACTTACATTCTTTGGAATTATTGTGACAAGCAGTAGATCCAGTCCTAATAGGGACCTTTTTAATGGCTTCTTGGAATACATTTACCGCTACTTCCGGACTTGTAATTTTGAAGTTAATTGTTAACTCATGGTTCAATACTTGGGTGTTATGGCAATATTCGTAACTTAAGCAAAATGTAATGATGAAAGACGATAAGGTGCCTTTATGAACTTTTTCTAATTATCTGGGGAAGCATGTGTTTAATTACCTAGGTACTAATCTAGAGAGCAATTTTACAAACTAAGTAAATGTTTTGTCTAATTTTCATTTAGGTATATGAAGTCAATTCCGGGAACTTTTAGTGTGACCTATGTATCACTGGCAATATTTGCAGATCATATGAGTCATCAGCTTCTTATTGAGCCGCGACGCAAATACGGCTTGGTAAGTGCAGGGCTGTCGCTTTCAAGTTACCGGAAATATTATTTTATCTTTCAGTTTAGAAACAACAAAAATAATCACTTTGCAAAAGAAAAACGACGCTATAATAGAAAATTTAACTTAAGTAAAACCTAACCGAGTACAAGCCCCAAACCACAGATTAAATTATATAGGCAAGTTACTGCGTACTAAACATGGCCAAATCCCAAAACTCATTGGTACCTAGATACTTATACGAGAATCGCTGTGTCAGCTGTAAGGGAACATAAATAACTTATTTTTTCACACGTACCACAACCACTTCACACCCGTGTCGCGACTACAAACGGTGGTCAAGCTATAGGTATGTGAATAAGTAGGTAGGTACCATAAACAAATACTTACCTACGTACCTATTAGGTAGGTATCCAGTTGTTTGAAGTAGATATTAGGTTTGTGTCAAGTAATCAGCAGATACCTACATAACTGAGGGTCCGAATCATTTATCAGAGTTAAGTAGTTTTACTATTGTATTTCTGTGTCATTGTTCTGTGATCCGAATTAAGTATAAGACAGTGCTGTTTATTACAGTCTACTAAAGTCTAAACACTAATTAAAAATGCGATATAAGTAAATATCATCATCATCATATCAGCCCAACCACGTCCACTGCTGAACATAGGCCTTACCTACCTATATTTACGCCAATGCCTACCTACTGCGTGCCAGCGGTTTTGTGCCGCCTAGAACTAACGGGGGTGGCCGTTAGTTCTAGGCAGCACTTATTTTCACAGCCTTTATTTTCTACTTTTAATACTTCCGTAGAGTAGGTAGTACCTATGCAATTTTGATAATTATATTTTTTTATTATGTTTTACATTTAAGTATTTTATTCTAGGTTTCAATTTTTTCTTCATTCTATTTACCTAAAATAGGTAGGTAAAGGTCTCTCGCTCACTGAGCCCTAAGGGTTCCCCCTCAGTGCGCGAGTCTGACTCGCACTTTCCTGGTTTTTTTAAGGCATCTATACTTATTGAACAACCGTATAAAACTAGATCCATCCAACATATTTAGCTATATTCTATGTAGCTTTGTAAGTAGGTACAGTTATAGTAACATTAAAATTTGTTGTCTTTATTTACAAATTACAACGAAGCAGTGTGGCAGTGTTGTGAGGGAATGCGTACTACATAAAGCATTGTAGAACTGAGTACATTGGTGATTCATTTCTCGGAATTGACCTTGCTATGAGTCATTCGCTGGAAGGCAGAGTCGGGGATACCGCGCCTGTCTGCCGGCTGCTTGCTAGACGCACTCTGCTCTGCGCTGCGCTTTTTACGGAATATTTTGTGCTTAAATAATAAACAGTTAATACAGTTTAAATTATGTGTGTTTATAAAAAACGAAGAAAAAATTAATAAACATTAGTTTGGTTAATTGTAAATATTTTTGTGTCTCCGAAGTTGGATATCATGATAACAACCATGACGTCATTCATACTACTGAAGGTAAGTCACAAATAATTATTTATTTTATATAGAAATTTATAAAATACAATACAATTTATTACTTATTAGAATAAGGATGAATCATGCTAAAATTTCTTATCAGTTTCTTATTTGACTATTGTAGTCGGTCTGACGTTTACGGTATTAAACGAACAAATAAAGTGGAAGTATGTTATATGTCCGTCTCTTCTTATCGAGCCACAATAAACGGGCTTTAGAAAGAGACCAAAGATACGTTATTTCAACGATGTAATTATTCGCTTACTCAAAGCCAGTTTACGGTATGTGAGAAAGAGATGGATATAAAAATGGCTAACATCTATCAACAGTTTGGAAAAGTTTACATTGTCAATACGCACAGAAGTTTTGAGTTTTAATTTAAACAACGAATATCCAAATTCATTTTATCTATTTTCTGTATATAATTTTAAGCCTTATTTTGGGATTAAATAAGCTGAGCGATTGCATTATCGGTTTCATTGATGGGAAATGCCTAAGAAAAGTTTTGTGTCGTCTGCGAAAATACTTGTTGAACAAGTTTTATATTAACTTTTCAGACAAACTCTTTTTTGTTGAGAATGAACAGAGAAGATAATGTTAACTGGTTTCATGGGAAAATATCACGGGACAACGCTGAGAAGCTATTGAAAGAAGGTCAGTTGGATTTAATAAACAATTATTGTTTGTTATTGTTACACCTATGATTTGTGATGATGACAATAAAGTTGAAATTAAATTGTTTACTTTATAGAGGGTGAAGATGGTGTATTCTTAGTTAGAGAAAGTAATACCTCCCCAGGTGATTATGTGCTCTCGGTTCTGCATCAGGTGAGTTTGAACAAGTTTTTATAACCTCATTTTTTTGTCTTCATTTGTTGTACTCATATAATTATTATATCTAAAATTTGTTAATATAAATAACAATTGAGGCAATGCTATATTATTATTATATTGCTTCCCTATAGATAGACTAATTACCAGAAATCTTACAATGACCTTCACTAAACTTACTAAAACCTTAATTAGAAGTCATTCTGGCCTGCTGGTCTAGTGGTTAAAGTAGTAAGTGAAGTAAGTGGTGCTAAGTCGGAGGTGGGTGTAATTTATATAGGTACTTAAATATATTATATAGATTAACAAAAATTCTTACTCGATTAAAGGGTGAGGTGGTTCATTATCAAATAAGAAGGCATGGAGAAGATGCTTTCTTCTCTATCGAAGAACATACAACAGTGCATGGCCTAGATACACTGATACAGCACTACCGTGGAGATTCCAATGGGTTGGTTACAAGACTATCTGTTGTGTGTAAGGGTCAACCACCACCTCATGAATCTCGCACACAAGGCACTACAAACCTATTACATCGGTAAGTCTTTATTATTTTTTCTATACAATAGACTTAGCTTGGTACAGCTAAAAATCAAATTTTCTTTCTCTGTAGAGTAGCGGTTATGGTGGTTGCCTCCCCACTAACATTGCCATGCTGAGTGATGTGGGTTCGATTCTCACACGAGACAAATATATGTGTGCTTCTGGGTGAACTTTGCGTCAGTTATCTGTATGATTGTAAATTTCCCCATGACATTGTGTTTGTTCCCTAGTGGCCCACAAATTGTCTATTTTTATACATGAAAAAATTGCCCAAAAATCATCCAAATAGGTTTAACAATTATAAAATAATAATTATTCCATAAAGACTCAATTAACTAGGGCCTCTAAACAACAACATTAATTAAAAGAGCTTGGAAAGGGTAAAGACAATTATTTGGATAGTATCTAGTTGAAGAAGGAAGTTCCATTAAGATGAGAGGCACATAGATTGCCCTTAATTCACTGTTCATGTTGTTGTAGTATTTGACTGAATGGAGTTGAATGACATTATTTATGTAATATACTGTGACTCTATTGCAATGTTGTTTCGAAAGGTTCAATTTGTTTTGTTACAATTATGATGAATGATCAATTGTAAACAATAGCCATCTGTAGGAATCTTTCAGTTAAATCCTTCAATTAATTTAGAACATTCTTTACACAAGAGGCTAATTTTATGTTAAAATATGACTTAAACAGACTGTTGCTGGGGCTTCACTCCCATGGTTCTTTGTTTGGGCACTGCTCAGCTCCTAGTAGCCGTACCGTGATGTTATATAACCTATAGCCTTCCTCAATAAATGGGCTATCCAACATTAATAGATTTTTTTAAATCGGTCCAGACATTCACACATAATGTCATGACCAATGGAAATACAGATTCATTTTACTAATAAGATATATATGTATATAAAAAGGTTCTTGAGTGGAGGCCACATATGGGATACTACTGTATACATTGAAACAAGCACTATTCTTCCTTTTTATGATTTTTTTATTATATTGAATCCCTGCCAATAATAACGAATGCCTTAAAAATAATATTATCAACTGCAGAAGGGGTTATTGTACTGATACAAGTAAAAAACTTACAATGCATTTTAGCTCATAATTTAATACAAGTGCTGACAAGTTTATTGGCAATTTCCTGTTGAACCCATTGTTCAATATGTTTATTCAATAAATATCAAGAGAAGGACAGTAGTTACTCTAATACTCAGCATGATAACATCTGCTACAAATGCTATATAAATTCTTAACATGTTTTATTTTGTGATGTGTTTGCAATGAACACTGATTGGAATACCAAATGTGGATTGAAATGGTTGAGTCAAGAGGTAGACCTTTTTGTAATCACATTCTTGAGTAAACTGTTACAATGAGAATTAATTTTGGTATTTATCTATTGATTAATTTTATTGAGATAAGTACTTATTATGTTCAGTAGTGTCGCTTATATTTCTTTTGTCGAGATTATTATATTGCTTATATATTATTATATTGTTTATATTGCTCCCGCATTATAAACTTTTTGGAATCTAAGAATAAGGTGTATTTACGGCATCATCATCATCATATCAGCCCAATGACTTCCACTGTTGAACATAGGCCTCACCTAATTTCCGCCACAGCGAGCGATTTTGTGCCGCCCGCATCCAACGGCCACAGGTCTCGGGTCCATTTACGGCTTATGTTGTAATATTATATATAATTAAATAGTAAGAAATAGGTTATCATATAAAATTTAAAACTGATTAATTTTATTTTTTTTCCACAACTATCTGTTTTCTACCGATAATATATCTACCCTTAAATAAATTAACGTTTCCGAACGGAAACTTTCCGATAGATCAGAATCAGAGCTCTGTTATTTATTAAATAAGAATTTCCCTTTCTTTGAAGAACTATTCCAAGATATTATAGATACTATTCCAAGTATATGCATTACAAAAACATGTATTATATATTTTTTGTAAGTATATTGAAGCATATTTATCACATTTTATGCACACAGGTACTATTTAAATGCATACTTACGTATTACTCAAAATGTGTTTACATAAGAAAATTAAACTGTAGCTATGTAGGTACAATTTTAATATATTCGTGTTAAATATTAGCTCAAGTGAATACTAATAATGTTGAGTTTATATTAGTCATGTATTGGGAATGTTTGATGGTCTGTGACAACTAGGTTCAAGCTACATCTGTTTGGCGACATGAATCACTGTTTATGTAATGAATCGTTATTACGCACATTGTTCCTTATTGATATTTAAATATACGACACTATCTATTATCGAAATTCATTGTCTTAATTATACTGTCATTAACTATTTAAATTTAATTAAATATAAATGACTCATATTCCTACTCCAATGTTTCCTTATAATATTAGAAAGTTTCTTCGTTTGTTCGGTTGTACGCACTAACCTCAGGAACTTTTTTCTAAGATGTATAAGTGTATACTTTGTTGGTTGTCCATAAATAAAAACTACTGGGTCGAATTAAACTAAAGTCTTAAATGTTGGATTGCACATTTATATTCTAAGGTGTATAGGTTAAATAACGTCACGCTACGACACATAGGAGCTCAGCGGGGGCCAAACAAAGACCTCCGAGCAAGAGCGAGTACATTTATATTTTTGTTATTAAAAACGGAAGTATTGTTACATTTTGAATAGTCTTGATGACAACTATTGAAATGACGAAACATTAATCAGTCCTGGTTTTGGTAGTGAGACGGGGGCTCTAGTCTTCCGCTATTTATTTGGATAATATTTTCTGTAGAGCGACTGAGGCTGGGGACTTCAACATAGTCTCGCAGATGTTGGCTTGCGGTTATCGCAGTCGAGATGCGAAGAACCAGGACGGTCAGACAGCTGTTCACATAGCGGCAAGAGCGGGCCGTGATAATATTCTTGCGAAACTCATTGAGAGCGGAGCTACCGTCAACGTGAGGGACTCCTTCGGTTATACACCGTTGCATGTAAGTTTAGTCATATATAGTGCCCCAAATTAGGGATGTTGACATAAATTTGAATCTTAATTGTTTACGTATAGCGTCGAAAATAAATTAAATTAGAAAAACAATAGCCAATGGATTAAATTGAATCATTTAAAACTGACAGTGTTGTAACTGATAGTAATCTTTTATACGAGTTTTGGCTTCATTTAAATTCAATTTATTACTACCATGAAGCTACACACTATCATCAAGTGAAATGCGTTATTTTTTTCGAAAATATAACACGAGGGAAGTGATCAAAAGACTTATTATATTAAGCATAGACCGATAGATAACAATTGAGCTAACTGTTATGTAATTCAGATAATAATGTATCGGATGCGTAGTTGTGCAGAATTCTAAATTTCCATTAACTTATGCGTAAATCGAAATTACTAGTTGGTACCAAGTGATGATCCCACATACCATACTTCTTGACGAAAACAAATTAAAGTTTGATTGCTCATTATTACTATTATTATTTTCTCATATCCAAATTTTATTGAATTTGATTTAGTATGGTGTTTTGGTTCTGTACTTTCTGTGATATTTCAAACTGTAACCAATTAAAATTGTAACTACTATGGCGATTGAAAAGAGTGGCCTGAGTTTCTTGCCAAGTTCTTCTCAGAGCTCAACCTTGTCAGTGAACTGGCCGTAGGCAAATTTACTGACACTTTTTCTGGCTTTGTATGACGTTCATAAGTATCATGTATGTGATCCAAATGAAATAAAAAGATTTGACTTTGACTTTACTATCTGAAATGTCCATGCAACTAAAGTTTACCCTACTACTGCTAATCTTCTTACCAAATTATGGTTTTGAGGCACACCCTAGCGTTGGAATTTAACAAGTTGTCCAGAGGCTTCCAACTTCACTGAACGACTAGGTCACATTAATTGAAAACCGGGACCAACGGCTTTACGTTCTTTCCGAAGCACGGAGGTGCTCGAGAATGAAACACACAACAATGAACACAAATGATCAACTTTGCTTGACCTCGATAATCTTAACAAGCTAATAGGAATACTTTAGTCTCTCAGGTCTTACTGTGTATGTTATTTAATAAGCTGGAAACCAATTCAAATTATAGAATAAATACACCTGGTGGCCAAGTCTGCTAACACAATCGTAACCTGATGGTCTCATTCGACAGCTGTGATTGGCTTATTAAGAGTTTTATTAGACTACCCGATTTCTAGGATCCCTTTAAGGCACCTCTTGAACACCATGTAGTGTAATATACTATTGATCCGTTAGTATATGGCGTTCAAGAGGCGCTTAAAGGGATCCTAGAAATCGGATAGTCTAATTAGCATTTTAGTCAATCGCGCCATATTACCGGCCTTTGATTGGTCCATCGGTCTGCTATCGACGTGTGTAAATTAGCAGAATCGACCACCTGGTCTGTTAACTAGTTAAAAAAAGTACCTACATTTAAAATTACACTTTATTATTTCCAGTACACATGTCAAAATAACTTGCCCAGCACTACAGAACTGTTAATAACAAAAGGCAATGCCAACTATCAGATGAGACATGCTCCCAGTGGCAAGGTGCCACTACATGACGCTGCTCAGAGAGGACACATTGAATGCATCGAGGTAAGCAAGCACATTTAAGATTATCTAGAAACTTTTAATTAATAATAAAATTAATAATTAATTGCTTGCTAATTGTCACGCAACAACTATCAATTAATGAATTGTAACTGGAAAATTACAATTAACATGATTAATTGCAACTAAAATTTGCCCAAAAAATGTGGTAGAATATTATATATTATTATTATATTATACTAGCGAAGGTAAAACAACATCAACATCATGCTCAGTGGCTTGCAATTGGAGATACCTATGTATAGCTATGAACTAGTACTATGCGAGTCAAATAATATGGGACTGTCAAATCAAGACGTCATTTTATTTCCCTACAAGTAGGGTGTACCAAAAACGAAACACATTACAAGTACATACCTACATACTTTTTCGGTTTGAAGATTTTCTGAATAAGTAGTAGTAGTAAGTAATAAGAACAACAATAAAACTATAACAAGAAGAACAATAACAAAAAAAAATCAAATTAACACTTGTAACGAAAATAACTTATCTAAACAAGATACATTTTTTGCCTATTTTATTTCTGCTACAAACAACAATGTACAAAAACGTGAACATTTGACTGAAGTTTGCTGCAAATGCTGTCAAGTGCGATCCCATTTTTATTTGATTCGCGTAGTACAGACTGATGATAATGTAGATAGTAACCTACCTATTATTATTATAATTATTATTTGTTAGGCTAGAAACCGTTAGCGACCTCCTTGCTACCTCGACCAGAAGTGATCTATTGTAGGGCCCCTTGTTGTTAAAAGTACTCTGCTTAACCTACCTAACAGTGTTCATATAAAATCTGTTACCTAAGTCACAGATAGTTTATCAGACACTTATCTGTTAGTGGTAAAACAGGGTCAAAAAAAAAAAAAATTTTGAACTCCAACGTTGTATACTCGACGCAAGCCTGCCCTGAGCGCCAATGTCGACGTCTTTGACAAAAATCTGGTCAATAAAAATACAAGATAAAGATATGAATTCATTACTTTTCTATTATTATTACTAAATCTTCAAAACTGAATTTCATGGCATGGCACTCAGGGCAGGGCAAGGCCGATATGACGTGGCGGTTAAAAGGTTAATTCATCAGCAACCCGTTAAGTCCCACTGCTGGGCTCGGGTCTCCTCTCCTCTAACTAGAGAGCTGAGAGGGTTTAGGCTGGTTGGTGGATGAGACATACTCATAGAATTTCTTCTAGGGTATGTGGGTTTCCTCACGATGTTTTCCTTCACCGTTAGCTGATGGTAGGTCACTTGACTAGTACATATAAATTCCACAAAGTGGAATCCACATTGGTACTGCCGGTCGGGATCGAACTCGGACCGCGTGATTTGCACGCCGGTCCCTTATCCATTCAGCCACCATCGCATCATCGCACCATCGCAAAGGTTAATTATCATCAACCAATACCAACATCAACCAATAATATTAATTTAAAACCTTTTTCAGGTACTTCTAAAACTGAAGGCTCCAGCACATCCGAGGACGCTAGCACATGACACACCCGCAGACTTGGCGAAACATTACGGACATACAGATTGCTACCAATTACTAAGTAAGTAACACTCATAATTTCTAGTCTAGAAATAATTGTCTTGTTCCTGCATTATCTTAAAATAGCGCCAAAACGAGGTGGATCTAACCCACATTACGCCAACTACGTTAGGTGTTATGTAATAGGGGGAAAACCTATTGCCGTTCATCATCATCATTTCAACCCATTAACGTCTGACTGCTGGGCAGGTCTCCTCCAAAGATTGTGAAGTGAATTTAGCCTACGGTTACGTATGGTTAGCCTAAGGTTGGTATAGGGTTTATTTCGAATTTTCCTTTTCTTGCAGTGCTCTGGGCCCTGATTCTGACTCATCGGATTGCTCCCGGATCGTAAACTTTTTCGAATCTTAGAACGACGTATTTTTACAGCTACAGTTATTAAGTGTTAGAAGTTAGTTTACTATATAGAAAATTAAAAACTGATTAATATAGGATTTTTTACTACATGGATGTAGTAAAAAATCCTAAATAAAAAATCTATTTTTTTAACATTCTGTTTTTTAACTTTAATTAAACTGACAGTTCTGGCCGAAAATATTCCGACAGCTCAGAATCAGGGGGCAGGTTTGCTTAAGGTTACCTTAGTCGCCTTTACAACATCCAAGGGTTGAGATGAATGCATTCAAGCATTAACTCAGTCTATTGCAATATGATATACCCAACTAAATTAATGTTTTGTAATTCCCTTTTAGAAAATCACCAACCAGATCCTCCTAAAACGTCGAAGACTCAGTGGTACCACGGCACACAGAACCGTGATGAAGCAGTAAAGATTTTAGAGGAGTATTGTAAGAGCCACAACTTGGAAGGCAAAATGTCTGACGGCGTGTTCCTTGTACGGTACAGTGAGAGACACACTGGCGCCTACGTACTAACGATGCTTAGCGAAAATACACCTTATAACTTTATTATTAGGAAAGAGGTAATTTTGGAATATCTAGTATATGCTGTATTTGTTAATAAGGGCGTTTTAAGCTATACTCGGACAGAAATCAACGTCAAACATTTGTAAACAAATGACTGTGAAATTGTATTTTAAAATACATAATTTGTTTTTATTAAATTCACACATTGAATGCCAGGCCGCAGACACAATAGAAAATTGTATTGTTTGTCAGGCAACAGTGTTAGATATGGCGTTTAAAGACTTATTTGTTTTTACAAAAACAGATGTTATTGTTAATTATTCTACATTGACGTCGAAATTTTTTTTATATATCGACCGTGGCGTCAGTCATACGGGCCCACCTGGTGGTAAGGGATTACCGTAGCCTATGGAAGTCTGTACCACCAGGGGCATCGCATGCGCCTTGCCGACCCTTTAAATCCCCTTACCAAGGAGCCTGGATGCATTACTCACCAGCAAGAACACAACACAATGTTATTATGGCTGTGGTCTTCTGTAGGGCGGAGGTACTTCACCAGGCGAGTGGCTCAGTTTGAGCGGGGGCTACCCGCTGCTGCCTCTCTTACATTGAATGCACATGTCCAGATTTATACTAATCGTTTGGTTTAACACTGATCTCGGCAACAACTGGTCTGATTTGAAAAATTATTTTAGTGTTGGATAGCTCATATATCGAGGAAGGTGGTTATAGGCTAACATTACGCTACGGCCTATAGGAGCTGAGCAGTGGCCAAATAAAGAACGACCGGAGCGCAGCCCCGCGCGAATTCAAGTTTTATAATAAAGGCGTTTTTGCCAAAGATAAGTTTCAAGTTTTGACATAAAGGAACTGTTTTGCATTTGTTTCAGAACAACTGGTTGTTTATAGATGACGGTCCATACCTAGAATGTCTAGAAAGGTTGATAGAGCACTACAGCACCGTGCCTGACGGCTTACCTACCCGGCTCATGGTTGCTGTACCACCCAAACCCAAACCTCCACTACCTGAAGTAAGCATTTTCGAATAGTAAATTTTTGATGGTAGTTTTAAACATTTTAAAATAATACAAAAGTTGTTTTTTTTTTTTTAATAATTGGTTTTACAAAAACATATACTTAGTATGTTGATGAAATGAAAAATGAAACATATACTTATGATGTTTTATTATTTAAATATAAGATTTAAGCAAGTACGAAAATATTATAAAACTAAACTAAAAATACCGTCTATCATCATTATTATTATTACATAAAGTACAAAGCTGGCCCTTAGGCCTGTATTGACATTTGCAAAGCTCAGTCTAGCTTTCAGGCTAAGCTTTCATATTTTTCTAATATGGTAATGTTTTCGCAGTTCTCCACAATGCCACGAACAAAAAAGCTGTCTGCGAGTCGCGCTACCATGAACCAGTCTCTCTCATTAGTCAAACACGACATACTGAGCGACAAACAGATGTCGGCACAAACTGCACCACCGACAAACAACAACATGTTCGAACTGCTTACGAGAAACCTTTCCTTCTCATCGGACTTCAACAATGACAGTTTGAATAACAACACTGATAGTACTGAAGACAATGACACGTACAAAGTACCCGCGAACAATAGTGCTGTGGTTACGTTAGCAGAGAATTATAATGAGATATCTGTTAATGCTGATGGCCAGCTATCCACACTGCAAGGTTAGTTATCTTAAAGGTGCTGGTTTATCACACCTATATACACTGTGCACTTGTGATTAGAGTATTATTTTTGAGCAGTTTTTTTTTAGTTGTGTCTATGGAAAAGGAAGTTTTTTGTTTGTATTTTGTGGTTTTAATTTTTTTTGGTAGAAATTGTTGAACACTTCAATTTTTTGTTCGAAACGTGCCTAAATACGTTTATTTAGGCACTTTTCGAACAAAAAAATTATGTAATTTATAATAATTTTTTTTTTAATTTAAAAACGTATTAAACGTATATATACACTTTAAACTATTGGTATGCGAGTCGGATGCGGGCGTTACAAAATGGTTCGCTGTGGCGGAAATTGGGTGAGGCCTATGTTCAACAGTGAACGTCGTTGGGCTGATATGATGATGCGAGTTGGGAGCTCCTTGACCCGAACTTGTAGCTCTACAAGGTCACTGACCCAAAAATTATTTACCTATAAAACAATTTTCGGGTCAGTGACCTTTTCGATAGTGTTTAGAATCACTAAAAGTATCCCCATCATCTTCAGCAGTTCAAAATATATCTTAAAGATTTTTTTCTCATTAACAGAATTCATTCCAATGAGCGAACTAACACTCGGCGCGGTACTAGGCGAGGGTGAGTTTGGTTCAGTACTCCGCGCCACGTACTGTGCACAGGACCAGACATCCATACCGGTCGCAGTCAAGACCCTCCACGTGCAACACACCGACACTAACAAGAAGGAATTCTTATCAGAAGCCAAGGTCATGATGTCACTAAGGCATCGGTGCATTGTCAGACTGATTGGTGTTTCTTTGGTAAGTACAGCATTTTGTTGGGTAGAATATAATGATCCCACCTATGGTATGGCCACTCAATGCCTAAATCGGGGCCTTCTTTATAATTTTAATAATAAACTAGAATTGGCGCGGGGCTTTGCTCCAGTCGTTCTTTATTTTGCCACTGCTCAGCTCCTATTGGCTGTAGCGTGATGTTATATAGCCCAAACCTTCTTCGATAAATGGGCTATCCAACTAAAATAATTTTTCAAATTGGACCTGTAGTTCCTGAGATTGTAGTGTTAAACCAAACTAACAAACAAACACTTTAGCTTTATAATATTAGTATAGATTATCCGACAACTTAAATGACGTCAAAAATCTGTCCCTTAAGTTTCAGATAGGCTATCAAATTTATGCAGAAACAGATTGTAAATGTAAAATTTACTAACGATATTTTTCGTTACACCAACCCATCTCTTATCTTTATCAGTAACTGACCTGTATTTCTCCTCACATGTTTGTCAGATAAAGTAGTTCTATTTGCTTTTTTATGCAAATATTTATGTTACCACATATCCTACTTACCTATAAAAAGTCTACAAATATCATTTTCTTTTTGTTATTTGTTCCAGGGCCCTCCACTAGCAATGATTCAAGAATTAGTAGCACTAGGATCTCTGCTAGAGTTCCTAATGCGTCACCCAGATATGGCATCGCCGGGTTATGAACTGAGGCTATGGGCATGTCAAGTGGCCGCGGGTATGAGATATTTGGAGAGACGGAGATTCGTACATCGCGACTTAGCTGCTAGGAATATTCTATTAGCTAGCAGGTACTTACTCGTACTTTCCTAAATTATACAAAGTATTTTTATTTTATTCTATAGAAAATTATTGCGAGCAGAAAGGTTAGGTTAGGTTTAGCGGGCTGTTATCCTCAACTTTTTTCTTTATTTATCGCGCGGTTTTTGCGTGAAGGTAAGCAGAAAACGGTATAAAACCGTATTTCATCAAATAATTGTTGCATTTTTTATTTAAAAAAACTTTTAAATCTAAATCTTGTTCAGACGCCGATCGTCACTCGGACGACAAACGTTAACTTTATGACCACCACGTCAAATTGGCATCTCCGTGTCCTGGACGCCAAGGTCGCCAAGTCATAAAATTCGGTTTTTAAGATTTGGTAACATAACACATAAAACTAATGATTTAGTATCTTTATATGTATTGTATTTTTGTGGACCTGAGTTTTGTCATCTATAGACGACATCGGCGCTCAGAGCACGCTTGCGCTTGTCAAGTATAGATGACGTTGGCGTTCAAAAGGTTAACTAGATGGCATAGAAGATAAACGCGATGAGTGGAACATACTCGATTATAATACCTATTCAGTTTTATTATACTCCTTGATAAACATTCATTTTCTGAGGGGAATTTGAATATGATCAAGTATTTTTGACAAGATACGTAATTATAATAATATTTCACCACATATACACAGCGCCATCTAGTCCCAAATTAAGCATTATATTTGCTTGTGTTATGGGTACTAAACAACGGATATACTACTTAAAAACATTTTTTTGTGTAAATACTTACATATATATTATAGATAAATTACACCCAGACACAGAACAAACAATCATGCGCATCACACAAAGTTGTTGTCCTGGGTAGGGATCGAACCCACGACCTCCGGCTTAGTAGTCAGGGTCACTAACCACTAGACCAACAGGTGAGTGATGATGAGTGAGAACCAAAATTAAATTGATTATTGTTACAGACATCAGGCCAAAATAAGTGACTTCGGTCTATCCCGCGCATTATCAACGGACAGTTCTTACTACAAGGCGAGTCGGGGCGGCAAGTGGCCTATCAAGTGGTATGCGCCGGAGTCTTATAACTACGGTACCTTCAGTCATGCTAGCGATGTCTGGAGCTATGGAGTTACGCTCTGGGAGATGTTCTCGTATGGCAAACAGCCGTATGGAGAAATGAGAGGAATTGAGGTTAGTACAACACATTGTAGTGACTGAGTTCAATAAATTTCGAATTAAGAATTTCAATTTGTGAAAGTTATACCTGCTATTCATGAGACTTACTATCTGGTAACGGCAAAGGAGAACATCGTGAGAAAACCCACATACTCGTGGCTCAGTGGTTAGTGACCCTGACTGCTGAGACAGAGGTCGTGGGTTCGATTCCCACCCAGGACAAATCTTTGTGTGATGTGCACAATTATTTGTTCTCACAATTATAAGTTCATTATTGAAAAATAAAAAGTTATTTGTATTATATCAGTTGTTTAGTATCCATATTACAAGCATTAGCTTAGTTTGGAACTAGATGGCGCTGTGTTTGAATGTCCAAATATTATTATTTCTCATCCAACTACTTGCATTAGACCATCATTGTGTGATTTGTGGCCTAAGCCCTCTTAGTGCCGTACTCAGAGACGTTACTTAACTTTAAAGTTTATTTAGTAAAAACGTGTAATACTTAAGTCGATACGCCTAAGGACGATTTTTCAATAAAAAAATTGTGTTTATCACAGATTACTGCTAATTGGCGTCTTTGAGTGCGGCCGTGAGCTCTTTAGGTAGAGAGGAGCCCACTTGCCTGGGACATAAATAGGTTGCTATTATTATTGCAACACATTTATGTCCCATCTTAATGTACTCTAGTGACAAAGCAATAAGCACATACTTTAATTTATCTTTTGAATGTTTTTGTGCAATTGCAAAATCGAATATAACGGAAGCAAGGCATTGATAACATTATAATACACTAGAAGTCGCGGAGCTTCGCTCCCGTCGCTTTTGTTTGGCCACTGCTCAATCGAATCGGGAATCAAACCTTTGACCTATTTGGTAATCATTGTATGAGCATAATTATATTGGCGAAATTCATTGATTAATTATCAGTTTATAATTCATCAGCTGTTTCCCGGGGCTTCGCTCCCTAGGATCTTTGTTTGGCCACTGCTCAACTCCTATTGGCCGTAGCGCGATGTTATATAGCATATAACCTTTCTCGATATATGGGCTATCTGAAACTAAAATAATTTTTCAATTCGGGTCAGTAGTTCCTGAGATCCTATCGTTAAAACAAACAAACTCTTTAGCTTTATAATATTAGTATAGATTTTATTAAATGCTTTGAAAATATGTTACAGGCGATACAAATAGTAGAAAGCGGCAAGCGCCTAGAAAGACCAGACGATTGTCCCAACGAAATCTACCAAGTGATGCTCGACTGTTGGGCGTACAACCCTGACGCACGGCCAACGTTCGGCCAACTAGTCGACGTGTTCTCTCACCACACCGACTACGTAAACATTAGCCAACTAGCCTTAGAGAACGAAGACGGTAGCCTTGACGTATAAGATATATTGATCAAAACATCTGAACTAAGCATGTATTTATAATATTATTATTAATAAACCTTTACGCTTGTATACGTAGCGATAAGTTAGTATACGTACAACGACGTACAAATTTCAACAGCAAAATCTAGTTTGTAACGTCGATTTTCGAGTGTAAGACGCTTATAGAATGTGTATTTAAAAATAGTGTAAAAAAATATATATAGTATTTATTGTAAGTGCAAGATATCCGTTGTTTTTGCACATATATGTACGTTCAGTTTATTGGTACGATGATGATGATAATCGTGGCATCGTACCTAAATCCTGGCAATACCATTTGATAGCCGCGCGCAAAATATGACGCTATTTTTGGCTATCTATGGTCTTAAATTTGACGTTAATACTATAGCCAAATTGGAAATAGAATTAAACAAAACTTGATGTCTTGTCTAAAACTAACCAAATAACAAAAGCAACTTTTAAATCTTTTGAAATGTTGTACTTTAATATCTTTATCTTGTATTTTTATGGACCTAAAATGTTTTAACTATAGCCGTCACAAGTGGAAATCGATTCGATGTATCTCTTCTATCGACATGTCAAATTAGTACATTCATCACGTGACATGTCGATAGCTTATGTCAGGGATGTGTTCAAATGTATTAAAGTGACATTTAAATATTTCGAAAAGAATCAGTGATTTGCCACTGCCAAGACTAGGGGGCAGGGTACGCTTGCGCTTGTCGAATATAACCGAAGTTTTGAAGCTGTCAAATGGTTAAGAAGCTACAGCTTAAAGGTAGGTTTAGACGAAGAATATTTTCAGCCGCCTAAAAACGGCATCGTATAAACACTTTCGGTGCCATTTTTTTGCCGCATGCCAGCGCTGGCACGGAATAGAACACGCGCTTATTTTTTGACCAGTGACCTCCGCTCGCGTCTCTCGCTGCCCCTGCGCCTATTTTTCGGACTTGGCTAATGACTGGTACTGAAAAGGCACCGTGTAAACGACTAGTGTCGGTTTGCTGGTCACTGGCGGCGAGATTTAGGCGACTGAAAATAGTCATTGTCTAAAAGGTCTGAATTTGTGCTGTACGGTAGATACTGGCGCCGTAATTTAGGCGTCTCAAAATAGTCTCCGTCTAAACCTACCTTTATGTAAATGTAATCTACAATATTTGACATATATATGATTTGTTTTCATTTATTCTAAATCTAATTTGGCCATAGTACAGGTAAAGTATTTTTAATGGTGGGGCAGAGGAAGTATTGGGGTGATAATCAGAAATGACATGCCATGATGTGCCTGATTACGTATTACATTAGATCTAAGTAAATATTGTAAATATGATCTGTATTTTGTTTTAAAATAATATTTTTATAATCATTACTTCGAATAGATAGGTATTGGAATAGCATTTGTTTTATGATACAATTTTATATTTTTATTATTACCATTGTTGGTATACTAATATGCCATTATTTCCAGTTTATGTTCCTTTTTCTAGCCAAAATGGGTGTGTATATAAGAGTAACTAATATTTTATTTTCTTATAACGCAATTTCGTATGAACTGTACATTCCAACCACTTACAAATATAACTACTTATTTAAATACTTTTAGAATAGTTGTATGTTTGTTCTGTGTTTTCTTATTATCTATATCGCCAATAGTGTACGCGAATTTCATTTTTGATTAGATTTCCACTCTATATGTTGAATAACGATTCGGGCGCCTGAAATAGTTCAATATACCAGTGCTCGTTTAATTTCGTTCAGTTTGTCGATATGCCATGGTAATGCCATAGTTTACGAATATTAAATTGCCACGAGGTTGTGTTACGTATGTACAAAATTTTATATAGTTACCCTAATTATGTATTATCTATTTAGAGAATTTATATTAAATTCTATGAGTCTGAATTAGCGTGTATTTTATTAACTTTTATTTTATGACAAATCATTTAATTATGTTAATGAATCAAATGTGATAAAGGTATTTATAAATAAAAGTAATTTTATAAAATCTTTGTTGTTT
Organism: Laspeyria flexula; assembly: GCA_905147015.1. Taxonomy (NCBI): domain Eukaryota; kingdom Metazoa; phylum Arthropoda; class Insecta; order Lepidoptera; family Erebidae; genus Laspeyria; species Laspeyria flexula. The sequence continues at coordinate 13,865,159 of LR989950.1, read as the reverse complement.
ACTATTAAAAATATTGATAAAGTTTTCGAATACAAAATCATACATATTATTATGTTTAAATTTTACCTAAATGTTTACATACCTATTTTAAAATTACATAAGTCGACATATCACAATAACACTAAGAACTCAGACATCACCATTATATCAGCCCAATGAAGCCGCACAGCACTACTGGTCATAGGCCTCACCACACATTACCCGGCTCAAAATATGAGTTGCCATTCACACAATCATTTTGCTAAAATATTATTATCTTAAAAGCTAGGCAGACCCCGGTGTTGGAATTTCCAGAAAGCTTTTCAATTTGACTTAAACACTACCACATTTAGTGGCAACCGGAAACAACGGGTTTAAGTGCCTGCCGAAGCACGGAGACGCTCGAGAATGAAAATGTCACAAACGGTCACCCATCTTCGAGCTGACATTGCCGAAGGTTGCTTAACCTAGATGATCATAACGACCATCTCAGTTCCACAATGCTACAAGCGCCTATTTTGCTAAATAAACAGACGTCACAGAAGACGAGTGAATGATAGAAGACGTATCTGGGTATAAGTATCGCATAAACTACTCATATATTGATACGACAGTCATTGTATGGTGGTGGTGGCGTTTCACTACGATCAGGTAATCTAATCGCATCTATCTGTAAAGAAGCTTCGGTAACTCCAGGCAATCCATACGTTGGGAACGGCGCACTCCCATCTGGCAATGACAACTGTCTACGGTACAAAGGCGGTGTTTCTAAGTCGGGATTCACAATACTAGTCCATAGTAAGTTTGTCCTCATGTCACAGTCTCTTTGTAATCTTCGACGCCGCTGCCTTCTAGTCTGCGGCCGAGTACAATTCAAAACACGACATTTACAAAATTTATTCAACCAAATATAAGTACCGATTACACCAATAGCCAAACCAATTTCGATTCCAATCACAAATGCTTGTAGTGCAGAGAAATCTCTATCGAATTTCTCAAAAGGTGTGAGCGGTGTCTGCGGATTTTCAGGTATACTTGTGTTTCTCTCCGTACTTATATTCCAAATATCGCCAATATCGACTGGTTCTTTTTCAACTATTGGAACTACTGATATCATTTTCTCGGACATTTTAGGACTTATTTTTTTGCATTGTTTCTCATATGTTATTCCCCTTGAAGTTATCCAATATTCAACAGCAATAAACTCAGCATTGCATTGCCAGTAGTCATTCCTTAGTTCTATTCTTTCTAATTTACGTAGAGGAAGAATAACATCAGTATTAAAAGTCACAACGTAGTTTTCGCTCAAGTCTAACTTCCTCAAGTTCGGCAGTCTACTGAACATGCGGTTCGGTAAAGCTTTAATTCGGCAATTGTTCAAATTTAGAATCTGCAAAACAAAAAGTTTCATGAGGTCAGTACCTACTAAATTTTACACACACAGTCATTCAACCTAGAAGGCAGTAGGTTCCTTACAATATTGTTGGACTCGCTAAATAACATGTAACATTTACGGATACTTCGAATGTTTTATCTTGAATCTTGATTGGGTGTATTAGGTAACTACTTTTGTATCGAATAGGTTTATATTGCATTACGTACCTTTAACTTCGCATGCATGATGAAAGGTTCATTTTTGAGGCTTTCGAAAACGTTTGAAGATAAGTCGAGTGTGTCGAGCTCTGGGGTGTCCCAGAATAGATCGGATGGAATAAATCTTAGACGATTGCTGCTCAAGTCTAGATGTACTAATTTGTCCAATCCAGAGAAAGCGTGCAAGCCAAGCCAGAATATTAGATTGTATGATAGATCTAGCACCTCTATAGATGTGTAGCCTCCATCCTGAAAAAGTTGGAAGATTAAGTAAGTTTCTGAGTACTAACGGTACAGTTATTTATCACTCAAGCATCTGAAGAGTTGAGAACTTCACTCTGCTCACCCGCCAAAACCTCAAGACTACCTATCTATACAATATTGTTTGTCTCAAGAGCTTACAACGAAAGTGCTGACCATACTATAGCTATTCTTAGTCTGTAGATAAGTATCTCTTATTGAGAACGTCTTTGGAGAGTGATGATTAATCTGTCGCTTTCCCATTAATAATTTCTTGTGCAAAATGAGGCAAGCCAGATAAAGGCAATTCGACTAATCGCAGCCTCAATGTTGCAGTAATGCAGCTAGCTATGTCCGCGAATTCTTTCGCGTGAAGAACTTGGTTTTACTTATATTTTGTTCACGGTATGCTAATATTTAGTAAGTCAGTGAAAGTTACGTTGTAATCGGTTCAGTTGTTTTTGAGTTTGCCTCAAAAAAACAGAGACAAAAAGTTTGATAAGTACTTGCAATTTTATTTATTTGTGTATAGATGTACACATACATAAGTTTACTTCTGACTATGAACTATGCTACTCTAGTATTTAATTTAATTTTGGTACATAGCATAAAACAAAAACAATAATATCTACATGTGTTTAGGAGCAAAGTCGTTGATGTGCTGATTACTCATCTCTTTATGACGGAAAATACCTAAAGGCACTTATCATTATGCACTCAATATAATTATTTATATAGTTTAATCACTTTTATACTATCAAGATTTGAAAATAAAATAGAAGAATACACAAAGAAGTGCGAATAACTCACCGTGAAACAAAAATTGTCCAGTTCACTGATAGAATTATGACTCAAACTATACACTTGGACCTCTTTAGGCACACCCACTTCTATGCTGATAATGTTTTGGTCCACACACTTAGCTCGGTTCAACCCATCGTCCATATCACAGTCACATTGCTTCGGACACACATCACAATTCACAAACACACTAATTAGTACCAATATAAAACAATATTTCAACTCCATATTATAAAATTTGCTTTTTTATGTCACTGCAGAGAGGTAAGTTACTTCTAGCATTTTATGAACTTAAAATATACAGTTGCACTGACGCAAGCTCTGTTTCAAATTAAAAATGGAGCAATGATACACGATTGATAAAACAATCAGTATCAACACAACAGATAAGATAACTACCTGGAATATAATCTTTCACTGAATCAACATTTCTTATAAAAATCTCAAGTTATGGGTAATAAAAAACGGAATCATTAAAAAAAGAATTATATTAATAATACAATAGATTCATTATTAAAACAAGGTTAAATACGAATACATATAAGATTAAAGTTCAGTCAATCTAAATTAAACTTAAATAACTAGCAATAAGGTTGAAAATGGCATGTACATGATTGAAATACTTTTACTTCTGTAATACGTTTCATGATACTTTTAACTGAATATATTTGAATTTTGTCTTTGTTGAGTCGCAGTTGAAGGGTAACACCTTTTCATAGTGTAATCGATTCCTAAAATAGCATTTCTGACGTCATGAAATGATGCGCTAATTGTTTCGAATGTGCCCGCTAGTCTGTCGACAGCTAATGCCTGTAGAAAATATTATGATAAAATTAATTTGCCCTTTTTTAAATTGAATCCTTCATATGCTGCCTTTATGCATGTTGGCCAAAACATTAATCAATATCTCTCACAGTATATTATAATTCCAATGATAAGTTTCCAAAATTGACTGTAGGTATGTATTTTGTTTATTTTCCTTTATTGGGACATATTGCAGTTACACATTCCTTATACATAATTTTATAACCAAAACGAGGTAAACAATTAAGTAAAGATATTTTATGTATGTTGTGGCCAATATTGGCTCAGGTTAGCCCAACATGTGCTAATGGCTTTAAATTATAGTGTGCTATCTTACTTGTATATGTGAAGCCTCAGCTATCCTTTCTAACGCCTTCGCAGAGTTTAGAGTCGCTTGCGCCATTTGCGACATGGCTGCTGACTGTTGATCCATTACTACCACCTGACAACAGGGAAAATAATAGCAATTTCTACAATATTTTATATTCATCAAAGATGAATATGGAGATATGAGACGGTAATGTTTCTTTCCATAACATTCAATAATATTAGTATTTAAAAAATTTAAACATCTACATCAACGTCATTCATGCCGTAGGACGTATACTTAACATAAAACAATGCATATGTCTTTTTTTTTGGCGGGCGAAATGTGGACCTCTACTGCTCCTTTCGGAGTGTCTTGGTAAAGTGGAGACATCTGGCTTGTTGTGAGGCCCTACAGGTTCAAATACTGTGGTTAAAAAAAATACTGGTGTTCAAATGCTGGGCACTGTCTTATAAGTTTGGGCAAAGCCTACTTTACGTAACCTTTCCCTAGCTATAATATATATATAATATAACATACTTACCAACTTATCAAGCATGTTCAACTGACGTTCATCTGTCTCTGTAGAGTTCAGCCTGCTATTATCCTCTTGACTGAAGTCAACAGAGTAGTTGTCATCAAAGGAATCATTCTCGTCGCCGTTACATGGTTCCTCTTTCACAGCACGCTTTTTTCCTGGATAAAATATTTTTATTCTTTATATAAATTAAGTAAGAGGTTTTGTTCAAATAGGCTTGTTAACTTGAGTGCACTGTATCATCATCAGCAACCCATTAAGTCCCAGTTCGGATCTCCTCTCTTCTATCTAGAGAGCTGAGAGGATTATGGATAAGGGATTCTATTCTGTTAGAGAGTTTCTAGAGTGTAAAATATATATCCACCTAGTAATACTAGTCCAGCAAAATCTTTTATATTGATGATTAATGTATACCTAATTAAATTACATAATTTTGGACATAATTTTAAATATTATTGTATTGTATGTTAATGATGTTATTATGATCCTGCTATTTAATGTATTTATTTCTTATTTGTGACAGTATTTAATTTTATTAATTGTAATTACAATATTTGCATGCCATCATTATGGCGAATGTGCTGTGAACTAATAATTATGTAAACACCTATAATGTACCCACATTTCAGCAAATAAATTAATTTGAATTTGAATTTGAGGGTTTAGGTCATAATCCACTCACGCTGGCCTAGTGCGGGTTGGTGGATCAGACATACTCATAGAATTTCTTCTACAGTATGTGGGTTTCCTCACTATGTTTTCCTTCAGCATTAGCAGATGGTCAGTCACTTGCCTAGTACATATAAAGTTTTTCAATGCTACCTAGTTATATAGAATTTCATCTATATAGGTATTGAAAATTAATAAGGTAAAAGATCTGACTCAAAAGTAATTAATACGGATCCAGATTGTTCTTTTCCCTCGGATATCCACTTACTTGTGGTCATAGTAGATTTGTCATCACAAAGGTCTAATATTTTTTGTTCCAGTGCAGTCAATGAACCTTGAAGCTTTCCTTGTTCTATCTGTTTTTTCTTGATAACTATGCTACGTCTTTTATCTGACCAGAACTGCAATAAAATAACATTTTTCATTCTCAGGTTTAGGTTTTAGTTTTCTCAGGTTACTGATATAGGGCAACAGGTAACACATTCAGAAAGTTTTTTTATTCACATACAGATACATATCACATTCAGAAAACAATTCATACACCATGTGAATAAAAATTTATAGTAAAAAATTACCTAACTTCAAAATAAATCTCCCACTGATTAAGTTCCAGCCCTATGTAATAGGCTTATGGGAAAAAATATAAAAAATAACCTGATATAATTATAGTTTTTTTTTTTCAAATAGTTCGGCCGTTCTTAAGTTCTAGAGGCACTAGAACTTAAGAATGGCTGAAATGACTCTGATTTTATTATTATATTCATTTAAAGTAGATACCTTGATCCAGCCCTTCGTGGATTTTATAGCACCATCTATTGAATTAGCAATATTCGACATATCCACCCATAACTTTTTAAATTTTGCATGGCCCATGCCAACCCTCAGCCTTCGATGTGCCAAATCTGGATGTTTTTCCATAAATGATATAACAGCTTTCACCTGTGCGAGCGTCGGTCTTGAAACCTAATTATAAAAGATTTTATGATACAAAACAGAAAGTTCCTATAACAATCTACTTGATTACAAAAGCTAGAATGGAAATATTACTTACGCGACCGGAGTTTTCGGCAATATCACCGTCATCCAGAAGTATATCAGACATTTTATAAGTTAATATGAAATCGTAGATAATATCTACTAAAATTATATTATAATTTTACGAAATATTAATTCATTAAAATGATGTCATATCCCACTGTTTCAACCAAAATTCTAAAAAAAATCAAATTTTCTTACTTATTGGATAAAAGTAAACTATTTTATTTTTTGTTTATAGCTGTCAAACAAATGTCAGTCAATTATTGTCAATATTTTATTTTCTATAGTCTATCGTCGTCGTACCACAGACCTAATAGTAGAACACTACGTATAGACTAGAAATATCATACAATATTGTATTGTATGCATGCCTATCGTCGTCATTGTCCACAGACCTTCACTTCACAGTCAATGTAAAATGAAAATCATGTCAACCCCGAAACGTCCCACTGCTGGGCATGGGTCTCCTTCAAAGAGTGTGGAGGGAATTAGGCCTACTATACCACGCTAGCCAGACGGGCTGGTATAGGGTTTGTTTTGAATTTTCCTTTTCTTGCAGTGTTCTTGTCTGCATAAGGTTACAGATTTTAATAAAAATAAATACTAAATCCATAAAATCTAGTTCAATCATCATGAAGTATTATCCCTTAATAGTCTGTGTCATGAAGGTTTGTATGCTAGCAACACTTAATTTGTTTGCTGTCAAAGCAAATTTTAACTCTGCTCATTACGAAGGAAAAACCAATAAAAACTTGTATTTCATCAGTTTTATGCTCATGTTTTAATTTTCATGAGAAGTGAACTAAATTCGTATTATTCTATTATGTTCTTTTTCAATATCGGTACATTTATAGTTAATTGAATTCAGCTGAGGTAAATATGGCACAGAAAATATGGAATCGTTCAGCTGATTGTTGTTTACAAAATGTTTTTAGATATTATCATTAGTGTGTGCTTATTGGGTTTTAGAAATGTATTCGTTTGAGGGAGATTTTAGGCGTAAGCCTCAACAGAACCTAGCTGGCGCAAGTGCTCAAAGGAAGACAGACAGGGAAAGTTTGATACTTCAGTCACAACAACAAAGGCAAAAACGAGAGGTTAACATAAATTGTTTTATTTTGCTCTTTAACTTTCACTTTACTTACTCCAAGTTAATATAACTAGTAGCTAAAGCTATTATTTCTTATGTATGAAAGTATAACCTTAAACTGCTACCAATTTCATTTATAACATCATTGTTAATTCAGGTTGAATGACTGTCATATCCTTTATCCTGCAAAGACAACCTTACATCTTACAATTCAATTTCAGCCCACCATGATTAAAATGTATCATATTGACAATAATTACTCATGATTGTATTCATTATACATAATGACTCAGCACATTCTATTTTTATGGTTAAGTATGTATGAAAATATCAGTTTTATCTCATATTGATACTTAGTTGCCAGTTACATTACCACCATATACTAGTACTAAAAAGATTCTATATCATTTCAGGAACACAGAAAACGCCTGAACAGTACAATTAAAATACAAGCATATGTTAGAAGCTACTTAATAAGGAAGCACTGTAAACAAAATGAAAGGGACCAGTTTGACAGTATGTTTCCTAGGATCAATCCTGACGACAAGCACATGGTGTCATCACTTGTTTCTAAATTATTGTTCTTTTATGATGCTACTCAAGATTCTAATAGGCTGGTAAGTTATACATACTCCTAATTTTTAATCGCTGTAATGAAGACAAGAATGTATTTGATATTAATTTCAGCTTGATACCTCTGCACATTCTTGAGAAAACTATTCTAGACAGATGGAGAACAGTGTGATCCTATATGGATTCTGTTTTTTCCTTTTGAGGCATGAATCCCTAAAAACAACAAAAATGTCTCAGAGGAAGCCAACATTGCCGACATCAGCTTTAAAAAATAATACATGTGACTACGAGACAAGACTACGTCTAGAGACAAATAGAATGAGACTGTAATATTATAAGTTTTAATGAAAACCAAATCTTGTTAAAATTAAGTAAATCTATAAAATAATTTTTACGGAATTTATCTTCATTGAAATTTTTTAAAATATATGTCATCATTAATACCAAATATTATTCAGACTACAATATAAATAACTGATAACACAAAAAAACTCGGAAATTCCCTGAGTCTCAGTAATAAAACTTAACTACTTGGGCATTCCTTGAGATTTGTTCGCCTTGTTACCTGTAGTTTCGTAGTGTTGCCAGAGCGCTCTGTCAATATTACTACTCACAAGTATGGTGATAATATTCACAAATAAGCAAGAATTTGTTTAACTTTTTTTTTGGTGGGAGAAGTCCCTGCGCTGTTTGTTGCCCTTTGTGGTGAGCATGATATTTTAACATTATAATAACTGCTTATATTGTTTTCAGGTTACATTATCACAGTTGTTGTTGAAACAATGGAAGAAAGCATACCAAAATATAGGTAGATGTATACAGATAAGAAGGCTTTTGGCACTTCACCTTCATTTATTAAGGGATAGTAGTGATGTAAGTGTTTTTGACCATTATGTAAATCTGTACATAAGTATTTATTAACTACCTTAGTGCAGTGCGAATGTGTAGGATTGCTTCGCGAGAGCTCCGGTGTTCAATCCGTTTAGGCAAAATAGGTATTGCTATTTTTTCTTGAAATATAAATATCAGCCCACAGCCCAGTATGAAAAATGTGCCCGGTTAATGACTATTTTTTTTAATAAATATCAGTCTGATGTAAAAATACGGTCAAGTGCGAGTCATGGGTTCCGTACTATTAGGTATTATGGCAAACTATTTTTATGTGCAAAGTAACCATGTTTAGTAAACAAATTTAGTTATGCGGTTGGGCTTTTTTAGAGATTACAAAAAAGTGTGATAGTTAGACACATTGTTTTATTTTTCCTGTAATATTTTCATAAACATGTATCAACCCAACCATTATTTCACATTTTTCTCATCACAAATTTCAGAGGTAAGAGGAGGGGGGAATGTTACATTTTTGATGTTTTTAATCCTAACTCAAAAACTGTGGGGTGTAAATATAAATAAAAATAGGTTTTAGAATCTAGAAACAAATCCCTTTGGATGTAATAGGATTTCAGGATTTAATATAGGATTCAATTTAAAATTTTCGGCTGCTATTACAGAGAAAATAGAAACATTTTCTCTATTTTTAAATCCTAGTAGTGTTTGATTAGTAATGTTTAAAACTGTTCCAAATTTCATGTCGATAGCATATTAACATTCTGACAGAAGGACAGACAAAGCGAGACCATAAGGGTCAAAAATGTGAAAAAAAAATGGTTACAGAATTTTCTTTACTATTATCGATTTTATTGTTTTCTCTTTCAGATATCTCTGGCAGTACCTCTAAGAATGTTTGAGGTGTTCACTTCAACAAACTCAGCAGATGCCTTCGGCAATTGTGATGAAGGACTCAATATTGTCAGCGGCACATTTTTATATTTGGTTAAAAGAGGTATTTTAACAAATTAAATTGTGATTTAACAAGTATTTTAAATTTGAATACAGATACAATTTAAAGTTAGAAATCACTAAAAGGGATACTAATTTTATATAATAGATTATATATATTTTGTTGCAGGCTATTTCCAAGATCTGCGTAAGTTAATATGTCAGCGAACGCCCCCACTGTACGGACCGTCGCCGAACCCACCGGTCCCGTTGGCCGGCGCACTGCTAGACCTAATACAGCGGCCACTCAGTCTCACTTCGCGCGTCAATATACCACACTATAGGTAACTATTGTTACTATAAAGAAATACAAAATTGAGTTTTGCAAAATTCCATATAAAGTAATTGTCTTTAAGGTGCACTTTTCACTAACACTTGTCAGTGTTAAGGGTTAGTTGTTGTTAAGGTTAATACGTACTTAAAGCCTTTGACCGCCACGCTAATAATGAAAAACTGGGTTCCCTACACCAAGCAATAAATAATATGAACAGTTATAAATGCTACTGATTCTGAAATACACCATTAGCCAACTTTTATCCGTCACTAAAAGTTGAAGTGATGGACGCTATAAGACGTCATTGGCGTCTCGATCAAGTTATGAATGACGTTATAACACGTCCTTGGCGGTCAAAGAGTGCATTGGCTTAGATGCATTATTGTCTATCTTACATTATGTAGTTACGGCATTATTCCTTAGCTAGGCAATGTTACGGTCAAAGACAATATAAATCAACATGCAATTTTGTTGCAGTGACAGTATAATGACAGCATTCACGGCGGCATTCCTGTGCCATCCGTACCCTGAGTCGGTGGAATTGTTTATAATACCAGCGCTGGCCCACGACATCAACAAGGAGTTTCCATTCCTAGCGCTAATACAATGTCTCAGAGAAGAGAGCAAGTTCCGTAGTAGATTGTTGACAAACGACTCGTGGTTGTTACACTCTGTGTTGGCGTTAGAACCACCCGATTTTGGTAAGATTTTTTTATCAACGACTACGACTGTGGCATACAGTCCCCCGTCTAAGACTCGATAGATTTGAATCCTTTACCGTAGCGTATATACGTCTGCAATCCAAGGTTATGTTAATTATTAAACATTTACCTAATGTATTTAAAAAAAAACCAGACAAGTGTGAGTCGGATTCACGCACTGAGGATTCCGTAGGATCATGCAATTTCTTTTATTCTTTTTTCTAATTAAAATGTAAAATATTAGTAGATAACGCGATAGCATATTCACGTAAAGATGGTCTACCGAACCATCTTCATGTAAACTCAGTCTGGAATAAACTCTCACTATTACCCTATTTTTTTACGCTTATCATGGTATACCCCTTCCAATATAATACTAATATTCAGTGATATAACTACTCGAGTACGGTTTTCGGATTTTTTCCTTTACTTGTGCAACTTGATATTGCCAAATATGTCAACGGGAAATATCCTATAGGTTTAGATTTTTTTGATCGCAAGATATGCGACAAAAATTGAGGATAAACGGCTATATCTTTTGATTGCGTTTTTTAGAACTCTGATTTTTTTATTGCGCTAAGGGATTTCAGATTCGTGTATGTGTTATTAATTTCAGCTTAATACCTACGCGTTCTTGAGAAAAATATTCTTTGCAGACGGACAACCAAATAGACAGACAACCGAGTGATCCTATAAGAGTTCCTTTTTATCCTTTTGAGGTACGGAACCCAAAAGTTTAACCACCTTTTAATTTTTGTTACAGCTAACATGGCACGCAATATAGACAACACAAAACTGCCAAACAATCCTATCGTATTAGACTATTTTAAAATTATCGCTAAGTTAACTGTTAATGTTTGTAATAAGCAAATCACTTACGAGTACGAAGATTCTTTGTACAGTCAAGAGACGGCAGCCGATAGAGACGACGACAGTGATAGCGAAATGGAACCTAATCCCACTTCAGTTAGAGAACAAAGTTTATTGACGAGGTGTATCGAGTTATTGAATGAGCCGGATAGGTGTGTGATGACCACGTGCTCATATATCACTGAGGGTGATCTTTGTGAGGAGTTTCTCGACAGTGTCACAGAGATATGTCATAATTTATTGCTGAGTCACAAGATGGCGTTGCATAAATACAGGTGAGATGTTACGAATATAATAATATATTGTCATAATACCTAGCTCTGACTGCCTTAGTGGCGTTGCGGGAGTTTGTATGACTGCTGCGTAAGTGGCCGAGCAGAAACGGTGTTGGGTTTTTTTGTCATAATATTATCTGCCCGAAATCAGGCGAAATGTGGGTGTGACAGACCTCTGCCTGTTCCTTCGAAAAAGGTGTGATGCTATACTAGTAAGTAATATTAAATAATAATGACAAAAATGTATTGTATCATATTTCAGAATATTATACACTTTAGCATTCAAGCCTATGTTCATTCGCGGAGTTTGGTCGTGGTTAAGCAGTATGACGCAGCGCTCTGTCTTCGGTGCTCCAGCACAGCCGTTGTTGGCCGCACTATCAAGAGGTCTACCACATGATACTGGAGTACATCGGTTATTGGCGCCATTGGCTACCTTCTGTGCACTCTTTTCACTTCTTATTGGAACGCTACATGATACTGAATTCTGTCGAGATATCAATGAAGAGAAGCTTACTCGTGAGTAGTTTTGTGTGCCTACATAACTGTACCTGTGATATAGTTGCAACATTTTTTATTTGTGCAGTGAAATTTATATTTAAATACATTCTTTAAAACATATATATTTCTCTTCTCTATAGTCGGCACACCTTGTCCGAACACTGGCGGGCGCGTACACGCCTTCGAGTTCAGTGAACTGGGCGGGTTATGTCGCACGTTACGTCAAGTGTGCCTGGGGCTTGTGGAGCTCGCTTACCCGGAGTCAAGGCCGGCTGTCACCGGTCAATATCGGGACGCAGTTGCAGCCTCGCACATAGAACTTTCTGGGAAGAATGAAACGCCAGCGTGGTCGCATTTGTTCAAGGTAAAGTATACTTTAAGTTGTCCCACTGACTGCCATACTCAGAGATGTTTGACGTAACGTTAAAGTTTATTTAATAAACTTAAAAAATACTTAAGTCTATAGACTTAAGTATTTTTTCTTGAATAATCGTCTTTAGGCGTATACGCCTAAAGACGATTATTCAAGGAAATAATTGTGTTAATGACAGATTACTGCTAATTGACGTCTCTGAGTGCGGCAGTGACAGCCTAAAATCATTATAACAGCCGTAGGTCTCCATTGTAGAACATCGGACTCCCCGAGAGATTTCCAATATAATCAATCATTACAATAATATGTGACAGACTAAACGATTTCTCATAGTTTTGCTACTTAGAACCCACAAGGGGACGACCGGAATCATCCAGTATAACGCATGAGACCCCAAATCTCTCCAAAGGTTACTCGCTACTCAACAGTTAGCTTTTAAATTTACTTAGTTAATGATATAGCGGATTTGAGTCGTATCGACAGATCAACAAGAACGCAGAAGACAGAGAATTGTGCGGAAAGTTTCGCTTACAAGAGTTCATCTCTTAAATAGGTATTGCAGGCGTCCAAAGGTTACGGTAACGGCTCTACCGCTGTGGTATAAAAAAGTAAAATATTAATTTTGTAACTTGCAGGTGTGTACGTCTCTCCTACGTGCACTATACGCGCGAGACGCTCGGCTACAGTTCGTGGGAGGCGGGTCGTGGCCGGCCGCGGGTGCCGTGCCTGAAGGCGCCGCCGCCGTGTTGTTAGTGGCCGGCGAGCGTGCACGCCCCACTACACGCCATCTACGACGTCCGCCCAACCTCACTGCGGCCCTCGCTATCTCACACGGTACGTATACCACATGCTACGTGCACGTGCACGTCCACACAAGTCAAGAGACAAAGCTTCGTGCAATATCAGTAATTATGCGCTTCATCTGTGTGCGTATCAACTACTCACTCGTCACGTAGGAACGTCTTTTTCGTTCGTCGGAGGTTTAGGGTTGTCGCATGCGTAATTTTTTCTTTCGAATAGTTTTTGTTATAATCGTATAATCTAGTATTAGTTGTAAAAATGTAAATATATTGTTGTTTTGATGATTAAATAAGTCAAAGTGAATCATAGTATTTTCAAGAGTCGTGAAATCTTATCAAAAATATAAAAATATTTAAAAAAATATGTGAAACGAAATATATAATTATGATGGAAAAGTTTAAAAGCAATGTTTGTGCCGTTTCAGAAGCAATAAGTAATATTAAGCTGCGTTTATATCTGCAGACATTAAAGGTATTAAATGACTGCCGTTTCACACAAAATATATTTTTTTATAGAATTTGACAGCTCTTGTCTGTCCGCGTTTGTGCGGCCACGTTACGATGAATATAAACGAGTTAATACAAACGGTAATACCAGAAGAATCAATCTCTGTAGATACGCATACGCAGCTTTATGTGTGCTTTTCGTGTGATTATGAAAATAGTTGTAGGCCAGTCAATGAATGATTTTGGAGGGAAATGTCGAAAGCAGTAACTTTGACTTAGGAACTTTATTTGGACTAGTTAGGAGATATAAACATACTAAAAGTCCTAAAGAAAGTTTTAGAGATGTAAGCAAAAAACCAAAAACCCATAAATTCTTTGTGCCCCCCTCCCCCTCTGGCTCACCTCATTCATTACAATTGGTTCATTAGTTTAGACGCTACGGTGAAACATAGAAACATAATTATATACATACAAATATGCATAGACTGCCAAAACCATTACCCTTCCTTTTGGCTTCGCCGTAGTTGGGTAAAAAGTGTTAAGCCCAAGTTGTAGAGAATTTTATCAGCTTTCATTATGTAATACAATGAAATTTCGTACGACGCACTGTTTTCGAGATGTAAGCAACGATTGGAGATAGATAAAAAGTGATTAAGCCAAAGTTGTAGAGAATTTTATCAGTTTTCATTGTGTAGTACAATAAAATGTCGTACGACGAGATGTAAGCAAAACACCAAAAAACGGGACCTTCTTTGTGCTTCCCCCTCGGGGGGTAAGGACTTTTAGTATGTTTATCTCCTAAATAGTCCAAACAAAGTTACTAAGTCAAAATTTCTGCTTTCGACCTCCACAGTACCATTTCGAGCACTCAATTACTAGACTATTGGTGTTGTATTGTGTTTCTTAAGGGACACATAAACACTATCGATCTTATTAGCAGTCTACGATTACTACTACTACCGTGCACTTTTTGAATTGTTCGAATCCAACATGCAATAAGAATAAATCAACCAAATGTTAATAGGGTCGTAAATTGTATGAATATAATTAATCTTCTATAATGTTCAAAGTTAAAACGAAAAATGATAATTCTAATAAACAATTGTTTATTGGAAGTGAAATAAGAAAATAAGTGAAAACTTTCGTTTCTTGTTTTTTTTTTAACTTGCCTGCGTGGAAGAGTAATTATATGGCTGTTATTTGAAAAATCATTTGAAAAGCATTCACGAAATATTCGGATTAAGAACACCACAGTAAGAACGTTTCGATATTATGTATATATTGAATTTTCTAATAACAAAAAAATAAGACTATTACATAACTAACGGCCCTAGCACAGTAGGTACAAAATATATTGCGGTGTTTAGGAGCTTTGTCTCTGTGCGGTTTAGTAACTATGTTGGGGCCGATGCCGATAATGAGCGACAGCACGTGGCCGGCGGCCGGCGCCGCGCCGGTGGCCGGCGTGTCGGCCCCCGTGCGCGTGACGTCACGCCCCGCGCGGCGCCGCCAGCGCGTGCCTGACGACTCGCCGCCGACGCCGCCGCCACGTCCGCGCACGCTCAACGGTACGTCTTCACGTGCACGACACATCGCTCTCTCTGTAAAACAGTTATAAAATGAGAAACCACGCTAGACAATATTGAACCTTATACTTATATATTATTCAGAAGATTAAAATTACCAGACTGACAAATCTCAACTTATATCCGTTTTAAAATGGGAGTGCGACGTCCCTGCCACACAACTCGAAATCATCCGCCACCAATTACTGCCTGGATTTTCAACCTCAAGAAGTGCCAGACCATATAGCAGCTATGCATAAATGTTTTGGAGCATTTTTTCTTTTTTATTATACTTTTATTGTATGATTTTATTTTGTTATTATCTTTTTTTTTGTTAAATATATTAATTTGATAGCATTCCTTGTTCTTATTTTATTGCACATCCTAAGGAAATAACCTACATAGATACAGGTCGAATACAGAATCTCCTTCTTTTTTTTGAAGTCAGTTAAAATGATTTTATAGCCCTTTATTAGTAAATCTCATGTGTTTTATAATTTATAATGAGCTGAATTGCCAATAATATAATTTGTATTTTTGTATTCTTTTTTTATTATGTAGTGTCATCTGTGTCTTTATTTGAGTTATTTCGATTTTCGAATTCGATATTCGATTATGTGGGTCTTCGTGCTCAGTAAAGCCTCAACTCTACGTTGACAGATGCATCTGCGGACGTCGAAAGATGCATCAATAGATGAATCACCACGAGTAGACCACACATCTGTAGATCGAACGTCTGTGTTGATTTTCGACGCAACTTTGCACGCACGCAACAATACACAGAAAATGGATGTTGAGACTATAGCGTATTTAGCACTTTTGAGTCTTACTTGTGTGACGTTTATGGGTTGAAATGATGATGAGTCTTACTTGAATGAGCATCGCAGTATATCAGCAGTATATCTTCGTTATTATATCGCAACATGCAACTCTCATTTGCAACTCAGATGTTACTGTTGCGCGTAAACCAGTAATTATTGGCATAGACGTTAAATATCAACAAACCAGCAAATTTTGCTCTCTACAGATCGCTGGACGCATCTGCAGATGTCATCTGTCGAAATGTAGGAGACTTTACACAAGCGACGTTTATTTTTAAATGAGTTGATTTTCTTTTGGTTAAAAAGTTCTTTTTTTTTAATATGTTTCCTTTATTGTTTAGTATTCATTTAAAATATTTTTAATCAAGGCAACGGTATAATTGCTTAATATTTAATGTAAATTTTTGATGTTGGTTGTTTTTAGTAATATTGTTTACTTACAATGCACTTTTTCTGTCTTTAGTTACATTGCAGGTTTATCACTTAGTATTCAGAGTTAACATGCCTTTTTCCCCTTTCTTTTCTGTTTTGCTCGTCCTATTTACGTAAATGTTGTACCTATACAAGAAAGTAGTCAAAATGTATACATTGCGTAATAATAATTACGTAATTGTGTTCGCTTTCAGATGAAGGACCACCTTTAACGATCAAAGAGCTGAGGACTATCACGATTCTTAGAGAGATACCATTTGTCGTGCCATTCTCAACACGAGTACTCATATTCCAGGGGCTACTTACAAGGTTTGTACTGATTTTTTTTTCACTATAGAATAAAACTACAAGTATTAATTTTAACCGAATTCGGATAGAGAAAAGTAAAATCTATTTTTAGTCAATAACTAGTTGTTCCTTGCAGCTCCGCCTGCGTGAAATTCGATTTAATTTTAAATCCGTCCAATTCATTTTGATCCGATGATAAGAGAAACTTTTCCGCTGTACATTAGTGTCCTTTTTTATTTTTTCAATTTTTTCTCCTCACAAGAGCCTTCCTCGGATGAAGTCCAAATTTTAAAGAAACAGAACCAGCCGAATTGGTCCAGCCGTCTTAAAGTTTTGCGCTTGGCAACACATCATTTTTATTTATATAGATGGATTGAACAAATTGACGTCGTTCTTTCAGAGAAAAACACGACCATTTCTATGAAATGACAAACTTTAATGAAGGCCCTTCAATAAACATCAGTGTTCGGCGGACGCATTTATATGAAGACGCTTTTGACAAACTTAGACCCGAAAATGGTAAGTTCTCATTTAATGACATAAACTTTATTATTGTGTGATGCAATTTTGCTTGAACTCTAATTGGGCTTTGTTTATAGAACCGGACCTAAAATTAAAACTTCGGGTGCAGTTGATCAATCAAGCTGGTGCTGAGGAAGCTGGTGTTGATGGCGGTGGCTTGTTTAGAGAATTTCTATCGGAGTTATTGAAGTAAGTTAAGTGCAATGGTTTAGGGCTTGTACAGAAAACTGAGCTCGCTTAAGGCATCGTAGGAATTTGAACGAGAGCTAGAACACAAAACTGCGATGTGATGTCGCATCGTAAAAATTTACGAGCTCTTACGACGCATCGCACTAAACTTGCGAATTGATTCGTATTGCACTAAACTGCGATGTTACGACACGCTTGTTGACCATATTAAACACATTTTTAATGGAAATAGATTTTGATTTAAATTATAATTTTATCGATTGTAATCTTTGGAAATCTTTAAATTCAGTAAAGACTAATTAAAACGTGAGTATTATTTTACTTTACCTGATAGTGAGGTCTGACATTTCTTTAACAGGTATTTATTAATTTATCTTTTCAGATCAGCATTCGATCCCAACAGAGGGTTATTCCGTCTCACCGTAGACAACATGTTATATCCAAATCCTGGCGTACACTTATTGTACGATGATTTTCCGATGCACTACTATTTTGTAGGCAGAATGTTGGGCAAGGTAATATATATTGTGGTAATATAAATGATAATTTTATAACTTAAATTTGCTATTTTTTTGTTATTATTTATAACACTTCGTTCTTGTTTTTTTATTTAAGTTTGGATATTTAAAATGTAAGATGCAAATTTCGGTGAAACGAGATTTAAATGCATTAATTTTGAAGTGCTATTCCTGTAAAACCTTTTTAAAAATACAATCTAAGTTGGTGTCTTCGCATGCTGTGTAAAGGTAACAAAGATATCGTGTTGGTAGGCGCTGTACGAGAACCTGCTGGTGGAGCTGCCCCTGGCGGAGTTCTTCCTGGGCAAGCTGTGCGGGTGCGGCGAGGCGGACGTGCACGCGCTGGCGTCGCTGGACCCGGCGCTGCACCGCGGCCTGCTGCTGCTGCGGGCGCACGCGCGGCACGGCGTGCCCGACCTCGGCCTCGACTTCACGCTGCTCACCGACGAGCTGGGCGAACAGAGGGTACACAAGCTTTCTTTTAGATCGATATTACAGCTTATCATCTTGTCAGTTGTATCATACATCTAGTCGCACCGAACCGCATTTGCCTATACATCTATCCTTTTCTGTCAGATAGAGAATGAGAGGCGAGAATGTGGTCCCACCCTTATAGTCTCCACAGTGCTCAACTTTGTCTCAACTCTCGCTCGTACGCAGTCCCTGATTTTGAGGCGGAATAAGCTCAGAGCAGTAAAACAGAAAGTTGGCAAAATGATTGTGATACTTACTTGTATCAATGAGAGATAATAAACACTCAAATCATAAATTATTTGGTTTCAGATAGAGGAATTAAAACCGGGCGGTGCAAACATTCCTGTGACAGCAGAAAATAGGATAGAATATATTCACCTAGTCGCCGATTATAAATTAAACAAGTACGTAAAGATCAATTCAATAGCTCATCAATATTTTTTATTTATAACACGCACAAAATGTTGTCAACACGAGTTGTGCACACACACGACTGTTCAAGATCAATTTATTACATTGTACACAATACAATTTATTGGTAGGCGGGGGGAGGGGGGGGGGGGGTTATGAAACGTCACAGCAGAACACACATATGTTTCTAGCATCCGTGGTTGGGCTTGCACTACGCCATTAGTGTATTTCCAGCTTGAGTTTCTTCTATTGATCTCGTTGACCTCAGAATTGTGTTTCCAGACAAATTCGGGCTCAATGCAACGCGTTCAAGAGTGGTCTGACGTCGGTGGTGAACGCGGAGTGGCTGCGCATGTTCTCGTGTCGAGAGCTGCAGCTGCTGGTATCGGGCGCGGAGGTTCCCATCGACCTTGAAGACTTGAAGAGGCACACGCAGTACGCGGGTTAGTATACGTTGATTATGTAATGCGATCTAGCAGATTGCGATTTTAGCGCATCAAAGTGAAAAAAGGAGTCAACAGGTTTTTAAAGGTGTCTCGTGATGCCTCTGGTGTTCCAGGCGTTCATTGGCTACGATAACAGCTTACCGTGGTATGAATAAAAAGTTCTCTCACTCAACCGTCCATAGGAAGTCTCGTTCCCAAAACGAGTATTATCCAACCTGTTCATGGGAATTCTCGTTCCTAAAAGAGCGGGTTTCTTAAGTATCCGTGGGAAACTGGGAACTCTAGTAGGTACCTACTTTAGTATGGCCGACATAATTCTGACCAGGCAACACTAAAAACTCACAACGGGGACATTTGAGTTCAAGTATTCCATGAAAAGATACATGGAAAAAAGCTACTAAATAATAGATTAAAGATACCAAAAACCTTCCAAAACTATATAAATTTGTTATAATTATATTTCTTTT
Organism: Laspeyria flexula; assembly: GCA_905147015.1. Taxonomy (NCBI): domain Eukaryota; kingdom Metazoa; phylum Arthropoda; class Insecta; order Lepidoptera; family Erebidae; genus Laspeyria; species Laspeyria flexula. The sequence continues at coordinate 13,845,317 of LR989950.1, read as the reverse complement.
GTGTAAATCATTCGTATGTTGTGTATCAGGTGGGTTCTCAATAACGCATCCAACGGTGCAATGCTTCTGGAAAGTTCTAGCGAACTTCACGGACGACCAGCGGCGACAGTTGCTCAAGTTTGTCACGAGTTGCTCTAGACCACCGCTACTCGGTTTCAAGGTAGGAACAATATCACTTTATCAGTGTCTGACTTTTCAATATAAGCGTAGAATCTTTATGTCTAATCGTTTATGTTTGAATCGAATGAATCTTTCGGGTCAAGCGCTGATAAGTGTCGTTTATGTTCGTTTTACATTATATTTGTAAAGTCTCCGTGACAGCTTGCTTTATCTGTGATATTGCATTCATTATTACAACTCATAAATTAATCTCCCACTGTTGGGCATGGATCTCGTCCAAACATTTTGTAGGGAATTTAGCCTACTGTTCCACGCTGGCTAGACGGGTTGGTATAGGATTTTGTTTCGAATTTTCCTTTTTTCGCAGTTCTCTTATTGCTTAAGGTTAGTCCCGTATCCGCCTTACAACAACCACGGGTTGAAATGAGGTACTGACATTATGTATTCTTAATCCGTCACTATACGGCGTTAATATAGCTTAACATCATCATCATCTTATCAGCCCAATGAAGTCCACTGCTGGACATAGGCGATAGTTTGGACATCGTTTTTTTCCCCCTAAACTCAAGTTATTTTATTGTACCAGTACAAGCATGTGACATATGCTTATGCCTCCGCAGGACCTACAGCCTCCCTTCTGTATCCAGTCAGCGGGTGCGTCAGACCGCCTGCCGTCGTCGTCCACGTGCATGAATCTGCTCAAGTTGCCCGAATTCCACACGGAGGAACAACTCGCTGAGAAGCTGTTGTACGCCATACAGGCGGGAGCTGGCTTCGAACTTAGTTAAAGTAAGTATGTATTACGTCTCTTTATGTAAATTGTCGCACTCGTGATCAGGGGGAAAGGATTGTGCATTCAAGTTTGCAAGGAATCAACAAATATATCGTTGACACAATAAATAAGAATCTAAGTATAATTTACTAAAATCAAAACAATGGGTAAGTTGATAATTAAATTGCAATTTTTTCAACCACGTTAAAATTAACTTCGGTTTACTCTCTTTTCGATGAAGTAAAGAAACTGGTGGGCTTACGATGCATGCGTGGTTTTTTTTTTTTAGTTTTAAACGAATCGGTCACTATAACATTTAAGAATATAAAAAAGAACATCAAAGTTGTAAAGCGCTTTATGATAAATGACATAAACTTACGTAGTATGTACTTACAGAGCATGAGAAAACAGTTATTTTCATCCTTAAAAGGAAAATGGACACATACGCTCTCGAATTCACTAGAGGGAGAGTTAAAATTCTTTGCGTTAGTTTGTACACACGCGACACTTTGTACAGCCATTTATGGAATTAAAAGTTCTAGTTCCGTGTTAAGCCATCTTATAACGTGCGTTGTGAAAGCTTCAATTGACCCCTTAAGCTACCAATTCTACTTTCATATTAAAAGAAAACATCGAGGAAACCCATAGCAATTATTTAATTTACTAACTTTCACTAAGGTATTATCAGTGTATTTGGAATATGTCGTAAATAAATTAGTTCTCTCGATTAAGAATAAAAGGCGTAGTAGTGAAACAAAAAAAATTACATAGAGTCGAAAATACCAATCAACCTCCTCCTTTTTTGAAGTAGTTTAACAAAGGACGCACTTTTTGAAGTCGGTTAAGAACAACCGACTTCAAAAAAAGAAGGCGGTCCTCAATTCTGCATTCTGTATTTTTAACAGTTCTATTTGTTTTCAGGTATCAAAATCATGGAACCATATATTTATGTAGTTGTCTACTCAATATTTGGATGGATATAATTGTTAGTTAATTTTGTCACAGTAGCTGTTCATTTATATGAAATAATCGCATTTGTTGTGATAATAGAATATTCGAGTATACATTATGTTTTAAATTATTATGCAAAAGTTGCGTTGTGTAAATAAATGTTACCATTAGTTTTTTGTCGAGTTTTAAGATGTTCGTTTAAGATAATACCTTGTGTACTATTCGCATCAGTTAATTTGAGATGCAATTATAAAATTAAACAAACGCACACACATAGCACCCTGCTTTTTCCCCGAAAGGGTAGGCAGAGGTGTGTCCCACCCACATCTCGCCAGCTATGTTTGGTCCCAAGTAATAGGGGGCGAGCCTATTACCATCAACCAGGCACATTTTTTTTCCAAACAATTACTGAAAATTTCATGACAGAAAAAAAACCCCGACCTGGGAATCGAACCTGGGACCTCGTGCACAGCAGTCGAACACTTCATGCTGCGCAAATGAGGCAGTTTATATAAACAATTGAAAAACTTTACGGAGACAGGTTCTCATGAGGTCACCAACCTTAGTGATACGTATTGACTGGTAAGTCAACTGGTGCAGCTGACGCGTTGGCACGCATGTCAGGAGGTTTTATTTATTAGTGGCGTCTGTGGTAGTAGTTATCTATTGATATTCTTAGTTAATATTTGCATGCACGCACGTTAATAGCTGGCAAACCAAATTCACTTTTATTATCGCCAATATAGGTCGCATTTCCATTTATTAGCCATGGTAGCTTATGGAGTCGAAATAGTAGACATCACAAGTTTACACGTAAAATATGCTAAGTTGTATGTACATTATATATATATTATTTGTCGTACATAATTTTGTCCATCTCAATTTAACTTTTGCGATTAGTATTTTATTGAACTCAAATTTTTCACATTAAATTATTTATTTTATAATGATCAAATGAACTCATTTTCTAAATTGGTAATACTTGTTTTTTATTTATGGAGTATATCATGAAATTTAGTGCAATGTTGTTTAAATGTAAATAAAAAAAATATTGTGTCGAATTTATGCTATAGCCATTCTACTATAGGTATGTGGGATTGTGTAAAAGAGAAATATTTTTGTTTTATTCAATATTATAAGTGTTGTAGCTCAGTGTATGAGTGGTGGGCGTCTGTTTTGTTTCTGAAGGTGTACCGAGCCCAATTCTTGTACAAAATAATCCAGTCGTGTCAAATTTGGGACTTTATATTTTAGTACCTATTGAATAAAGTTATCTGAATCCTATTCTGGCTTTTTGTTTGATTCTCGTGATGTATAGTCGACCACATATCTACTTTACCACTTTTGACAGTTCAATAATACTCCGTTGACGTCGCGGCATTGATGACAACTGTCACTGTACTAATGTCATTTGCAAGCAAAAATAGTCATTATTGTTTTGTCCAGTTTTGTAATATGCAAACGACATTTAGTAATTTTATTGTCGACTATACAAAAAGATAGTGGGTTTTCAAGTCAACGTCAATTCTTTTATTTAATTTATATCACATACATGATACTTATGAAAGTTATACAAAACGAAAACGGTGACAGCAAATTTTCCTAAGGCCAGTTCGCTAAGGTTGAGCCTTGAGAAGAGCCGACAAGAAACTCAGGCCACTCTCTTTAATTGCCAAAATGTTTCAATTTTTATTGGTTATAATTCGAAATATCCTAGAAAAGTAGGTGTCTATCCTACAGAATAAAAAAAACTTACAATTTTTATTCCTGTATATCCTGCAATATGCAAAGTACGTAAAAGTCAATTGATATAAATAATCTCTACCAGAAGGCCCTTGTAATAAGATCAGTGAAACATTATTACTAGTACTTACAATAAGTTTTTATGTAGGCGTGACTTGAATTCTTACATGTGGCAGTAAGATGAATAATTTCGTGATGTTTATTATTTCCCTAGTTATAGTCTCTAAACTGGACGGGCTAAAGCCAAATTTATCCTCGAGGGGAAATCATCAATATAGAGAGGTCTCATAATTATCTCACTTTTATATTTAGAGGTACATAGGTACGTAGGTATATTTAAATAATTAATTTATAAAAGAAAGACGGGCTAGTTACATTTATAAACCAAGAATAGGTGCCGTGGTAGGTATTTATGATCTATGATTTTTTTCAAATTATCTCCCAAATGTTAAATTAACTATTTTTACATGGTAAAAATATCATGAAAAACAAATAATATGACAAAGTAATACCTACGAAAAGGTTTGAAGAAAACATAATTTTATAATAATTATGGTTTAAATGGGTATTTAAGGTAGAAGTTTTTATTTCATATTGCCTAGAAATAAGTATTTGAGTGCGACATTTAGTTACGCATATATAGTGAGAAGGTTATTATTATACTAAAGTTGAGTAAAAGTCGATTACAATCTACACACGTCGCGCACATACTCGCGTCGAGCGTAAAGATAATCTTGATAACTAGACAAGCTGTCAGTGAAGTCGCGATGTAACGTGCGATACTTGCCGACCGCCGACCACCGGCCGAGTGCCGACCTACACGGCCCACCGTACATTGTAACCACAATATCAATTTTATAACCCAAAGCTACCTATAACCTCCACAATACAATGATTGACGCACGACGCTTTATTGATTGTCGTAATTTATATAATTGAATGCCACCTTTTTGAAAGTATAAGATTGATGCCCAAAATATTGAAGATATACCAATTCGTCATGTATCGTATCGAGCATGTGCGCACGTAATCCTGAATAGGATTTTGTTCACGCAGATCGAAAGCCCGATACGAATTCAATTAAAGATTGATTGCAGCAATCTGTTTTAAATTCACCCGACAATTTAGCTCCTTGGTAGGTACAGGTGAGGCCAAAATGTAATTCATATGGTGTGTCAATAAAATAATGTATCTAACCAAATGCCAGTGAATATAAATATGCATTTAAGTAGTTATATACATAGCAGCAGTCGACTTCAGTGAGATGATAATGATTTATGTAAGTATACCTATTTGTAACCTTCGAATTGGCAAATAGATATATTTACAGGTTCATGTCTTCATGGTATATATTATATATACCTAGATTTAACTAAGTATTCTAGCCTATGGACGTTTGCGATACCAGTGCATGTGCTTCTTACCTCAGATACGTGAGTGATATGAATCTTTGGTACCTATTGCATTGTCTACGATGCTGTCACAATACAACTGTTTTCGAGTGTACCCAATAAAGCCCTAACGAGATTTTATAAGCAGCTCATTTACCCAGTCCTAACTCGTACACAATGTTTAATAAATTACACATCTAATAAGTAACCGTGAACTTGGGCTGCAACTCATCAATAACGAGCATTAATATTGGCTTAGGTGCATTCATCGGGACCAATATGGCCGCCACTCGGCGCCATTAACGTTTTGACAGTTGCAATCAATCAGCTCTGATGAATGAGGTTTGCGCGAGCCGGCGAGCGTGCCAGGCGGTAGCATACGCACACAAAAACTATAAACTACTCCTGCTTTTATCTCGTAACTGTATTTAGACATGCTGTTCACCTTATAAGTGCAGTTTATTTGTCCATAAACGAGTAAGTTGGTTCTAAGAACTTATATCCGAAGCCTACATATTGAAACGTTGTAGAATTTGAAACACGCCCAAACAAATATTTCTAAGTACTTTGATGTATTTCTGTACAAAAAGTACAGTCGTGTTTAAAATGTTTTTTTTTAAGATTAACTTAACAATTGTGTTCTAAATCAAAAGAAGGTACTATGTATATTTAGACTGTATTATTTAGACTGGCCTGTTGGTCCAGTGGTTAGTGACCCTGACTGCTAAGCCGGAGGTCGTGGGTTCTATCCCCAACCAGGACAAATCTTTGTGTGATGAGCATACAGGTTTGTTCTGTGTCTGGGTGTAATTTATCTATAATATGTATGTATTTACAAAAAAAAAAAATATTTAAGTAGTATATCAGTTGTTTAGTACCCATAACACAAGCAAATATAATTGCTTACTTTTGTTACATTATGTTATGTTAATGTTATAGTCATCACATTGTCTAATTAAATTACTAATCCCTATGCACTTCTGATATTTAGTTATTTACTTACTTAATAACTAGGTACCTACCGTAATAAGTGCAACTCGTAACGTTGAATTTGATATCTAATAGATACAGAGACAGTTACATAGGGATGCCAACCAGCAAGCAACTCCTGTAGCATATACAAGGAACGGTGCAGCTGTAGTTGGTAAGGTGATGACTAATCTACCAAATATATATACAGCTGTATTACGTAGGTATGTGTCAACTGCTTTGCCTCGAATTCTGTCCACATATAACATTGTATTCACAAAAGTAGCATTGTGTTTAACGCGACATTACATTGTTAGTGTTCGATGCACTCGGGATTAACCTCAACGACTTTCAAAGATGGATTGTCGTCATAAACGCTGGACGTTGGCGGTATTCGCAGGCGGGTCACGTGCGCGCACGCGACCCTGCCGATTGTCGCACGAATTCGACGGACGCTCATTTCATTTGCAACATTGTTCACCAACTGCAACCATGGAAAGTTACAGTGTTATTCGGGTACAGAATAAGAATTCACAGAAATTTTGACTTGCAAATTACTTAGCACCGCTTAGTAAAAGTCCGGTATTGTATTACGGTGTGACCACCTACGTTCCAATGTTTGGTATCCAACGTAACTAATGTTCAGTGTAAAGCTTTAAATACAGAAGAAAACGTTAAAGCAAAGATTTCTTAGAGGTTTTCTTGTCTTTGAAACTTTCTATAGGAGAACCTACCTTTCTATTTCTAATGGACATTTGCTTATGAAAGGAATCAGCTTGCATAATTACCTAGATATTTCTGCTTACTATCTTTATACAATACTTACGAATTCTAAATATACAGTACCTAGTCCTTACTGATCTATAGAAATCCCGATAATTTAAAAAGAAAAATTTGTTGCCATACTGCGATCAGAAATGGTTCGCATGTGTCCCGTAAAAATAGAAACTAATAGATAAAAGAAATTTGCCTCTACGTCTACTGGAAAACGGTCTAACTAATCCTAGTATGGTACCTATCAAACAATAACCGCTTACTCAATACTTCTCTTCTTAGTAGATTGAGGATTAGTGATTAAAAACACAATTTATAATAACTTATTATATGTGCTATGGGTAAGTATATTTATACTTATACATATAGCGCACGTAAGTATCAAAAAACTTCATCTATTTTAAATATAAAAGAAACAATCGTATCAAGCATTTACACGAACAATCACAAGCAAAAAGATGAGACAGCTTAATAGTATTGTGTAAGTGACGTTCAGTGAAATAACAGAATCAAGTGTCGTACGGTGTACGAGTATAAAGAGTCAAAGGCTCACAACAATAAGCTTCGCGGGTGGTCGCGAACATTTAGAACATTGTACTGATACACTTCTTAGAAGGTCACCTCGACACTTACTTACTATTCACAACTGTAAACAACCCTGTCTTTTGCTCGTCATCAAAATCTTTGCCTATACAAACTATAATTATGGTACTTATGCATTGTAAAATGTTTAAAGGGAACTTGTCGTTAATGAGTTCTGAAAAATACGGCAAATATTGTACTTACATATTGAAGCATTACCAAGTTTAAGTGGGAAAGAAACTTAAGTGTCCATTGTAATCCTTTGATGATGCTCAAGTTTCCTTTCATTATGTTACCTCCTTTTTGTTTAGTGGTTTTGATGATTTTTACAGCATGTTTACTTGCATTAAATTGATAGGTACCGTCTGTTGTTTTAAGCGCCATTTCGTCACTAGCAGGTAAGTCCTATGTGAAAACTTAGTTGACAGATTTTTTGACATATTTTTCATATCATTAGAAAAAGTTAAGCTATTTACTGATACCATTAAAAGACTGAAGTGATAGGTATACTTACACATCAATTTATAGACAGATATGAGACATCAACTAAATAAAATTAATTTCAAGACAATGCGTGCCTCACGGTTAGGTACGCCAAATTGGTGACCAGTTCGGCTTGTGCCAAGCAGATAGCCAGGCGATGGTTTTCAAACGGCTCCATATTTATATAGATACCTATTATAAAACTGATTATGTACGTAAATCTAAACCCGCATTCATTGTTTTTTTTTAATTTTTCTCACGGAAGCCTAATATTTTTTTCCAAAATCAAAGTAGCCTAAGTGACTCCTTGTGAGTTGTGACATTAGCTATCCGCCAGTAAAATTGGTTCAGTCGTTTCTGAGTTTACCTCAAACAAACGAACAGATAGACAAAAATTTAGAGAAGTGTGTTTTTGTTCTAAGTAACATTACTCATGCTTTCATATGCCTACTCTAAAAAGCTGTTATATAACAAACAGACACTTAATTTTTTTTAATTTGTATAGATGTATTAATAGATCAGACATTTAAGTCTCTGATTGTTTATCACACACTTATCTGCCAGTGGTGTAGGTACCTACTGTAAAACTTTAACTTCTTATTTAAAAAGAAAATCTCGGTTTGAACTGAACCAGTGTGGCGGCAGATCTTTGAAGACGTTCGTGTAGAGGTTAAAATGTCATGTATGTTCCTATTCAGCCGTCGCAAGTATCGTAATAGGTAATTTTATGTCGAAATTCTATCTATTCACTAGTTAGTTGGCTTATTTTAGGCTTGCGACCTGAGACTGAGACTGACCTATAATTATATAGGTATACGGAACTGTGTACACAAGAAAGGCTAAGGTTGACCACTTTGCCTAATGACTGTTCCAAACGTTCTTGGAAACATGTAAACCTTCATAATTATAATCTTCTGTCATATAAACTCATGTTAGACTTAAGTTAGTTCTCATAAACTTGTTTGTTTTACTCGTTATTAGTATCAATCATTATAAGTGGTGGTTGTAAGATTTTCTACTTAACAAATTACTGCACTGTAAGTCACTTCGATGCCGATCGGGCAGGTCGATGAATTGAGCAACTTGTATAAAATTATTGTAAAATGCGGTTTATGCAAAACAGAGGCTATTATAATCACTAAAATAGCTATTATATTATACTAGAAGTCGCGCGGGGTTTCGCTCCCGTCACTTTTGTTTGGCCACTGCTCAGCTCCTATTGGCCGTAGCGAGATGTTATATAGCCTATAATCTTCCTCAATAAATAGGCTATCTGACACTATAATAATTTTTCAAATTGGATCAGTAGTTTCCGAGATCCTAGCGTTCAAACAAACAAACTCTTTAGCTTTATAATATTAGTATAGATTCTTCATTTTGATGCACCACGAGCGTTTTTGTTATATGTGTATGTGTCAGTTGTGTTAACAAATTCGAATATTAATATATAATATCATAGCGCCTGTCTCCTATTCCGGTAGGCAAAGACTGTCCATAAATATCTTCACTTCCACCACATTCATCAAACTATTCATGCATGGATGTCGGTTCCGGGTACCTATATGGCCCACTCATACTAATCTTATAATTTCTAAATTAGGTGTATCACTAATGTGGCTTGAGGCGATATATCAGTAGTTATTAACACAAAGATATCTAGGCGTATTCAATTAACGCATCTTAAATTAAATTTGTAGATATTTGCATTTAAACGAATGCTATAGCTAACATATCGTAAAACAAAATGTTAATTTTATTAGCGCTTGGGCGTTTCTATTATGGAGAATAATTAAAACTCAGAATGGCGGCGGCGTTTGTTTAGTATCGACTAATTTGGTATAAATAAGTACTCCCGTGTGGGTGTAACGATCATAAAATGAAAATCGAGTTACGATCAAATCGATATATATTTTACTTCGCGTTGACTTGTGTCTGTCCTAAGTAGGTGTAAATACCGTTTATTGAGAAATTATCAAGCACAAAGACTGAATAACATGAAATTTATTTTAATGACAGTAATAAAGTAGCCTGTAGACATAAAATTAAATCTAAATTGTAATCTTATACGATTTCGTCACGGCTTGTTGGTTGTTCGCACCGACACGCCGCTCCGTAATGGCGTCGGGAGATACGGCGGGGTAAATGTGCCGAGGTGACATATCTAGGCGCACCGGTGCACTAGATTCGATGTGACAAGAGATAAATCCCAACTCGCTATCTATTTCAATTTCATTGGAGCGCGCAATATCGTACAAATCTCGGCCTTATTCTGGCCGAGTGGCAGCGCTCGCGGCCCGCGCGGACCACCCAAGACGATTCACAACCACTCCTAAACATAGCGTCTATCTATCTATCTGTTTATACTAAACGATACCAACAGATACAGGAACAACGAAACCCGAGATGAATGTCAGCTCACTCGTTTTATTTATCGGACGTATTTTCGGTTCGTGATGCGATCGAAATGAGAATGCGTTTATTTTTGCAACTCATTGTGACGTTCCGAGAGCTTATAAAACGAGATAATCACATCATGGATATACCATTTCTGGGATCAATAAATATAACATGTCGCCATAAATAAGACCTATATAAATCTTAAGATATTTCATTATTATGAGCTCGTTTAAAAACTTAATTTACCCGACTAATAAAAAGCGGTATGTGGCTTAACCCGTACTGTTGCGGTAGGTAACTTAAGTATAGGCTACGACGACGATCTGTAAATTTGTATCTGCTTGTCAAAAAGATTTTATTTTTCTCGTTGTTGCGAACGACCCTCATATTTCACAATGTCTGGTCAAAGGGGATCGTTGGTTGCGGTCGCACGTTACACGGTCAAACCGCAGGTATTTTTGATTGAGAGCATAGCCGAATCTTAATAAAATGTTATCGATAAAAATATTTTATTAATTTGTTCGGAATCGATGATAAATTGACTAAAAAGAATCGGTGGTAAAATATTTAGCTGCCATTCTTGTGTCCGCCGTAACCTTGTTGATATTGAGTTTTATTGATTAAATTGGTTAATTAAATAATTAATTATGTTCAGATACAACATAAATGTAAGTTATGAGATCGCCAAACCGATGTAAATCGTGTACCATTATGTTGTTATCGAGAGCGAAAAGTCGTATGTCGTGCTACATAATAGTTTGCAAAATGTCGTCTTACCAAAACTAGTATGCGTACCTAGTAAAAATGCGTACCTACTATAACATTATTTGATGTCTTTAAACAAAGAGGAAGAGTCTTACTGATTTCGTAGATAATTGTTTCTGTTAAAGAACAAAAACTAGTAAGCAGTGATCTCGTGAATTCATTAGGTGAAGGTGTTGCAATTTCGCTTTATAGTAGCCATTGGTCCGGTCATGTGTGATGTGTGACAGTTAACTTTCTTTTTATCAATCTCTTTTGAGTACAAATTAATTTACAATTAATTAATCTTTACATGCCAAAGGACTAAAGCATCACCGCGTTCAATGTCCCTTTCCTTGGTTTTGTGTTTTTCTTCCACCAAACCTGTATTTCAAGTGTGTATTATGTGAAAGTATCTAGATTTCTAGAACATAATGTTCTCAATTTGGTAACATTTCATTAATACGAGATTAACTTGTTTGTTCAATCAAACTTACATAATGCTTAAGCAATGAAATCAATGGGATAGGTAGATTACTGGCTTGGCTATATGTTACGTCACAGAGAAATACTAAACCTATATTTATAAAATGTAATCAGAAGATACAACGAAAACTATAGAACAGAATATTTTTAATCAATAAATCACGCGAGCGACGCCGACGACGGGAACGTTAGTTAGTAAATCGATATCTATATCGATTACATTATTTATTGTCGAGTTAATTTATGCGCGCTGCTGTACCGAGCGCTTTTACGTGGCGCTGCACATAATATCTGTCTTACTCAGGCTCGAACTAAACAACACTGTTAACACTAATGTTTTTATTTCACTATATTTTTCTGTTTAATGCGGAGCCTTCGTCAAATCGTCGTGGGTGGTATCTCGCTCTTATTTTCTCACAAAAACAACGAAAAAAATATTAAATCTCCAAAGGAAATTAGTCCCTCTAAAACATGGTTTGGACATGTGTTACTTTTTTCGCTTTAAACACGTCCGAGGGTAAGATTTATGTTTTGGTTCTTCTCAGACATAAACTTGTGGTCAAGTAAACGTACAAATTTGGATTCATTTAAAATAGAATACAAGTAAAGTGTACGTTACTACGCACTCGTTTCCGTCATCTTCAAACTGCTGTTTTTTGTCGCATTCGGTTTGTTTGATTTCAAAATCCTTCTTAGAGTATTTGTTTAAGGATTTTGTAGTATTTTATAGAATGATAAGGATTATATGCGTTGTTGCGTGGTTGAGAGGCAGATACGCAGGTAGAGCGTAGCACAGGTAGCACAAACAGCTACTGTGCTCGTCCTGAGTACACAGCGACAGCTTACTCACACAATACGCGGGGTAGCTTTACAGCGAACAAGATAAAAAACAACATGCCCATCCACCCTTAACATCATTATGTAGTTGCGTTTAGTATCTACACCGTCACGGTTTATTTAACATGTATGTGTTTAATGATCCGTGTATTTCGTTTCATACATTTTCTTGATTTCAAGAGCTCGTCAATGTGTTGTATAAGTAGTGGTTTCAACTACAATCCAATATCAGATTTTCGTTAAAAAAATGTAGATAATCTCAGTCCGTGTAGTGACGGATTATGAATACATAATGTCACTACTCCATCTCTACCCGTGGGTGTCGTAAAAGGCGACTAAGGCAATAATCTTATGCAGACAAGAACACTGCGGGAAGATTAAAATTCGAAACAAACTCTATACCAACACTGCCAGCCTCTAGTAGGCGAAATTCCCTCCACAATCTTTGGAGGAGACCCGTGTCCACCAGTGCGACGTTTATGGGTTGAAATGAAGACCATGATGATTCTAAAATATAGCTAAGTTAAAACGGTTACTGTAGTAGTCTTTCATGAAAAATCTCACAGAAGAATAGCTCTATAAATCTTCTTAAAAATATGCTGAGAATAAGAATCAAATAAGCCTTTCTATAATAGCATTAAATGCTTGAATTCTCGTAGTTCCTAAACGCAACTTACCAATTGTACGTAATACGATCACAATATTATTGTACTTCATTTCTTAGACTAAATACCAGTAGATAAGAAGAAGAAATTTTTTTTTCTTCTTTCTCAAGAAATTTCTGCGACAATAGTACCTACTACCTACTTAGTTTAAGTAGACTTCATTGACGAAAGTAAGTTGTGCTTAATATGATCGTTATCTATGGGGACAACATCAAGCAAGCGAAACGCAAAGCTGGCACCTGATTCAAATGTAAAATATATTATTGCGATTTAGACATAATTGAAAATTAACTTTATTAACATGGTATAGAATTGATTTTGCACTAATAAAATATGTTGGATACAAAACGCTTTATGAAGTGCCAACATAAGAAACGTTGAAGCGATTCTTTGACAATTGTTTATCCGGTGGCACTCGAAGTAACAAGGGAGTGCTAAACGTACAGACAAACACTGCCGCCGCTGACGCCTTTGTGCTAACTCTGTTTCAGCCTGTTGATACAGGAGCAGGACTTCTCACAAACATCTCTAATGATAACTGTTCACTGGACTACGCAGCTACTTGGGATTTAAATAGCAATAATTTCTTGTAAAACATACACAGCAGAGAACCTAATATATGGTGCTAATAATTATAATCTATACTCGTATTATCATAATCCTCAAGACATCATTTCATTTTTACATAGTTTTAAAACAAAGTCCCTCGAGCTGTATGTACTTCGATGTTCTAAACCACGCAACGGATTTTCATGCGGTTTTCACCAATAGATATAATGATTTATGAGGAAGGTTTAAGCATATAATTTTATTACCTACATACGATACGGGTGAAGCTTTAGGTGGAAGCTAAAAAATTGTAAACTAATATATAAACTTTTTTTTTCCGAAGGTGGCACTCATTTATATTGTTCAATTTAAATACAGTTAAAAGGAAGTACATAATTATGTATATCTAGAAAAACTACCTGGTGTAGTGTCATCTGTAGCGGAAAAATGAGATTAGTTTCGGGCTTTAGCTCGAGATGTAATAACATGGTGAGCTTTAGTCTCACGAGGGGACGTTGCGTCCGCGACTGTCCGTCACCGTCATCCTACCGCGACGGATTAATGTAAATAATTGCGTAGAGATCGGACACTGGCGGCTGCTGGTCGGCGGATGCACGCCTATCGTCGTGAACTTCACTGGGAGTTCGGCTGTTTCCACTATCGTAAGGAAAACGGTTTGATTATACAGTTTGACAAATCGAAAAGGAGTTGCTCTTTCTTTATAACTTCTAAATCAAACTTCTGTTGCGGTGTTTTACACAGTTGTTTTAGAGTTCTGTAGGACTCACTACAGTCATATTTTTGATAGAATGTTATCGGTTTGATAGGGTCTTGTAAACTTCTGATTGAGATTGTCAGGGAAATATTGTAGGTAAACGTTATAAAAATGTCGAAATTCTTACCATTCACACCATTCGCCTTTCCAAATTCTTGTTTATATCTTCGGAAAGGTATGTGTATAATGATACTATAACTCCATGACATTATTATAAAACTCGCAAGACAATGTGAACGTACTGAGATAGATTGAAGAGTGAATTATCGATGTCGCGCTCGAAGTAAAGTTTGTTCAGCCGCCCAATACCACCTTGACTAAAATCGACAAAAAGTATAAAAAAGACATCTGAGAACGGACGACATCCTGGCCTTTCATTAAGTTTCAGTTTTTCTGGGAGGTGCCTTGTGTCTGCGCAACAATTACCCATTAATGATTGATTATACACTGTTTACCCTTGATTTTGTATTGTCACTGTTTGCTTTATCGTGAGAGAATTTGGACTGAAGTTTTTGGGCGTATTTTTCACTTAACAATCTTGATGTCGTCTTGGTATCTATTTTGGTGCCGTCGGTTTAGAGGCATAGAATATAAGATTTTTGCACGTCAAAATATTAGATCTCAAATTTTATTAAGATTGAGTTTCCCCCAGATATTTTCAGCCTCATGGTAATTTATTAATATTATTATGTGTGTGTGTGTGTGTTATTATGCTGTGTCGCGATGTCCTCTGACTCAAAGGGAAAACGCAACTACCTACCTATTCAATATCGGTATCTTCTAATGACGCGATTAATAAAATACCAAGTATTTAAAATGTAAGCCAGTGTCTGAATCATCTTTGACGATTAAAAAAAAACTTAAGGATCATAATACGAACTCAGTGACTGTATCTACAACAATTTACTACCCATTGTGCAGTCGGCCTTATCTCTTGCGTTCTGCTAATTGAGTCATTCTACACTAGGAACGGCATTGTTTGCAAAACTTGACCATAAGTTAGCCGCAAACTATTCAATGTGGGTGGTCTTCTATACGTATTGTCTAGACATTGTTCCTATTTTTAAACGACTTCGAAAAAGGAGGAGGTTATATGTTCGACTGTATGTATTTTTTTTTTTTTTTATGTATGTTCATCGATTACTCGGAGATGCCTGAACCGATTTAAAAAATTCTTTTTTTGTTTGAAAGGGTATACTTCCGAATTGGTCCCCTATTCATCACGTCAAGTTCTGATGATGGAATCTCAGGGAAATCGAAGGCAACCCTCAAATTTTATAGGCACATGTTACGTTTTTCATATATTTTTTAAAGTTATTCAACTATTTACGTCTGATAGTCAACATCTCATGTTGATGAGCTGGTGATGGAAGGTATAACTCCTTAACTGTTAGGAGTTGGGGGATAATTCTTTCGACATTATAGGTACTTATAAACCTATAGTTGTATTCTTGTAGGTTATTTAGGTGAGCTGATACTGGAAGGTATAACTCCTTAACTATTAGGAGTTAGAGGATAATTCTTTCAATATTATAGGTACTTATAAACCTATAGTTGTATTCTTGTAGGTTATTCAGGTGAGCTGTCAGTGGAAGGTATAACTCCTTGACTATTAGAAGTTGGAGGATAATTCTTTCGACATTATAGGTACTTATAAAGCTATAGTTGTATTCTTGTAGGTTATTCAGATGAGCTGTCACTGGAAGGTATAACTCCTTAACTTTTAGGAGTTGGAGGATAATTCTTTCAACATTATAGGTACTTATAAACCTATAGTTGTATTCTTGTAGGTTATTTAGGTGAGCAGTCACTGGAAGGGAAACTTCTTAATGTTTAGGAGTAAGAAGATGATTTCTTTAAATATCACATCCATAAACCTTAAGTTGTGTTATTTCAAGTGTCTGAGGTGAGAGCTCTTGATGGAAGATAAAGTTGTATAATTCAAATGAATTCTTAGATGATATTTTAAGTTTTCGATATAGTATCTAACCTGCATTGTATACCTATACATGTTACCTGTCGCATTTTATAGGAAAAAAGAAAGACATAAAAAGCTGAGAGTTTTAAGATTCCTCTATTCTACAATCAGGTTGTGTTGTTAAAATATTTAAATAGACGTTCCCTTCTATCGAAGATTCTTTATTTCGGTTTTCTGTCTTAGTTTGCCTACCAGTATTATTAAATCTGCTAGATAAAAAGTACACGAAAAATGGAAAAATAAACTATTTTTAACAAAAAAATATTAAAACGACTTCAAATCAGTACTAAAAAGCGAAAAATAAACTGAATTAGATATTTAATTCCAAGCTAAAAAATACCTACCTACCTGTTTAAAGTATAATACCCTATTACTAATCTGTTTGAAGTCGGTGCCAGCGTAATGAGGTTGTGTCACTCAGTTTGAGCCGTCCACTAGGTACGATCACACGCAAGTGCGAGGTGGTGTGAAGTAGCGAGCGGTAACAGATGTACGTACTAAGTAGTACGTAGCTTAACAAACTCTTTAGGCTTGGCACCGACTTCAGATTAGTAATAGGGTATTATACTTTAAACAGGTAGGTAGGTATTTTTTAGCTTGGAATTAAATATCTAATTCAGTTTATTTTTCGCTTTTTAGTACTGATTTGAAGTCGTTTTAATATTTTTTTGTTAAAAATAGTTTATACTGTGTTGTGATTTAACTTGCTATGAAACTTAAAAAATGTTTATCTTTTGTTTGCCTTATACAATTGCTTTTGAGTTTTGATAAATATTTTCAAGTGGTTTTAAATAGATATAAGATTCGATAGTGTAGTTAAAATAAAAAAGACTTGAAGATAGTGAAATTGTATTTCAGGTTTATAACACTACTAGGGACAACTAATTCTCAAAATAATTGACTTTAATGAAAAATCTATACTAATAATATAAAGCTGAAGAGTTCGTTTGGTTGAACGTGATAATCTCAGGAACTAGTGGATAGAATTGAAAAACTCATTTAGTGTTGGATAGTCCATTTATCGAGGAAGGCTATAAGGAACGCTAGATCCAATAGGAGCTAAGCAGTCGCCAAATAAAGAACGACGGGAGCGAAGCCCTGCGCAACTTCTAGTTGTAACATACATGTCATGTTTTGTGGTAAAATTGTATAGTGGTTTCAAAATGATCGAAATGAGCTTAATAAAAACGTAATTATCATACAATATTGGACAATTTGGTCCAAACAAGTGAAAGGATTGGAATCATTTAACATTATAATCGTAAAATATGCTTAATAAGGTACCACTCAAAGAAGTTGGTTAATCGTCAGGGACAATTTCAAGTAATTTTCCTAGGCAAGATTAATCAATAATTATAGAACCTTAATTACAACATTATTTGTGAACGAATAATTAACAATAATTGCTGTAATTAGCAATTATAAAAACAGAAGAATAAGTTCTGGTTGTTCTTACATAAATTAATTTAATATGGTTCAACAAAAAAATCTCAGTTAGTTTTAAGTTTTTTCGACGTTTCATTCCACTTGCACTAGGGGCGGAGTGAGTTTTAAATAGAAGAATACTTTTTTTTGTATCTCCCTAGAGTCTCACGAGTCGGTCTTAGAAACATATTAATAGACGAATGCTTGTACAGGATGCGTGACGAAAAGCGCATGTATGGTACTATGCGTTGCGAGTGTGCGCCCGCGCCGAAGGGCGTACAAATTGATTAAGGCGCGGTGAGTGACAGCGGCCACCCACGATGTGAGTCGCACCGACCTGAGACCCTACTATGAATTTCGACATCGACTTAGTCGGAGTCGATATCACTGGCCACAGTCTATTTCGACATTGACTTTATCGATATCGCTGTCAGATATTTAGACATATTCGCTGTCATTTTCATTTGGCAGCGGTGTCGCTGTCAAAAGTCAAAGTAGTGTCTCAAATGTTTGAAAATATTAATATGGTTGCGGTCATTTTCAAGCATTTGACAGCGTCATCGACTCCAACTAAGTCGTCATCGTAATTCATAGTAGGGTCTGTGTGCACACGCATTGATGCAATCTCATTGTGCTCGATCTATTGTCAACCATTACGCCTAGCAGCAATTTGCGACCATTCAAATGTCATCAACTGAAAGATGATTCCATTCTATTATCGAGCCATGTAGGCTGGGGCTAGCAAATAGCAAATAAAGTAAAATTATCAATGATAGTGAACTCAGGCGTGGGTTTGTGTACCAATACTACAGACATTCTGTCATCTATGTTCTTATTTTTCGGCATAGGTACAAATAGATTCTGATTCTGGTATCCGGCGTCAAAAGGAAATGAAACTATTTCTAACTAACCGACATCAGCTGTTGGTCATCTCAGACTCGTTTGAGAGTCCATTGAGGAAGCAGTCTCGATCATACTATAAGTTATCCGTTGGTAACCCGTTTGAATATGTATTGACAAATTAATATTGGGAAATTTAATATCATTCGATTTCTCATCGTATTTGCCCATCGGGTTGTTTAACTTGTTCTTAAGTAATGGATTTCTCTTGATTAAGAATGGAGTGCTAATATTTTATGTTGCCTTTTTGGGTTCCGTACTTCAAAAAGAAAAAACGGAACCCTTAAAGGATCATTCATGGGACCGAACATAGCTGGCAATATGATTGGGTTCAATACATCTCTGCCTACCCATTCCGGGGCAAAAGCGTAATGCTATGTTATATGCTATATCTTCTTATAGCATCACTCGTGCGTCTGTCGTCGTGTGTCGTAGTGATCCTATAAGAAGATATAGAATATAACATAAAGCATGTTATGTTATGTTTTATGTTATATGCTATATCTTCTTATAGGATCACTTTTGCAGTTGTGTGCATGTTGCAGTAGACAGCGATAAGCTGATGATACGATGATAGTATTTTATCATTATTAGCTACAGTACCGCTAGTTATCAACTTATCACTTTCGTGAGACAGTTAACAAGGAAAACCATAGTAAGTTACCTTTTATCATCGTCATCATATCAGCCGTAGGACGATCACTGATGGGTATAGGCCTCCCCAAGATATGGCCAATAGGACCGGTCGTATACGGATTGCATCCTTTTAAAAACCTTAATTAAATTGAATTAATCTTTATTATTATGCATGTATTTTATCCATGACCCTTGACGAGTGAGTTAATTGATCTTTCATAATAATAGTTAGCCATAACAACACGTTATCTAACCTATTAGGTGAATTACTTAATTATTTATCAACATTGAAAGATAAAAAGGTCAACTTTTAGCTTGACGACGACTAACTATCAATAACATTCGCGAATGCTTCGAATTCCCGTTCATCAGAATTACTCTACGAATGTTTCTTAAAAGTTTTTATAGAGGAAATAAATTAGATAAAATACTTCTGGAATACAGAAGGATTTTTCATTGTCGTTTATTCAATATTTATAGTCTTGGAGTAAGTTTAAAAAATATTAGGTAGGTATTATGAGACAACACAGATCAGCCAAAGGCTTTTCGAAAAATAAATGGTGAGCTTAAAACCCACTACCAAACCTTTGAGTCAAAAACTTAGTAAACGTGTTTGAATCGGGAATCAAACCTTTGAACTATTTGGTAATTATTATATGACCATAAATATATAGGCGAAATACATTGATTAATATCGGTTTATAATTCATTAGCTGTTTCCCAGGGCTTCGCTCTCTAGGATCTTTGTTTGGCCACTGCTCAACTCCTATTGGCCATAGCATGATGTTATATAGCCTATAATCTTCCTCGATAAATGAGCTATCCAACACTAAAAGAATACCGTTCAGTAGTTCCTGATATTAGCAAGTTCAACCAAACAAAGAAACTCTTCAGCTATTATATATTAGTTATTAGATTAATATAGATACAGTCCCCTCTAACCTAGTTCAGCTCGCTATCACTAGGAGGTCTACCGTCCAATAAGGTCACTAAACGACTATATCGAAAAAGGAAAGCTTATGTAAATATTTATGATCCCTAGGATCATAGAATAAACATTAAGGTTAAGTTAGTGAGGGGCCGGCAGCTCACGTATCCTTTCCTGCTATTAGAGTCCTTAATTGCTCTCAGATTGGGCATGTTACTCTCTTTTATGGCAATGCGGTCAAACATAATTGTTTTTATGTGTGCCTGTTTTTTAAGTCTGTTATTAGTTTTGTAATCGAATGTTGGTGGTCTATCATTAGCGCGGTACGGTACCTCTATGGCACTTTAATAGTCTAATCGCTAATTAATTGTTTAGAAACCATTTCTATGTACATTTTTATGGAAAATGTGTTGAAGGTGAATAAATATATATATTTTATGACATGTTTCTTTCATTGCTAATTTATTCAAGCTCGCGTATAACAATGTTCGCTATGCTTATTCTCTTCGTTGTTGGAATGTTGCTACATTGATGCGAGATCTTTGAATACTCTAGATCTGTATCGTCGCCTGTTCTTTAATGTTACTTATTTTACTGAAGGTGAACATAAATTTGCAGTCTTAGTAGGCTATTCTTTATTTATGTCGTCATATTTTTCATACTAGAAGTCGCGCGGGGCTTGGCTCCGATCGTTCTTTATTAGTTCCTTTTAGCCGTAGCGTGGTGTTATATATTTATCTATTTATTTATTAGGTTAACCAACTATTGTTTACACAGTACATTTAAAACTTATTTACGAAAGTTGATACATTCACATGTGTAACAACCACTTACTGGCTAACACCGCATTTACAATAAACGATCCAAATTAAATTGAGCACATAATATATTAAAAATTGTTCTTAAAAAATTATAATATTGGTTTTAAAAATTATATACAAAATATTAGAATTGGAAAAATTATTATGGAAACTTAAACAAAAACATATAACATAAAAGAAAAATACAAAAAAAAGTAGAATTTTGGAAACAAAATGCCTAATCGGATAAAACAATTTAACAATATTATAGCGCCCAGGTTTTGTGATTGGATGATCATCCATCGTATGCGCCATGACCGCACAAGCCTCTCCTCTAGATTAATGTTTATCTTGTGTGAAGACCCTAATAAAGCCACCAATGCCTATGTTATATAGCCTATGTTACTCAGTGATAACGTAGCTTTCTAACGGCAAAAGAATGTTTGAAATAGGTCCGGTAGTTTTTAAGTTTATTCGTTAAATACGAAAATACAAATTTATCTTTCCTCTTTATAATGCATAATAAATTAATAAGTTTTACTCGTTTAATTGCTGGCGTTTATATCTACACTATGATCTATTTCCTTACTTTTTCTAAGTGTATTTGCAAAATTTGTTTGCTACTTAAATGGCTTAAAAGTAGAATATTAAATGTATGACCCTTCACATTGTCAAACCATGTTTACGTGTATGTTAAATTTCATGCAGTTGTTTAACCGTGGAAGAAATACAAAGAAACAAATACTCTTTCACTTAATAAGAATTAATTGTCTATAATTTGTTCTAAGTAGATAAACATTTGACAGTCGTGTTCGTATATAAACACAACACGAACACTTCCACGTATGCAGTAGTGTATGTATCCCACTTATTACCTTTAATGAAGCTTGACGAAAGAACCAATATGAACGGAGGCACGAAGCTCAAACACTGCGGGTAGCATTTGACTTGCGATTTGTACGAAAATCGCGTGTAGCGGTATTTCTTTTATTCCGTTGTTGTTCTGGGAGGCACCACGGCTACCGGTCACTAAGCTCATAAAACACGCCGCCGTGAACAATGGGCTACATAAAAATTGGTAACATACGAGTAAACGAAATAAGACTTTACGGATTAGAAATGCTCTTGATTTTGTCACTAGCAGTTTTCTTCAGTAGGTAGATTCAGTTCAAAGATCACTCCAATTAAGCAACTTAACTCTCAAAGTAGATGTTTCAGTACAGAAAACAGCAGATACCTAATTGTATTACTGAAAGGCGCGCGGTTTTGCTCCCGTCGTTCTTTATTTGACCACTGCTCAGCTCCTATTAGCCGTAGCGTAATGTTATGTAGCCTATAAACTTCCTCGATACATGGGCTATCTAATACTAAAACAATTTTTCAAATCGGACCGGTAGTTCCAGAAATAATCGCGTTCAATCAAAAAAAACTAAAAAAACAAAAATACTCTTCAGAGGGCCTATTCGCAATCTCGACATTCAATTAATGGATTTTGATATTTCTTTCAAATGTTTAAAAAAAAGTCGCTAACATTTGACAACGATATTAAAATTGACCAATACAATATCAAAGTTGCGAGTAGAGTTTATAGACGGGAGAATCTCAGTGTTGAATGGAGGAAGGAACTGTCTCTTACGCTGTCAGAGCCTTATTATTAAAAGCAGATAGGTCTAAAGGGTTTGCCAAAAAGCTTGTAAGTTCCTTAGTATAGAATCTCCTTGTTCTGTTTGTCTTTAGGTTTGCCTGAAATAAATGTTACTTTATTTATTCAAAATAATATTCTCAATACCAATTACATTTTATATAATTATTATGTCACTTAGCGTAATAAAAAACAAAGTGGATCATAGACTATTGTGGTCAGTCTGTTGACACTTGCCAGTTGGCACCGACTTCGATTATTCGATATTTGTAGGGAATTATGTTAACGTATAGTATGTACACTTTGTGTTAATGCCAATGGTGTGGTTACTGTCTATATTGATTAAATAAATTCAATATTATCGTTTTGGAATGTTATATTAAAATGCAATTGAATTAATTTATGTATTGTAAGTAACATTCAAACACAATGTAATAATTGTTATTGAATAAAGAATTGATTGATTGATTCAATATAATGTCCTTCTGGTATCATTTATTGAATGGGAAGTGTGATTTCTTCGTTCACTTTTTAATGAAACTATAGTATAATTTGTAACAGTTAAAATGACGTCAACGCGTGTTGTTTTTTTCTTTTTAACGTACCAAAAATATGATGTTGCCTACTAAATATCGAAATGGTGAGATCTCTATAAAGGTTTTAATAATTGCTTGGAGATAGATAAAGTTCAGTATTAATTAGCAATGCTGATTTTTTCATTTAAAAAAAAAATTGTTATGAATTCAACGCACTCAATATTGATACAGGAAATATATACCTACCTACTTACGAAATGTACGTATCTCGTACCGTAATCAGTTAGTTAAACTTAAGTTTTAATATTATTTAGTATATTATTATTTATATAAAAAGGAAACAGTTTGCAATTAACTGCATAGTTACACTTTACACTGGCTATATTTACTATAGGTACTTTATATTGGCTATAAAGATTAGTACGTTATATTAAAAGAGTATTTTAGTTTTATTCGCAATTATTTTATAATCATTATTGCTAATCTTTAATTAAGTATTTATTCTGCGTATCTCAGTATTGGAACTGCGTGCCTTCTAGTAATAAAGATAAAGACAACCATACAATGAATGCCGCATAACTAGATTCTGTAATCGTTTAGTCATATTTCATAATAAGCGCTTTTCTTACTTATAGCCAGCTCTATACATCTCGTAGATTGACCGATATGGCAGTTCATTTCAAATTGTACCCTTTTATGGAGTAGTATCGTTAGAACAAACGAGTTTAGTATACAACTAGTTAGTATTTACGCAGCCCGCCTCGTCTCGTTGCCCCGTCTCGTGCTAGGCTTCGATTAGGTTTACGATTGAATATTAAGTTATAAATCAAGGCGACTGTGCGTGAGCCGTCAACTTTTTGTGCCAATTAGCTTTAAATATATCGCAAGAAGATGGCATTTTACGATATTTGTATTTTCTTTTGTAGTCTATAACCGTGGTTGGCAATGATGTCGATTGTCAATTGTTTATTTTCCTGTCTCGATTTAATTCACAATCAAAATAAAACAATGACAGTATAAGCTGCCTATCTCGTTCGACTAGCCAAGTTAAATTCTATATATTATAGGCATTTTGTTCTATTTAGTGCTATTTATATGAAACAGGTAATGCTATTGATGTCGGTGGTCTACTGGATTTCATTGTAAGTTTATACAACAAATAAGATAAATGGTCGATTCGAAATGTGATACGAAACTTGTCTGTTTTGTCATTTCAACCCAGTTTATGATCCTTTAATACCAGTTTAGACACTTCAATGTCTTTGAATGGTAAAATTTATCTGTAGATTGTAAGCGGATTAGAAATTAGCGTCGTTGTAGCAGGCTGGAGTCTCGTAAAGTAGGTAGTTTGCGTCCACCTACACGGGCGCGGAACGAGCGCGGGGCGAGCGCGGCACGACGCGCTGCAGCGCAGGCGCGGGCGCGTGTCACTCGCCGCGATTCCTGCAATAATCTCCCCGAGCGATTGCTCTATCCGGTGACTGAGTAAAGTATCGCTAGTTGATTATTGTGTTTATTTGCGCATCGGGAGCGTGTGTTGGTGCGGCGTGAGTGTGTGTGGATGCGTGCGAGCGGTAGTGGCCCACCCAGCGCGCGGCCACACGCGGCGCCCACCCACGTGGCAGAGGCGCCGCACTCGCGGCCCGCGACCGCACCTCGCCAACTACTATCGTCCTCGCTCTCACTAGTCACTGCGCTCGCTGTCTACCGACACCCGAACATCGATACCCGCTTTGATTGACATGTGACTGTCACTGATACAACCGACCTAATTGAAATTTGATTGGACGGAGCTACTGTTCCTTATCCAGCACCACTTCAAAAGAAAACCGAACCCCCGAACTAAAAGTAGTTTCATTTTAATTAAAGTTGAAAAGTATGCACATTCAAAAGTTTACAATTATCAGTGCAGTAGCGTATCTGCAGTTCGATATAAATTCAAAACTGATTGGACAGTCGCGATTAACGAAGAACTTTAAGTGTAGATAAATTTTAATTTGATAAATGAATCTCCCTAATGGATAAAATATATACATACTAATTTATGTGATAAACAAATTTGTTGAAAATATATTAGAAGTAATGCGACCGCGGGAGTGTAACACCTGACTCTGTGCGAGTAGGAGCGCGTGCGCTCCGCTGCCGAATTTCGCGAGCGTTGGTCGCGGCTCTTGCCTCGTACCTTCATCTAACTCTGATTGAACATCACTACTGTAGGTTCGCACTTCTCGCCTTTAGACTCGCCCCATAAACACTAATGTTTATATAATTCACCGCGAAATACTGTTCGCGCCAAACGTTACGTCCAAATTACTACTGTGAATAATTTGTAATACTGTTTTATGATGTTTCTTATTATAATGTGCTCTCCTCACATACGGAATGACATGTGGGGCGTTGAAACTGTAATTTACATCTATCTAATGCAATACAAATAAAAAACTATAATAGCTATCATTATTCAAACTAAACAATCTAACGATTGAGAATGTGATGGAATTATCTAAGATTTATTTTGGCGCCTAAAGTCTCAGTTTTACTCAAGGTTCAACGATATTTATTGCACATAAGTCACAAAAAAGAAAATCCTCAATAATTTGAATAAGATTGCGATCATTAATTTAAGAAGAATGTAAAAACAAAATGATGTTACACTTTTTTATTAAAGCCAATTAAACACTTGTGTTTTTTAAAAAGTCAAATTACTTTTTGACAAATTGCAAGAATTCTTGTTGAGTCTCAAGTGCGGTGTGCGTCAGGCGGCTCTTTAGTCAAATGGCAGATATTTATTGAGCTCGTTAACTGTGCAGAACTCGAATTCACACCTTCCTAGAATCTTCACTCATTAACTCCTGAGATCTTAATAATGTATTGAAGGTTTAGAGGAATGGACCACACCGTGCGTCGCAATGTCAATCCATACAAACATAGACAATTTATTTAAGTATTATGCGCATTTCTAAGTTAACGATTACTATTGACCGTTTATTTTAAAGGCTTATAAAAACCATACTACTGATGACGATGAATATTCCTTATATGCTTTCTTATACTCTTAATATGAAATGGCAATGTTTGTGGGTTTGGATGTTTCAAGACTTTATCAATAACTTTTTGAATTATTCAGTTCAGACATCCCATATATACAGATGTCATATTTTTCAATTATATTTATAAAAATAAGCATGTTTATTTTCACAAAAATAATGAATAAGTAATTGTTTTTTTTTCATTTTTACTGCATATTTTAGTTGTTAGTACTGTATAATGTATATTTTGTCTATCTGTATATTCTAGCTTATCTCTAAAACTGATGGACCTATTTCGATAGAATTTTGAATGAATTACTGTGTCAAAAAACTTCTGTGGTCATAAGAACCATATACAATGTAGGCGGAACCACGAGTCTCCATGCTATAGTTAAGTGGGACAGTGAGTTTGTTTTTTATTTATTTTTTACTTTTTTATGTTATAACCACTCAATAGATTTTCTTCAATTTTGACATAGTATCTCTATGATCTAAAACTTGAAGAAGAACAATACTTAATAAGAAGATTACCGACATCGTCATACGTCCCAGGTGAAGCCACGGGTGTAAGCTAGTCTTTGATAAAATGATCGTCTACTGCAATATTGTAAGTAAAGCTATAAAGTTTGAAATTCCGTACATTCAATAAAAAAATTGCGCACTGAAATTATTCTGTTTTACCTAGTTATAATTTTCTTCGTTATACAGGGTGTATACGACGATACGACATTAAATGAAACCACGTGTAGCATGTGATGTTAGAAGGCTATACCAAAAAAATTAAACAGAAATTTGCAATAGTTTAGACGCAAATGTACTTTCTTTATGTCACAGTTGTTCACAGTTTTAAACAACCTGTAGGTATTTACGTTGATCGTATGTTGTCATTACGTCATTCAATTCATTTAAATATCTCTGACCCTTTCATATTATCTTATCTCTTACTCTGTTCCGCACAGTTGTCGTCGTCATGCCGAAAACGACATGATAGAAAAATAATGTGTAGTTTTATATTCTTAAATTTTTTGACTTTAAATAATGCGTAGCTTTTTTTTTTTTTTTTTTTTTTTTTTTTTTTTTTTCTTTTTAATAATTTATATTAGAATATGTTTATAAGGGTTAACACTGGCTACCTTGTCATTTAATGTCGTATCGTCGTATACACCCTGTATATTATTGTAAGTTTAGGCCTGTACTAACTGCTCTTGGCTTTGCTACCGTCGTTCTTTATTTGGCCACTGCTCAGCTTCTATTGGCCATAACGTGATGTTATATAGTCTTCCTCGATAAATGGGCTATCCAGCACTCAAATCATTATTCAAATCGGACCAGTAGTCCCTGAGATTAACGCGTTCAAACAAACAAACTCTTCAGCCTTATAATATTAGTATAGATAATAGAATTAATTATTATAATTTCTCTTTCATTTCAACCCGTGGGAAGAGGCGACTAAGGGAGTACCTTATGCAGACAAGAGCACTGCGAGAAAAGGAAAATTCGAAACAAACCTTATACCAACCCGTCTGGCCAGCGTGGTATAGTAAGCTAAATTCCCTCCACATACCTTCGAGGAGACCCGTGCCTAGCAGTGGGACGTATGGGTTGAAATGATGATGATGATGAATATTATAATTTAGTTCGGTAACTATGAAATTTATATTTTTTTTGAGGCAGTTTACAATGTAACTGTTCAAAAACTTTCTCATCAGGAAACTGAGAACAACTCTTTGCATCATACCTCAATGATTCGTTACATGAACCCAAGCCACAGTTCTCAGGCCGGCTTCAGTGTCATAACAGCTGCCACACGTGCAGATAAAGACGACTGATATTCGCTTAACAGGAATACAAACTCAGCATAAACAGTATACGTTCGTATCTACTATACTGACTATACACTGGGCACTTTTAGTTTTTCAAACTTTTTCAGGACCAATATATAATATATTGGTCCTGAAAAAGTTATTATCAGATACGGACCAAGATCCCAGGACTCCCAGACCTTACTTATTTTCTGAGAAATAAAATGTATGGGAATAAGTAGTTCTAGTACGTAGTTTGAGTATATGTATACCCACTAGTTTGGACCGACGGCCAATTGTCAGGTATCAGGTGCTAAAGTTGGGCAAAAAATGTGTTCACTTTTCTTCAAGTCTGAGTGTTGATTTATATGTATGGTTCAGAGAATATTGTTAAAAATTCAGTACTGCCAGACACTTTTCTTTGGCTTTAAAACTCCCTAACAAAAATGTACCTCAACTAGTAGTGTGGAAAATATAACTATTTTTTTTTTACGATATCAACATATTGATGACTGTTACTGTGGCGTTGCCCTAACCACTAAACATGGCCGTGTCGAGTGTTGTGGGTTCGATTCCCACACAAGACAAATATTTATGAAAGTGATTCATAGATATATTTATGAAAGTGTTTCGAGTCTGGGCGAACTTTTTGTCCGTTAATTGTACGTTTTTGAAGGCCCCCAGAGCTTACTGCCTAGTGCGATCATCGTGGATACTTTTTTTTTTAATAGAATAGTTATTAACATTCTCAGTAATATATATATAAAAACCTGTAAAAAAACCTTTTTTCAGTACTTCCCAAGAAGGATCGTCTTCCAGTCCTACTCAACAACCCGTCGCAAAGACAAACATCCTTAATCATTATAGGAAGTGGCGACGCTGTCTCTTCCCTTAATTATAGTGCTGATGTCGGCATTTTGATAATAACATTGTTATAAAACGATATTGTAAGCTCATCAGTGCAGGTAGGCCGATACAGCCTGTGGTAATAGAACCTGTCGCCACGTAATCGCCGTGTCCGAAGATAAAGAATATTTTGTTGGCCCGAACAAATACGTCACAGAGTAAGAAAATGTAGGAGATGAGACATTCGTCATAATCTATTTAGAGGCTTAGTCGGTTGTAATATCGTCGTCAAATGTTTGAAAATGACAGCTACCGGTGAACCCGCGCTGTGCACATATTTCGACTTCTAATGCCAGCAACCCGCCTAGCGAGTGCAATGTGAAATATTATTATAATATAGCGACATCGTAAAATGCAACCCGAAGATAAGGCGGCAGTAAAAGTTTTAAATATGGTGGTAAGATTTATAGTGTCAGTTTTAGATAGTCAACAGGCGCAGATCTTCTCTCTTCTATCTAAAGAACTGAGCTGATTTAAGCCAAACTCCACACACGCTAGCCTAATGCGAGTTGCTGGATCAGTAGGTACCCTTACAATTCCTTCAAGGCTACATAACCTTGGTTAAAAACTCACATGTTATCCTCGCGGTGTTTTCCTTCATCGTTACACATATCTATCATTATTGAAAAAATTCTAATTAAAAATACCTCATTTATTTGCCCGACGACGCACGCATCGATCGAATTGAAACGATCGTGGTCATTCATAATATCTATTAGATACTTGACGTAGACCCGTTTTACAAAATCTTAAATATACTAAATTAAAAACTACCTTTTGTTTATTGATATTTATTTTTTTATTCAGATGTATATTTTTAATTGACCAAAATAAAGATCGGATACCTAATGCACATTTTTTATAACACATACAGAGGTAATTATTTATTTTATTTGCTAGCCCAGAATAATTTTGGTTCTATTTTTATCAACAAAAATAGAAGTATGTAGTCATTGCATTACATAAACGACTGAATGACTGATTTTTTCTTTTATAATTCATAATTTAAATGAGTCATTTAACTACTTTTCCTTAGAACATACCTGCAGTAATTAATCATTTTCTTTTACTCAGTTAATTGAATATTTTCATAACTTATACCAGGAAATTGTAGTTCGCTGGTATTTCCTTCCTCATAGAAGGTTGTATAGTTTTACAGGTTATAGGCATCGGGCAGCATATAAACGGTTTCGTTTAATGTCGCCGACAGCTACTGAGAACCAAGGGCCAATCTGGGGCGGTGCGGGCGGCGGCGGCAAGCGATGGACAACGGCGGGCGTGCCCAATCGGCAAGCCATCAATCCACGCCACCCTATAGAGACATTAGGACATTTAGACTGCGGACGTCTACGTTGCGATTAGTCAGGAATTCGTTTCCGGCTCGTTTTTTACCTAACTTCTTCACATTTTTCACCGGCACTTTGTTCGCTGTCGTATAATTTTGGACAATTTTCCAACCTTCAAATAAGCGTCTGCTACTACTAAAACGTTGTGGAATTTATTTCGTAAATAAAGTTTAATTTTTTGACTGATTTAAATACAAGAAAGTTATTTCTCATTTAAAAGGTGCGTAATTACTTTAATTCTGAATTCTGGTGTTAAATAAATTGAATTTCTTAAAACTATTGAATGAAAACTGTCGAGGCAATTTCATATACAATAAATTCACACCACAAGAAAAGCTTAATTACAAACACACGGCACGGAGCTATAATTATTGGCAATAGAAACTTTTACTAGTAATAAACATTTATGCAGTTATGCATTTATGCTCGGAGAGATGAAGGTTTGACATACAAGTTACAGTATTTTTATAGCTGTTGTAACAAAATATTGCTTGTAAAGTTATAAGACATAATGGTAAAAACGTTAAGAGCGAACACTCATGCGCATTTAAATTTTCAAAGTACAAAGTCAGTTAATAAACTCAGTTGTTGTTCGGTCGAAGTACAAAATTAAGTCATTATACGGAACGACAAGTATTATTTAATTAATGCGTGGTTGGTACAAAACAATGGCTCGATTGTTCCGCCGAGCGCTCTGTCAGCCAGACTCGTCGCCGCGCGCCCACTGCGCCCGCGCGCACCAGCTCTGGACACAAATCAACATACATTTCTGTAAGTACTTACCTTCTATCACAGAATAAAATGTTTCAAACTTCTATTATTAGGTATATTTTACGATATTGGTTAACCGCTTAAATACTGTAGGTATAAAAAAAGTTAAAAAAATGTGTGTTCTTGTACTAAATTATATTATATCTTGTTTACAATGTTTCACTTAATTCCGCCACTTTAAAATGTTTTTATAGTTTTACCCATAAAGAAAGAACAAAATTATTACCAACATTACAAAGTACTGCATACGCTGTCGGCAGTAATTTAATTTTACTTACAAAAACGACAAAAACTTTATAACAAAAAACGTAAATTAAGAAGAAAAAAAGAAACAATGCGTGATGTTTCATGAAACCACACATAGTAAGAGATCAAGTACTCACTCTAGAAGTCTTAACAATAAAAGAATGCGTGTTAAATTCAAAAAGCTCTTAAATTTGTCTCCACAACAATCAAACGTGAACAATTATACACTTAATGCAATTATAAAAACGTAGTTAATTACAGTACTTTGTCTGCGATATTGGCGATGCAGTACCACAGTGTGGCGTTACAGGCGGGACGCGTCGCGTCTCTATGGCAACGGGTCGTACCGCCATCTTGCCCGGCTTTTTGTGCCGTGTGCTGTGGACCACCCAGCACGAACGCTACATTATTTTATTGTACAATAAACAAATTTATTGCTCCATATGGCTATTTATGTTTTTATTTATAAGGGTTTTTTGTTAACAACCAAAAGAGATGTTAGTAATCTTTCGCGGGTAATTGCGTTTTAAACTCGTTGTAAAGTATGGTTGTAGCCACGACCCTTTATAATGTTTATGATGGATCTTCTGTCGGTTCAGTTACTGCACTGTACTATGACGAAATGTACATACGTTGAAAGTAGTGTATTTTACTTTAGGTTTTTCTTTTGTTTGATCAGATATGGTTAATAAAAGTCATGATTAAAGTTAGATTTCACTCTCATTTGCTAGTTCTTTTGTTTTGTGTAGCCTAGCCTAGACTAGGTGTAGTAACTTGAAGCAAAGACGTATTTTCAGCTATCATTTATTGAGAAAAATATCAAATAAATATCTGATATAGTACATATATCTGATTAAATTTTGCTAGAAACTGTAACTATTTCAAATTCCTATGTGATTGAATTCATTCAATTTGGTGTGCTTTGTACCAACATATTCACTATATCATCATCATCATCATCTCAACCCATAAATGTCCCACTGCTGGGCACGGGTCTCCTCCAAAGAATGTGGAGGGAATTTAGCCTACTATACCACGCACTATTCACTATATGCTTGCTACAAAGTCGTCAAAACAAGTAACAAGCCACCGCTGTCTACGAACCTTCGACCTTCAAATCAAATCCAAAAGACCATCTTCAGACCACTTAAGATACCCAGACCTCAGTGAGACCAGGCTTAACCACTAACCACTAACACAACAATTAACCACTAACTCATCAGCATAACACAACACTATTCAGACAGTATTACTTTCCTTTTCTAAATATATTTTTATAAGTCATAACTCACCAAACAACTGTATCTTTTCACACCTACCTAATGTTTTCTAATTGTGAAGGCTTTATTTCATTGGCTTTCTAGGTGCTAGATGTTCTGCTATTATCTGCTATATCAATAATTATGTTATAAGTCAAAGCAAATAATTAATTTGGCACCAACTTAGATCTTGGCAGAAATGACGAAATAAATTAGACAAATTCTGCAAAGACTGACATTGGCTATGGACTTGAGAATATAGGACTCATGGGAGAAGATATAACGCACCATTACCACGCAGGCTTACTGGGGCCCGATCACAGATATATATGGAAGGCCCGATCCTGCTAACACAATGCAACAATGTTAAGCCGATGGTCTTATTCGTAGCTGTTATTGGCTTACTAAATCAATCGTCCCATATTGCTGGCCTGTGATTGGTCTTCGCCCTGCTATCGACGTGTGTAATTTAGCAGGAACGGGCCCCTGTAATTGTGTAATAAAATATATAATTATGTTTAGATTTTCTCCATGAACGAATGAATGCACGTAAGTAAAACAAATAATTATAAAAAATAACAATTAATATACAGGATGGAATGTTGTAATGCCACCTGGATGGAAAGTATTCTTAATACAAGAGATAGACAAGGTATGGCAAGTGAATTACCGGAAATCATTAAACGCAGTTCTATTTCTTTTTAAAAATAAAAGAATGTTTCTTTTGAATAAAATGATCTATCTCCAGTATTTAAAGAACTTTCCCTCCAGATAGCATTACAAAATTCCACCCTGTATATATGTTAGCTAACTTAAAAAATATGTGAAGTTCATGAGTAACGTTGTCTGTATTCTAACATAGCTGTTGCTCGCAGCTTTGTTCCCGTGAATCTTAGTTTTCTTAATATACCACAATTTAGCTCCTATTAATCATAGCGTGATGTTATATAACCTATAGCTTCTTCTACAAATTGTCTATCCAACAATAAACTAATTTTTCAATTCTGACCAGTAGTTCCAGAGATAAGCGCGTTCAACCAAAGAAACTTTATAATGTTTTTTTTTGCAGTTGAGCGGCTCAATTTAATCAAGTAACGTCGCTGTCCCTTACTTGTCTCAATCGTCAATACGCTCGAATATAATGTATATCTGTATTATCATCGTATTGCGCTAAAGTTGATGCATTTTCATGAGGCACGTGTGTTGAATACTAACTTGCTTCCTGCACACAGCCTTCGTCGAGCAACGTTCATACGTCCGATGTGCACTCAGACTTACACTCGAACATTACTGAGGGGTAATTAGAGAGTTCTAACAATTATGTCTTGGTTTTTTTTGTTTTTTGTTTTTTTTTTTTTATCAATGAATACACAATTTTTTGTGTACTCCGCCGGAGGATCCACAGACATGATCCGTGTCCTTGTTTATATGTCTTGGTTTAGAAGACGTTGAATGTTATACATTTATGTTAATAAAAATATTGTAGTTATTACAGTTATTATTATATTAATACAGGTTAGGCTAAACTCGGTATACGCAAGGGTAATCGCAGTTTACCCAGATATTATTCTTACTGTTTTTTTCGGATGAGCCATAAAAACAAAATTTAAAAAAAATCTAGTGGATATCAGGAAAATACACAGAACAAAACACCAGTTGTTTATTAATAAGAAAAGTGAAAACCACCCACATTTTCTTTAATATGTAAAAATCTTAAACGTTTATTAAATTATTAAATAACAGGTCTACGTCACGTATTCTTTTTTTATTTTTTTTTTAGAAAAGACAACGCCCGCTCTAGGGAACAAGCCCTGTGTCGCGGGGAGCTTTACAAACATGAAAATAACGGACACAAAGTACACCCAGACTAGAAACAAATATCTATGAATCACACAAATATTTGTCTCCTGTGGGAATCAAACCCACGTCACCCAGCACGGCGATGTAGTGGCGAGGCGACCACCTTAACCACTGCGCCACTATATTTAAGGAATATGAAAATACCTTATTTGTTTGACGTAGACCCGTTATATAATAATTTTATATGTGTACAAGTCGCGAAAGTTTAAAAGATTTTATCTTAAACGTTGTTTGAACAGGACCGTAGTAACAAGTGGGTTGGTGTTGGTGGTGATTGGTAGTTAATCAGACTGTACAGATCCTAACATTAATTTCGACAATCTACTTACCTGGAGTCAATATCGCAAAAACAATTTTAGGAAATTTGCTTTAAAGAAAATGCAAAAAGTTATATTGTATATTTTCTAAATGTAATCAGTTTCAGTGTAGGTTCAAATGAGTTTCTATTTCAGATATGCAAGTAGTAAAAAAAGTATATTTGTGTTCTATTAGCTGACAAGATAATAAAAACAAAAGACAAATAACGGGAAAGTGTTATTAAAACTCATTACCATCATGATGATCGTCATAAGCCTTTAGCACTGCTGAATACAGGCTTCCCGTAATAAGTATCGCGTCCTGCGCTCATTATAATATAAAGTTATGGTCTGAACTTGGCCAAAGTAAGAGAAAATATGTATCATAAGTCTTCTTATCAAATGGGCTTGAGGTGACCCTGATGTAGGAATTTATCAAAACGTCCAGAAGGCTTCCAACTTGACTTATCGATACTATACTTCAATCCAAACTTATTTCACATTTTATAAATTTATAGGATTTCTTAATTTTACATAAAATATAGTAAGAAGGTACACGTAAACTGATGCGATAGTAATCTATGAAATTATTTATTTATTATTTTAATAGGTTGATATTATAAAAATATGAACAAATTATTAATTCCCTTCTACTCAACAAACATATAATTTTGTGCCTCTCCTTAATATCTACACAGAATCATTAAAGGGTTGATTAAGAACCATTAACAAGCTTTTAATTGGCTTTTTAAATACAGGACAGAAACACTATAATAGCTAAGTAGTGGTCGAACAAAGAATACATTATTTATTTTATTCTTTGAGTTTACCTCTCCGTAATTCTGCCGTCAGCAGCGCGGGCATTGATTAAAATAATTAAACTATCAGTGAGTACACGTTAAGGTATTATAAACATGCATTAAGTATTAATTAAGTTGGTAACAAAAAATAGACACGGTATCATTAATGGGAAATATCAGTGGGGCTTGCATTATGGATGCGTACAGCGGGGTAGCCATGCGCTCCCTTGCTTATTCTAAGGATATATAATAGTACTTTAGATGTAGATATTATTATAATATCTTACGATATATATTTACGGTTTCATTTGCAAATTTAATCTATCACACATCCGGAATGACCATCACATAAAATTTGTTAATTTTACATTACACGTCAAGTTTTTCTTAACAATTAATATTTACTTAAGGTACGACACCCACGGGTGAGATGGAGTAGTGATATTATATATTCTTAATCCGTCACTACACGGATGTCTTTTGTAGCACCCAAACATAAAACCGCAGACCTGGCTGGTGGGGTATCGTTCGTTAGTGTATCAATGCACCAACTGCGTCGATATACGTGTGACGTATTCCTTTCTGTCGATAAAAGATAACAGTATGTAATCGTTAATGAACCAGCTGTTTAGTATTCAGGATAATGTGATGTCCCAAGTGAGAATGAGGCAAACAAGTTACTATAGCACAAGTGTCCAGCACTTATTTGTTATCACGACTCAATCTACGATCGCGATCTTTAAACGTAGTCCGTATATGGGCTGAAGTCGTAACTTATACCGTCGAGTATTGTCTTACGACTTTGTTTTATGGTGTACTATTTTTGGCGATAAAATTTACATATTGCAGTATACAAATCAAATTCATTTGCGGCCAATAATAAATAAATTATGAGTACTTTATAAAATATTCATAACGAATGGATAGTTAGTAGAATGATGATTCTAATCGAGGTTTAATATTCATAAATTAAGTTTAATTTAAAATGCGATTGACCACCTGGATAGCATCTGTTTTAAACATTATAGATCTGGTTTACTACCAGTATTCATTTGGCAGCTGTCTTAACTGATGGACTTATAAAAAGTATGTCAAACCGTGGGTGTCGGAAAAGGCGATTAAGGGAGTAGTAACCTTATGCAGACAACAGCACTGCTAGAAAAGGAAAGTTCGAAACAAACCCTATATCAACCCGTCTGGGCAGCGTGATATAGTAGGCTCAATTCCCTCCACATATTGAAATAAAGATTATAAGAGAAGTGAGAACAAATTTCAGCGTGCCTCAAATACCTTCCCAAAAATGTTTGCAATCTCTCTGATTAATATGTTTACTTATGCGTGAGTTTGTTACCTTCTCATGACATTACCCTGTCAGTGGTCGTAAGGTAATTAGCTGACCCTACTTTTTTCGGATAATATTTGTTACAGTCTTAACTTATGTATGACTTAAGAGATATTTACTGGATAACCTAGATGAACAAACTAGAATTTTATTTTTGACAAATATTCATACCCGGACTATAAGAAGACAGTAACATTATATAGAATGAAAATCAATACAAAAGTGCAATTGTTAATTAATTATCGATTATTTAAATACAAACACGTGTAATACATTGTTGGTTATCAAGCAAGTACGTACAAATCCTACATAACTGTAGAAGACAGTTACCCTAACCGACGCAAAGTGGCAGATGTAGTGAATTATAAGGACATTTAGATGCATGTCCATAGTTGGGACAGAGGCGCATAGAGTCGTCAGGGCGACCACCCACCGCGCACCCGAGCACCGCGTCTCCACACCCGTACTAGGAAATCAACTTATACTAAACTGATATTATTAAAATAACACTTAAAACACCTTGTTATTATTTGTTTGTGTCCGACATTTGATATCGTTTACGTTCGTCACGTGAAAGAATGTATACTTGATCAAATGTAATTCATCTCAACTTTCTACTTTTAAGTGTTTTATAGGTAACGTATAATGGTTTTGTGTGGAAACTTTTACGAACATACTAAATTATCAATGAAAAATGATATACCCTTATAACACAGTATTTATTGACTTAACGACGAACTTTTAAAATATATCCAACTAAATAATAATTAACTATGTACTACATACTTATAACTATATACTACGATGTCTTGTTTAGTTTTATTGAAATAAAATTTTATGATTTGGAAGATTTAGTAGCAAATTTTAATACGAACTTCCGAAAATAGGATTATTGCGGGCGGCTTTTGAGTTCTAGCGAT
The DNA here is from genome assembly GCA_905147015.1 of Laspeyria flexula. Classification (NCBI taxonomy): domain Eukaryota; kingdom Metazoa; phylum Arthropoda; class Insecta; order Lepidoptera; family Erebidae; genus Laspeyria; species Laspeyria flexula. The sequence goes on along the minus strand of LR989950.1, from coordinate 13,807,660 downwards.
TCTTTAATGAACAATATTACTATTTGCTTTCTGTAGAAGTAAATAATTTGGTATTGTATTATATTGTTATGTCTGAGATAAATTTACAAACTATGGTACCTGATACCTCTCTACCAACACTTTAGAATTTTTTCTTTTTCTTACATTTTTTGTAGTAACTTACAAAATCCACACCTATACCATAATTGCTTGCTACGGAGCTTCGTAGCTGAAATTACGTAGTTAGCTAGGCAACGTGCAAACATGTCCAAAATGGCACGCTACGTGATACGTTCGTAGCGTGTCGCGGTGCGTCGTAGCAGCGTGCGCGCGTGGCGTCCGTTATACGGTTGTGTACGTCCAGGTAAAACAACAAATTGTTTAATTCAGTTTATCGTGCGTCTAACTCAGCAATTTATCCAATTAAGCGTCCGCCGGCCGACCTGAGACCACCCACAGCGCTGCGCTATTAAACATAAATTATAAATAATTTGGTTAAGTTTATTTTGGCCCACGGTTCACAATGATTGCGGAGCGGTTAGGAAGCTAGCGAGTAGATGAAACGTTCACAAGGGGAGTGTTTGTTTACTTTATTCCAAGTTTTACTTTTATCTTTGTGGGTAAGTTATGAACAGATACTAAATTGTATAAACTTCGCCCCTAAGAGATAAAATCGAGGTTGATTTAATTTAATATTATTATTGCGATAGATTATTCGATAATAAGATGCATACCTAATGTCGTTAATGTCTATCTAATTTTATTGCTTTGGTATGTAATAGCAATACTAATTGAAATTATTTTATTGTGTAGTAGAACTGGTAATAAATTAACGCTAACATATCCTTAAATCACACTGACAGACACACACAGAGCTGACTGCAAAATTAGAGGTGTACAGTTTGCACCCAAAGCACGTACTCCTCACTTTTCATATGTATGGTCATGGAAAATTAACTCATGAAACACATATACCGGAGACTTATCCTTGTACTTGACAATCAAATGAATTAGATACACCATCCTGTAGTTTATACTACATGAAAGTGAGATACTATTTCCTTTAAAAACATTAACGTGTTCGAAATTAATTAATTTAAGTTTAGTTTAAAGTTTACAGGATAATTTTGTTTCTGTTTTTAATGCCGAGGTCGATTTTGATAGTTATCGAACATAAGGTGTCATTTACTGATATTGCCCATAGAATTAATTTTGTTTAAATTTTGAATATATTATTTACATCACATTAATATCTACTCAATTATGAATTTAATTCCAGATTTGTTGACATCATATTTTATTTATTTATATCATTGTTCTGATAATTTTAACTTTATTAATAATTTGTAATACTGAGACACATAATTGAATTATTAAATTTTTCTGATAAAACAATTTAATATAAAATTTTGTATGCCTAGTGGGTAGACCAAAGAGGGAGGGACTATATCTATTGTACCTCATAACACCACTGTGATTATTATGTATACCATTGTTCAGCAAATAAGTAAAAGTTGAAGTTCGAAGATTTTTTGTAAATCAAATAACTGACAACAATATCGATGACAACCAATCGAATAGTCCCTCAACTGTTATAAGAGTATCAGTACGTAATATGTATTTTATTTTCAAATTCAAGTATAAGCTTGATAGTTAAGCAGCACTTATAAAAAATAGTATTGTGGACAACGAATCACTTGATAATATTGGCTAGGAGACTGAGGACTGCGACTTGTAATCTGCGACAGGAATTGAATAAGGAACAAATGCCTAACTCCATAAACATTAATAATATAAAATGTATAAAGGACAGGAAATGAAACCGGTATAGCGCCTAACATAGTAACTTGAAGTTTAACATCAAATTAAATAGTAGGTAGGTATGTAAATAACTATCTGGTTGTTCTAAATCATACAATTTATTGCTTCAACTACTACATTATTTAACGAGGTGCCGCTACATGTTTTTATCAAGACGTAGGTGTTGGAGCGAGGTGCGAGGTGCGAAACCGAAGCGTGCAATTAAAATACTCCAAGTGGTTGATTTACGTTCCACTTCGAGGCGCGGTCACGACCCTACTCCTTCTAATGTGCATGTTACTGTGAAATTGTGAAATACGAGGTTTGATCTAAATCAGCGCTTGTCATTTATTTAAATACACGATCCTTTTACAAGTTAAAATATTCTGCATCTGCTGTATTAAAAATTTTGATTATTAATATCTCGAAAATAACGCCACAAGTTTGATAAACACTGATCAAAACAACTATTGTCGTATTTTGTATGCACAAGTTTGATGTTAGAAAAAAATGGCATATCCTCGATTAGTATAAAGTTGTCTACCATGAACTATCATGTATTGCTTACAATACTTCGTAAATGCATATCACTGCTAAACAATATCTATAATATCTTTGGTTAAACCTTTTTGCTAAGTACCTTGTGTGAATGCTTAGTGCTTAGACGTGGCCGCTAATTGGAAAGCTCACTGTCGCTCAGCGAGCCATGCAAAAGGGCTATGCTTGGAGGATCCCTGCGTGATCGAATCAGAAATGAGAAGATTCGCAAGACTACTAAAGTTGCCGACATAAGCTCACCAAATCGCATCGCTGAAGTGGCAGTGTACAGGCCACATAGCTCGAAGAACTGATGGCCGATGAGGCAAAAAAATCACGAGCGATGGCCACGTATTGGAAAGCGACGAGTAGGTATTGGAAAACAAACCAATTTTTCAGCTTTATAATATTCTGTATAAAGCTTAATATTTTTTATGGATTTTGATATGACAATATAATCGTAAAATAATGCTTCAGTTCAGTAAGTTCTCATTTTATTTTCCACCCATTAAGCGGCGGAAAAAACCGACTATAAAGTTATTGATTTGGCAGTGACAAGTCGACAAGTAGGGTTGCAGAGGTCAGGCGGCGTCTCTTTGTGGACAATAAACAATGATAATTATAGACTATAATTAAACTTAAAACAATACTGGCATACTTATTACTTTGGTAACAATTGATACAAGTTGAGATAAAAATAATGAGTCCTGATCGATGAGGCCGATTATATTGTCATATAAATTATAAACTTGTAACTGGTACAGTCAAATCAATAGAAGAAGCCCATTTAAAAACACTATAAACTGTAGATAATGTTATATTCTACCTTAACATCAGACGAAAAGTCCTACTTTACGCTTACTGGTAAAAATTAAAAAAAAAAGTCATGAATGATTCTCACTAACATTTTGAAAACTGCCCGCAATAGCTGATGACCCCAAAATCCCAGTGAGTTTATCGTAGTTTTCGTGCCCTTGTAACATTTTGCTCCTTTTAATGATGATAATTATGATGGTTGTAGATGTTAAGTTCTCATTATGATAAAGTCTCCTGTCTCGTCTGTCTGACTAAACGTTATAAACCCAAAAACTACCTAACGGATTTTAATATGGTTTTCACTAATTAACGGGAGTTAATTGGATATTTATGAAGAAGGTTTGTGTATGATTCATACATATATGGTGCAAATGCGCTGACTGTATTTGGCGATCAAGTCAAAGAAGACCGAGCTAGTTATGAGCAAGCTGGACTGCAGTTTACAACAGATTATTATGACCATATAGACCAAAAATGTAAGCATACGGCTACACACACTAAGATAAGTAATCGTTGCGTAAAAATGTCGCAAAGTAACTTTAAGTAAATAATAGAAATATCAATCCACGCATGACGAAAATAAATCGTTTGCAATTTAAAATATTAGATACAAAACTTTACGTATATTTAAAAATCGCAATTAATAAATTGCGATGCGAATATAATCCCATGTGTTGTTGGAACGGGTGGCTAGTGTGAAAAATTGTGTTATTTCTTTCTTTCCAAATATTTTACAAGCTTTTATTTACTTTCACTTGTCACACCGTTGTTTGTCTGTAATCAAATCTTGTAAGTTCCAATTGAGCTGAAATTTTGCACGCGTATATCGTGACAGTGCAATATTATGATGACATGGAGCCGATGTGATGATGTAAATGGAAGGTAGCCAAAGGAACTTTGTTATAAAACAACAGAACCCAATCGAGTTTAGACTCGTATGATTCGTCTTGACGAGTACTTTGTCTTTAGATGTTGGTATCCAGAGTCTGATGATGGTCAGAGGAAGGCCGTAATAAAAGGATGCAACCCCTGCTCGTTTAGACTTTTTTGATTCTAGATCAGTACTTTGGTCCCAAAACCAGGGTTTAATGATGAAGCTGGAAGGTGGCCATAAGATCTCCGTAATGTAACAACGTATTCCCATCGAGTTTGGGCTAGTTTGATTTGTTTTGATCAGTACCGATTCTAAAAGCTTGTTTGAAAAATACATATTTTATAAATATTATAGCATTAAGTTAAGTTAATATAAAACTGTTACATAAACTGTATTTAATGGCCATTATAATAGACTATTTACATGCGTTAAGAAATTACGAAACGAATAATTAAAAAATAAAGGTTAAATAAAAATTACCACCCATTTATTATTTCGGAGGCAGTTTAGTTTATTACCCATATAAAATTATTATCAATCGTAAAATATTTGCAAAATAAATATTTGCAGAATATATATACATATTATATAATATAGGTTTTAAACCTGATATTGGAATAGGTATTAAGTTTCCCACCCATAGTGGCAACTTGTCCTTGGTCTGCTGCCAAGTAGATGGTGTGCACAATTACCGTATTCCTAAATCTAAATTCATCTCGTGACATGTTTCTCACTTTACGAGGACTATAAAACGGTATGGCGACATGCGCGTCAGTCGAGTGCAGTCACCACATGTCAATGAGCCGCCAGTACTTCCACTTGGCACATTAACATTACACTGGAAGAGGCTAGCACGTGACAATGAACAACATATCGTTTTCATTAAAGAATAATAGCATAGCCATTGAAGAACGACTTTAATTATGCGTTTCAACGTATGCTGTCTTTTCCAGTTAAGTTTATATCTGTGTTCGCGAGTGCTGTTGGCTAAAATTCAGGCGCGCTCTGTGCACCTCGGTGCCATAAATTCGTCACTGTCACGTCTGTCGACAACGCCGGCAACTACTAATTTTTATTAAACATCGCAGTCCCTGACAGGAATGTTAAAAAGTGATTAAAATGCAGCAATATGCATACGATCGTGATTGTTTTAATGTGTGATTTTAAACCTTTCATCACTACTATTTCAAATATCAACGTGTCGAAATTTCATGCAATACAGTGATATATCTCTGCCTCTGTAATGACTTTACGACTATGGTTCCATACTTTAATTGAATTATTCTATATTATGGTCTCAATTCCGTACCTCACGCAAGGTTCTAAGAAGATGTATAGAGCGACACCCCGCTGTGTCTTCGCCCGAAGTGTCAAAATGTCCAAGTTTAGCCGCCCTTAACAAACCAAACAATACTAAAAGTTTTGAAAGTGATTGTTGCAGGAAAAATGACTTTATGTTAGGATGTTAAGAATATATTGGTAGATCAGCAATCAGCAGATCTATTATGGTGGTAGTATATTTGCGGTTCCGAATATCGTGAGATGGATCTATCCGTTGCATTCACATTATAGGTAAAATTAATTCAATAGGGACGTTTACACCTCCACGGTTTCTGAGAAGGTTGTACACTCCGTGAAATCAAGTTGTCGTCAGGTGTGGTTTGAGATGTTAATCCGATTGAGTTTATTTTATCTATATAATGCAGTAAACCTTTTGTGCTACCTGATCACAAATATCCTCAATTGGTATTTTAATTAGACATTTTTTTACCTCGCTGGCTTAGATAATTGGGTAGCACAGGATTAGTCTTGGAGGGCTCTATTAAAGAGAACTCGAAAAAAAGACATGAAGTAGTAGGATTTTTTCTGTAGGTAATTATAAATTCCTCATTTCTGGTCAATTTTAAATTAATAGACGATTTTGATCAAGGTGGACCTCATTAACTTTAGCAGTCGTTATATCTTCTCTACTTTTTATCTCCCTCTGTCTGTACGCGATCTTCAAGATTACGCATTGGATTTTAATGCGGTACCAATAGATATTACTTATGAGGAAGGTTTAGGTATATAATTTTGTTGTCTACATACCACGCGGGGAAAGCCGGCAGCTAATATTATATAACTTGATATCCTTGGTAGGAAAAAAATACTGTATAGAATATAAATTGAGGGATAATTTAGCAAAGCTGATTTTCTTAATGGTATTCAAATCTCGTGGGATTCCAAGTGACTCGTTTCACGTCATCAGATGCTTGTCAATCTTGTCACGTGAAAAGCGAATGAGTGGATACAGTGAGTAGGTAAGTGATGCATGTTATGAATATTTGACATCTGAATGATTAATTTACCACTTTGAATACAATGCTGACAAAAATTACCGACGTAAGTACTTCATGACGCAAATCAATAATTCTTTAAGTTTTTTTATATATATACAGACCATTGTTGCGCAAAGGACTCTCATAGTTTTACTTTGCTCATATTAAAACTTTATTATCTTTTCTTTCTGTGTCAAATTGAGATAATATTCGATTATTCTTCTTGTTTTGGATATATCAGTTTTCATAATTTGCGGCTCTTTGAAGTTTGTCATGTTTTTCTATCACAGGTCAATTACAGAAGTATCTAGGGTAGAGTGTACGGGGACAGGGCGGCAATCAGTCAGCGTAGCCGCTAAATAAATTCATTAGTTAAATCACCGCCGGCGGCGTTTTGTGTCGGCAACATCAAAGGGCCAGCCCGCCGCCCTGCCGGGGGCGCGCTCGTTCGACTTTTTACTCAGAAAACTTTGTAAACAAAATGATATGGTGCGTCCGAATGTTTGATCCGCCTTTATTATCTGTATACAGAGTGAATGTTTAGCTAGCAAACGTATTCTCTTTGTGGTAATTGTGGAGATGTAATAACTTTTGTGAGTAGGGGTAAACATAGCTTTGAAGTGTCTCTGGAGTTCCTCGCTTTTAGTTTTCCGATTGTCAAAAAAACGATCAGCATAAATATATTGTTTTAGAACTGATTATGATCTGCAAGTCTTCGGTTTTGGTTGATGTGATCGTTAATTTTCTATGCCCTCATTCCCGCCACTGTATCAAATTGTACTGTCGATATCGGTAATGATAGTGTGTATTTGTTGGGATCCGGTGGCAATCGTAGCAGCTTCATTCAATGCTTTTATTTTGCCGCACAGCTTCCCTCTTCCTCTCAATTGTTAGAAAGAGACAGATTCAACATGTGTGTGGTCCTCAGGCATGGAGCTCGGCTGTTTCCGTCGGAGCTTCGGGTTCCGTCGTGCTCAAGACGGCAACATAATCGTTCGAATCATCATGGCGGCCCAACAAACATCCAGTCTACGCATTCGGTACTCGAATCAGTATTGCTCGAGTCGCGCCGCTGTCGACACGCTATCGCGACGTACCTCTTGTAATGAAACTCGTTGTCGGTCCGTGTTTCGAACGGTAAAGTGATAGATAGAAGTGACGAATACTGGTGTACAAGTGAGTGGTTATGTGGCGGCGAGTGATATGACAGCGTGTGCCGCCAGACGGACCCCGGCCGTCTTCATGAGGATACTGGTGACAAGCCTGGCCCCGAGATCATGGTGGCTCCCGATTCCGAGGCTCCTGCGAATCCTCGGATAGCGGCCGCCGCTCACGAGAGTCCCTCCGCCGCCGAGGCGCGCCACAGCGCCGACCTGTACATTCGTACCAGCTGGGTGGACGCGGCCTTAGCACTCTCCGAACTAGAAAAGGTGCAGTGTTCACTAAATATACCAATAACAGTGTCAAGTTTCGATTGTCATATTGCACGTGTGATTGTTTTTCTGCGAATGCCAATCGCGTTGAGGAACGCGGCAGCAGCACAAAGCGGTGGCGCCGACTAGTGGAAACTGTGCGTACTATCAAGGCCGCGCGTATTTTGTAATGTTATATATCTAGGCTACCTACTTCCTACCAGATGACACCATAAGATTGGACGATCAAATCTTATAAAATACCATAACTTAGTTATTTGAGATCAAACATAACATTCATTTTGCCCCAATCGAGTAGTGATTACATACATATGCTAATGAAGAAGTGAATGAATATACATAAATATAATTAAGTATACTAAATTAAATCACTGACAAAATTTACTGTATTTTACATAAAATCTTTTACTACTGGATGGTACGTACAAAAGTTAATTATTGTGAAGAGGGTGCATGTATAGGAAGCATTGCAATTGTCGAAGCGAGTAAGCACGTCGTGTATGTATGCCGCAGTGGCAGACGGGTTCGGGGAAGGTAGCGCTTTCCTAGAAGGCCGCACGCACGCCCCGCGGTGGTCCGCACCCCTACCAATGCTATTCGCGAAACTTCCACTCCAAATTCTCTTTACAAAAGCCTCAAAACAGCGCATGTACTTTGATAATAAAACTTAAATTCTCTCTCATATTTTACTGAGTAATTTATATGAAAAAACCGTTTACTCAAAACTTACAATATAACACTTCTCTTACAATCTGATCTTTAAATTAAACCGCAATGGAAATCATAAAAAACAGCTGTAATCTTGGTAGGGTTAATGTAACATACCATCTGTAGATATGTAGTTACTTATAATGTAGGAACTTGGTCGGCTGTATGCAAGATGAAGCAATTAAGGCGCAGTGGGAGCACAGAGTACGGGGAGGGGAGCCGCGCACGCGCAGCGCATCGGCGCCGATAGAGACATCAACGCCGCTTGCACCACACGAACCGCCTACAAAAAAACCCAACAACCTTATTATACTTTATCAGACAAGTTAAGTTGTTTTTGTTAAGGATATAAATTTCAAATTTATGCGTTATTAAGATATTATTTTCAATAACCATAGCCACCATAATGGCTATACGAAAACTAAAACAAACCATTTAAATACTTGTTAAACATAAAATAATAATCGCATTGATCTCATACTGCCATAATTTCCAATATGTGATAGTCGATAGATATTAGAGCTTCCCTCAAATGATGAACAAACATTTAAATTACATAACTGCTTCCTCAATATAAAAATAAAAGAATGCTATTCTACGAAGTTTTATGTCTGACAAGACCGCACAGAGCTCGCCTCGTGGAATTGAGACATCTTGTGGTTTCCGATCTTATATCTCTTTCTTCCATGGCAAAAGGGCAATTTCTTTCCTTTTCTTTAAGGTTTACATTCCATCTCTTTTCCACTAGTTTTTCCCACATATCGGCCGTCTTCGTCCAAACATTGCGTTCGCCGGCGGTCGGCAGCTGCATTGGAGACCTATAAATGATTGTACTGTATCCACAATTTTAAAGGTGCGTTTTTGGGACGACCTGCTCGTTATGTATTATTTGGAACTGTACACGATACCAAACGTGTCTTTAATGCTTATAACTTTTGTCCCTAACAACTGTATAAACATACACATATACACTAACAGACTTAAAGACCCTTAGAGATGAAGTATTGCCAAAATATGAACTGATAACAATGGCAGCAATCTCGATATCAAATTACAGCATTATATTTTGCAAAGCGCCACAACACGTGGCGTATACACATCATTGCACATTTAGCAATTTTCCCCATCATTACCCATTGCCTCCGACTCAGTAATTCTACAAGACCAGCTGTTTTCCCCTCCGCGTAAGCATTGAAGTGTAATGGAACTTGCCGTGGTCCGTAGTTACAATTTATGTAACACCATATACCATATGTTTCTTTTGAGGACAATTAATTAAGAAAACGTTTTGATGGAATATTTTTGGTGTTAAGAGTAAAGATAGGAATTCAACAAATGCAACCAGGTGTTTTTTATCTCGTCATCTCAACTATTAACCTAGTGTTTTATCAATAGCGTCATTATCGCATGGCTACAAGAACCGGTTGCCCCGTGTACCTTACTTAGCAACTTTCTCGTTATTATCGAATGTTTTCCGCCTCTTATTAATATCGCACAAATCTAATGAGGTTTTGCAAACTATAAATCTTTTAATGTTATGTAAATTATGTTTTCAATAACTCGCCCCATAAGGTTCTTAGTGAAAATAAATAGAATCTTTTCTGATGGACTTGTTCTTTGATAAAAAAATTAACTATAAAAAATATTAGTTACATACATCTCAAAGAATCTAAAATCCACTAAACCATATACATAAAAAATTATATAAGTTCGTATAGCCAATAATATAAGCTGATATTAAAACTTATTTGGTTTACATTTATCTTGATTCCTTAAGTTTTACGACCAGAGAACATAAATATATTTAATAACAAACTTACTTCAGAGTTTTACCAGGCCTAGTAATAATCGCAGATGATGGATTAGGCTTTGGTTAAAAACTGTTACTAAAATAGGGTCAGTGGCTAAAGATACAACGGTATCACAGTATTACTGATGAGTCTATAACAAAATTCATTTTAAATTTTGGTATTCTAGTACAGGTTCAGCTAAACACTATTTTATTTTTCATTTCACTGTATAACGTAATTAAAGTAAATGAACAGGAGATATAATATAACGTTTACAGATGACTCCATAATAAAATCATTTTAAATTTTAGGACAAAATACAGGTTCAGTATAACACGATTTTTTCACTGTATCTTAAATTAAAGTAAACACTATGATTAATAGCGTGTTCGTTTGAGCAAACCGAACGTTCTAACATGTAATTTACTTATCAAATTACGTAAACAATTCAATAATGTCATTGACATTCATTGGCATTGGCAAGTGGCGCGTCGCCGGTGGCCGGCTGGCCAATTGGTCAAACGTGATGTCCTTGACGAGGGCCATTCGAATATATAATGATACATGCACCCATTATAAAGTATACTGAGTAGTCTGGAAGTGATAGAGTATGTCATTAAACTTATTTTTATTTGGATTAAAATATACTTTTTCGCGCGATGTTTCACTAAGTTTAATCTTTTTAACAGTCATTATTTCATTAAACACTAGGCAGATGGAACTGTGTTAATTTGGCTTTTTGGCCCTTCAAGTAGACAAAAGTTTTGTTCCAATTACGTATGATAATAACATTTTGATTTCGTTACAACTAGACCCCAAGTCTGTTAATTTAAGAATGGATCAATTGAATAGTAATTGGATCTCATTAGCAGTTTTCATTCATTCATTTATTTTCATATTTTATTCATATATTGGTCTTATGTTTATAACTTCTATTGAGATCCAATTACGACTAAATTGATCCCTTCGTAAATTAGCAGACTTGGGGCCCTGAAGGAATGATGTCTTTCTTGTAGGCTTAACTTAACACAAAATTGTCAAGTTACAACTTAATTTAGAATACAAAACGCATAGAAAGACAAGGCTTGAATATTGTAATGGGATAATGTTGGAGTCAACACCCACGAGCCATTATATGCAGATATAGTTACGGCTCATGATCGCTGGATATTGGATGTGGCAGCAGATGTCAGAGATCGCGCCAATCACGTTATAACTCAGTCTGCTAGTGTGCTGTAACGTTTGTCTGATAAACATGACAGATGTGAATGATGTATCGGTCTGCCCTCGCTCACTGAAGAATAAGACATACCTGACACGATTACTTCCAGAGATAGTGCCGCCGACTTCAACGTAAAATTTTTAGATTGAAAATTTCTAAAAAAGTTTATCCTAAGAAAGTAGGTACCCCAAAATGATTTAAAGCACTTATTTCCACTATTCAATTTGTAGAAAGTCTAATTAGGCAATTGAAGTTAGTAGTGTAGTTTGATTGGAAATTCGCGACCGGCTGCACAACTTCCTAAATTGTATCTGATTTTGATCTACAAATTTAATAGTATATTTAATTCCTTTGGTTATCATTAAAGATATACGATAGTTTTAGTACTATACCTATATTACTATAACTTTAATTTACTAAGCGGTGAGACCTAAATAAGTTCTCAAAATTCCTAAAATTACTTTCAAATTTATAGTAAAGCAAGTTAAAGAGAACAATCATCATTAACACATATTGCAGCTTATCGGAGTAAATATACTAGAAGAAATTAACCTATTTGAATGTAAGAAGGTATTGAAATATTTAATAAATAGTTGTACTATCATACACCCGCGCCTTTTTCGGAAGCACTTAATTAAATTATCAACCCATAGCCCACACAAGCATCGATAAATACGAATGATAATAACAAAATTCAACTATTTAGAGACACTTTATGAAGTAATTAAAATGAGACAATTATTACACCGAGTTTGACCTCAGATAAGAAACAAAGTCAGTCGGCAACGACTGAACGACAGTATAATGTTCCTTTAGGAATACTAAAATTATCTGTTACTGTTTCCTGTAACATGATAAACCGTTGTTTATATAATAGGTCATTAGTAGCCATTAAATTATGTAGAAGACATGCTTATAGTATGCAGCCAGTGAGTGTAAGTACAAGTTCATCGTAGCCGGCAGCCACGATCGTGAGAACGTGCTCCTAGTAGGCCAATCTCTTATCTGCAGGAAGCGCAGTCGCCGGCGCTGCGCTGGCGCATCGCGGATTATACATAGTAAATAATCCCGTACTCACACATGCGTCAGCAGTTTACGTTCTCCACGATCGTCGGATGGTTCACACTAATGCTGGGCACGTTATTGATAAAACTGCTCGTTACTATACGTAGGTTGTGCACTTGTGTGCCAAATATTGGTACCTGAATGAGAGGTGTATGGTGATGATGCAGCGTGGTGGCGTGTTGCGTACGCTCCACGTGGGTCGGGCGGGGTGCGGGGCGCGAGAGGAGCAGGGGGGGGCGCGGGCGCATTCCGGCCGTGACGTCACGCCCACCCAGCGCGCCCGACATTCACCTCGTCCGTTCGCCCGCACACTACCCGGACCGTTCTACGATTCTCGACTGTATCTGCCATTATACTCGCTACGATTTATTTATTTACGGTCACAAACTAAATAACTCAATTTCGGCGCGAAACATAAATACGGTTCAGCGAACTCGCTCCCCAGCAGCCTCGCCTCGTCAAGTCGAGCCCTAAATTGATTCCAAATAACCATAAAAATAAAACCTTGGGTTTTCTTAAAGCCCTAATGGTATTTTAATTACTGCTTGAATTCATATGGTTCTTTCTGTTGTGAGGTGCGATATTTTCGCTACATCATTTGTCAGCAGGTGATTATGTTGTTTGTTTTTGTAAGCTAATTCGATACCACGATTTGGCAGGTGCATTGCCGTCTTTTGTAATTTACAAAAATAACTAAGCTCAATAACTTAAGCTTAATGAGTAATAGTGGGGTAAACATGTAATAAGTTTTATTTTAACATTTTCGAGTATCCATTAACATAAAGGTAGGTTCAGATAAATTCGAGGTCTCGACCCGAAGCCACTTACCTAGATTAAAATGTGAAACTGCAAATTAATTTCTCATTAAAATATGTAATATCAAGGAAACATTATGAAAGGGCGAGGCGCACCCTTGATCGCTTAATCGTTACGTTCAACACGAGACGTCGATTGAGTTATTATTATGCAATTAGTAAGCTCTTCACGAGAATCGGTGTGTGTCGGCTCATCTCGTGCCAAGGGTCCGCACGTCCGGGGCCGCGCTCGGGCGCTCGTGGCGCCACGGGTGCGCTCGCCCCGGGCACGCAGCCGCCTATCATTAATCACAATCAACTCAGAAATTATTTCGACGTTTAAAGAGTTCGATGTTATTATATCTACCGCCAAAGCGATCTCATAATTTTCTATATTTATTTATATAGGATCGTAAGATTAATACAGTGGAATGTTTACGATGACACCGCACGCACGTGAAGGCTACTGTTCAGTTCATTCTTGCTGCTCTGGTACGCGACTAGAAGCCTACTGTATAATCAAACATAGATGACTAGTAAGTTTGGATGGAATGTGAACGTTTTGTATTGTTTTTCAGGGAAACATCGAGGGCGGGCGCACGTCGCTCTGGATTCGCGCGTGGCTCCAGGAGCAGCTGTTCATATTAGGCTGCTTTCTTCAAGGCGACGCGGGCAAAGTCTTATTTGTCGCAATACTAGTACTCTCCACGTTCTGCGTAGGATTGAAATCTGCGCAGATCCATTCGAGAGTTGATCAACTTTGGGTTCAAGGTACGTGTGTTCAACTCCTCATATAGTTCTATCATATATATTATTATTAAGTAAGCAACGTAAAGCACATCACGATTAAGACATCGTGGCACTTTGTGCATTTTATAGAATACAAATGCATCGGTAGGGGCGCGTCTGTGAAGCCGCTTCCGTCTCGATGCTACGTGTGCAGCATGCGGTGCCGCAACTACAGAGCGCGCCGCAGTGTGTAGCCGCCCTTATAAGCGCTGTAAACTTGAATTTAAATTCGTCATCAACAAGTTGAATGGGCATTTGCGTCCGGTGCGCTACTCGATTTACTTTAATTGTATTTCAATGTCTATAAATTGTATTTTAAAAAACGTGTACTCACTTACAAAATAGATTACAATGTATATAAAGCATTTTTCAAAGAGACATTGCATATCATATTAGACGTGCTTAATCAACATAATAATGCTCTTGTCCCTTCCGTACCATTATTAATACTTATAGAACTATTATAATATACACATTACATTGTATAGTAACGACTGCTCAGTCTTCATTCATATTTTATTATTTAGATAAGACTTAGTAGTTCGTAGCTAGTCGTAGCGATACTAGCGATGTGTAAACAATTTTGAATTTTAAGAGCACATTGAAATACTTTCATCATCATCAACAACCCATTAAGGTCCACCTGCTGGGCTCGGATCTAGAGAGCTGAGTGGGATTAAGCCATAATTCACACACGCTGGCCTAATGCGGATTAGTGGATCAGACATACACTTAGAATTTCTTCTAGGGTATGTGGGTTTCCTCTCGATGTTTTCCTTCACCGTATTTATATATTTTTCCTTGAAAAACCTTATTATGAGTAGAATGAAAATGATATAATTGAACCTTATTGTACATTTAATTTAGTACAGTCAACATTACAAACACTATAGACAATTTTAGTTCTTAGTTTATTCGTAGCATCGCCGGGCGTCTTGTCCGGTTTCCATTTTACCAACATTGTTGTACATGTTTAATGAATGATTAGATTACAATAAATTTACTGTATGAATATACAACAAGTTTATTGAAATATAAGACACCTTTTAATGAATGTAGCCAACTTTATGAATACTACATTCATACGTAATTAACAGTAAAATTGAATGAAACTCATTCATTGCATTGTTGTGTGATCGAATTAAAATACTGTGTACCCAAACAAGTGAACTCATTATTATCACTAAGTTAAGCTGATTATCCCCATATTGCACTCGGCTCCTATTCCCTTCTTCGTTAAATGGGCAACATACAAAACGAATTTTTCAATTCAGTTCTGTCATCATCATCATCATTTCAACCAATAAACGTCCCACTGTTGGGCACGGGTCTCCTCCAAAGATTTTGGAGGGAATTTAGCCTACTAACCACGCTGGCCAGACGGGTTGGATGTTTCGAATTTTCCTTTTCTCGCAGTGCTCTTTTCTGCTTGGGGTTACTTCCTTAGTCGCCTTTTACGACACCCACGTGTGGAAATGGGGGTAGTGACATTACGTATTCTTAATCCGTCACTACACGGAAAGTCTCATTCAGTTCTGTAGTTCTTGAAATTAGCGTGTTCAACCAACCAAACAAACAAACAAACTCTTCAGCTTTAT
The DNA here is from genome assembly GCA_905147015.1 of Laspeyria flexula. Taxonomy (NCBI): domain Eukaryota; kingdom Metazoa; phylum Arthropoda; class Insecta; order Lepidoptera; family Erebidae; genus Laspeyria; species Laspeyria flexula. The sequence goes on along the minus strand of LR989950.1, from coordinate 13,791,937 downwards.
AAGGTCTCCTCCAAAGAATGTGGACGAGAGAATATAGCTTACTATACCACGCTGGCCAGATGGGTTAGTATAGGGTTTGTTTCGCATTTTCCTTTTCTCGCTATGCTCTTGGGTTACTCCCTTAGTCGCCTTTTACGACACCCACGGATTGATATAGAAAAGTGACATTATGTATATATAAGTAAAAAACTTAGTCAGCAGCATTATTTTAACGTCGTAGCCCGTAAAAAAGGGGAAAGCTCCCTAAGAGAACCGACCAAAGACTGGTAGTTCGCTACCAGTTTCGTATGAAAGCGGTTGTAATGGAAAATACAAAGTTTTTTGTAGAGAGTGTATTGAATTTTCAAATATTTATTATTATTCTGGACAACGTACAACCGCGTACGTTACTTATATACGAAATACTTCGATCGATTACCTCCCACGTTTAAGTGATACAACAGATAGTTTTTTTGCTAGTACTGGACGAAATATCCAGTCCATACGCCATGTCGAGTCGTCATTGAGCGAAGTACGTAAGCATTGCACGTATAACGATTGCACGTTCATCACTTGATTGATATTCGATGATGTGAATTATTAATTTCCCTCACAATCTTTTATTTATACGGAGTGTTACATATTGAGTTTTCTCGGTATAATGTTATTGATAAAAAAAGACGTACCTACATAATATTTTCTATAGCTTGTTTTTTATTAGATTTACAAAGAATCATCATTTAAACCCATAAACGTCCCACTGCTGGGCATGGGTCTCCTCCAAAGAATGTGGACGAGAGAATATAGCTTACTATACCACGCTGGCCTGACGGGTTAGTATAGGGTTTGTTTCGCATTTGACTTTTCTCGCTATGCTCTTGGGTTACTCCCTTAGTCGCCTTTTACGACACCCACGGGTTGATATGGAATAGTGACATATGTATTATTAATACGTCAGTTAAAAGCGAATCATTCTTTTACGTGCTCCCCAACACCAACTTCCTCACAACATACATCCTGTTTCACCACTGGCTAATAAGTGCTAGATAACCTATATAAAACTTACTTGACAGATTTTTGACGTATAATTCATATAAAAGAAAAAATGTGTGAGGCAAACTAGACTTTATACGATGAATAAATTATAACGTAAGTCACTCTCCTGCAGGACTGGACAGGAATAACATTCTGATTCTTGGCTCCACTGCAATTTAAATGAAGGACAACCAAAAAACACACTTTTGCATTTTTATGAATGGATTTACTATGACGTCTATCAGAAAATACCTATTTTAGTTTAAGGTGTTCCACAAAAGACGTAAAATTCATTGTGCGTTAAAATTTTTTACACCTTCCTTTTTAACTAGTTTTGTTAAATCAAATGTTCAGCAATTTCAGAACGAAATTATATTTACCTACATAAACTAATACAACTTTTGTTTGTCAATTGAAATGTTCGACAGGACGTGACCTCGGCACATGCGGGCAGGCCGGGCTGCGCTGTCACACTGTTGATTACACTTACGAACCCCAACTATCTGACATGTCCACATACTACCATTAAACTGTATTATTTATTATCAACTAGAGTTTGCTTTTAACTTGTTTGATGTAACAAACCTCGTTAATCCGTTTAATTGCTTTTACACAGGATTAAGTTCATCTTATTTACATGTGCATTTATTTAATTAAATAAGTTTTTAAATATAAATTTTATCGTGAGTAGGTTGAATAATTTATTAGTTCCACATATGCTACACTTGTTAGGTTGTTGAGTCTCAACGGTGTTATAATTTCAATCTGCAGGCTTAAAACAAACATTTTCTAACAAAACACATACCATTTTATTTGATTTGAGGTCTGTTTACAGTCAAAATCTGTACAAACACATACATGCTAGCATATACTGTAATTCAGATAGTAAGTGTTTATTGAAAAAGTACCAAATGTGCCTTATTAGGATTGTTAAGGAGCGTCAAACAAAACAACTTCTTCTTTTTCAGAATGTTGATTATAAATCTTAGATAAATTCAATAAAACTTTAATAAAAAAAGATAAGCTCACTTAAAAATAAACTTGTAAGCTGGAAAACGAATAAGCAGTTAGGAAGGTACCAATTTAGATAATAAATTATATAATAACACTTAGAAACACGAAGTTTGCCAATTGCCATAAAAACAATTGTCTATTTATAACTGTCGAACTAACAAAAGTGCTATCAGTGAATACTGTGAAAAGCACTTTTGAAACAAATAAATGTAGGAAACGTCCTTGAAGTCAAAAGGAGACAAAAGAGTGAAATATCTGTACCTTTTTTCTTATTTGGGTCCTTTAATGTTGGGTGGTCTCGCTTTTATGAATGTAAGAAATGGTACACATTAATCGACTATGACTCTCATCTCGACTCTTGCGTTGAGCAGGTTTTAAAGTCTTTGGCATTACTTTGGATACCTTATGACTTTTATTAACGAGGGTGTTTTCAATCCAATACCGAGGAATATAATTATGAAATTATCTGCAAGGGTCAGAAAGACTTTAAAAGTTCTGAAATCTTTTTCGCAACTTATACCTACAAAGGGTGTGAACTAAATTCACCAGCTCAACCTCAACCTAAACCACTCCATAGTAACTGTGTTGTTTCTTTTTATAAAGAAAATAAAAGCAATAATCAAGCCAAACATTTTAGGAATTCGACCGGTTTGTCACGTGTTTAGAAAACCCATTTACATAATGCCGGCACAAGTAGTACTTACTTTTTATGATCTAAATTAGAATAAATTCAATGAGTGTTTCCTTTCAATTCAGAGGGAAATCTCTAAAAAAAATCACCAAAGAGCGGATGTAACAAAAAGGATGTGGACGATTTTTGTGGAGTAGACAAGTTGTTGAACACGAGTGCACTTTACCACGCTGATAGGTTCACTGATGCTGAGGTCACTGATGTGCTGATAACGACTCCTGGAAAATACGCTACAAAATCTCCACTCCCATTTTTCCATCAAAATAAAACGACTAAAACATTGAAATGTTAATTTATATTAAGTCATCGGCTACTGTCTAAACAATACAAACACACTCTAAGGTAACGTTTCACAAAGCCTTATCGCGGAACAAAACCGGCCGAGTTAAACAATGCCGAAGTCCCGGAGTCGCCTAACAACTTAATTAGGTGGCCTGCGGCCGCCCGTAAATATCCCTACGTGAAATTACGACCAATAAAACTAAAAAAATGTATAACATTTCTATTGAGTCACAAAAAACTAGGGATCTGATTGTCCGGTCCGCTTTTGTGTGAAGACGCCTTGCTGCGCGCCACACTCGGCCATTGTGAGCTGATCTCTCCCGATGTGAGCTTTTCTCTCCTTCCTATTGATTATACAACATGGTAGAGCTCTCTGTAGCCTGGTGCTTAGTTGTGCAGCGTACAGAATTATTATAATACCTAGCTATTATTTGCGGAACTTGAAAGGACTTACGGTATTCTATTTGTTAGACAATTGAATGTTTACCTGTACGATTACGATCGTTATGTAATTTTTTAATTTAAAATACTTACCTGTGTAGTTTTAGTTATTTTAAAGTAATTCATCAACCTACGGCATACTAGCACCATTAAAAAAAATATATTTTGATTATCTTCAAGTCTAAATGAATCTAAATAATACTAAATGGCCTAAACGGATTGATGAATTACTCTTATTTATAAAAAAAACTTTTTAAACTTAAGAGTAGTGTAAACAATATTTTGTCAGGTTACATTGATTGTTCAGTGAGCTCGACCCTTATCTCCCACGCGTATTGTGTCCACGCGCCTTAATCACATGTAGTACACTACACTCGACCTACTAAACCTTAAATAAACTCAGAAGTACACGCCAATAAAGTTCCTCATACATACATACATCTTGTATAGCTAGCCATAGTTGAAGTGGGAAATAAATCCGCTCGGCGAGGCACCGTTGAATCAGTTACGTTGTTAAGTCAGTAAGGTTCGAATGACAAATGAGATGTGCCTCACGTGTTATTTGTAACTGATACATAATACAGTTCAGTATAATCTTTCCGTTGATTATATGGCACGCCGGCCGCGCAGCACGAGCACTCGATGGAACTCGCTCGTTACTCGCTCGCTTCTAAATGCGACTAGTTTTTGTCCAAAAACCGGCCTGACCATGACCGAAATGTTACAGATTTCTCCCTACCAAACATCGTCTTTTATGGGCCTATTGGTAAAGAGCAAATTACTCGCCTACCTGATCTCTTTAGATAACTTAATAACCAGTCTATAAGATGTTCAAGAATTCTGCTGTAGATTGAGACATAAAATATATCAATTATGGTAAAGAATGTTAGATAAGCGTGCACTGCGCTAACATAACAAAGTAGCGTCATGTGTTTGCGCGATTGCGAGCGCGGCGCGGTCTTGATGCGCGCCGGCCGCAAAGGACGCGGTTTGTTTATTCCGCCATCCATCTGTTGTCTACGCTCTGGCTAATTTGCATAGAGGGCCAGCGCGAGTGGAGGAGAGGGCGCGGGACGGCGGCGGCGGGGCCGGACCACACGGGCTGGGCACGGTGGCGCGCGGGTGGCCACAACCACATGCGCGACGCGAGCGCACGTATTGCCGCGCTCCCCTCGTCCTCGTATCCTCTGCGACGTCATTCATTGCGATTGTCCGCACTGATCGTTCGCTACCACATCGAGTAGAAATGTTGTCATTATCGACGCACACGCATCGAGAATGCAATAAAAGGTTTGAGATTCGCATTGATTGTCGCCAGGGTACATTGACAGATTTAGTTACCATTCAAGCGGTCATTACGCATTGTGCTGTCGGAGGAACTGATTATATTGTTGTTTATGTCGTCTTATGCAACATGTATGTATGTTGGATGATAACACTGAGTGCAGCTAAACAATATAAAAGACACCGCCCCGTTGTCAGTTGGTTGGCGATAACGCGCGGTGAGTGTGAAAGCTGCATGCTGGCAGACGGATGTGATAACCTCGCGTGACCTTGCCTTATTTCCGCGCTCACCGCCTGCCCTCCCTATGTCGTTCTCGCATCTCATATTAACAGTTATCGCAAGCAAATCTATCACTCTTGAAATTTATACTACTAAGTATTTTATTTTTTGTATTTTTGTCTGCAATAAAACTAAAAATATATTTTCACATAATATTTCACTCGGTATACCTGGTAGATAAAAGTAAATATCCGGCACAATTTTGCTGTAATAACATGCGTAGACAGCTTATTATTGTACTCTTTGCCAAATATCCCCGTATTATGTTTATATTAGCAAATCGGTAAGCTAAATAAAACATGGTAGTATTTTGATTTCCAGATTTATACACTTGCAGTGAATTTTCGTGAATGCAGTCACTGATGTATTTTGGCATGCATTTCGTAGTTGGCTTGTGTTATCAACAAGGGTGACAATTCGATACTTAAATGTAGTTATGTTGAAGCGATACAAGTCGAGCGCTGGCGTGATGGTGCGTCGTAAATCGCGCCCACGGCTCTGGTAGGTGTTAAAATAGAGGCGCCCTGTGCGGGCCCAACACGCTCGAATCCACTTGCTTTATGATAATCCCTAATATCCGGCACGAGTGGCGGCTATGTTTAGCCCGAATGATTACGAAACGGTCACCGCCCTCGCCCTTCACTTGTGTAATGAAACGACACTCCTAATGTTGATTTTTCTATGTCGATAGCTCCACAATCCGACACACAAGATTAATTTGAGCTTAATCTCAAACTTCAGTCATTTGAACTTTCAGTAAAAGTTTATTATTCACACAATGAGATGAGAAAATCTATTATCACTGTTCCTATAGTAAGACAAACACAACTTTGGTAATTTTATGTATCTGTTGGCGACATCACAAAATCTCCTTCTTTGAGTGAAAAGAAATAAGAACATATTAATTTAATCTAGGTATCTACTCACACACACGTTACACGTGTAGTGACGGATTAAGAATACATGATGTCACTACCTCATCTCAACCTGTGGGTGTCGTAAAAGGTGACTAAGGGAGTAACCTTATGCAAACAATAGCACTGCGAGAAAAAGGAAAATTCGAAACAAACCATATACCAACCCGTCTGGCCAGCGTGGTATAGTAGGCTAAATTCCCTCCATATTTTTTGAGGAGACCCGTGTCCAGCATTGGGCAAGTTATGGGTTGAAATGATGAGGTATCTACTCTCTGACACATAACTAAAGTTCAGGGGCAACGTTAACCATTTATTTACCATTAAGTGCAATCAACTCAACAACAATAAAATGTCTATAAAGTAATAAATATTTACAATCCTTAGGTAGCTATAACGCCCAAAATCTTTTGCGTGCCAACGATTGAAAAATTGTTTATCCACAAATAACTTGTGTAACACGTATAATAAACATAAACATTAATTAATGGAATAATATTATCGTTAAAACTGTTTTATAGTCTGCGATTAATGGCAAGTTACCAACACGCCACCTTAAGCGTTCCGTCACGAAGTAAACCGATTTGAAATCCCTTTACCTGAACTCCTTGGAGACTATTTCACGCTCTTTATTCTTGGCTAGATACGAGAATCCAAGTTACGAGTGCAAAAAGACTTGGACGTTTCATCAAATTTTTTGTTCATATTCGTTTTGTAATTTAATGCTTATTAAGCTCATTTACATACAAAGTGTTCTGCGAAATGATGATGGCTTTAGCATTAGTACATTATCTGTGCTAGTGAACAAATGACTGACGACTGTCAGGTGGTCCAACGTCGTGCCATAACATTATTACCATTTCAACACTTGCGGCTTTACTACCAAGTAAAACTATTCAATACACTCAACACATTTACTGCTCTCTAAGAGTGAGGAACGTCAAAACTTCTCTGATTTTACTATGAGCGTTTTGACGACTATAATATAAAATAAATCTTAGAATGTTATTGCATTTCAAATTAGTCGGTGAAGCGTGAAACGGTCATCTTTATCTCCTGACTTCAAGTGTGCGGAAATATTAAGCAAGGTTTATTGACTATTTTCCACTGACTGGTTGCTAATTATGCATGAGACATAAGACTTAACGTAATATTACAGAGTCCGTGTATAAAGTATATTATACTTGACCATTAAAATTACAGCTGCTAAACAACTTACGTGTACAGGTGGAAATCATCATTTTATCCCCTGGACCTTGGCTATCTTAGTTATTAAAGGCTATTTTATTATCTAGCATCAGTCAAAAGTAAAATGGAAACCAAGAGGAGTGCACTCCTTAGACAAAACGTGGTTACGTTAGTAATAGTCCATGATGACACTTTTGTACCAACTTCTCCTTAGATATTTTGTCAATGACTTGGCATTTCTATAATGTGCATGTAGTGACGGATTAAAAATACATTATGTCATTATCCCATTTCAACCCGTGGGTGTCTTAAATGACGACTAAGGGATACTCCCTTTAAGCAGACAAAAGCATTGCGAGAAAAGGAAAATTCGAAACAAACACCTATATCAACCCGTCTGGACAGCGTAGTATAGTAGACTAAATTCCCTCCACAATGCCGTGCCGTGCCGACCCGTGCCCAGCACGTTTATGAGTTGTAATGATGGCATTTCAACAATTCGCTTAGAATCCACTCGAAAGTCCAATATAAATAAAACATTACTTCTAAATGGAAATTATGAGATAAGCGTTTATTTCTATTGTGTTTATTCAATGCGCTGCGTGCGTTCTATGCACATACACATTGACCCGTCACACTATAAATTAGCGACCAAAATAAAATAGCATTCCGAGCGTAGAGCGAGGGCGTTAACTGCCGAGCCACTGTTTCACGAACTCGCACGAAACACATGTGAGAAATAGTTTCAAATATGGCCCTGTGACGTAGCTCATGTGAAATCAAGTGTCTTGCTTCAAAAGCAGGGATGTTTAACGGAAATACACGTTTTAACTTTGACGGCACTAGGAATGTAGGGGAATTAATAATAATAATAATATTCTACCACATTTACACAGCGCAATCTAGTCCCAAAGTAAGCAATTATATTTGCTTGTGTTATGGGTACTAAACAACTGATATACTACTTAAATATTTTTTTTTTTGTTGTAAATACATACATATTATAGATAAATTACACTCAGACACAGAACAAACCTTTATGCTCATCACACAAAGATTTGTCCTGGGTGGGGATCGAAACCACGACCTCCGGTTTAGCAGTCAGGGTCACTAACCACTAGACCAACAGGCCAATTCTTCAATTTGAATTTGATTTTAGAAGTTCAATACATAGTGCACTTTGTTTGATTCTCATTCTATGATTCTCATTCTATGATTAACTAGAAGTAGGATCCTACTTCGTGACTTCACACGCACTAAATTTGATCTAGATAAATCGATCGTCTTATTAATGTGCCATATTTGTTTTTATTTATGAAGGTACACCTTCGTTAATAGCAGCTCCTCGCAGCGTTTACTTTTTATTCTAAAATCTTATCCAAAAAACAATTATCTTGTCCATAGTTTTATTGGATTGGATTGATAGTACCTAAGATCAGCTACTCCAAAACTGTTCAGGTTAGGGTATTATTTCTAGACGTGACGGACTAGAAATATGTATATGTAAATAATACAAATAACTGGATTCCTTAATTATTTTTGACCCGCTTATGCAGATTTAATATAATAAACTCATGTATATATTATATAATAAATCTCTATATATGTAATTATTATTACATAGAGCAAGTCTTCACAACATAATTTAAGGTTAAGCGAAGCTGTCAAACCTTTTTTTCTAACACGTCGTGGACCTAATTCGGCACAAAAAGTTACAAACCGGCTTATAAATCAGCAGGACGGGTGTTAATTGGAACGAATTCTTTCGCGCATTCGTTGACAACTCGCAAAATGACTTCGGTTCACATTTACCAGGATGTTGGCTTCGTTAGATAAGGTACTAAGACATCATGCCATCCAGCTTTAGTCCATATTTAATTTAAAGTTGTTCACTTCTCGAAATTGAATTAGCCTATATCATAATATCGGAATATTTCTGCTTCTGTATAATCGTTTTCTGCTTTGTTTATAAATACAATCTCTCTTTACCTACATGTAATCAGAATACAAGTTTTTACGGGAAATGTCACAACAATTATTTAAGTCATTCCACTGATTCAGCCAAAATGGTAGTTCTTAAAATTCTTCAATGTGATTCTTAAAATAACTGTTTATAAAAAATAAAACAACAGACTTAGTTAAAATTCAGATGGAACTTAAAATAGATGGTATCTAACGTCACGAAAGCAATAAATGAATGTTGAAAGGTTTAACATTTGTTTCATTAAAATAAATGTTGAGTATTTCTAATTAAAGCATGTCAGACGGCGCCGATTGTAACGTAGTGTCGCATTCGTCGACCACCTTAATCATTGGATCTATGTGTTAAGTTTTGGTTTGTCGCCTTGTTCCGCCTGCCGTACAAATGTGTAGACAGCCGACATCTACCACTCGAGAACAGGGGGCAATAACTATATTTGGACTGTCTTTCTCTATCTCAGCCAGGCGTCAAAAATAACTTTGTTAACATAACAACAGCTGATAAATCAAATGTAATTAATCACATAATTACAGACTGTTTTAGACTATTTAAGACTCCGTTATCTTTAGCTACCAATAACAATTTGATTTGTTTGACATTATGAAAACATCAAAACATTTTTATCGTAAAGGACGTTTATATAAATAAACTAGAAGCTACTGATTTGAACTCAATGTTGAATTTTTCCGAACACTTAGTATGTTAGTTTGTGTTGATATGTGACCTTGTATGAAATTACGATTTGTTACAAGCGGAGATATGAATAACTATATTAAGAGGTCTCCGGTCATAACGAGTGTCGCGTTAAACCGGAGATTTATTTTTACGAACAAAAGCGGGCCGACTTATAAGAACAGAAAGAAAGTAATATTTAGTTTTAAACTTTCGCGGTGCATGATATTAATTTATATTGTAAAACGGGAATTCACATAGCTCAACAACTCAATAAAGAGTGAAGTTATATGATTCAAGTCCATAATGCAATACTATTTTTCAATCAATCAATGTTGAATTCAGAATAAGTTATCTTTGGATTATTTTGGCTTTCAAAGAATAAACCGTGTATTTTTTTGTAAATATTTAGTAATGCAATACATTTGCTTACAAAGATCATCACTACTTTTATCTCGAAGAGATCATCACATTCACGCATATATATATGCATATGCAGAGGTTTATCACACCCGCATATCGGGAGCTATGTTTGGTGCCATGTAATAGGAGGTTGAGGTGGCCTTTTGCCATTAGCCGGACACTGAGAAAAACGAGTTATTTCGGTCGAATACCCTGTATTTGATACCTTGGAAGCATATAAAACCTTAAACTGAAACAACAATAATAAGTAAGTATTCGCCCGGAATAACTCAGAAAAACCTAACATCATTTGGGCCCAACTTGAGGATCAATATACATACATTAGAGTATTTTAAGTAACTGAAAAGGGCGCGATATTTATTTAAGTGACTGTGATACGTCACTAAAGAGACTATAACTCATTTATAATATTTGTTTTGTCCACAGAGGGTGGTCGCTTGGAAGCTGAACTAAAGTACACAGCGAAGGCACTAGGTGAAGCAGACTCTTCAACACACCAGCTCATCATACAAACTGCGAAGGATCCTGACGTATCATTACTGCATGCAGGCGCGCTGCTCGAACACCTAAAGGTACCCTTTCTGACCTCAAGTCATAACTTTTCTTAACCATTTCATTTGCATTCAGTTATTAGTAGTTTGTTGGAAATTGCAATAAGTGGTTAGTTGGTGAAAGTATATTTTATGGAGTTTTATAATAGTGTTATAGATTTTGAGTTGGCCCACAATATGACACTGCATTAGTAGCAGAATAAATTGTTATTTAACTTGTTTTCGGTAAAAAATTGCAGAATAACTATTATACAATAACAATATGGATAAAAATGACAACATGGAGGTTGTATTTCCAGGTGGTCCACGCAGCGACTCGTGTGAAAGTTCATATGTATGATATTGAGTGGCGGCTGAAGGACTTGTGCTACAGCCCTAGCGTCCCCGACTTTGAGGCGTTTCACATTGAAAACATCATCGACAACATCATCCCATGCTCCATCATCACGCCACTCGACTGCTTCTGGGAAGGTTCTAAGTTATTGGGACCTGATTATCCTATATACGTTCCGTGAGTATTATTATAAAACATATTTAGTAATGTTTTATTTCAACAAAGTTGTATTTTATTAATTTAGTCATTTATCTTCTTTAGCGGTCTACAACACAAGTTACAATGGACCCATTTACATCCTCAAGAGGTTTTAGACGAAGTACGGAAATTGAGGTTTCCGTTCCCGTTAAGCACGATGGAGGCTTATATGAAGAGAGCCGGTATCACCTCCGCTTACATGAAGAAACCGTGTCTCGACCCCACCGATCCACTCTGTCCAGACACAGCTCCCAACAAGAAATCGCGCAATGTAAGTATTCGCTAAATGTTAAAAAATATTCAGGTAGTCTTTTTGTAAATTGTTGTGAGTTGTGTATAACTAATTTGTCACGCATCCGTGCGACTGACATTAGGGATCATTACGACAACTCCCGGTCCTTTTATGAAGACTTCAATTTACGACAATTTTACTGGCACATAAATAAAGCGTGTAAGATCACGGCAAATAAAATATCTTTATCGAGACGAAACATAAAGTTTAAATACTTTCCATAATAATAAAATATTTTTGGAAACGGTAATAAGGCAGGATGAAAGCGGTCGCCGCCGGGCAGATGGTGCGACTACCTGCCGCGGGCGCGGGTGCAGCCCGCCCTGCGTGAAAGTTATGCGCGTTACCAACTATGTGATAACATCATCACCAAATATAGATTCGCAACCGAACGTTCCTCGTTGCTCATCAATTATGTTGTGACAACACGATATTTTTTCAATAATCTTATAAATCAGCTTTAGCATTTCAATCGCGAACTGTGTTTAAAGTGTACAATTTGTCTTGAACAAATAGTCGATTGATGGCGCGCCCAATTAAGCTCGGTACTCGGGTGGGTTTTTGTGAGGTTGGATGGGACGTAGCCCGCTCGACTTGCCGCGCTATGCCACTCCGCCGCTGCGCCGCACCGCCACCCACGTTCGGCGAAGGGCCGGGCGCGGATCGGGCGCGCATTGTTCGACGCGCCCGCGCAGCCGGACCGCTGCATTATACGGGCGCATTGTACACGCTTCAATGGGCTTCGTTTGCCGCAGCTATCGCTCGTCACAATGACACTATTATATCAATAATGCTCACCATCCGATGGAGCGAGCACTTCCACGGAAACCTCATAAATTTAAAAGTCTGCTTTGTTCTATAACATTGTCAAACTTTTAAGAAGTTATAACGTAGATTTAATGTTTGTAAACAAACTACATACAAAAATGGTTTTGTTGATTTAATAATCCGTGTAGTGACGGATTAAGAAAACATAATAACAAACATATTTTGTACCCCATTTCAACCCATGGGTGTCGTAAAAGGCGACTAAAGGAAACCTTAAACAGACAAGAGCACTGCGAGAAAAGGAAAATTCGATACAAAAGCCTATACCAACCCGTCTGGCCAGTGTAGTATAGTAGGCTAAATTCCTTCCACAATCTTTGCAGGTGACCCGTGCCCAGCAGTGGAACGTATCTGGGTTGTAGTGATGATGATGATTTAATAACCACTATATTAAATATCTTTAACTTTGTCAAAAAAAAAGTCTTATCGTCCCCTAACTCTTCAGATTCCAGATGTAGCAGCAGAACTGTCTCACGGTTGCTACGGATTTGCGGCGGCATACATGCACTGGCCGGAACAGCTAATTGTAGGCGGAGCGACGAGAAACTCGACCTCAGCACTGCGAAGTGCCAAGGCGCTGCAGACAGTCGTGCAACTGATGGGCGAGCGAGAGATGTACGAGTACTGGGCCGACCACTACAAAGTACATCATGTTGGATGGACACAAGAGAAAGCTGCTGCTGTACTAGACTCGTGGCAAAGGAAGTTTGCTGCTGTAAGTATTTATTTATCTATTTTTTTATTTAGCCTGTGTCATCCCATTGCTGGGCAAAGGCCTCCCCCTGAACCTTTCACTGCTGTCTATCTCCAGCCTTATTCCACCATTCCATTCATATAAATTATTTATCTAAAATAATTAAAATTTCACTTGAGGTCGGGATAAGCATACTTAAAAACGTCTAATATTTGTTTCCAGGAGGTGCGAAGAATGACAACAGTTGAATCTGTATTGCCGTCGTACAGTTTCTACCCATTTTCGACGTCTACCCTTAACGACATTCTCGGAAAATTCTCCGAGTTATCACTAAAGAATATCATGTTAGGATATATGTTCATGGTAAGGGTCTGATAATTTATTCAATGACTTGATACTAGTTTCTAGTTGCACCTGCACTTGGCACTGTTTTGTTTTTTATTTTTGTTGAAACAATGCTTTTATTTTTTTTATTTCACCTTTCAGTTAATTTATGTTGCCGTGACTCTTATTCAATGGCGTGATCCTGTTCGTTCGCAAGCAGGCGTGGGTATAGCGGGGGTACTTCTGCTTTCCATCACTGTTGCAGCCGGATTAGGGTTTTGTGCTTTATTAGGTGATTACTTTTGTTGATTTTTATTTGATTCATTTATTTTTTTGTTCACCTTTTTGTTTATTACATTTCTAATTTAAAGGCACAAATCTACACCGTATTTACTCGAATAAATTTTTTAATTTTTGTCTCAAAGTTACATTTTGTAATTGTACTGTAAATATTTCAGGTATACCATTTAACGCTTCTAGTACCCAGATAGTACCATTCCTCGCGTTAGGCCTAGGCGTACAAGACATGTTCCTTCTCACTCACACGTATGTGGAGCAAGCGGGAGATGTGCCACGTGAGGAACGAACGGGTCTGGTGCTGAAGAAAAGTGGCCTCAGCGTCTTGTTGGCTTCTCTGTGTAATGTGATGGCCTTCTTAGCTGCCGCGCTATTGCCAATACCGGCTTTGAGAGTATTTTGTCTTCAGGTTTGTATTTTTATTAAGTAACATAATCTAATTAAGACTTCTACCTCATTGTGGAATATTTACAACACCAACATTAGTTTAGAAATTTACAACGTAAATATTGTTCTTTTATTAGGCGGCCATCCTGCTACTGTTCAACTTGGGTTCGATGTTGCTGGTATTTCCAGCGATGATCTCGTTGGACCTCCGCCGACGATCAGCAGCGCGAGCTGACTTGCTCTGTTGTTTGATGCCAGAGAGTCCTTTGCCTAAACGTAACAAGAAGGTTGCTGAGCGATCAAGATCACGAAGTGGGAAGACTGATAAGGTAGGATGGGTAAAGATTTTTAATAAATTATTGGCAAGTGCTGGTTTAATTACTTTGTTAAGAAGTTAATAACGCTATTGTAATGAAAGTGTTAGGGCCTAATTTAGATTATCAAAAATTTGCCTTTTCTTCTCTCTACGACTAACCAGTAAGACAAAGCAAGTACGAACAGAGGCATGCAAAATTAGCAGCAAGTAAAAGAGAATTTATGTGCAAAATATCATGTGTATTTATATTTTATGATTTGAAAGAAGAAAGTAAAGTTAAAAATCATTATTTTTTTTTTGTTTATAGACTGATTGGAAAGATACGACGAGACAACCGCTGGATCCAGAAGAAACGGGAGACCAATCGAAGGTGACGTGCTGTCTCAGTTTATCACTCACAAAGTGGGCGAAAAACCAATACGCGCCGTTCATCATGCGACCTTCCGTCAAGGTATATACTCCTATTTAATCATATATTTTTTCATTTATTTATTTATAATTTATTTTATTATAAATAATATAGTATTTTTTTAGAATGAGAAATTATTTCTTTTAATTCAGTTAATATATTCTATTATTTCGGAACTAACTTTTATTTCTTTTTCTAGGTGACATCAATGTTAGCGTTGATCGCAGTCATACTAGCGAGCGTTTGGGGAGCTACGAAAGTCAAAGACGGTCTAGATCTCACAGACATTGTACCAGAGAACACCGATGAACACGAATTCTTGTATCGTCAAGAGAAATATTTTGGATTTTATAGCATGTATGCTGTCACTCAAGGTGACTTCGAATATCCCACCAATCAGAACTTACTATACGAATACCACGATCAATTTGTGAGAATACCGAATATTATAAAGAACGATAATGGCGGCCTTACAAAATTCTGGCTGAGTCTCTTCCGTGACTGGTTACTGGACTTACAGGCCGCTTATGACAAAGAAGTAGAGAGTGGATGCATAACACAAGAGTACTGGTGTAAGAACGCCAGCGACGAGGGCATATTGGCCTATAAACTGATGGTGCAGACGGGACATGTAGACAATCCCATCGATAGATCCCTTATTACCACTGACACGAAAAACGGTCATAGGTTGGTTGATAAGGACGGTATCATTAACCCAAAAGCGTTTTATAATTATTTATCGGCATGGGCTACGAACGATGCGCTAGCTTATGGAGCTTCGCAAGGAAACTTGAAGCCTCAACCGAAGAGATGGACGCATTCACCAAGTGATGTGGACCTAAAGATACCAAAATCATCACCACTTATTTACACTCAATTACCGTTCTACTTGTCAGGTCTTAGTGATACGGAGAGTATAAAGACTTTGATTATGTCAGTTCGAGAGTTGTGTTTGAAATTTGAAGCGAAGGGATTGGCTAATTTCCCATCTGGCATTCCTTTCCTGTTTTGGGAGCAGTACTTATATTTAAGAACATCACTGCTTCTAGCTCTCGGTTGTGCTCTTGCTGCCGTTTTTGTGGTAAGTGCTTTATTTATATTTTTGAGAATTTTATTTTATTCTTTAAACATCAGGTAATAACGTTTTATTTCTTCTACAGGCTGTTATGGTCCTACTTCTTAATGTATGGGCAGCGGTACTGGTTACGTTGGCTCTGGCAGCACTAGTCCTGCAATTATTAGGCACGATGGCTCTACTCGGAGTGAAACTGTCAGCTGTACCCGCGGTCTTGCTCGTCCTGGCTATTGGCAGAGGGGTTCACTTTACTGTACATTTATGTTTGGTGAGTAGAAAAAAAAACATTATATTTAATTTCTAAAATACCTTTTGTCTTTATTTTATTGATATTTATTATATTTTTTGTTGGTTTAGGCGTTCGTAACATCAATTGGCTGTAAACGTCGACGAGCGTCTTTGGCTCTAGAATCAGTTCTAGCACCAGTGTTTCACGGAGCGCTGGCAGCGGCACTTGCTGCTTCAATGCTTGCCACTAGTGAATTCGGATTCGTCGCAAGATTGTTCTTGAGACTACTTCTCGTGCTGGTTGTGCTGGGCCTCCTGGACGGATTACTCTTCTTCCCTATAATATTAGCTATACTTGGACCCGCTGCTGAGGTTGGTGTTATTTTTACTTATTTTTCTTTTTATAACAGACCACATAAAACCAAGAACAGTATTTAATACTATTTTCTTTTTTATCCAGGTTCGACCTCTAGAGCATCCAGAACGCTTATCGACACCATCTCCTAAATGTTCACCAGTCCACGCTCGCAAATCAAACTCGTCTAGCAACGATAAGTCAGCTCGTGGTGGCAAGAGTGTACCTCGACCGAGCGCCCCTTCACTAACAACCATCACGGAAGAGCCACCTTCCTGGCACAGCTCTGCACCTTCAGTACAGTCCTCCATGCAGTCTATTGTCGTGCAACCAGAAGTAGTGGTGGAAACTACCACATACAATGGAAGCGATTCTGCATCTGGAAGGTCTACACCAACTTCCAAGACTCCGCATGGAGCTGTTACAACGAAGGTTAGTTTCGCTTTTATCTTAAAGAATATTTATATGAATAAATTCTGGAACATGATTCAAGATTGCTATGCTTATCAAATTATGATTTGCTATTCGAAAAATTATTTGTGCATTATCTAATATATTTCTGTTATTTACAGGTGACCGCAACAGCAAACATAAAGGTAGAAGTCGTGACACCTAGTGATAGGAAATCACGGCGTTCGTATCATTACTACGACCGACGCAGGGATCGTGATGACGACCGTGACAGAGAGCGAGACCGTGATAGAGATCGGGATCGAGACAGAGACCGAGACAGAGACCGCGATCGCGACCGTGAGCGAGAAAGGGACAGAGATAGGTCCAGGGACCGCGAGCGCAGGGATCGCTATAGAGAAGAAAGAGAACACCGTGCGTCGCCCAGAGAAAATGGTCGCGACTCAGGACACGAAAGTGACTCTTCAAGACATTGAAGCACGCTACGGTTGTGACTAACTGTGTGAATTATCAACGAAACCGACGCGCGTCGTGTCAACGCGTCGCGTCGCGGTGGCTAGTTATACTTGCATGAATGCATTTTATTATATTGTATGTAATGATCTGATCGAACAAGACATCTTTACCTAAAGTTACGGAGTTTAATCTCGTTTATAAGCTGAGCAATCATACGTAAAACATGTTTTAAGGTTCGCAATACCGCTTATAATCAGTACCTTAAGACAGTATTACGAGAATTGTAATTTTAAGTTAACTCTTCATATGAATATAGTGGAGGCTACATCGTAATGCGTACCGATGGAAGTGCTAGTATCCGATGTCGACATAATCTTGTAATTGTTATTGTATACACGATGGTACTGCAATCATTCCATAGAGCGCGCCACTAGTGCTTCTATATTGTACACTAATACAATATAGTTGCGTTCCAGTGTGAAAGCTAGTGAATTCTTTAATGTATAAAAACCAAATATCATTATGTAGAACGTCATATCTATACATTTGTTTGTGTGTTCCTATTTTAAAGACATTTCCATTTGTCTCCAAACTCTTGTTACTTTTTAACTTTTCTAAAGACTGTGGTCAAATATTATTAATTTATAATATTATTTATTTGTATGTCTATAATTATACTGTCACCAGGCAAATCTGTGGGAAATCTCAGATTAAATTGTACAAATTTTATAGTTTTAACACTAGTTTAGGCAGCTATTTATGAGATTACGTAGTTATGTTTATACCTAACTGTATTGTTGTGATCTTTAGGTAAACTTAGTAATTTGTGAAGACTGCATTTAAAGATCAACGCACAGTATTGTGTGACGAAAGCGAGAGGGCGCATGCGTAGTAGTGTCGTTGTGGTGTCGCCACGTTGTCGTCGCGTTGCCGCCGCGGTGTGGGCACGCTGACGTCACCGTGAGGTGAAGTGACACCAAGCGGTGATCGATGAGTAACGTTGTAACGTTTTGTGCAAAGTACTTAGTAGGATATATTAATTTATACGTACCTATATAATTTAACGATATTCTGTAAATATAGTGGTAGCTCTAGTTGTAGTAACAATGCTCGTAGGAGGCGCCATCTCGCGAGCGCGTTGTGGTCGCGTACATTTGTATCATTTATTTTTATACAATTTTAACTGACATATTGTCGAAAAACTGTAGGTTGTAACTGAAGCGAAAGCGTTTATTAACTTTTGTAGGTTTTTTTAAAATTAACAAATGGGAAGTGAAGAAATTAAATTACATTGACAAATTCATGAGACGTCAAGCATTTATTTACAAGGAATATTTAAATTAACTGAATTAAGAGGTAAAAATTGTTGATTATCAAAAGACAGTAATTGATTTAATAACATTTACATAGAAATTATCGTACCTGCAATGATAACAAGTACAATTATTTATTAGAAAGTATCATTGTCCAACATTTTGATATATTTGTTAAGAAACATAAATTTTCAGTAAATTAACAACTATATTCGTGACAGTGTATTATGTTATTGTTAACACAAAAGTTAATGTCGACTGTATTGAGAAAATAAAATACTTTTAAACTTCACATCCTATTTTATTTGAATCCTTGTTTTTGCAAAAGGATAAAATGTATACTAATCGCGCTATAACTTGAAATGCAAAATTTAAGTAAAACAGAAAAAATGCTGGGACATAGACCTTGGATATAGGTATTATTAGGTAGTTATTACTATGCACCTACCACCACCAATACCTAAATAATCCTACATATATTATTAAAGTAGAGTATTTTTTCAGAATCATTGTTTACCGTAAAGTTTATTGCCCGTATTCGTATACATAAAAGCCATAGATAGATAAAACAGCATCTAAACAATTTGATCCGTAGGGCACGTTACCATTACTTTCCAGTTATCACGGAAATGTTCACTGAAATTCGATAAACCATACATAAAATTTCATGTTGCGAAAATATTTTTCCTAACTCCGTAAAAGCAAACGTTAAATTTTATATCTTTCCGTATCTTCTTTAAATTCGAGGAAAATCCCTTAAATTCGTTAGGTGTAACGAAAGCAACCCGCCGAGCGCACAATGATCCGCTTAGGCCAAATTATAATAGTGGGAGGGTGAAATTTTGGCGGTAGCAACGCCTGCGACATTCCTTAGAAAACGGGAGCGCGGGAATCAATAAAGGATTTCCTGGCGACTTGCCCACGCATGTGCGTGGCAAACCGTCGCCGTGTCGCTGGCGACCTCCATCAGCGTGCTCGGCGTGCTCGAGCCTGTGGGACACCAGCGCCAGTGGCAACACGAGCACGCCACCAGCCAAGCGCTCACGCCGCGCCGCCCCACAACGTACTACGCCGGATGTTTTCATACGGCGGCGGCACGGAGGCGTTCGCACCGGTCGCTGACCATCAACCCTATGTATGAGCAAATAAATCTCAGTAATAAGTAGTAGGCCGCTGCGTTATTGGGCGTATGATTCGCGCGCAGCGTCAGTGCGGCTGCGGGGCTGCGAGGGGGCCAGGGTGCGGTGGGGAGGGGGGAGGGTTGTGCGCGGGGCGCGCGCCGGTGGAGTTGGCGCGCGACACGCTCTGTCCTCGCCCTGCGGCTCGCCCGCACCGACACCGGCCCGGTCCTAACCTGACACTCACGACCACTCGATGACTCATGCACAAACGTACGCCCCTTGGTGACACTGTCGGGAGAGTGTAGTGCGATCGGTGTGTTGTTCCATGTAGGAGCGAGTGCGTGCTGTGTCGTGTGTCGTGTGCCCTTGTCATGTGGGGAGTGCGATGGCGATGAGACGCAGCATGTCGCCGCGGGGGCCGCTCGGCCTGCTCGCGCTGCTCGCCGTCGCTGCGCTCGCCAACCAGCTAGAGGACATACCGCACAATGAGTAAGTACTACACTACCAGTAGCTACTAGCCACCCTAACGTACCTTAACGTACGCTAGATACCGCCGTACTTGTTCACAGATTCAAACAGAATCGTTCCCTATTTACAAATCGTTCATGATAGAGGTCTCCAGACTAGACTTAATTAATGTAATAATTAAAGTAAGGATAAACTACCATTTCCAAAATCATTGTAGTATGTAAAATGCTTTAACTGCAAATTACATAAATTAATTACTTATGGGTAGTTCTACATAGAACAGTAAAAATTAAACATTATTAGCGCAACAATGCGTATGTGCATTATGTTTTGAGCTTGATAGATGCTGATGCTAAGAAATTACTTACAATTGAATATGAAATTAAAAAGCCTCAACAAATAAGATTTTTTATTACAGATGTTACCTAAAACTATACATGAACCGATGTTTCGACTGAAGACACATAATTTACATTTTATTAAAAAATATTCAGAAGAACTTATGCAATCCCTCGTAAAGGGCATTGACATCGGCGTACTAGTGAAGCTTATAGTATGTACGTTCCTATATCATTCTATATATTATACGTGTAGAAATATAAATGTAATACTGTTACAGGACACGAGTAGGTATTCTAGGCACTACCTTTATATATTCATTTATCGAGCTAGTCGGATTGTTACTAAATCAAATGGAATTGATATTTGTTGAATAATTCAAGATGATATATTCGTGTGTTCCGCTTCTTCTCCAGAGAAATTAAATTAGTTCTCTATATGTTTGTAAAACCAATTTCTTTCGAAATTACAATTACATTACATTCGCAATTGAGATTTCTTTTAGTCCGAAATTAGGCTATAGAGTCCTGAGAGGCTATAGAGGCGTAAATCATATCTTGAATATAATTTTTGCCATTTCGGCGATAACAACAATCAGAAAATATCTCTTTTCAAAATCCGAATTTCTGTAATGTTAGTTAAGAGTCTACTACTACTACAGAACGAATGCTTCCAAATTGACTTAACCATTGGGACCAATGGCGTTTACTTGCCTTTCGAAACACGGAGACGCTCAAAAACGTCTTAGCAACATACTGTCATCCAACTATGGACTGACCTTCCCGAACATTGATTATCCTCAGTGATCGAAACTAAAATCTCATTACCACAATGCTACGAGGGCCTCCTCCCGCACTTGTACTTGTATACAATTGTAAGTTGTCCAACTATCTAACAACTAAATTGCAATCTATTACAATTTAGTTGGTCAACTTTTTAATTGTAAATCTGAATTGAATTTCGAGTCTGA
Organism: Laspeyria flexula; assembly: GCA_905147015.1. NCBI lineage: Eukaryota > Metazoa > Arthropoda > Insecta > Lepidoptera > Erebidae > Laspeyria > Laspeyria flexula. Next base: position 13,770,387 of record LR989950.1, on the reverse strand, counting down.
TACGATCGGTGTCCAAATAAAATTACTTGTACGAAGTAGTTGACGAAGATGTGCGAGTTTATAGGTATAGAGAGTGACATATGAAAGCATAGCATACTTTGTCATTTACTCGATTATATACATATGTAAATAAGTAGATAGTTATTATTTAGGTGAAAGATGACTGAGATTTAAACGACGATGGCTGAATGGATAAGGGGCCGGCGTGCAAATCACGCGGTCCGAGTTCGATCCCGACCAGCAGTACCAATGTGGATTCCACTTTGTGGAATTTATATGTACTAGTCAAGTGACTTACCATCTGCTAACGGTGAAGGAAAACATCATGAGGAAACCCACATACCCTAGAAGAAATTCTAGGTGTATGTCTCATCCACCAACCCGCACTAGGCCAGCGTGAGTGGATTATGGCTCAACCCTCTCAGCTCTCAAGATAGAGGAGAGGAGACCCAAGCCCAGCAGTGGGACTTAATGGGTTGCTGATGAGGTGAAAGATGCTTGTAAACATAATCATGTAGTTGAATTTTGTTTGTTGAAACCGGACTGAATGGAAATAATGTGAATAGGGAATCAAACTAGAATGCATATAAGCATAAAATAAAATTATATTTTGCAAAATTAAAGATGAATAGAAAATAGGATTATTATTAATTACGAGAGACAACAAAAAAGTATTTAAGAAATAATATCATAGATTATTCCAGTTTTATAATGCACAATAATTCGCCTAGTGCAGTGCATCTGAAATCCTATCTTTTGAAGCCCAATCCTTTCAAAGCCATTGGAATTCACCAATCATTTTTGTTGCAGTTTAGATTACTTTCTTCATCTGGACTGGAGTAAAGTATTACTAGAATCTTTACAGTGTACTACTTCATCATTATCATCATATAAGTCGCAGGACGTGAACTACTTCCAAAAAAATAAAAGTACAAAGTAAATATACGTTACAAAGTAACTCTTATGAAAGTCTTAAGATAGAAACAAGTTACCCGAGAAAAGTAGTATCAGAAAATTTGTCCACGACCAATTCGCTGACAGGGTATAGCCATGAGAAGAACTGGTAAAAAACTCACGTCACTCGGTTTACTCACCAGATGGTTAAAAGCTTTTGTGCGTTTACTCTATGCCGTGTTTCCTCTTAAGAGCTAATTGCGACAGAATCTCTAAAACGCGATTTTAATACCGCAATGGAAGCAGAGAGTCGCCGAAACACGATACAACATCAATGCAGTCGCAAAATCGCCGATTGGCTTTATTAAAAGTAATGTGTGAGATTTAGCCCTAACAGTATCGCAAAATAAAGACATAGGTATAACATTATATAAAAAATTTAGAAACATTTATGATTTTTGATTTTACATTCTGTTATTTATAAAAAGTCATATTAAAATGTGAAATAGCCAAAGTTTTGTCAGTGATGTGAGTGAGTGTCAAATGATGTAAATTGAGACGTAACCATGGCACCCTTGTCTTTCCTGTACATTAATCTTATTATTTGCACCTGTTGCCGCAGTTTTCGCGCCATGATTCCCCGTAATTTCCACATAAAGACCTACATACGATACAATGTTATATGTCTGGCTCTTGTCAACGTGAAGGAATAAGAGCGGTTTGATCGGTCCTTTGACACCTCGGAAACCTCCTAGTGATATTTCCGCGACCCTTATTAGGCGTAAGGATGTCTCCGTCATATCAGAATGCTGAATAAGCAAAGGTTTGAGTAGGTATTTATTTTTTATTCTTTGAAGTAAAATCGTATTCTAGGTATGTTTGATTTTAACTGTAGCAACTAAACTTTCAAATAAATTCACCGATATAAAAGTATTTTGTATGGTTCGCAGCCAATGAGTTGTTGCTATTTTATTACAATGACATATATTGAAAAGATAGGTAAGGAGATTTATAAACAATTAAAATCATATTACACATACATACCTACATCAGTTAACACAACGTTCAGTGCTTCAGTAAAAGTATTCAATCCAATATTTTCACATATCAATAGAATATTCTTAAACATTGTGAAATAAATTCAAATATTTAAGAAATCAGATCTAGATTATAAAATTATTAAAATTATCGTCTCGAAAACGGAATCATAGTATATCTTCACGAGGCAACACAGGCGCAGTTTATTGTATTGAGCTATTTATTATAACACAACAAGAAAACTTAATACATATAACTTATTAGGTATTTCTAAACACGCTCTTGTATTTTGACGACTTGATTTGGTTTGGCTTTGTAAATAAAGATATGAGACTCAGTTTTACTTTATAAGTGAAGACAGATACACAGGGCTGTCACTTCTATATTTTATTTACATAATGTAGTTTTTTTAGTTAGGTACATACTATAAAAGCGGTATGCACCCGATTTTAATTGGGTGCAATACCGCTGTTAATTCTTAGATACTTAACTGATATTTTAATGCGTAATTGCGTTCTATTTATCATAGAATGGGTGTTATTATGTTGTTAAAATATTGATAACCTTTAAACTTAATTGAGTTATCTAACTGTTTAGTTTTGGTCTGGATTTCGAGAATATTCGCCACAAATGATATAACTTAGTAGATAATAATGTTCAAATTTTGTTAATACAGTGGATTTCACTACACCTACATTCATAATTAAATTCAACACTAATCTAACCACATTCGATTTGATTCACGAATAATCAAATCGTTTTCAATAAATAATAACAAGCAATAAATTGAAAACTCTCGAATTAATTACTATCGAATACTATCGAGCCGTGCCGATAAATCGAAATAACAAACAAAAGCTGTACTCAAATAACCGATAGCTATAGTGTTTACAATGGGAATAACAACATTTATGCAAATTAATTGAGGTAAACTAAATGTTCACGTTTTATATGATTTTATTATAAAGGGGAGATTACACGTACTAGTAACTGACTGATGGAAATATAGACGCTTAGGCGCGTCATACACGACGAGACACAGGACTTGTAAGCCTAGTGCTTTGTCTTTTATAAAAAAATAATAACATTTATCATATTACACATTACTTTCATCATTATCATCATTTCAACCCAGAAACGTCCCACTGCTGAGCACAGGTCGCCTCCAAAGAATGTGTATGGAATTTAGCAAATTTTACTTTATTTATTATATATTATTTATACACACTTCAACACGGATTCAGATAGAATACATAATGTTACTATCCCATTTCAACCCGTGGGTGTCGTAGAAGGCGACTAAGGAACCTAACCTTAAGCAGACGAGAGGACTGCGAGAAAAGGAAAATCCAAACAAAACCCTATACACAACCCGTCTGGACAGCGTGGTAGGTAGGTTCTCTCCAAAATCTTTGGAGGCGACCCGTGGCCAGCAGTGGGACGTTTATGGGTTAGAATGATAATGATCACATTAAATTCACTTTGATTTCTTGTATATTATATAATCTTTGGAGTTAGAATGTAAGTAAATGTAAGTAGTAAACTGCCGCACTCAGAGACGTCAATTAGCAGTAATCTGTCATTAACACAATTTTTTTATTGAATAATCGTCTTTAGGCGTATAGACTTAAGTATTACACGTTTTTACTAAATAAACTTTAAACTTAAGTAACGTCTCTAAGTAAGGCAGATAGTGTAACAAAATAAAAGATAAATGTAAGTTACAAATAAATCGAAGCAATATAATTTAATTACCTACGACTTAATGTTTCCCTAGGGTGCCACTCACGAAATGTAGGCTACTAATGGCTATATAATGGCATGTGTATTCATGTTTGTTTGTAGAACAATGTATCTTATGTATCTGTTATAAGAAATAAAACTTTTCCACAACGTATTAGTAACTGTATTAGATAAAGAAGGTGTTATGGATGAAATTGTATAGTTATTTTCGGTGTGGATGTAATTTAGTATTTTTGTGAAGTCCCAGGTGACTCAAAGTTTGTGTCCCCGTACGAATGTAACCTTTATGAAATATACTACTTACATAAAACATGATTACTTTTAGCAGTAATTTTAACAGTATGGATGAGTAATGGAATCTTTCATTACTTTCATACGTAGTAAAAGTCCCCAACAGAACTTGAGAGTCTCTCATTGAATGCATTCCATAGCCAGTCCACCCCGCATCATTAAACACATTATTGACAGGCAATTACAGAACGATATTCGCGTCCACCTCCCCCACCCACCCCTTGCTGTCTCTACTCTTCCGCTACTAAGATGAATTTGGGTAATGACATTTCGTAGTCACAACGCTGCGATTTGCTAAACGAAAAAGTTCAGAAGTGACAGTTGAGAGTTCCAAGATGGATCAATTCGTGATAAATGGAAGCTGTTTGGTACCCTCTCCCCTCCCCCTCCAACCCACGACCACTCGCACAATGAAGCGGTTGTAAAAACTTTGAATTATTAACGAGGATTTCCGCTTCAACTAATTACAATTGTGTTGTACTGCCCTTGTTTTAATCACTGTCTGACACCATATTTGAATTAACTAGATTGGTATCATTCAGGTTTTATGTTTGCAATTCTTTTTATGATTTTTTTTGTTATGTTTGCCCTTTTGATTTTTATTACAGTTTCAGTTGTGGGTTTTTTTTTAATGTTTACGAATTATATTTATAAACTAGATATGCCCGCGACTTCGTTCGCGTGGACAACTAATCGAAAAGACTAAGCAATTAATGAATGCCGCTTCATATTCACTTAATAATAATAATAATAATCTACAACATTCACACAGCGCCATCTAGGCCGAAATTAAGCAATTATATTTGCTTGTGTTGTGGGTACTAAACAACTGATATACACTTTTTAAATAAACATTTTTTTTTGTAAATACGTACATATTTTATAGATAAATTACACCCAGCCACAGAACAAATCTTCATACTCATCACACAAAGATTTGTCCTGGGTAGGGATCGAACCCACCACCTCTGGCTTAGCAGTCAGGGTCACTAACCACTAGACCAACAGGCCAGTCAACTTGAAAGACATACAATTAATTATAGTCAAACAAGAAGTTCGTATTTATATTTATTCAAAAATGATCCTACCCGATTCGTACCGTGGGGCGAACAGCTCATGGTATGAATTAACGAAAGATCCATACAATTGCATACTACGTACTTGTATGTCTTGACCGTCGTAAGCAACATGTGGGTAGGTGCAATAACCGTACTCACGCCACGTCGGACACTGAACAATAAGCTTCATATGAGATACAGTCATAGTTCAATATATCGGGGTTGTACGCTATTGATTCACCTTTTAACGTTTTTATATCGTTATTTGATAAAATCTATATTAATTCTACATTTTTGTTATATAAAACTTGTAGTGTAGTTTATAAGCTACTCCCTTGGCTATCGGTTTAGGCTTTAAAAATATAAAATGCAAACCTACATTCATACTATACCCCGTTTACAATACATACATCTCATACAAATGATAGCACATTTACTGTGTAGTTTCATAAATATATTAATAAATATCTATAAAATATTGACTGAAGGACACCTTTTCAAGATATTTTACGCACTTTCGTACAAAAAAATCTTGATATCCAAAATAGACATGGAAATCCTCTGGTCCGGTCATCAAATCACATAGCTTTATGCACGAGTGTGTAGTATGTAGTGAACCTGTATTAAAAATGAATCTAGACCTCAAGTACACAATCGTTCTTAATAATCGTATTTTGTGTAACAGTAAACAATTTAACCAAATGTTTTCCGTAAAATCACGTTACTAAATTAACTTATTTTCCCCTCTGAGTTATAAAACGATCATAAAGGCTTACCGCTCCGAGTTAGTTTTCCAGATTGATCGCAAAACTTTCTTCTAGACACGGCGTAATTATATATAACATGGCAAAGAGCTCTTAGAGATAATATAAATGAAAGTTCCATTAAAACTTGTTGAGTAGTTTTTAAGCATTGCAAACAAAATTAAAAGATCGTTAAAGTTTTAGTTAGAGTTGTAACTGGTTCGTCTTTGTAGTACTACACTATATGAGTACTTACGACTACCCACATTTATTATAATGTAATATTTAGTGCTATGCTGTTATTCATTTTATTTAAAAAAAAAATGCTATGTGGCTGAATGGTTAAGTGACCGGCATGCAAATCACGCGGTCCGAGTTCGATTCCGACCGGCAGTGCCAATGTGAATTTTACATTGTAGAATTTATATATACTAGTCAAGTGACTTACCATCGGCTGACGGTGAAGGAAAACATCCTGAGGAAACCAAAATACCGCAGTTGAAATTTTAAGTGTATGCCTGATTTATCTTAGTTCTTATTGTTGGGTTTTACTGTCATGGTAGACTCGCTTCCTATAACATTGGGCCAAACATAGCTGGGGAAACATGTGAAATGTATCCTTTGGGAAAAAAGTAGTGACGCTAAATTACATTTTGCTCATTTCTTCAATCAAATACCATCTGGTTTTAAAAGCGCTGAACTTGTTTTTGAGGGAATTATAAACGATTTTGATTTTTTTTTGTGGTGTATTATATAATTTTATACTTAAATAACTATAATTTATTCAATAAGATATTTACATTATATCTTAAAAATTATATGATTGAGGGGATTAAATTGAATTAATAATAATTGAATATCTCTACAGCTTTATTATAATATACTAATATTAAAAAGCTAAAGAGTACACTCTCTATTTGTACTCGTAATATCATGATATGTAACTTACGGATTGTTCGAATTGTTCATTATTTTAAAACTACACGATAAACAATTTATTTTTATGCACTAAATGACTTATCTAGGTCACTATTTATAGAATTGTTAATTTTAAAAGCATTTTATATTGCATCGATGAACACGTATTTTTACTTCGAATATATTTTATGTATGTTTGTATAGATACTTATATATTTGTATATTTGTCTATTTCTGTTAATCTGACAATTCTTTCATTCAACAACTCTTTTTTAATGCACCTATATTGACCCATCTCTGCTGTATAAAGTGTCAATAAATGAATAAATAAAAATAAATAGATATTTTCATTCTGTTGTTTCTCATATTAAATGAACTATGTAATTTTTTTTTCGGAAATAAAATTCTCTAAAGCAAACGTCTCCTATGCATCTTTTACCTCTCAATTTGGTATCTTTAATCTGTTTATCTTTCCTATGGTGAAGTCAATAAACCAGCAAATAATTATCCCAGTAACCTGGGGTTACCCTTAACCGCTATAATTAACTATCTGAGAGACCATCGCCCTGAACATCACACACGGGTGCCTCGGAGCGGGACAGTAATGGTAGCAATATTCCGCTATTAGCATACAAGAACATAACATAATAACAAAGCGATGGTGGCCGAATGGATAAGTGACCGGCCTTCAAATCATGCGGTCCGAGTTCGATTCTTATAGGCAGTATTGGTAATGTGGATTTCACCGAACAAACAATCATGCTCATCACATAAAAAATTGTCCTTGGTGGGAATCGAATCCATGACCTCCAGCTTAGCAGTCAGGGTCACTAACCACCAACAGGCGAGTCAAAAAAGATTAAAAGTATGTCTTTTTTTAGATTCAAAACCTACATTTGTGCAATTTACCTCGGTTTTAGCACTATGTGTATGGCAGGATTTACTCAGCCAGGCATATCCACGAGAGAACGCTTGTTCACTCATAAAAGAAAATACTTGACAAGATACAAGGAAAGATGAATCATTTGATATATAATAGAGCTCGCGTCTATTGTGTTTCGGATGAGAGTATCCTTTTAATCTTGTTACATCCTCTCAAGGACGTGTCGGGTCACGCGAAGTGCATGCTTTGCTTTTGCTTGTAATGGAAGGGGTAAACCAGTATAACTTAAACTTTAAGTTTTGATGAAGTAAATGAAATGAGAAATTGACTTTAAATGAAACATAAATTTGTATGTTTCAAAGCTTTTTATAGCTATTTTTCGCTCCCGTCTTTTTTATTTTGCCTCTGCTCAGCTCCTATTGGCCGTAGCGTGATGCTAAAATTGATCGATAAAAAGGTTCTCCAACACTAAATTATTTTTTCAAATCGGATCAGTATCTTCAACCTTCAACCAAACAAACAAACAAATTCTTCAGCTTTATAATAGTTTATTATACCAGAACTATTGCAGTGTATATGAAATTAATATATCATATACAATGAGGTATGTAAAATTTTTAATTGCAGCGTATAAATTTAACAAGTAAATATTTAAAAATTAAAATAACCCGACTGCAAAAAATCAACAGACAAGCAACGCACTAAAAAGACCGAAAAATGGTTGTAATTGTAATGTATTATTCCTGATTAAATTTAAATACATAATTTATGTATATATTTGTAATCTCCATTTGATTCCCTTTAGTTTGATATCCAACTCGATACATTTGGTTAAAAAAATAATTTTAACTACTCACAATTTGGCGCCAAAAGTCCGCTGTTGTGTTTGTTTAATTTTTTTTAATACCTATCTAAGGACACTTGGGTTTTTGAGAAGAATCTAACGATACCTTAATTGTCGAAATCCATCCAGCCGTTTGGAAGAAACGTGGGAATAAAGAAATTTACAAACATACAAGATACGCGCGAAAAACAATACCCTTCCTGTCAGTCGGGTAAAAAAGAATGTTCTAAAACAACACAAAACACGTACAAAAATAACACAGTACATACATAAATAGCAATACATTTAATGAAAGTAATACAGTCCGAACTAAATACAAGCGTAACTCAATTATGTGCTTCGTAGAAGCGTAAGCAATTTGCAGTAGCGTAGCATCTCGCCTAGCATTCAATGTACTACGAGTGTGTACGCCCGCCGCGCCGGCATGAATGCGACTTAGTGTATTTATAATAAAATTGTTTTTAATAATAGTTTTATCTAGTGAAAACAATTACGTTTTTCTCATTTATAGTTAAAATCATTATATTTGTATATAACATCTAGAGTTCTAATTGTACTTAGTAAAATAAAAAACAATTAATGTTGTATGAAATAATGAAACGCAATACTATATTTATTTTATATTCATACCATCATCGAAGCAGATAACAATGGAATGGCTTTTGTACTTAATATTAATGTGGCTCGTTGATACTGTAGTACATTAATTAGAGTATTTTGACGCTAAAACGCGCTAATCAATGATTAGCCGATACTCGAGCTATCAACGTTAGTTAAATTTACGGACCGACTGTACCAAATAACGTTTTAATTAATCTCTATTAAGATAGACACGAATGCTTTAACAAGCTCTATATCAAATTCAATGATAATAAAATTGAGAGTAAATTAATACAAATGTGATCTAAAAGTAGATAATATATATATAACATCACGCCCTTTTTTCCCCGATAGGGTAGCCAGAGGTGTATGACACCTAAATTTTGCCAACTATTATTTGTCGCGATTCTATTGCCATTAGTCATTTCAACCCATAAATGCCCCACTGCTGGGCACGGGTCTCCTCCAAAGAATGTGGGAGGGAATTTAGCCTACTATACCACGCTGGCCAGATGGGTTGGTTTTATTTAGAATTTTCCTTTTCTTGCAAGTGCTTTTGTCTGCATAAGATTAGTTAGTCGCCTTTTACGACACCCTCGGGTTGAGATAGAGTAGTGACATTATGTATTCTTAATCCTACTAAATTAATAAAGTCACTACACGGATAATTTGCCATTAGCCATTTTTTTTAGCCTCTGGACTGATACCGAGAATTTAAAGTATAGAAAAACCTAATACCGTTAATGCCCAACCCAGATATCGAACTCGAGACCTCACGCCGAGAAGTCGTACACAAGGCGTAAAATGCAAAAGTAATTGAGACATAAATGAGATGTTCGCCAATTAAATAGGTTTTATGTGAAGTGATGGTGCGAGAGGGGGGTGTGTGCGGTGCGCGGTACAAACAGGCAAATGTAACTAGTTATGATCTGTTTCCACAACGTAAATATTTGCAGAGCGGCACGCGGCACGCGGCGCGGGGCACATGTCAAAGGCGCCGGCTCCGGTATTGATCTAGAGCGGGGCGGAGGGTGTCACACGGGGCGCGCGGTGCGGGGCAGGGAGGGGACGGCCGCGTACTACGGAGGCTGCCTTACGTAAGGACGCAGCGCGTCTGATAGCCTGTCTGCCTCTCTACGAGCGCCGACTCTGATTAATAAAACAACTGCTATCGACTGCAACTCAGATATCATCGCCCCTGTAATGAATTAACTTAAACGGTCGCTGTTGTTGATTCGTATCGCGAAGATAATGAAAAATGTAGGTGTTGATGCCCCCCTAGCGATGTTTCAGAAATAAGTACAGAGGAAAACTCGGTGTTTTCCTCAACGTTTGTTCTTTTCAACTGCATCGTTTCTTGTTTAATCATAATAAATTAAATTTTCCACAGGGCTCTTGAACGGCGCCCTAATTAAACAGCAATGATAAATTAGATAAGTAATATAAAAGGTCTCTAAGACGACCCCTATTCGCCGGTTCAATACCCCACGTTTTACTAAATCACAGTATTTTAAACAGAAATTTGTCATACGCAAAGGAATTATATTAAATTCAGGTGAAACGTAAATCGGTTTACCCCCGCCCCGGCCGACGAAACCCTATGCTCAGCGCCAGGGTTAAACCGATTACAGTAACAAGATATTTTAAGCGGATCACTGCAGTGTTAAGACCCTTTTCTACGTTTTACAAACTAATCACTTAGTTTACAAGCACGTTGTCTAGTTGCTTAAATAACTTTCACTCTCAGTAATGGACTCATAGAATGTATTATTTTTATTATTTATACAGAAATGTTATTCTAATATGGGACTAGAAAACAGTTTGTATAAGGCAGAGGATTTTAAACTTATAGATACAATACACACGCTTACATATACAGAGGAGATCCTAAATATACGATCAAAATTCTTAATCATTGTGCAAAGTCAACACTTTTGCCATGCTATGTAAAATTATGTGACGTAGTGGTCACTACACAAATTGAATAACCTATTATTATTTTCAAATCGCGGCCCTAAGAATGACCGAGGGTTGGGACGCAAGGAGAAGGGCAGGATATAACATGACCGACGGAGGGGGTCACGATCCTCAGCACTGAATGAATAACTAAATAGAAATTTTAATAGATTAACAAATTCATAGTGATAAAAAAATTAAGCAAAAAAATTCGAAAATCTAGTCATAACAGTGTTAAAAAGTCATTACGTTGGAGGTTCTGAAGGCGTGAGTTCGTCCCATGTAACGGCATGTAACAACCCCGAGACGCCGAAGGCTCAGTCGCCCGCGCCGTACCGCGCACCTGGCGACCACGACTACGAACATTTTAAATAATTCTAAATTCCAAACCGGTGCCAGTGACGGCCGAACTTGGGCGAACAATGCCCGCGAAACATTCCCTGATTGCTAATGAGGACATTGTGGAACAACTTGAATTAAACGAAACGGAATAAGGAAATAAGAACCAAGTTTCGCCCAAAAATTCGGTCAACCGTCCTCGGCTTTTACATTTCCTTTATTATTCCTTATTAGTTATGTTATCAGCATAATCTTCCGTTGATAGCTGTATCATAGCGTTTACATTAAATGAATAAAGAATAAGGACAGCATAAATCATTTTATAGGACTGTTATTCAATTAAAATGTTTTTTTCAATTATATTTTTAATTATATTCAATTATATCTAAGTGCTGTTTGTACCTTGTGATCCCAAAGTCCGTTTTTACTTTCGAATTATATGAATTTTTAAGCTTTTATTTTTATACCTATACAATAACACTTCTCGAAGCTGTTTTAAAAGTGTTTTGAAACATGTACACTTAATAACACCATTGTAATAGTGCTTTCTGTAAATATAAACTATTACTGATTTAAAACAGTATCCATTTTTTGCTAACATAACAATATTAAAATTTAATTAATATTTTAAATTTTATATAGACGAAAATTCATATTTGAATGACAGACGAATTTAGAATAGTTCTAATCTACGGAGACAAGTTCTCTAACAAAATGTCTAGACGTCGTCTGCTCGTAGTTCATTTCGTTGCAGGGGACTATCCATCGATTTCTCATCACACAGCTGCAGGACAGGGATAATCCCGAATAGATAGAACGGTTAAAGCTCGACTAAGTGCTTACTCTAAGGAAGATAACTTTTATGTAAAATATTGGAATTTTTCCATTAAAATTTTCCGTCTACCTTTGACACTTTAGTCCTTAAATATTATTAAATTTTATCGTTGGAATACCTTTGTGGTATCGGTTACGTATTTCAAAAAGTTTCAAAGGTATAATTATGTGCGGTTTAATCCCTTAATTAGTGCTGGAAAAACGTGAATACTTTTGGAATTCTTAGCATAAGCGCTGTTTATATTTGCACGCAATATTCTTAGTGAAATATTTCTTTTCTGAAATACCGACTAGAAGGGTCGAACTAAGGGTGCAACTTTACATATTATATCGATTGGAATATTTTTGTTTTACTTACTTACACCCATAACTGTACCTTTGGAAATATAATTTTTTTTCGCTTGATTTGGAAGATAAGAGAAGACCTTATATTTTGCTATATTCAGACAACATTTATAATACTTTAAACTGAATTCGATAAATGAACGATACCTATGAACTAAACTAAAGACTTATTTTGCTCACAGGCAGAATTAGAACACAAAGGTCAATAATTCAGCCTCACCCACCTAGAGTATACCAGAATAGCTACTAGTAATTTCAAAATAGTAATATCAGAAACTATTTCTGTATCAGACTGAGCTAGACTTTATGTAACACAATTTTATTACCTACATTTATTTGAATGAACGTAAAGACAATATCTATCTAGTTGTGAATGAATAACATTATAGAAAGGTATTTACATAGTGAAATTATGTTTAAGAATGGCTTCAAATAGGTTCGAAATCTAATTGAAATTTTGCTTATAAATATATAGATTATATTTATTTAAACTTTACCTTTAGCTTACTAAAATTCTAAATCTAAAAAGTGCTAGTTAGTTTGCCTTTAACATTGATAAGGGGGACTAGTTGGCAGGCTGGAGATTGAGATTTTCAAAATATAACGATATGCATGGGTTACGCGGACCTGGGGCTTACTATGAATCGAGATTCATAGCGACATCAAAACCGAACATTAGAATGTCTCGACATTCTAATGTTTGGTTTTGATGTCGCTGAATTTCGATATTCGAATGTTTTGATGTCGCTGTCAAATGTTTTAAAGTGACAGCGACCTTAACTAAGTTTCCTTACATTTGACAGCGACATCAAAACATTCGAATATCGAAATTCAGAGTACTCTGAATTTCGATTGGTGCCGTATTCTCGCGCAATAGATACTATCTGTACAGTACTCTGTACAGATAGTATCAGTAGTTTGAAATAAGAAATACCCATTCATATTGGAGAAAATATGTAAAATTCGAGATAATCTTTATAGAGATAATATAATTATTGCTTGAAAATTGCCCTTCAAGTGCATGTGAAAGAAACTGTTTTAAATTCCTTTTCTATAATCCACGTAGTAATATAAAGAAAATAATGATAACGTAAAATCCGTTTTGTGACGGATTAAGAATACATAATGTCACTACAGCATCTCAATCCATAGGAGTCGTAAGAGGCGACTAAGGGAGTAACCTAGAGCAGACAAGAGCACTGTGAGAAAAGGAGAATTAGAAACAAACCCTATACCAACCCGTCTGGCCAGCGTGGTATAGTAGGCTAAATTCTTTCCCACATTCTTTGAAGACCCGCGCCCAGCAGTGGGACGTTTATGGGTTGACATGATGATGATGATAATAATGTTATGGCGGTCATCGATATAACCCAAATTAGATCTCAAGCACAAAATTAATAATGATGTAATCGATGTCTATATAATGTTATTGTTTTAATTAATAAACGTTCACTCTTCTTCTTTCTTTTCTTTTTTCTTAATCAAGTTGAGATCATTTCGCTCCTCACACAAATCCTTAGAAGTCACACATACAAATATATATACAACATACAAATCTCTACAATGTTGAACCGGTAATTTATTAAAAAGTTAGTCTAGCCGAAAGGAAGGTTATATTAATAGGTGTACGTTTTCAATCGCGACCCACCGCAGGCAGGTATCGGCCGAGCCATTAATTAAATAGGACTCATCCCAGTACAATGATGGCTATACATTTATATTGTCTGTTGCGACAAATACAAATTGAACGAGTGTACGCGCTTGTATGAGTGAGGGGTGGTGAACCAAGTGGAAAAAATGCTTAACCTGCTTCCCTTGATCACATTTACTTCCCCGTCGCAAGCTTATGATGAATGTTAAATTTTTTTTCTCACAGATTTACCAAATTCATTTTCCACGTCAATTTAAATTTATAAAATTTTCCGAATACTGTTACAATTTACTCTAATTATCTATTTGACATAGAAAGAAAGATTGAATGATTCATTCCTTATATTTTACAATCCTATGGACCTGTTATATCACTGGCAGGTAACCTATCCAAAACATGGGTGACATATTTTAACATTGTTTTATTTTGAAATCTGTTGTTTATTTCTCAGATATTTTATCTGTCAGTTATCTCACAGTGATTAAACAGGGCTTAAATACAACCTGCCCAGTCATCTAAATTTCCAACAGCAATTTTATTCTAGTATTTAAAGATGTCATCCCGAGATTAAACTCCTATCGAGTGTTGTAGGTCAGGGATCGAACCCACAACACACAGAGCAAATACAGAGTTAGAAATAGTTGTTCTGAATATGGGTGTAGTGTCTGTCAATGTTTGTAAAGGGGCTCCTCGCAATGCAGGCTATCCTAGCTCAGGAGTTGGATTATATAGACGGGTTTAAATTTCGAAATTCAAATTACAGCTTTCTAGTACTTAAGTCTCTGAGCTAAGCTGCGGTGGGTTCCTTGATGATCACGAAACCCTAAAGATGAAGTGGCTGGCATGGGCAGTTGGGATTTGATAAAATTTGTATTCTTTCGATTTTTTGAATAAAGAAACCGTCTTCTCGTCCAATAGAAGCGTTTGATTCTTGATTTTCGGGATGAATAAAATATACGTGGTATAGCTTAAGAATTGTGTGACTGCTCAACAAATCACTGGCGAAATGTTGTTTTTAACCTGTAAATGTTTGTTTCAGAGTAAAAAATTGGGCGTTAAAGTTTGGCGTGGACTTATGGGAGTTTGGCAGGCATTTTACGAAAATGAATCAAATACAAAATGTAAGTACAACTCGTTTATTTCTTGTATAATACTATATTAATTTGATAAAACGTTTCTAAAGACTTGTAAGATATACCTAAAATAATGTAAGAATAGTTAATAATGTAATAGTAAGAATATTTTAGGTACACATTTATTAAATAAATTAGATAATAGTTCAATCCTAGTTCATATAATATATTAGACCCAAGATAAAACATTATTAGCCCACGACCAAATCGAAATTGAAGGGTTAACCTTAAGTTTCTATTAACATCTTCTAATATTACCTAACATATTCTAAATATACATTTAATAAAAAGGCCAACATAAGCAACATCTACTTAGACACACAGACCACCAGTTATGCGAATCAGAATTAACAATGCACATGGCTAATTTAAAAATAGAATCTTCATATTTCCGGTAAACAATTCAAAACATATTTAAATTCTCTTTAATATTTGGTAAAAGCCACACGTGCAGCTTTGATTTAAAAAGTAACAAAAAAGTTTCCATTTCCTGAGATTCGTGCGTAAAAGGTACGTGTGATTTTCCCTCTTGAAGGCGGTAGGAAGCGGCGAGAGACCGTGTAGCATACAAGGCTGCTCGCTCTGCCGCCTTCGCACAAAAAGTGCCTGCGCTCATGACGCCCTCTGGCGGCAACTACACCGACCCAGTTTTGTTCGATAGATATGGATATAGGCTACAATTTCAAAGCATGGTATAACGATGTATCATGATAAGATAAATAATGATTTGAATTAGTAACTCTGATATCGATAAATATCTATACTAATATCATAAAGAGGAAAGATATTTTTGTATGTAACGAATAAACTTAAAAACAACTAGACCAATTTCAAAAATTATTTTGCCGTTAGAAAGCTACATTATCACTGAGTAACATAAGCCATATAACACTACGCTACGGCCAATAGGACCTGAGCAGTGGCCAAACAAAGAACGATGGGAGCGAAGCCCCGCGTGACTTCTAGTATATTACAAAGTAATCTTCGAAACTACCTATTCGATTGATGAAATTACACATAGAGATGGTATAAATCCTGGAAAAAGATATAGGTTAGTTTTTATCGATATACCAAGAAGGTGAAACCGCGGGCAGTAGCTAGTTGATGTACTTATTGGTATATTGAAAATTTATTCGCATAAGAGAATTATAAGTTCTTATAAGACAAAATAATATATTTTTTATTTCAATATGGAGTAAGTAGACTCGAGTCTCGGTCATTACATTTTATTCGAGGGTAATTTGGAAAATTGAAAACCATAAGTTGCTTGTAAAATTATTTATTTAGTCTAGACTACAGACGCCATTAGGCGGGTTATGGTAGAAACGACTTCTTTATATATTTTTATCTAGATGGCTATTTTACGTGTTAAGAGTGTTATGACACTTATATTAGTAAGCAAGATTTCTCGTTGAATTTCGGTCGAATCGGCGGTGGCACCAAAATGGATTTAAGTTATGAAATGTTTTCCATAGATTAAATATAAAATATCAATAACCGTCATATAAGGGTCAAGAAGACGTAGACACGTTGATTAACCGAATTAAAATGTAATTTAAATATGCAATAAATAAATATAATTTCGTTTTGGTGATAAGAAACATTTTCGATATCATAAAGACTATAAAGATTAAAAAAAAAAATCAAAAACCATAAATCGCATCATATACTTTTAAAGGTTTGTATATCTGACATCGTGACAACATATCGCTATATAATAAAACAATCAAAATTCTTAGTATGTTGCCCGTCGAAGTAATATGATGTTTCGCGAGAAACTTTGCCATCACAACTTATTCAATATTAGTCGCCCGCTGATCGACCGCCCTCCCGTGCTGCCCTCTAGCCCACACTACAATAAATCATTTATATTATTAACTTTGTTATTATTTATGAGCTTCTATTGTTGTTTACTTCTAAGTAGTCTAACTTCTATCTAATAGACTCCTTTCTTAGTGTTCGTTATTATCTTTTTATTCTATATAGTGTGACTCAGAGCATTTATTGCTGGATCATTTCGCCTGTAGCATGTTGATTAATGTTTTATATGAGTATAGGTACTTAGGTATCACGATTAATAAATACTCATAAAAGATTTTTATCGTTATTTAATAGTCTTGTCTATAAAATTTTATGGCTTCAAAAGGACCTTGGAGGCAGGGCCGATGTGCTGTGAAAGACATTGTGTCTTTGGATGTCAGCACAGAGTTTTCATTTTATAAAGGCATTACTAACATTTAAAAAAATATGCAAAATTAATTGATATAAAGGATTAATGGCTTTCTCTCCATTATTAAAGCGTAACTGAAATAAATAAAAGAATGGATTTATACAATAGATTTTAGCCAACAATTTTAAATAACTTGTTGATTCAAATACTTTTCTTTAACCCGTCTACCAAAAATGAAAGGTAATGATTTTCTAAAAAAATCCTATCTATAATTATAGATTACGTAGAAAACAAACGTATAGAATAGTGCTGCGCATAACTAACAACAAATCACAACTCTCAACATTCATTTCTAAGCTTGTATCTCTTGTTTACCTTGCTCCACATCGCACAAAGGGAGCGTCGAGCTGCAAGCGACCTGAACCCACTACAGAGTGAAGGTCCGAGCCTTCACTATTCACCGTACAATCAAATTAGGTTAAACTCTCTGGCAGTTGCGCCTCCGCGTTTCCGCTCCCGGCAACTCGCCGCGACACGAAACCTCCAAACATTACCAGTCCACTATTGAAATTAGTACACTTTGTTAAGCTCCAAATTTTACTACGACGCCCCGTTATTTTTTAATATAATCAGATAGTTTATAGCTCATATTTGGACATTTTAATTTCTCAAATGTCGATTGTAGGTACGTACTTTTAAAATGGACTTCACATAAAATAAAGTGCATTTACAATATAAAAGAGATATCAAACACAATTTTTTTTTTAACTTAATGTTTTAATGAAAATGATAATGATATTAAATAATTTTCTGCATCTCTGCCTACCCCTAAGTAGGCCGTGATACCATCATAGTGCGCTATTCCTTTGTCTGTTGTTGAAAACCAAACTCGTTCAGATTACAAAGACACATTTTATGATATCATTACTTGATAAACAAATGCATGCTGAATCATATATTATATTATCTATTATCCATCAAACAGTTAGTACCTAAACCTATCGTAAACACATTTTGGCAAGTGTATACGCTTCCCAAAATGTGTACTGTACCTACTCGTATATTGAAAAGAAATTTAGACGATTTGGATTCATTTGAAGTCCTAATTTGATGTTCATTTATTCGGCATCCTATTCATCATTTACATATAAAGGTAGATTATGCAGTAGTTGCTTGTATAACAATACCTTAATCAGTAATCAATACAACAATACCTATTTATCCGATAATTTGGAACGTGGTGTAACAATGAGCGGCTTCCTATAGTTAGTAGGTTTGTTGCTCATCATATATTCTGTAGGAGAGTGCCATTACGTAATATGTTTTGAATTTTGTTGATTTGTCATTTGCCAAAAATGCTCCCTTACTGTGAATTTCTACATTCAAAAGTTCGGTTTTGATGTCGCTGTCAAATCTTTGAAAGTGACAGCGACCATATCTAAATTTTCTTACATTTGACAGCGAGATCAAAACCGAACATTCGAATTTAGAAATTTAGAGCAAACCTCAGGAGACTCTTGTGTTATGTGGTATTTACATGTTCTAAAAGGAAATCTTAGATCATATTTGACCTTTTTGAATCACTCATACTGATTAAATGCTTATAGTATCTGTGTATTTCCTTATTTTGCAAATTAATATTTTCTTTAAGAATCGCGAAGGCTGCATCAGCTTCAAGTATTTAAATAACGATAGAAATATTTCAAAAACGCATTCGCCGCTGCAATAATCTGATTTTAAATTAAGTTTTACAGTGAAATGAATCTTCGAAATGCTCAATCTCGACATTCTAACGAGAATATGAAATTCCAAGACGCTTGGCCGCCCGCTTGTGCCTTTCCAAAACTTTAATTTCATTAGTAACACATTTTTAATTAATCGCCGCTACGTATTAAAAGTTTGGCGTTTTGGAAAGTCGTTGTAATTAAAATTTAATTGGTGAGAGCGACATTTTGTCCCCTGAGGTGAGTTAGCACGTAATAGATTTTAACGGCAGGTTCAATGAATATGGGAGTGATTAGGTGCATAAAAACCCTAACCCTTGTGTATGGCCAGTCGTGAACACGTACTGTCACTTATTATAGGTAAATTTAAGTGCTTCATTACGTATGCTTAGTTCATTACATGCGCCCAAATATAATATCTGGCGAAATGTGGGTGAGATGCATTTCTGCCTATATCTTTAGGTAAAAAGGTTTGATTCCATATGTCGTTTTTAGAATTCCGTTGCCAAAACAGCAAAAACGGAACCCTTTTCACCATATCCGCTCATCCGTCTATTGATGAAATTTGGAGAACAGATGTCTTTTGTGGGCTGCTACTAAATTTGGTAATTAAATAGTAAAAGAAATAATTCTATTAAAAGAAATACTTCCAACCAAAATTATTTTGAGCATGATCGATACCATTTCTGAGTTATTGTCAAAAAACTCCACAAAAGGACGTAAGCGCTATTAAGATACGCTCTTTTGCTGCGGAACCCTACAGGCATGATCCAACATGCCCTTGACCGGTTTCTTATCCAAATGTTTGCATTCAAACTTTAATTTATAAATCATCTTGTGCACCGGTATACTCCGGCGCTCTATGCAACAATATAATTTACAAGATCTATTAGGCTTGTATTTTACTAGTATGATTCAGGTGTTTCACAAGCAGAGCCATTTCAAGTTGTGTGTGTGAGTAGAGATCACGAAGCAAAGTGCGTTGTATTTCGAGAATGTTTGTTTTCCCGGCCTATTGTAGTCCACAATAACGACAGCGAACACCTTTCATTCTTTGTAAAAGTTCTACCCTAAGAAAAGCGATCCAGCCTTGCGTCACATCGCCGTTCGTGGTATTACTTAAAAATAGAATGCTTTCAAATATTTTGTTTGGAATCTTAAATTTTAACTTGGGGACTTTTTCTTTCAACATCCAAAATCCATCGCAAGTCTATAAATACTCTTAAAATGGAAGCTTTAAAATTTTCTTACCTGCAAATTATTTCTACTAAGTACTACCTACGCTGTTTGTTGGGAAAACTAGTAGCATTGCTATCCAATATGGCACTGACAGCATTTTATAAAATGTGAGAGAACCCACACGGTTCAAGCGTTTGAACTTCTTGTAAAATATGAATTTCGTAGAATTTTTAAATAATGTTTGATATAAAATGCATGCAATAAATTTCATTTTTGTAAGAAATGTTAATAAACATGTTATTAAAGCATTTATTTTGTACATTTACATAAATTCAAAGAATAAAGAATATTTATTTTTGCTAAAAACATGGTTACAGGATCTTATATATACTTAGTTGTAAATAGTACATCATGTTTTACCGCATAATATTACGGTATGCAAAAATTTTGCTGCATTATTGCAATAAAATAAAATATAGAAAAACTATCAACCTTAGAAATAATTATCAATAACGAGATCATAGTTTTCAAGTATAGGTATTTCCTATATTGCACTACATGAAATTTTGATTATTCTGATAGAACTTGCAAAACCTTTGTATTATATCAAATTAATGTAAAATGAATATAAAGTGAATGATATTCTTAGGTATATACAAATCTTTCGTACATCAGGGGTTTGAAGAATTGGTAATGCGCTCGGGATGGTTCTGATGTTGCAAATTCCTTCATGGGCTGGTAGGCTATTTGTCCACCATTGTGTTTAAAAAAACACTCAATGTTTGGAGTATTACATAGAGGTAACCTAAGAAGGAAAACAATTATGTAGAGGGTAGCGAAAGGCGAATTATATCGCGAACATTTTCTAACACCATAATTATCTACTTCTGTTATCTATTCAAACTATTGAGAAGCGCCCATCTAATACATATATTTGTCATCGATTGGCATGTTTTGGAATCGTTTAGCAGTATAAGGCAGGAAGCGTTCCTGCCCTTTTCACTACATATTTTTTGTTAAAATGGAGTTCTGTTGTCCATACGAGGCACAAATGCGACCGATGGCCGGGCGGAGTGGAAAATCCTGTCCGCCCGGCAAGAAACAGACCGCCAACCGTGACGAAGCGTTTTTACTGTTAATATTAAACAAATTTACTTATTCAAGTATCATAGATTTGCTTACATATATCGGGTATTTGCTATCACTTCTTGTTACCTTTAACTGAGTTTGGAAACTATTTCACCTTCAATTGCTTAGTGATTAATTTTTTTTAAGATAAGTAAGACTGGCCTGTTGGTCTAGTGGTTAGTGACCGTCTGCTAAGCCGGAGGTCGAGGGCTCGATCCCCACCCAGGACAAATCTTTGTGTGATGAGTATGAAGGTTTGTTCTGCAGTTGTTATAACACAAGCAAATATAATTCCTTAATTTGGAACTAGATGGCACTGTGTGAATGTCTTAGAATATATATTATTTATATTTATTTATTTTTGGGTTGAAATGTGTTGACAGTAAAGAATTTATATAATATCAATCGACCAGTTTAACTATTAACTATTTTAAAACTAATAAGAAACTATGTTAACCCATTTAGACCCGCCGTCCTCATTTGGGGACATGTCTTTAACTATCGACATTTTTTAATATTAGTAGACCAGCATTTATTCAGATACGAATTTGTAATGTTAAAGAGTTTTACTTCGTAATAAAAATTATAATTTTGTGAATTATTGGATAAAATGGATGCATTTAGTGATTTTATTTACTGCATCACGCAAATATGTACTTCATCTAAGGTAAGTCATGATTTTTATTATTTACACCATGATTTATTATATATTTTTTGTAAATTTTACATCCATAAAGTAACTACTAGTAAATAATGCTATTTTGTCAGATGTTTTACAGGATTTGGCTATAAATAAAGGCATTTTAGTATGGTGTCCCCAAATGGGTCCAATGGGCTCATTACTAGTAATACATATAATAAATATAAATATTTTTTCTTTATATTTACAGGTTTAGTTACAACATAAAAATGATAAAACAATTTTTCAGTGTTCCTAATGACCATCGAGGACTCGAGGAAGCCATTGAAAGTATTTTGAATGAAGAAGATAATCCTGAAGTCAGTTATGATCTTGGTGGCCGTTCATCCACATCCGGCTGTTCTTATCGGTGAAGAAGAAGGCGATGAACACTATATTCAGAAGAATAACCTTCCTCGTGATACCGTAGTTTGAGTTGAAGTTTTTGGGTCCCGAAAATACCAGGAATGGGACAGCAGGATGACAAACCGTTACAGAAACATAGGCGAGTAGAAAACCAGACACTATGACTCTCTTTACCCATTGGGAAAGGTAAAAATATGTATGCAGGAGCAGAGGGTAGAAAGGTTGACGTTGACATTCCTTATAGCTTCCAAAATTACAACAAAGGTATGGACGGAGTTGGTCAAGCTGACCAATCAAACAGATACAAAATAGCTCTACGAGGCATAAAATGGTGTTGGGAACTGTTTCCTTACATGCTAGATTTAGCTGTAGCAAATGCTTGGCGCCTTCATGCTCTTACCGCTGATAACAGACAAGACCTTCCCTAATTTCGCCGATGTATTGCAAGGTCGTATTTTAGGAGTGTTGGTACTGAGAGAACCGATGGAAGGCCTCGTAAACCATCCTCGGTGGTGCCAGATATCAACCTAGATGGTGTTGGATACTTTCCCCAGATACTACAAAGCCAGCTACGATGCACCGAATGCCACATGAAAGCACGTTGGCAATGTAGAAAATGTATTATTAACATTTTGCATCGAAAATACTTGTTTTGAAATATTCCACAAATATGCCCATTGGACCCATTTGAGGACGGTGTTTTTTTTCTCATAAGGAAAAATATTTTAAATTCTTTTTTCTAATATTATGTCTAATTACCCACCACTACACATGATAATAAAGATTTTTTCAAAAAAACATCATTAGTTTGTATTTGGGTCCAAATGGGTTAATTTCATAAACTGAAAATGAGCTCACTAACTTATTTGTAATTGTTAGGCAGAAATATACACTACATATACGAGTTCAATTCAAAAAGCCAAATTAAAAATGTTTGGTAATATTTTTTATGAATTTATAATGAAGCCCTTAATAAAATTTGTTGAGTATAGAGAATTAAATTCCATACTCTTTTATTGTATAACAGTTTACAAAAAATAAACCTTTAACAAAATAGCGGTCAGCCAGGAACCGTGGGTAAGTGGTGCCAATCGATGAATCCTCGGCTATTGCCACAGAACAGTCGTACATGTCGAATACGTGCCAACATTATATAAATACCTTGCGCACTACCTCGCCAGTACACGATTATGTAATGTTGCTAACATATTTTATGTAACTGACTTATGGGATTTAAATATACATAATACAAGGTGGAATTTTGTAATGCCACCTGGAGAGAAAGCATTTGAAATACTGCAGATAGATCAATTTATTCAAAAGAAACATTCCTTTATTTTTAAAAACTAACAGAACTACATTTAACGATTTCCAGAAATTTGGTTACCATACCCAGGAATCGAACCAGCTAAAATTCCAAAAAATAACATCCTGTACTTTTATGGCGTTCACCGATAGGGTCAATCATAAGGATCAAATCTCTTTAACAAACGTGGTAAATTAAATAAAAACAAAACCATTAAATCTTAACTTATCAATTCCATGATAAGCACTTTTACTCAATGGTGCGTAATTTTTAATTAATTATGTACGTAATCAATAATTATCTTTGGCGTTATTTTTTTAGATAAGAAGATTGCGATAAGCACGTATGTTTGTTAAGCAGGTTAAATGAAAAAAAAGGTGGGACTTACTTGCTTTTGATGCACTAGAATTACCTACCACGTAAGTAACGTAAGTTAGAATTTTATTGTTTTTTTATTATTTAATTAACCATTTTTGTTTGTAAGATTCGATCCTTGTGGTTAACCCTATCAACCAATGCTATAAAAGTACAGGATGTTATTTTTTTTTGGATTTTAAGCGGTTCAATTCCCGGGTGTGGCAAGCGAATTTCTGAAAAAAGGCCAAATGCAGTTTTGTTTCTTTTTAAAAATAAAGGAATGTTTCCTTTGAGTAAAACTCTCTATCTCTAGTATTGATAGTACTTTCCCTCCAGGTGGCATTACAAAATTCCACCCTGTATTTAAGTATACTTATAGTAATACTATACATCAGAGAGCTTACTTTACATAACGACATTTACCCCCTTCTTACAAAATATGGACTAAGTATTAAACTTAAGCCATTGTTTTAGTGTCAAAGTTGTCAATTTAAACCTGGTTTAATGCTTAGTTCGTATTTTGTAATAAGGGGATTATTGTTTTATAAATGAAATTGAAAATCGCTGTCAAATTAAAAATTGCTAAATTAAAATGCGGAAATGTTTGAAAGGTTAACTCTTTTAACATTTAACTACGATATAAATTCGACATAGTCAAATATAAAGATTGCGACTAAGCCTTTCGATCTAATTTTGTAAAAAAAAACTTTGGCTAAAAATAATACTCTATGTCCAGCAAAGGACTACTGATGTGTCTGATATTAACCTATCCAAAACTAAAATGACAGATTTTACAAAATCTGTCATTGAAATGTCAAAAATCAGTCACAAGTCCTGAACAGCAAGTAGTGAAATAGAGCCCTACAATACAAAAATCATATTATTATTTTCTTCAGCAAAACTGTCATGCTTCCTCATTTATGAATTCCTCAATGCTAGCAAACTGTCTATAATTTACAATAAATTAAAATAGTTGAATATATAGTATTAATCAGAGGTCCGCGAGGGTGGTGTTGACACACAAAGCGGATTAAATTAACTGCCTTAATTGAATTTAGGTTCCTTGTTAGCCAATGTGTCCCCGGGGCTCAGGGCGGGTGGACGTTATGCAACCGCCGCAGCGCCGTTCTCTCAATGCCCAAGCCATACTGATTAAATTACGAATTAAATACAACTACCCACTTATCTAGGTATATTAACATCCGACCAATTTTAGTGGACATTAATTTAGTGGTTAGGGATTGGTTCAAGATGGCTGCCTGTTCGTCTTATTACTTTTATATTGTAGGTGTATAGGTTAAATTAATAGGTTGATTGAATTTTACGATAAGATTTATATTTTTCTTAATGCAAGGCTTTATATTAAAATTCAAAAAAATTACTTATTTTTATACCGTCAGTCGTAAAACTACAATGCGAGTAAAGAGTTTAAATATAAAACTAATATTATTTACGCATTGTTTCATCTCTAGCTGATAAGTGTCTGATAGGCTATCTGTGACTTAGTTGATAGATTTCCATACAATATCTGTCTTATAAGTCTGAGATAGTTTTATTGGATACTCGTATAACAGAAGCGAAATAGAGTGTTGCTCTTTTAAATGATGGTCATTAATATGATATTTTAAGGTAGCATTGTTCTAATCGGTGCCTCAGAATTGTAGCACTAAATTATGAAAATAGCGTAACGTGTAGGTAGGCATTAAGATATAGGTTTACATAAATTATGAAGACTATTAATAATTCACATATGCGTTGGCGACTCTTAGAATATGTCGACACGAATGCGTGGGAGTGTAGTTACTCTAGCATCCAAAATTACGTACGATAGTGGGTGAAATGAACCGTTTACTTTGTTTGTGGGTGTCACTTAATACATGAGTGCTAGAGCTATATACCTATTGGTAAGTTATTAGAATTGTTTTAAAGACAAACAACATATAATAATTAACGGAGACTAAATATACCCAGACTCCAGAGGCGAAACAAATATCTATGAAGTATTCGCCTCGTATGGAAATCGAACCCACGTCTTGAAACTGTGATGTTAGTAGCGAGGCAACCATCTTTTACGCCACAGTAACAGTTATTTGTATATATCAAGAAAGACAGAGAATCGCATTGCCATCCTGCATGGCAATGATGATTAGCCTTCTGGGTGAATTTTCCCGTGAGACAGTGATGCCGACGAATACTATGACGCCTAACCCACATCATCTTCATATTATTATTAATTTATAGCCTTGAAAATACTACTTGTATTTAGGCTAATAGATAGTTTTTATTTTTATTTGGTTCAAAATATTGTACATATTTTGTAAGTTATTATGATATATATGTAGTAATACATTATAGTATTTGATTAGCCACGTAGCAAGAGTGACCAATGCTGCAGGTCTCGCCATTTAGAAGACCCCGTATATCCATAATTACCTGAGAGAATACCTTAAATAAACAAATAGAGATGACATAGTTTTAACTGTGAGATACTTCTTGGGTAAAGAATGAAGAACGAAGCTGAATCAGATTGCGATGACGGCGACAATTTTCAGAATAATGCCTAATTACTTAGTATGCGTAACAAATTTTAACAAATATATAATTTATTCATGTAAGGATCGTATTTTTTTCCTAAATATGGCAGAGCGGTGTTATTTCTTTCATTTCTTGAAGAGATGTCTACCCCCTGGTACAGATCATTCAATATAGATAACGGGATAAACTATAACCTAATAGGTTTCAAAACATAATAACTCGTGACTAAAGCGTTATTACTCCTCTAATACAAACACACTTAGATTTATTTTCTTTGTTCCGCCTACTAACGGTATCTTTAATAGAAATTGATTCCATTAAAATAATAAACGAGGTGGGACGATTAAAAGCGGTCATCCCATACATAATGCAGGGTTGTGGTTCGACCCTCGAGTCGGTAAATTCAACAGACTCATGCGTTTACTATAACTTAGCAGATTTTTTATTTATTAACGCTTGAACGTGTTTTATAACATACTTTATTCGTACATTTTTCGAACTTAATTGATTGAGGAACTTTAACTTTTTTACCATCAAACTTCGGCTATGGACGCTACAATATTGCTAATATCACTCGCGCATTTCTTTACGCAGTTTCTGAACGACCTTGTAAGTAGCGAAACGTGAAGAACCTTTTTAGTAGCAATATAAGAAAATGTATCACTTACCTTTTTGCCGTTAATTATAAGAGGCATCACGCATTTATTCCCCAAGGGGTATGCAAAGGTGCGTTTCACCCACATTTAGCCAGCTATGTTGTGTCTCATGCATAGTGGCAAACTTCAGACCGATATTCAGAATTTCTTATTTTACACAGTAATCATCATTTCAACCTATAAATGTCCAACTGCTGGGCACGGGTCTCCTCCAAATATTGTGGAGGGAATTTAGCCTACTATACAACGCTGGTCAGACGGGTTGGTATAGGGTTTGTTTCGAATTTTCCTTTTCTCGCAGTGCTCTTGTCTACTTAAGGTTAAGTCGCCTTTTACAACACCCATGGATTTCACACAGTGAATATAAATAGTATACATATAGTTACTAGACACAAGGTCTATATTTAAATCAATTTTAAACTAGAAAAAACTTATGCAAACCGAAATGTCAACCATCTTCCGTACACCAAAAGAGGTTTTTTATCAATAAAACAGCACTATACTTACAGGTATATATGTATTCATACGAATGCTCTTGTTCTTGCTGCTCGGTTGGCAACCCTGTGTACCACAATAGGGCGCGTATAGGGCGGGATCAAATCAAATATCCTCCGGCTCCCGACCCTTCCTCAACTAACTACGAGACGCTCTATTTGCGCAATTAATCCCCTTTTTCCTTAACTAAATACGAATAATTAACGGACTCAGGTTGTAAATGAAACGAGTTTTTGAACTCTCAAACTCTTTTATACATTTGTGGGGAGTGTTCAAAGACTTTTCTATGAAAACGAATTAGTAATATGTACTTATAAGTACAGTAAGTAAGTACTTATTCGTTTATAAGTCTCTTCTGAATACGTAAATCGATAAGGAGCTTATTTGCCAAATTCTAAACTCACTTGCATTTAGATAAACTTATATAAAATATTTATTCACTAATTAATTAAAATCTAATTTCAATATCACATGAAACTTTCAACTAGACTCGTAACAACTATCCGTGGATTATGCAGATATTTGTCTCGTGTGAGGACTGAACCTACAATAGCCAATCCCAACTCAACGTTTTCTGCATTCCTTTAAACTTATTATTTTACAATATGTAAGTACTTCTATAAACCTAAATCCTAACGTAAAACTATATTAGCTAACCCAAAATAAGGAAATGAAAGCTACACTTGAGCTTTCCCCCTTTTAAAAGCTCAAGTAGGCTATCGATTAAATGGGATCTCGGGGTGTCGTTGAAGACAATGTAATATGAAGGGGAGTGCGGAGTGCCTTGTCGTGGACAGAGGACGGACGCGGACGGACGCGGACGTCTCTATGCCGTGCCGCCATTCCCCATCCGACGCCGAAGGTACTCTTAAAACGAACTTTATTGAGTAAGCGGAGTAGCGGACTTGCATCCCCATAAAATGTTTTTCCGTCATTCTATAAACTCTATTCCCTTTTATTTTGTCGTCCGCCTATAATCTGAGATATGACTGCGGGTTAACTTTGTTGTGCACACGTACAATAAAAGATAAGGGTGTTTTGTTGTAAAAAAAATATCACAAGCAGAGTGAGGCGTCTCGTTAGATTTGATAGTAGAGTGGTACAACAAAGGCGACATCGGGCACATCCCAAATTCAATAACAAGGCAGCACGAAGCGGGCGCCTCTGCCGAATAACAATAATTTGGCAGCCAGCATCCGCCAAATTCCGGATGTGTTCGTTCCATTTTTAAATTTGACAGGTCTCGGTGTAGTCGCGCGGCGCGCTCGACGCTGCGCGCCGGCACTGCCGCCGCCGCCGCCATGTTGGGAACCAATAACTCAACGCGTAATGTAGCGCGAATGCGACACGATTGTTGTCATTTTCACAAATTATGCGAACGCTACATGCCTGCCAATGTTTATCTGTGCTCGTGAAAGCATTAAATTACGTGCTCTACGCAGATATTACTTGCACTAGTCTATTTGCTGTGAACTATTGTTATATTTCAATTGGATATTCTGATTAAATTTACATTTGTATTTTTACGATTCCGATAATTATAATAATTAATTAGGAGTAAAGAACGAAAAATGTTTTAAAAAGATTGGAAGAAATTTTATTACCAATGATACAACTTAAAATAAAATATTTAACAATATTTAAATTTATTATAAAATACTTCCATAATCAGTTTTACACAAAACATAATCTAGAAAACAAATCACTATAATTCTATATTGCTCTATATATAGATACTATATACGATTTAGTCGAAAGCCTACCTAAACAGAGAATAAGCTTCTTCTATAGACCAGTGTCGCGGCGATATTGCCATAATCTCCGCTTTTCGTAAGGTTACGTGTCTGCGCGATACGAGAGAAGCGCATTTTATGACAACACCGAAATTAAGCCTATATTGTATCTTTTGCGGCTTGATGAAGTACATTTTGAGTATAAGGGATGTTCATTTGACTTACGTCAGTACAAAGCTCATGAAATAGATCGGATTTAACTTTTGACTCTTTGAGAAAAATAATGCTTGTCTGCTATCACTGTCTACGTATGGATGTGTGTGTCTTATATCTATATGTCTATTGTTACGTCTAAAACTCATGATGATCACTGAGATTTATGCTAAAAACGTTATGCTGGAATGTAATGAATATCAGCACAACTAATTACTTATGTGTAATTAATCATTGTCATTGTAAGCTTCTGTTATACAGATTGTGGTATCAGCTTTTGATCGAAAAGAGTAATAAATTAATTTATTTGCTTTTTATTTACTATGTAAGTATATAATCTACGCATATTTCCATATCGTCTATTTTTGTGTGCAGAAATATCACGAATACAACGTGGACGTGGTACGCAAGGATGGACTGCTATTGGTGCGGGAGCTTGCAGCAGAAGTTAAAAACCATATGGACTTCAAGATCAATGCCGTTATGGTAAGTGTATTTGTAACTGATCCCTCTTTTACCCAAGCTCTTGTCTATACACCGTGCCCTTTTAGTTGACTTACAAACTTTTTCAATGTCGCAGTAATCAGACATACAACATCGAGCCATCTTATAGTTATACAACAACAATTAAAAAATAAATCAAGTTTCTTTCACACGGTTCGTGTTTCAATTGAGTTTCTTGGTTTTTTTTTTAAATTAGGTATTATTTTTTTGTTGTTTATTATAACTATATACCTATATATATATATATATATATATATATATATAACTATATTGTTATGTGTGTACTTTGATCTCAAACTTTGTAAGACGACTAAAAGTGCACGATGTATACCCAAATATCCTAGAAAATGTAACTATATAAACTCAAGTGGCTAATATAATCACAGTAAGGAGAATCAATATATTATTATATATATATATCTTTTATATGTCTTTCTCTTATATATATATGTCTTTTATTTGAATTCCAGTGGGTGGAAATGAAAAGCTGTAAAAACGAATAGCTACTAGCTACAATTATGTTGCTTTCTAATACGTTGTCACTGAAAATGGAATTTAAAATGAACCAATTGTTCTCAGTAACGGTAGCTTTCCACCCTCATGAAAGCATCCAGGTCATAACGTGATCATAAAGTATTCTTCGCACACCGCGGTGAAGATACCCAATTTCTAACTATACACTACTTTCCCGCACAAAAGGAAAATTGTTTTTTTCACCACCTTACAATATGAGTGATCTTTAAGCGACAAACATAGAGTCAAGTAGGCGGCAACCTTTATTTTATAACCTTAATTTTTATTCCGTTCATTCGTGTCACAGGCATTTCCTTTGAAATTCCAACAATTTTAATGAAAAGGTTGAATGTTTTAGTGGAGATACGTACCTAAGGCAAAGGTAAATTGTAAAAAACAATTTCAAGTACTTGTACGTGAAATTTACTGAAGGTCCTGAAGCACGGCTCACATATTTCATCCAAAGGGCCACGTTCAAGAGATGTACATAGATATATTTATTAGATATCACTACTTAGTATAAAACAAAGTCGCTTTCTCTGTCCCTATATCCCTATGTATGCTTAAATCTTTAAAACTATGCAACGGATTTTGATGCGGTTTTAATAGATAGACTGATTCAAGAGGAAGGTTTATAGGTATAAAATACATACCACGCGGACGAAGCAGCGGACGGAAGCTAGTTTTATATAAATTTAAATTTTAACTTATGAATAAAGCATAAGCAGTTTTTAGACTATGATTGGGGCACGTACGATGGCTGCTGTGGTGCTGGAGGCTTACTTTGAATTTCGATATTCGAATGTTCGGTTTTTATATCACTTTCAAATGTAAGGAAATTTAGATATAATTACGTGTACGACATCAAAACCGAACATTCGAATGTCGAAATTCAGAGTAAGCCTGCTGAAAACCTGGGTTTCAGAACTATGTAAAGTGATACTCATATACTATGTTTTTTACTGAGATTCGTGTATTTAAGGAACACTTAAACAGTATAATAATCACCATAAAATATCAACCACTCCCATTTAATGGGCAGGCTTAGATAAGCTTCTCATTTGTATTTTGTCATGTCTTTGTTTACATTTAACAAAGGCCTTGTTTTTTTTCTGAATAAGCGAAAATAATTTTTCATTGTGACATTTTGGTTCAACAGATCTAAGATTATGCTCAATTCATTTAAAGTTTAAAAACTTTTTAGATGAAGCACCTTAACAAAGTTTTATGAAAGATAATACAATTACTGTAATGCTTCGATATAGCGCCATTATTTAGTGTTTTCTATTATCAAAGATAAGTTATTTAAAGTTCTTTGACTACGGAGTATATTTAAGATTAAAATGAACTCTGTTTTAAGAGATTATGACATTATTTCAATAGGTAAGCAGAGAATTTCTAATTTATTTATTTAAGGACAAACGAATAGTAACACATCATTCTTATTTTAAGTTTCTTAAATAACTGCATATGAGTAAATGTGCACTTATACCATTATACACAATATATAATATTGCGAGTACATACAAAAAAATTAAATACAAAATACAGTACAAGTGTAACAGTAAAAGTGAACTGGAACTAAAAATTAGTAAAAAAAAAAGATTTTACTAATTGATGCGATTCAAACATATCTCATTCACTTGTTCTACATTCAGCATTCTATTCATCCGTGAACGTCGGTTGCAGTTCCTTTTAATTTGTCTCATTTTCAGCACATCACTAATTTGGTCATGTATGACCCCAATGTCACTGACATCTTAGAGATCGAACTCATTGACCTGAATAGGCTATTATAGGTGCAGTATTTAACTTATAAATAGTTATCTGATGTATTGAATACATCGTGAAGAATAGTATGAATAGCTAAACTTAAATATTACACAAAGTAACTATTCTAATTAGCAATAATGATAGTTTAATACAAAAATAACAAGTTTTTCCTTTAAAACAGCCTTATTTTTCAACGCATTATAAAGATGAGACATAGAAACTCCAATTACGAGATGTATCCACATGTTCTTATTCGAAATCCTTTATTAGTTTCGATAGGTACCGGGTTGAAAGTAATTGAACAATGTGCCTTCGAAGTAATCCCAGCTAGGAACTTGAAGAGCCTACTCCGTATATAAAACGTAATACAATTTAATTAGTAGCGAGTTAAATTTAGTTAAGCCTGTAAGTATTGCGTCGTTGTAGTGGAGGACGTGGGATGTGTGTGGCATTGTTTTGTGACTGTCGTCGCACCGCCCGCGCCGCCACGCGCCGAGCAGAGCCACTGTGCCACAATATACTGCACACACAATACAGAAATCCTCTCAAAGTGAATTGTCATGCGAGTCGAGATCGAGCCACATTTACATTCTGTGTTCTATCTAAACAGCTTTCATTCAAACATCACTTTTATCACCTAACTCTTTATGAATACATTTTATAAATATGTTTTACTTAATCCAAAAGACTCGTAACTCGTTAAACTTATTGAAACTTGTAATGGCTGATTATGAAGTAAGTCTTAATAATGCAACTTAAACATCGAGAAACTTGACTAATTAAGATAACGATTACTCAAAGTGTTCTTGTGCCATTGTCGGGTTATTTTAATTAAACACCCCTAAGCCACAAATAGGCACTTTTCAATTTGTGTAACAAAAGCAATAAAACCGCGGCGCTCCATTTCTGTATAAAACTCAATAGGAATGTGTTAATGATGAGGCGGGCGAGTTGCGAATTGGAAGTAGCGATATTGCGGTGACAGCGAGCGGCGAGAACTGAGCGCGACGTGCCCGACATTAACATATTCAGCGATGGTCGACAAAGTTGAGCAGCCGCCCCGCCCGCTCGCCCGCGCCGCTCGCTCGCGCCCGCGGCCACTCGTCTTCGAGATTTGTCCGCGCCTGCTGATATTGAAATTCTTTTGAATCTCAACTAGTCCTCTGAATGCTGTTGGCTGGGCAACTTTCAGTCGTATGCAAAGTTGACAATTTCGAGGGAATAAATCTCTCTGGCTTTATATACTTATATATGTTTCGTATAGTGAACAGCCTTTTTTGTTCACTATACGAAACATATATAAGTATGAGTGGATTCGTAGCAGAAACTTTTGCATGAAACACCTACGTGTATACATGTTTGTTCTGTAAGATCACAACGTGCGTGAGTGACATGCGGCAACTCTTTAGATACCCGTGTCGACATCTTTTCACTTAGACAAAGTTTGTTAAGCACTTACGTTTTGGTAAAACATGTAATAATTCAGGCAGTGAGAAGTTGTACGCAAAGTTTTATGAAGGAGCGCCGATGTTTGGAGTGTGAAAGCTAAGTTGAGCATGAGCCGCGACGACGGCGACGTAATTATTCGATCCGTGCCACCTCCCAAATGTCATTTGTGGTTTTTGTCCGTACGCCGACGTTCTCCTTTCCGTAAAAGTTCGTTTTTGTCGAACCGTCCCCCGCCATCTCTAATGAAGGCCTACAGGATTCAATTAACCGGAGGGATTGGAATGTTTTGTGATTTGTACCCGGTACGGAATTCTATCAACGCGCTTCAATTCAATGCCTTGCAGCCTTCGTGCAAATTAAATCGATCAAAAACTGAAAGAATTTGCTACGTCGCCGTCTAGGTCGATACTCTATTGTTTGACACAAAATAACATGACAAAACAGAACCGTTATCAATATTATGATATATCGTCAAAACAAAACCCAATTCTCCTTGAAATGTGTATAAAGACCTATGAATGTTCAGTAGGCACGTTTGAGCTGTAGGTAGACAGGTGGGAGCGGTACTGACAGGTGCTACTTACATAATATATCTGGAGAGAGAGCCGTGCGGGCGGCGCGCGGTGCGGGTGCGGGCGAATCTCGCTGAATGCACTCATTCTTGTCCCTGTGTTTGCGTTCTGACTATGCACTTCGAATTTGACGCATTGTTGAAAGAACTCGAATCTTCTCTTAAATTTTTTCTGAGATGCGAAATTTTTTTTATTAGTGTCTGTTTTATTTACTTTAGTTTCGTCATGGTAGGTAAAAATCAAAATAAACTAGACTCAATCTATAAGGAAACCCATGCTCATTTAGTAGGTACTTGTACATCGCTTAAAGCGTTTTTGTAAGCATTTATTTATTTTTATTTATTTATCTCTTGATGAGGCCTATGTCCAGCAGTGGATTTCCTGCGGATCTTATGATTAAATTTTATTTAACTTAAGATACTATGTTAGTACCAATTGCTAAATTTAACTAAAATAAAAGGCATTTTTTCATCACGATAAATTTAGCATACTACTTTAGATTGTAAGTACACATTATTATATACCTCGCCATTTTTGGATCATAATTTATGTCCTACTGACTACAATGCAAACGAACTAAAACAATAGAGTTTTGTTAAATATTTTAGGCAAGGCAGGTGCTAATTTGAATTTTAATCAACACAGCTTAAAAATAAACCTGACGTAGTGACGTATTAACAACGACAAAGCTTAACACATTATTAAAGCTTCTATCCTCACACAAATGCCACGTTATTTTTATACAAACTATTTACAGTACCTTCGTCGTATCAAAGCATTTGATTCCTTTAAAGTTGAAGCATAGTTCAAATTCCTCTATGTACTCGTACATGAAGTTTAGGAACATTTTGGGGAAATTATCCGAGTACCTCGGCAAGCGCCGGGCGGCGCATCGATTGAGCAATAAATCATAATAATATAATAGGTATAATGTAAACAGTGGCCGTGGGATGAAGACCACCTCCACCCCCTAACCTCTGCCGCCCTGCCTCGCCATACTTTATTTAACCACATAAAAATCCACAGAAACAGGTCAGATTGAAAATGGGATGCTATGATAAATATTAGCTAAACATTTCCCACCAAAATACTTACACCGTGTTCAATTTTGTACATTCATGTTGCATGAGCTATGTAAATATGTACGGGACAAACAAAGGTAGAAAAATAAACAGTACTCGACGTGAGCTCGTAAAAATTCTGTATCATTTATAACTGCCTCGGTGGCGAAGTGATAATGTGTACGACTGGTGTGCAAGAGGTCTCGGGTTCTTTTTCTGATTTGACCAAAAATTGTATTGGCTTTTTCTGTCTTGAAATTATAAGTATAAACACGGAATCTGGAAATATGCCCGGTCGTTTACTTAGAACTCAGATTTTGCCACTGCTCTAAGGGATTTGAGACCCCAATACTTGATATTAATTACAGCTTGATACCTTGTCGCGTTCTTGAGAAAAATATTTTTAACAGATGAACAGACAGACAGACAATGGAGAGTCGAATCCTAAGAGTTCCGTTATTCCTTTTGAGGTACGGAACCCTAAAAATTAAGAAATTTGTGTGTCATACCACACTGCCGGCCCTTTCGGAGAAAAAGGCGTGTACTATGTTATGTTTATCATTATTTATGTATTTGTACTTCAAAAATGGAAGTAGAAAATATTCAAGAGAGTTTTCAAAACTCAATGCCTTTCAGGGGAGAAGATCGTAATAATAAAAAACGTACGAGTATAAATAATTGAGTTACCAAATAAGCCCATTTTTCCCATTTATGCACGAAGTGAATACGGTAAGTAATAGCTGAATGTATGTATGTATGTCATCATTTAGTCGCTGCCATGAACCGTCGCCACACAACAAACGGCCTAGTTTCACAATGCGCTAATTACTTCAACAATAAATCTAGTGTGGGTTTTAAATTATTGGAAATCGTTGAGTGAATAATTACCTAATATGAAAATAACCAACTATTTCTATTCAATCTTGTATGAAATACATTAAAAGCATTAAATATCGACACTTTTTGTAATTAGAAACCTCGTTTCGAGGTTATGTTTTGTTATGATTACGATTTTAAATTCATCAATCTCAGACCTTATAAGAAGAAGTTTTTTTTTCGCTTCTTTTTCGATATGAGCGGCTAAATGATATTTGATTTTATTCTCATTCGTACCTGACGATAACTAATCAATCCAATCACGTAATTCTACCAAAAAGTTAATCAGATTAAAACCTTTCCGACCTTAATACTTGATTTGGAACGTTATCAATAAAAGTGAACAATAAAAACAATTGATTTGCTTACATAACAATACGATACTGGCTGGTTTATTCACAATTAATTAATTGTATCCTCTGTGGTAAAATAATTTTATTTTTCTGTAATTCGAATTTTAAATCTAATCATGACAGATGAGCTTACCTAGAGGACTTTTTCATAGAAATAAATATTTCTACTTTAGAGATTATCTCGAATTTCAAATATTGTCATTTGGAATCTGTGATTATTTTTCAAATATTAATATCCATAACGCGAGAATGGCGGCCTTGCTGAGTTGTAACCATCGCCTATGTACTCGTACATCAGCACTACCAACTTTACAACAATGTATACTCACCTATATATACTAATATTATAAAGCTTTGAGTTTGTTTGTTTGGTTGAATGCTAGGATCTCAGGAACTACTAGTCCGATTTTCGTAGTGTTTTAATGTTGGATAGCTCATTTATCGAGAAAAGATCGAATATAACATCACGCTATGGCCAATAGGAGCTAAATAGTGGCCAAATAAAGAACGACGGGGATCTTACTTTGCCAAATAAATCCCCTCCGTAAAATAAAGGTTGAATAGACCATAGCGGCATCACAAGTCTGTCTGCTAATAGAATATTGTAATAGACCGATTAACTAGTAAACGTTCTCTGTGCTGTGTAGCCGTGGATTGGTAGTCCACATACATATAAATATGTCCGACAATTAAATGAACGGGACTGTATTGCAGTCGGCTGTGTGAAATACAATTGTTTAGCATTTCTCGTATTTAGTTCATAAACGACTGCATGAGTTGTGTAGCAGTTGAGGTGGTATAGGTATATATATATAGGTTCAAATCATACCATCAGTGTGTTATGTTTTGAAAATGAAAACATCATACCTATAAATCATTTGTTTTTTTTTTTGCAAACCTAAATTTAAGATTTAAACATGTATTTTCGATACGTAGTAGTAGGTATTTTAATAGAGCTGCAGCAGTTAATGTATTGATTCAGCTAGTTACAGCATTATTATGCAACAGATTCAGTTATATAACGATACCGTATGAAGACGACAACTACCGCATAATTCTAAAAACTATGATAAACTCAATAATTCGTAAAATTTAAGGTAAACGGCACGTGCCTTAAGACGTGCACGCACTCAATGCAACCCATCCCGGCGTCGTCACGTCTCCGACTACGACACAACTATGCCGAGAACAGGTGTTCACTCCAAACACTTTAAATACCAGTTTCCACTACGTCTAACCAAATCAATTTTGGTTCAAAACAATTTCAAACTCCGTCATTGTAGCTCACTTTGTTCTACTATCTGTTCGTAGCTGAGATTTATTCGTAGCGGTAAGCGTAGCAGTTCGTAGCAACTAACTGTCCACTCGTAAATCTTTTCGCCAGTGGTTTGCGTTTAAAAGGAAATAGCCAGAGTCAAACAAAACATCTATTATTATAGACTAGAAGTCACGCGGAGCTTCGCTTCCGTCATTATTTATTTGGCCACTGCTCAGATCCTATTAGCCGTAGCGTGATGTTATATCGCGTATAACCTTCTTCTATAAATGGACCATAAATCACCAAAATATTTTTTCAAATCTTACCAGTAATTTCTGAGATTAACACGTTAAACAAAACAAACAAACTCCAGCTTATTATATTTGTATAGATGATACTACTCTAGTATAGATTATATAATATCGTGACTTTAACATCTAATATCGTTGCCGAACTTAGGTAGTTAAGTATTTACGTATAAAATTTAAGAACAATATTGTTTTGCTGATGTAATTCGGTCGATGTATTTTATTCAAGCCTTTGAAAGATAAAGGCCCGGAGCCACATGCGAGTACAATATCCGCTCGGCTTGTAAGGTAATACGTTACGCTTCCCACGCTCTAGGATACAACATGTGTATGCTTAAATTCCGTACCAAGCCTAAGTGCAAGGCGCACCGCCAAATTCCGGCGGCGTGCCGCGGGGCGTAAGGGGGACACCCACCGCGTGCAGGGTGCGGGTAAGGGAAGAGAGGGGGAGGCAAGTAGACCGCTGCACTTGCTCGACCTTAATGCCGCCATCAGCAAATTGCGAAACACCAGCTGTTTGTGACAAGAAATATCTGACATAATTCACGCCATTGGACCGCAATTGGTGGCGGAAATTGCTATGACAATCATCTCCGATGTGATATTCATAAGCACGGTGACGACGAACGATGGCGTCGCCCGCCTGTCTCCCAGTGCGTCCTATTGAAATTTTAAAACGCGAACGATAAAAACGCGATCTCAGTTTTTATCATGTCATAACGATTTGAAAGCGTATTTAAAAATGTTTCAAGGCGTTCCATCGCTTACATTTAAACACGTCCCAGCCGGAAAGAGGATCGAGTAATATCTGTCAGAGCGTGTAGAAGGTTATTAAATACCATCTCGGGGCTGAGTGCACCGTGACCCATATCCACTCGCTGCACCGCCCGACTTATACGAGTGGACTTTATTGATTCGCAGTCTTGAGACGATGCTCCGTCCCGCTCGCACGCGCCACCCATGCCCTTGCCTGTCTCGCTCGCTCACGCCCAGGACACACCGCGCTCGCTCCTCTAGGCTACTTACTCAATATTCTAAAACACACTCAACGTCCACATCTCGCCTGCACTAACCACACTAATACACTCTTCATCTATTCACGTTTGACACTTCCACTTAAATATAGGTAAATATACGACGCAAGATAATTTTGAAACACAATAACAATAATGACAAAAGTTTCATGTTGGAAGTATGATTCCAGTTAATATGACATAACAGAATATTAAATGAATCCTTCAAAAGAGTAATGAAACCGCTGCAGCTTTTAAAATGTTCCTTTTCTATTATAAATAAAGTGCACAATGCGGCACTGGTGGAGAATAATGGAATTATAAGTGAGTGCATTGTTAAGTACATATTGTTATGAGAGATATAAGTAGTAGGCGGGGTTGTAGTTTGTTTGATATTAAAGTGATATGAGGGAGGGACCGTGGGAGCCGCCGCCGGCCTCAGGTCGCCACGCGGCGTCACTGAAGGGCACGTCAATGACCTGAGCGCCACCTCAACAGAAAACTCAATTTAGCCACCACTGCCTTCTAATAAACGTTATGGCAAAGTAATCGCGTTATTGTTAGACGTGCCTCCCGGACGTTTTGTTCTCTTCAACAATACCTAACTAGTTCATTGAGATCCGACATGCGATCGTTTCTTTTGAATAATTCCGAATGAAATTAAACAGTTGAAAAGGTTTAGCTGGAAACAATGTGGTTGAGTAATTAGGTGCCTGTATTGTACCACTTGATTAAGTGTTATTTATTATCGTAGTGTTACAAGTATTCATTTGTAAGTAACTCACGCAACACTTCACTAGTTTATTGTTCAGAATCTGTGTTATAATCTTGTTAATAATATAGTTTAAGGGCCTGGTTTCACTAAAAGTGATAACGATACTAGCGAATAGGAGATGTGTTGTAAATAACTAATATAACTTAAATACTCACACGTATTTCCCTTTTCTCGCAGTGCTCTGGTCTGCTTAAGTTTACACCCTTAGTTGCCTTTTACGACACCCAACGGTAGAAATGGGGTAGTGACATTATGTATTCTTAATCCTTTTTCTTTCTGAATTAATTAGGAAAATTCGAAATAAAGTCTGTGCCAACCCCTCTGGCCAGCATGGTACCTATAGCAGGCTAAATTCCCTTCATAAATTTTGGAGGAGACCCGTGCCCAGCAGTGGGACATATGGGTTGAGATGATGATGATGATGATGACTCACACGTAAACCGCTGGACCTACGTCAATTGGTTGTATTAATACAATAATGTATTCTCCTATGCAACTGTTATCTAATCTGCACTCTATATAATTAGTATTAAAGGTCAATTTAATATACACCACACTCATTTCATAGCACTGATAGACCTTAAAGCCTTACTCTTCATAAAGCTACGTCGATGATATAATATTCTATTCCGTTTATCGTCTTAACTCAAGATATATTTCCACGTACAAAGTAATAACTGCTATTACTTATTCGGCAACCTCTTTGCTTCTGCGATCCTGATATATGTGTATTATGTGTCGTCTCATGGTATATTAGTATGGAAGTGTGATACACTGTATACGAATTTGCTTTTAGTTAGCAATGTTCATGTAACTTTATTTTTATTTTAACTGTTACTATATATAAACCCTCTCAGCTCTCTAGTTAGAGGAGAGGAGACCCGGTCCCGGCAGTGGGACCTAATATTATGTGATAAGTTTTAAGTTTCTTTAGTTATACTTCTTTTCGAAATGATTTCATCATCATATTTGAACCCATAAACATTCCACTGCTGGCCCATGCCCAGCCTCTCAGAATCATCTCCTCCCAGGATGTAGAGGGAATTTAGCCTACTATACCCTATACCACACTGGCCAGACGGGTTGGTATATAAATTATTTAAGTTACTAATATTATAAAGGCGAAAGTTTTTGAGTGTATGTTGGTTAATCTTTTACGCTCAAACTGCTGGACCAATTTTAATAACAAATTTTATTAAAATGGGTATGGTATGGAAGTAGCTGTTACTCTTGATTAGAACATAGGCAAATTTTTTGTGAGTGTGTATGTTTGTTACTTCTTCACGCTCGCACGGCCGGACCAATTTTGATGAAATTTGGTATGGAGGTAGCTGAGCCTTAGGTTTGACACAAAATCTATTTTTTTAATATTGTGTGATACCGCGGTGTGTAGCTAGTTCTTAAATTATTTTATGTGTCTGAGTTACACGAATATGATAGTCCCTGTAGATGCGACGCGTGTTTTGAATATGCCATGCGTAATAATATAGCTAGAACTAAAACTTATTCCAAATCTAACAGACAATTTCTAAGATTTGGGCATATAAACTAATAACAAACTCTTCGACGTTTTGAAGGCATAATTACATATACCTACATATACAGGCATAGTATAGTCAGTACAGATCAAAATCTATGCAATGCCGCGTGGTTGTTTTTAGACTTCCAGAATACTAAAACAAGGCAAACTAGATGATATACGAGTAGATAGAACATGGTTGTGATCCCAGTCAACGTCACACGTGTCAAGTGCAGCGTCAATACTGATACCGAACCATTGAGGCGTCTCGTTATCGCCTACTGCTGTCCATAACCTCACACAATGGTTCAGACTAGTGCCGTATTGAAATTTTAACAGATACGAGTATATAGTGCTACACTACTACTTCTGTAATTAAAAGTTGAATATATATGACTACTAGACCTACGGTCCGCCTGATGGTAAACGGTTACCGTAGCCCATGGGCGCCTGCAACATCAGGGGCATCACGAGCGCGTTGCCGACCCTTAAGAAACCCTATTCACTCCTTTTTTTGAAGAACCCCATACTGTAGTCCCTTGGGAAAACCTCGTTAGGGAGTTCATTCCACAACCTGATAGTTCTTGGGAGGAAATTCCTCTGGAACCGCGCGGTACGAGACCATTTCGGTTCCAAGGTGTGGGGATGAACTCCCTGCTGATGGCGAGCGGTGCGATGGTAGAAGGTGGCCGTGGGCATCATCTCAAACAGTTCTTCAGAGCACAACCCATTATACAGGCGGTAGTACACACATAGGGAGGCAAAGTCTCTCCTCGTACTTAGTGGTTCGATACCGCCTGTTAGTATAGGATCGTCGACGATTCTCACAGCGCGCTTCTGAACCGAGTCAAAAGGCCCAAGCTGGTATCCAGATGCTCCCACCCACAGGTGACAGCAGTACTCCATATGGGGCCGGACTTGCGAATATAATAATAAAATATTTAAATGGTCTTATTTCGGTGCAACAATTTATCATCTCTAAAATTAGTTTGTCTATCTCTAAAATAAAAGTAGCCACAGAGTAAGTTACTGTATTTATTTATTTAAATGTAGAAGATAACACTAGGAAAGCCTTGGGTCGTCTTGAACTGTAAGAAGAAAACAAACTCAGAACAATCCCTTGTAGACCACGCAAATAATCCACCAATATAGGAGTCAAAGACATCACGACCTTAAATCGCGAGACAGATGGCGCTAGTCATCGTGTAAACATCGGCTCTGTGTTTATTATACAAAAAAAAATACAAAGTGCTCAAATTAAAGTAAATAAAAGCAATTTCCCGATAACTTTATCTGTGATAGTGATGGTCGAGCGTTGGTGAAGCGGAAGAATCAGTACAATAAAAGTTATAACATGAAACCTTAACATGTTGAAGTACAGTGTATAACACCAAATAGTGATTATAAACGGCAAAAATGACTCAATAATAGTAACAGTGTTCAATTTCCAGTAAATATTTAACCTACTATCCATATATTTATCATTATTAAAAAACTAAAAAACTAAGTGAAATCACAAAGTGCAAAAAGCTGTTCCGTTAATTTTATTTGAACGTGGGAATTATAGCCAATCACATCGCCGTATTAATATCTGTCAACAATGACGAATAAAAATACAAGCTGAAGAACTATTTCAACACGTACATTAACATTCCCCGTAGCCGAGGGGCATAAGACACCTAAATGAATCGGAAAGGTGGAGGTTCGAAACTCAGTGGTTTCTAAGCACTTTTTGTGATAGTTTTTCGAACATTCAAATTTCTAATAAGCTACTGACTTAGTTCTACACAATATCGGACAACTGCAAATCGACATACTTTAGAATTGAATCCTTACAAATAATAGTATAACTACCTACCTTGACGAAGATAAAAAAAAAGAAAAAAACAACTGAATAATGGATAAGGAACAGCAACTAGAACATGTAACATTGAGACGTAAGAAACAATCACGTTCTTTCGATGATCTATCTAATACAACAATATTTGATTCCACAATGTTGAGTCTACCTGACATCTCAATAACTACGAATAAATCCTGTTGTGAAAGCTTAAGAACTGAGGTAGAAACATTGACACAAAAACTAGAAACAGCTACAAATGAGATAGATAACTTACATGAAGAAATAAGTAACATGAAAACTGAATTAGGAAAATATATAAAAATGGTACAGGTGTATAAAAAATTAAACACTTCAGAGTCGCCAAGAAGGCAGATGAACAGTAAAGAGAAAAGGTTCTCTGTTCATGACCTAAACCGTGAAACACTATTATGCCCCATAGCACAAAAAAACGAGGATTCGAGAAATATCACTGTAGAAAATATCACAAAGGAAAACATATCATTAAATAAACAACATGATACCAACAACATACAAAAAATTGAATTGTCTAAGAAGCTTTTCAGCCCGAGTCCAATAGATGTCGCTACTGGTAACATCTCAGAACCTCTAGAACACAACTCACATCACATAATAAAATACCAAGGTTACACTGCAAAACGCAAACTGTGTATCCTAAGTACCAATAACAAAAACAAAATATTAAAAATAGCTGAGAATACGTTTCCTAATTATCAGATCTGTCACTATCTAACTCCTAACTGCGGTATAATTAAACTTTTAGAAAACATTACTTCGAAATTGAAAAACTATTCAAAGGATGATTACTGCTTGATATTAATTGGAGAAGAGGATTTCCGACGTACTAACAACTACGTTGATATGACAATTGCCGTGAGAAATA
This sequence comes from Laspeyria flexula, assembly GCA_905147015.1. NCBI lineage: Eukaryota > Metazoa > Arthropoda > Insecta > Lepidoptera > Erebidae > Laspeyria > Laspeyria flexula. The sequence goes on along the minus strand of LR989950.1, from coordinate 13,725,858 downwards.
TATTATCAAAAATAAAACATACAAATGTGATATTATGTGCGCCAACATTTAAAATGAACGATTATTCTACAATGTATAATGGAAGAATTGAAATGTTTAACAGTCTACTATATTTGGATGCAATGAGTAATAACTTCGCCTATTTATTTGATTCCAATTACTATTTATCTTATGACTACAATATGTTCTGGAGAAAAAGTGGCTCTGTCAACAACTATGGTATGACTAATATATTTGTAAAACTTGACGAAATGATAAATGAATTTGTAATTTATAGCGAAAAAGATATATTTTGTAGTGACATGGAACATTGTTCCATGTCCTATATTTCAGGAACCTCATCCGGGAATGATCAGGAACATGAAATGTTTTTTCGAGAGTAGATTTGTTAGAGTCATGCACCAAAACATTGCCGGTTTGTTAGGTAAATCTGACTACCTTACTGTATGTTTAAATGAGCTTGCAGACAAAAATAAAGCCGTAGATGTTTTATGTATCTCGGAGCATTTCATGAAAGAGGGTTATCACAAACAGCTATATGTACCCAATTACAGTCTAGCTACTTATTACTGTAGAAAGGAACAAAAGAGGGGAGGGACTTGCATCCTTGTACGGAATGGGTTTGAATGGAAAGAACTTGTTAAAATATCCAGTCTATCTTCTCCTGGTATATTTGAATGTTGTGGTATTGCACTCACTAAATATAAGATTATCGTTGTCTGTGTATATAGAATACCAAATGTTAATAATCTCGACTTTTGTCTAGACAAACTTGAAGCCCTTTTCCAAGAAATTTCAGGTTTTCGCTACAAGAACGTTGTTATTTGTGGCGATTTTAATATAGATATTCTTAAACAAAATAGTCACACAAGGGCTTTTCAGTATCTGTTTATGAGATATAACTTAAAACTAGCATTAAATCAGCCGACTCGAATGGCCAGTATGACATGTATAGACAACTTTGCGCATAACTTTAATAAGACGTGTAAGGCAGAGGTGATAGAGTTTGCACTATCTGACCACACAGCTCAGTTACTTCATTGTCCAGCTCAAAAAATATATACTATAAATTATTGGTATTCAACTAAAAGGGACTACAATATGGAAAATATACCGGTTCTCAAAATATGAAGAACCGGGTTTTCGGTTCTTTCGGTTCTTCTACAAATTAGTGATTAACGCCGATCAACTTCGATCAAATAAGCACTAGATACACGCTCGCATACAAAACCAACGCCAAATAATGGCACTCGACAGTACTACATACTTATTAGATGTAAGTATTTATTATACAACAATTCTGTAAATTTTATTAAATAAAATATTCAATTTTTTTCATTCAAAATATATCGTAATAGATTATAGATTTGATCAAAAGGGTTTATTCCCATCCAGTCACACCCAAACCTGTAAGTTGTAACACTGTTACTCGTTGGGAAAAAAATCTTATCATGTCACACTGTTATTTGATGCAACTGCTTGTAATTTTTTTCTCCCAACCAGTAACACTGCCAAATATTGGTGTTACTGGATGAGATAAAAAGTTACATCGAGTCACACTGTGTCTTGTTGGGAAAAGTAAACATTTTATATTCCCATCGAGTCACACTTTTTTTTATTATATTAGTGATTGATATTTTTATTATATAGAGAGTTGCTACTAATTGTTAGACAGTTGCTACCCCCGACATTTTTTAAAATAAACTACTTTCTGAGGTGACGTATCATTCCATCAGGTTGGCTGGTCACATATCCAGTGAAAACAAACTGCGTAAATGAAAACGATCATGCCATTCATCGACTTAAAATGTCGCTTTTCCAGAATGTTCATTTCCATTCATAGGTTTATTTAAAAAAATGTAGCAATTCTCTATATAATAAAAAAATCAATCACTAATATAATAATAAGAAAATAAAAAGTGTGACTCCATGAGAATATAAAATGTTTACTTTTCCTAACAAGACAGTGTGACTCGATGCAACTTTTTTTCCCCATCCAGTAACACCAATATTTGGCAGACTTACTGGTTGGGAGAAAAAATTGCAAGCAGTTGCATCGAGTAACAGTGTGACATGATGGGAATTTTTTTTTCAACAAGTAGCAGTGTTACAGGTTTGGGTGTGGACTTTACGAACAAAATTCTAATAAATTAGCAAAAGAACCGAAAAGAACCGAAAGAACCGGGTACCCGGTTCTGTGTTGTCACTGGAACCGAAAGAACCGGTTCTTAAAATATGGCCGGTTCTCGATGCCATAGATACGACTGTATTAGTACAAAAATACTAAAACATGTATCTATGGAAATATGTGGTCACCTCAGTCATATAATTAACTTATGTATCAGCACAGGTATTTACCCTGATGCGTTAAAACTATCAATTATAAAACCACTTTTTAAGAAAGATAATCGAGAATTGCTAGAAAATTACAGACCTATATCACTTATCCCAATAATCTCAAAAATATTTGAAAAGTATATTTATAATGAATTATATCAATTTATTGAAAAATCTAATATTTTATGTAATGAGCAGAAAGGATTCAGACGACAAAGAACCATTAATATGGCCATTTATGACTTCTTAAATAATATTATTAATAACGTTGATAAGCGTATACCCGTATGTGGCCTATTCTGTGATATGACTCAAGCTTTTGACTGTGTCAATTATGCTACTCTCCTACGAAAACTTGAAGCTTATGGTATCAGGGGCAATGTACTAAACTTAATAGAATCTTACCTAATACATAGGAAACAAGTCACTGAAATACAGAAAATCAATATAAGAACCAAACGAGAAGAGACATATCGTTCGATAGAGCGTGAGGTAACATACGGAGTTCCGCAAGGCTCGGTCTTAGGCCCTTTGCTATTTATATTGTACATCAATGACTTACCTAATTGTATTGAACAACCATTGACCTTATTCGCAGATGATAGCACAGTGACGATACCTTGCACAAGTATAGAGACTTATGAAAATGACATTAATCATACATTAAAATCAGTTATAAAATGGCTTAATAATAATAATTTAAAGATTAATATAATCAAAACTAAAATTATAAACTTCAGACAGCAGACATCTAGTATTAAACTTAGCATACATTCTAACAATGAAGTTGTAGAACAAGTTGAATCAACAAAATTCTTAGGACTTATAATAGATAGACAACTGAACTGGAAAGCACATACAGATAACTTATGCAAACAAATGAGTAAGTCTGCGTATGCATTATATACCCTATCATCAAAAATAAGTACAGATGCACTTGTTACTGCGTATTATGGCATTGCAGAGTCCTACCTACGCTATGGTATTATATTTTGGGGGAACTCATCAAATAAGGATATAGTTTTTAAAGCCCAAAAATGCTGCATAAGGGCAATGTTTAAGCTTCAAATGACAGATAGCTGTCGTCCATATTTTAAACAGCTTAATATCCTAACATTGCCATGTTTATATATATTAGAGGTAGCTGTGTTTGTAAAATCAAATCCAAGCCGATTTGATCGTGTCGCAGATGCTATTCCACGTAACAGACGAAACAACACCAAGCTCTGTTTAATGTCCCATAAGACAGAACTTATGCACAAAAGTGTCTATTGCATGGCCCCGGTCATCTACAATAAATTGCCAAAGAGTTGGAAAGAATTGCCTTTAACAGTATTTAAAAAAAAACTACGGAGCACTTTGGCAGCCAAAACATATTATAGTCTAACGGAGTTTCTGAAGGATAAGGAGTTCGAGGGTGTCTAGACTAATAACTTTTTTTTTTTTAGCGTAAATTTATGCCTCTGCTTTTATTGATAAAAATATAATATAATTTTTTTTTTTTTTGTACTACTGACCTCGTTAATTAAAGATTACACGGCATTTGACATATCATTATTAACACTTGACATTATATCCATTTTTGACATGACATTTTTGACATTTTTTAAATAAATATTTTTAATTATTACAGTAACAATTAATTATTATGAAATAAATTGTAACAGATAATTAATTAATGATTAATGTATTTCGATATCTTTTGCATGCCTTAAGGTAAAATATGGCTGAACACTGTTTTCTTTTCGACACCATGTATATATGTATTGTACTGTACCTATTTATGTACCCATATTTGCAAAATAAATTTATCTTTATCTTTATCTTTATCGCATACTGTGATTACTCGATGACTAGACCACCAAGGCAGTCAGATCATTATCAAGATGTCATAACCAGCAATAATTGGAGGTAGCGTATTTTGTTCTTAATTTGATTTGTTATTTTTCTAACCTAATATATACTCGTATTTGTCAAAAAACCACAAATAGAAAGGTAGAAGGTTTGTTGTGTTCTACAATATAAAAATGTTAAGATTAGAATCTATCTGTATATGTACTTCGCAGTTCGCTTCGCTCCACACAGAGTGTGTTTCTTTTTCTTCTGCTATTATAAACGTATTTTGTACTGTTTTTTACTGTTTAAAAATAATATAATTATTATAACCCGATACCTAAGAAGCTACTATACATAAACCCAAGAATATATAACCAAATATTTACTTACATAAGCAGAACACATAGGCAAAACTAGTTTGTTAAAACAACAAGGCTCTAAAATAGAACTAACCACAGCATATTCATATATATATTCATCAGTTACCCCAGCAAAGCAACGGACGCACAAGTAATAATATTGTTAGCAAAAAGTCAACAACGTTTGTACACGTGTGTAGGTTGTACTTACAGTAATCGTATTAGTCATGTGTGAGACAGCCGAGCAGTCGACCACACGTCACGCTCATCGCTACAAACTAGGGATGCTTCAGTGGTTTAACTCCGATTCCGAAAATCTGAATTTTTTATACGCTTACATTTATTTTTTTCAGTCAGTCGCTTACATTTTTGTCAGGAGACAGCACTCTTTCTTAACAAATAAGCTAAGCGGCGATTAAACAAAGGTATGTAGAATGTTACATTAAAATTTAATACCGATTCCGATATCGGTGGCGACAGTTTTAAATCGGAGTTTGTTATCGGACGCCGAAAAGCACAGTGAGGTGGCAGCAGCGGTTAGCGCGTACCAGCGAATATAAACCGGTTTTAACGTATAAACTTTTAACTTTCGCGACTAGTATATATGTCATATTGAAATGTTAGATACGTATTATATTTTAAGGAATCACAAAAACCTATCTCACCGTGTTCTATCTGTCAATTGCTCTTTCAATTGTTACATATATTTTTATTTGATACCTCTTCCGACTCCGTTTTCGATTCCGGTTCTGATTCCGACAAGCTAAAATTGAAGATTCCAATTCCGAGTTTGGTTCCGATAAAACCTCTTCCGTCACATCCCTGCTACAGACTTATTGCATTACGTCACGACGTCGACGCACGTCGTCGCGTGTAAACAACCCTTAACACGATGCCAAATTAGTTGTTACACTTTATGACACTACCGACCGATCGAATACTGAATTAAGTAATGCTATTAATAACAGTCGCGTTCGCCAAAGTTATTAAGATTTATGTTTCTTATGTGCTCCGTTCTTTATTATCAACTGTTTCGATGGCGGGCATTGACTTATAAAAACGCGTCAGGGACGCACACTCAGCAATCAAAAAACGCACTCATAGAGCTCAAAAAGAGTTTAATTGTCTATAAGTAATATATTTACTATATTCTATAAACGTGATTGTGCATCTAGGGACGCCGAATTTTTTTTATGTCATTGATGGCGGGGGGTATGTATATATATTCGACTCCCGGGTCGGGTAAAAATGGCATTAAATTTTTCTGTCATGAATTTCTTAGTATTAGCCCGGAGCCTTTAAATATGCCCGATTAATGGCAATAGATTATCTCCCTATTACATGGGACCTATCATAAATTACTAAACTACTACTACTTAAATGTGAGATTGATCTACCTCTGCCTGCCCATATAAACCTAACTGTATAACTTCATACCTCTTATCCCCAAACGAGTAGCAGAGTCTAGATTTTGGGGGAAAAGTTGTGATTTTATTACTAAGACGTAAAACGCTCTCTATTCCGAAATCTGGTGGCAATGACTCTTCTAAGGCACATTAAGTTTATGGCTCAAACCGACTGAGAAACGCCAATACTACAGAAGACCACAGCCGTATTAACTTTGTGGGAAAACCAGCAAGCGTAAAGATAACAAAATTTTGATTTTGGACCATAAACATTTTGATAAAATGAACATGCTCTATATAGTGACATATTGCAGACATGCAACGCTATAAGTACAATGATACCGAGCAAAGTTCACTGAGCCCGTCTAGAAACTTGCAGTTCTTCACGAATGACACTTCTTACTCGTTTATTTAAAACTCTGGAATATTACGTATATAGTGGAGAATATATTGCTGCTGTGAAACATACGAACCGAGTCACGAAGAATAAAAACTTTAACAACTATTTGGTGACATCTTGGAATACGGCTGGTATTGAAAATCTCAGATTTGAAGCCACATAGGATCGTGTTTATAGCTAAGAGCTTCTTCAGAAGAGGATTATAAAGTACTTATGAAATCTATAAGAGAAGACTGAATTTTAGTGTTATAGGCAGGCTTTTAAATGTGTAGCAATAAGCACTGTATGGTTAAGTATGAAATACCATAATATTTAACAGCAATTATGGCAACCCATTAATTTCCCACTACTAGGACTGCTAACATCGTCGAAAGGGGTTTAAATCGGGGCAAAAGGCACAACCTCTGCCACCCTAAAAAGAGATAAGGCGTGATGATTAGCATTTAGATGTAAAAATGTTATTGAATTCATTGTGCTTGGAATCTTGACATTCAACTTAGTCGATTTTGTTATCGTTATCAAAAGTTTCAAAATGACATCGAGGTAATTTAGATTTTAAAACGTTTGAAGTCCCACTGAAGTTGTTTAAAGTGAAATATGGGCAGAAATTGAGGCTTATACTTATCGGGTTGTAGTTGTTTAGAGGCGGCGGTGTATGGCATCGTATTGAGCGGCGACGAGACGGAATCATAGTGAATACGTCTCGTTTATCTGAGCCGTTTATCTTCGCTTTATTCGCTCTCAACCCCTCATCTTTACCGGTTACTACAAATGAGTGCGCCATATCGACGTGCTCTCTGTATTTCTTTATAAATGATTCTCTGTATCTATTCAAATTAACTAGCAAATTATCATGTATAAGAAACATTGTGTCATAATACTGTTCACTGTACGTGTCATCAATTACATATTATATATTCTTTTTTTTTAAGTTTTGGAATTTTCAAACTATTTCAAAGACGCATATAATTTCATACTAATCATTTAAATTTGTTTTGTGACAGGTCTATAGATTACACCGGTTCTAAGCTAAATGTTCGCTTAGATAAGCTTAAAAGGCAATTAGCATTGCATATCTCATTTGAAATGCATGTATACCCGTCGAATATTCTTAAAAAATAAAAATATAATCGCGTGTGTTCAAGAAAATTAAATATAATACCTACATACCTAAGCAATAATAGGTTTATTTACAATTAAGTAGAGCTTATATTCAATGTGGATACTAATAGCCAAGTATGTTTACCTAATTAGTTAACTTTTCGTGATAATGTCCAATTTGTGTAATGTTACTTTATATTTCGTTTGCATAAGCATTAATGAAATGTATATTTAATAATTTAACTGCGTATTTACTGAAATGTGAGCGAGCACGCGTTCGCATTGTGGGTTGCATTCCTTGCGGTTAATTAATTCTACTACTAGCTAGTAACGGACGCGAACAGCACGACTATTGTGAATACAATTATGAAAATATAATAGTGAAACATTTCCAAAGAGCCCCCTTATCTATGCAAGAAGCAAAGAGAATAGTTCTCATAATAAGTTAGAATAGAAGTCGGCAATAGTGGGCCGAAAGCGACGGAACTTGGCTCAACAATAAAGTTGAAAAATCGAGGGGATTGCGCGCTGCGGGCGTCGCGCACAGAAAAAACGACGCTTACATTTCGCACTTAATGAAACTGTAGCAGAAACAAAATAAAGGAAAGTATTTACGGCGGCACTAAGCATTGTTCCAAGAATACTCGCCTCAGAGCGTTCTAAATGGCCCAGATAAAATATTTGTGCTGTCATGTAATTTTTAAATTGCTCGTTTTCTCTATTAGCTGCTCTATGAAATATGGAACGCTCTGGCACTTATTCCCACGCAAACGTACACAATTACCGATACAATTTTGTACAAATAATGGGACGACAGCAAATTATTTCACATTTTATTTACGCGTTGTTAGTGTAAAATTCATATATTCATTTAAGTTTACAATTACAGATAAGTAAACTGCAACCAATGACTGATTCAACTTCACATTATGCACGGTTTTAAAGTATAATTCTTAAACATAATATTCTAAAAGCGGAATTATAAAAATTCTCATAAAAATGCTTATCTACTTAGTTTAATTTTAATGAAGGGATTTTATAAAAATGTCTAGCATCACAGTGAGCTTCACTTCTTATTATCAAAGGATTAATTTTAATAAAAATAGTGTTGTGGTGCCGGTCGGTGGGTGCAAGTGTGCGGTGGTGTGCGCCGGTGTGCGCGGTGCTCAGCTCAGCGCAAGTTTTAATTACTTCGCCCCCACTTCGCGAGCTTGTTCCTCCGATGGGGCTATTTCGTCTCACAACTAAAAACTCTCATTTATAAAACTGTGTTTTCTGTAGATCTTTTTTTAAAACTCATTAAAACGTAAAGTGACCCCAGAATTATATTCTAAAACTAGTAACCGGCCCCGGCTTAGCCCGGTGCAAATTACCGAATTTTAAAATTAGCCTAATTGGTCCAGCTGTTTTTAAGTTTTAGCGAAACTAAAGAACAGTCGACAACCTGATTCGGTGTGTCAACCCTAATGGAATAAAGTTGTCGCTTGGCAAAATTTGCACATTATTTCAACTAACTTATTCCTTTGTAATGTAATTCACGTTGTGGTCAGTTTCTAACATTATAGTTTGTATAGTGTAGGGCCAAAGTGCACTAACTAATTAACGAAGTGTTGACATAAGGCGTTAGACCAATAGTAAAGATATAGAAACCACGCCATTAAGATCATTAACCATCATCATGCCACGCAAAGCCAAAAATTCAACACACACATAAATAAGTACGTCAGATACATTATAGGGGATTACACACATTGTCGGACTCTGGGTTGATACTATGAATTACAAAACCAAAAAAATATACCTTTTGATGGACCCGGGGATCAAAGCCTAGACCTCTTATGCAGCAGTCATTCCTTTTGTACGACCAAGGCAATCAGATTAAAATAATTATACAAGACAAATCAATCTTGAAAGTTTGTAAGGATTTGAAACAACTACATCTACGTATGTGCTAAAACCATTTTTTTTTACCATGACGGTGGCAAACATGAGTACGGCCCGCCTCGATTACCGTAGCCTATGGTAGCGTACAACACCAAGGGCAACATTAACAAAATATTTTAGTTTCGAACTAAACAAAACTTGAAGCCCTTGCTTCTGTTTTGATTAAGACTGAAAATCCTGTTTAACTAGGTAGTTAATCCTATTTTTTAATATCCTTCCAAACAAAATGGCTAGTAAAATCAAATTAAGTAAAATAAACGTAGCGGTATTGCTACAGTTACCGCGAATTTACTGATTAAATTAACTTTTTGAAATGAAGCCAAAATGAAACAAATTCAACGGAAGCGGCTCGAAAACGTTTATAAAAAATACAGTGCGGTAGAAAACACGTCCTGCGTTCAATAAAGACAGGGAAGGTGTTATAGGGGAGCGGAGCTGATTATTTTTGATCGTTCGTTAATGCCCTGGCGCTGAGGACAAAGGCGACTATCGATCAGCCCAATTCCACGGTGGCTAATTGCCGACAATTGTCTACCGCTTTTATCCGTCCACTCTTTGTGCGCGTTTGGCTCGCTCCATGACTTGACTGTTTCAACCCTTGTAAATCATATCAAAGGGGAAATGTTGACACAAATACAAACTTTTATTTTAAACCCCCGCAAGCTTTTAATACTTTCACTTGTTCAGTAATACACTCCCTAGTTTTTCGAACGTATGGATTTACAATTGTCATTGTTACTGGTACAAGTCGGCTGACGTGTTGTGAGTCACGTTATTTGATGTTGTGGTTCGATGGATATGGGTCAATACGACGATTTTACCTTTAAATAACATACCTACGTGTTTACTTTGATAAGAATCAGTTCTGGTATTACAAATGCGGGACATTTTTGTCTGTTCACGACAAATAATTACCTACGTTTGTTGATAAATGAGTAGAATGCTGATGTTGATTTGTATTGTGGCACTACTTTTACTATATTAGCGGACTTCATAGTTAGTAGGTAGTTGACAGTTATATGACGAAAACATGTCTAAGTGAGAGTTGCAGAAGTACTACCGTAACGTATTATTTCAGGACGGACAAATCTACTACATCTGGTATCCAGGTCAATCTAATTCATTCAACCTCTCCTCTTTTTGGAATAATGCTTACGTTTGCTCAGATTAGGCAAATCTCTTGGGAAAAGCGTAGCACAGCGAAGCACTATCATAACAGAACCTGAAATTTTCATTTTTTCTCAAATACTCGTTTTCCTGATATATGATATATCTGATGTTTCATGATATTTATTTCTCAATCAAATCATCAAAGGATCACCTTTAAAAGACTAAATATAAAATTTTCTAAAATCATATCTCTATTCTGTGATATTGCAGTGACTAGGTACAGGTGTCCTAAATCACTTGCTATTGTTTTAGCTAAGTGAAGCAGAGAAAGCTTACAGGATTAGCGGCAATGATATACTTAGGAGCAATATGACTATACGTATGACTTTTATTTAAATAATGAATAGAATTCAAACACGTTTTACAACTCTTCCAGACTTTTGCAAGGAAAACATTTTTTTCGAAAATGATTTTTTAATATTATAATGTATGTATGATGTTTGTATAATGTATCTATTGTCACACAGCGTATAATGGATAGCGCGGAGGCAGCAGCACTATCAGCCGGCAGTGGCAACGATGGCGCGCCGGGCTCCTACTACGACGCGCGGTGGCTCAACGTACACGCTGATGACGGGACCCTGGCTGCACGAGCTCGACGACTGACTCTCACGCCGAGCAGACACTTCGATCATATCGCTGTCAACACCAGCTATAGCGCAGTGCTCATGCCGCCTTATATCAACACTGAAGGTTTGTATAAGACTAAACTGTTTTGACATATTTTTTCTGGTTGATTGACCACTCAACGATATTCATTCTTATCCTGCTAATATTATAGATGCAAACGGTTGCATGGATTGATGGATGGATGACTGTTTGCTGCTCAATTAATATTATATATACAATGATATTGTTAACATACAATATCATTGTATATATAGAATAGCACACAGCACAGTAGTTTAGTTTTTATATTATAAGATAAAAGACACAATTTCTCAAAGACAATCTTTTATTATAAGATCTTGTATCTTTAATTAGAGTAGGTACTTCATAAGTAACAGTGAGATACTTTATTTTTTACTTTATTGTGTTTCAATATCAACTGTTTGTCAATACAGATTGTCGAATCAAATTCACTCGCGTTGTGTTTCCAAACGAATCACTGTTGGCTGTCAACACGAATCAACTTCACTCAAACGTCAAAGCTGATTACGGAACGTAACAACGACAATTTCGTTTTTGTACTCATTTACAACGAATAATAAAACAAGCGAAAAGTACTAGCAACTCTCCATCCCTAAATAATGGAACCTAATATATTGTTGACATAGGGGACGAGAGGAAGGGAGAGCAGAGGAAGGGGGAGCCCACAATGATTTATGGACAGATTGACGTATTGCTCACTATTTAGCAGCGCCCACTCCTACTAACGTTATTTCAAATCTATCATAAAGCTTTCATTGAGTCTTATTTTGGTATTATTTACTGTTTATGTATGATTCGATAATTCGAATTTTCTCGAAATAGGGATTTAGCAAAAAGACGGATAATAAAGTGAAAACATGTCTCAATATTACTGGGAAATTTGAGGAATTTTTGCTTTTGAGAGCGGATTCGACAACGGATCCAAAGTTAGGTACAAATTTCGTAAAGAACAGTTTCCTGTTCGTCACCCTAGTGTAAGCAGTGGGACGAACGAGAACTTTTTATTAACCCTTAGAAGATTGATTTTCAAAAATTTAAAATATATTTAAATATATTCCCATTCTTTCCACCAATAATTGAGTAGTAAAGTTTTATATCATACTACATACATGAACGGGAATACATTTTAAATATTTGATTGCATTCCCAATCATCCTGCCAGTGTGACAGCCAGTGTGCTGGTATTGTCTTTTAGAAAAAAAATTTACATAAATATAATTTTATATAAGTAGAATAGCTTGTCATATTGTATTGTAGTAACAATTTGAATGGCTCGCAGCCGTCACGTCGACCGTGCCCTGACCCTTCCTGTCCCTATTTGTCATATGTGTATCTAAACGTTTCTTATATCACCAGAGAACACATACATACACTTCACACAATTTTGCCTATTGCGCCACTTTATGTATATATTACAAAATATGATATGTTCTTGTTGAAAGACTTTCTTCATTTTATTTCAATGGAAAAGTATATTCATATTCATCATCACAGAACTTATTGCCATTTATTTCATCAACTCGTCCGATGGTCTACAGCCCATTTAAGACGACTTGAAATATATCAAAATAGGCTGTAGGACGAGTTGATGAAATACTCTGCCGCGTAAAGTGTCACGGGTTCTATTCCCTGGTCAAGCAAAATAGTAATGGATTTACCTGATATAAAATTCACCCGGTTTTTGAAAATGTTCCCACTTATGGCAATAGGCTTGCCCCTATTACATGGGACGAAACATAGCTGATGAAATGTGGGTCAGATGTATCCCTGCCTATCCCTTCGGCGCAAAAGACGTGATACCTACTATATTATATATATATATATAATAGCACCATCGAGCCCCAAATTAAGCAATTATATTTGCTTGTACTTTACGGGTAGTTAACAACTGATATATTTACTAGTTAAATACATTTTTTAATACATATTATAGATAAATAACACCCTCTTTAATATAAATTACTTTAATATATCCAACAACAGTAATCATATAGCTAAAAATACTAAGGCAAAAATCAGAATGTTATTTTTCCAACAAACATTTTCTCAAATAACAATCAGTTCTTTTACAAAAGCCACACCGCGCACCGGTGTCGGCCTCTGAAACCCCAAAACATCCTCTGGCACCCCGTATTCAATTTAAAGGGCAAAATTACATAGGGCTGGTGCGTTTATTTAACAAACCCATAGTACACAGGCGAACCATTAATTTTTCCGGCCGGCGGTTCAGGAGAAAGCAATCACGGCTGCCCAATGAAGCAACTTTGCCAATTACACTTCTTTTAATGGGTAGTTAAAGAAAATTTCCCTAATTGCTGGACAGTGTGCCAACAGTGTCGCGATCATCCGCTATTATATAACTAGGAGATACTGCACTCATACATTATTCATTCGTTTAAATGCAAGTATTAAAATGTGTATATATTCAGCTGAATTCAAGCTCTTGCTCGTAGTTATGTAACTACTTTATTATTGTCAAGCTTTAGGATTTTCAGAAATTGCAACTATATAAATCTACGTTCCAAATGCTATATATCTATTTTAAATAATTTTAAAATAGATTACATATTTCTATTACTATTTATTCATATCACTATGTAGTCAAAAATTATAAAGAGAGCTTGGAGATCCGTCACACAGGTCTTCGAACCTATTACGGACTCCAGCTCTCACAAGGTTTTAGTTTTTAAAGCTACATAATTTTTTATACCATTGTAACCTAATTATAACCTTTTGAGAGAAATAAATAAATTTGTTATTGATAATATTTCGTAAGAGGTCGTTGGATCGGTTTCTCGGTCGGAATAAAACGGTATTTTTGAACCCATGGCAATATGCTCGCCTTCTTTTAAGTCCAAAATAGCAGGCCAAATATGGGCGTGAGTTACTCCTGTCTACCCTTTCGAGAAGAAAAAGCGTGACGCTACGCTAATAATAAAATGCATTGTCGTAGATGGTGAGGTACAGAACCAGATCGCGTGGTCGGAGCACTTGGACCCTCTATTCGTGAACAACTACGAGATAGACCCTACGCTCTCGTGGCAGTACTACGCCTCGTCCTCCGGCTTCATGAGGCGATATCCAGGTAATAATAATATATAGTTTATAATTAATATTATTATTTTTGGTGTATTACGTATGGAAGGAATATAATCATAACTATTCCATACGTAATACACCAAAATAAAGATGAAACTTTACGCTACTTCTACGTCGTAGCACCTATGGTCGTAACGATGCTACGAGTGCTACGAATAAAGCATGAAATTTAGAATAACTTCATTGAATAGAGATTGGGATTTATGTGGTATAAAATTATTGATTACATTTAGCTTTTTAACTAGATTATTAACTTCTGTGAATAAATATATTGCTGTGACATTATTTGTTTTTAAACATAAACTACTATTCTATCTCACGAAGTCCGTTTGATTATGAATGTTGTCAGGCGTGCATGTATATAATGCTTTAGTGTGCGTAAGTGCGAGAGCGCTCAGTCACGATCGCAACGCGGTCGACGCTTTTCGGGACACGTTACACACACAACGATAGCCAAAATGACTTAGTGAGAGAATATCTGTACCTCTATTATATTTAAATTTCAAATTATTACATATTTACCAATTATTAAACAACAAAATTTTCTTTAGCGATGTCGTGGCCACCCGAAGACGGATACTCACACCACGCGAGAGACTTCTACGACTTCAGGTCATCGAACTGGTTCGTGGAAGCAGCGACCTCTCCGAAAGACTTGGTCATTCTTCTTGATGACTCAGATGACTTGAGCTCTTCATACTGGAGGCTAGCCAAGTCTACCGTATCAGCGTTATTGGATACACTTGGACCGAATGACTTCGTTAATATCTACCGATACAGCGATACTGTGTCTGAACTACATACATGTTATACGAAGATTTTGGCACAGGTAAGCCTTTTCGTCTATAAGTAAGGTCTAATATCTAAACAAAGAATCTCCATTTCTCATGTGGCTAGTGAAATGAAAGGTGAGATCGAATATAAAGATTGTACTGTATTTATATGGTAAGATCTGATCAATTTGACTTGCATAATTGTTTGTTGTTCATTGATTACATTATATTTCGTAGGAATAATTTGAAATTTTCGTTGACATCATTTTATTAAATTTAATTATATAATATGTGATAATTTTTATTTTACTTACCAAATATTAAACCGCAAAAAAACTATTTAGAAAAGACAAACAATTGGAAAGATATAACGATTTATTAAATTACTTTTTCTTTTATGTTGCACAAGATACTGATTTTAAAATGATGCGATTAATATTATCTTTAATTCTGAACAAAATTTGTTCTATCGTCTTTATAGTTAAAATTTGGTTAATTTGCCCGGGGCTTACAACAACTTTGAAAAGGTCAAATTTAAAAGATATGACCTTTTGATCTTGGGTTCATTACGTACCGCACCTATTTCTATTTTTTAATTTGCTGACTTGATTGAACTTTTATCGTCTTCTAAACGTCGTCATTACAGTAATTTTGACTGTCACCGTGGCGCAGTGGTTAAAGTGGTCGCCTCGCCACTACATCGCCGTGTTGGGTGACGTGGGTTCGATTCCCATACGAGACAAATATTTGTGTGATTCATAGATTTGTTTCTAGTCTGGGTGTACTTTGTGTCCGTTAGTTTCATTTTTGTAAAGCTCCCCGCGACACAGGGCTTGTTCCTTAGTGCGGGCGTTGTTTTAAAAAAATTAAAAAAAAATTAAAAAAAAAAGAAAAATTTCGGCAATGACATCTAGTAGGTACGACATTACAAAGGTCATCTCACGGGCATCTAAAAGAAATGTATCATAGCAAATTTTCTTTAGGCACGTTAAATATAAACATTATTTCTGTACATTACTTGTTATAATCACAATGTCTGTTTTTCTAAAACCAAATAAATTGTTAAAAACAACTTAATGATATTTTACAAAGTTTTTATTAAGAAATTACAGCTTCATGCCACCGATATCGGAAATCTTAAAATAGAATTTCACATCATTTTGACAGTGATTTGCTATCTAAAATTCTGCGTAATATAGTCTGCGCCCTAGTGTACGAGCCTTATTCGTGACTGAACGTAAACCGCATCAAATTACAAAACTTTTTCTACGGCCTGACTTTAGTAAGAATAATACCGTGACAAAAACAATAACAGTTGTACAAACGTAACTTCAACTATTAAAACGTATGTAAATACTTGTTTAGATTAATAGTAATGTTAGGACATTTAGATCTAATAGTCGATTATAGTTTATTACTCACTATTACCTAAGCGTTCAGTAAACAACAATCAGGAGCAATTAGACGACATAAGTTTAATTAAAACAGGGGTTCCGGAACAGGTGGGTAGTACAAATTATTTAACGTCAGTACTGATTTAAACATGACGTAAATTTCACTTTGGAATTGCCTACCTACCCACGTAAAGCTTTTAATATCGGTTTATGCGTGTCAATTACTGCCGGCGAACATTGTCCACGATTTTGTATTAACAATGCAGGATTTGGGTCACGGTGAGATAACACCACGCTAAGGATTATATACCAAAAATTGTTCGACAAAAAAAACTGACGAACATGGAAATGGGCGAAGGAAAATCAGAATAAAATTAAACGTTCACTTGCGGCGCGTGGCGACGTAAATGCTTTAAGTATTATGAAATTTGTAATTGATTCATAATATTGCTCGGTTTTTATTGCAGACTGACTGTGCCAGCGACTTCGTTCGCATGGACAACTAATCCCGCATTCATTGGTTTTTAATTTTTTTACGGAAAGCTGATTGTATTTCCAAAATCAAAGTAGCTTGAGTTACTCCTTGT
Organism: Laspeyria flexula; assembly: GCA_905147015.1. Taxonomy (NCBI): domain Eukaryota; kingdom Metazoa; phylum Arthropoda; class Insecta; order Lepidoptera; family Erebidae; genus Laspeyria; species Laspeyria flexula. The sequence goes on along the minus strand of LR989950.1, from coordinate 13,708,801 downwards.
GACATTAGCTATTCGCCAGTGAACGACATGTCGAAATCGGTTCAGTCGTTTCGGAGTTTACCTCTAACAAAAAATCAAAAATTTAGAAAGTGTGTTTTTGTTATAAGTACCGTACACACTTTCATATGTCTATTCTAACAAGCTGTAATATTTATATTGCAAACAGACACTTGAATTTTATTGATTTGTAGATAAACATGCCTCCGTGGCGCAGCGGGAAGTGTATACGACTGCTCTGCAAGAGATCCCAGATTCACTTCCCGGGTTGAAAAAAAATGGTATTGGGTTTTTCTATCACGAAATTCTCAGAATAAACCGCGGTGGTTGAAATCCAATGACGATTCAAGTGATCCATTCGTAAATTAGCAAACTTTGACTTGACAATTTGGCAAATAGATAGTTAGTGTGGAAAAGCACATATAGGCTTCTTTTTACCGACGTACCAGGCGGACGAAGCTAGTTAGTTATATGTATTAGAGGGAGCATGTTAGGTATTATTCTTCTATTAACAGCCCTTTCAATCACTTTATAAAGACTGCGGTTTATTAAGTTTTCCTAGGTGCGTTTGTGTCCACTTAACTACTGTCTACAAAGCTACTTAGCGTTCTGTGTCAGATCTTCGTATTTCAATATAATTAAACACAATGTTACGATTTGAATAGGTTTCTATTAAGTTCTCGACCACGAAATGTGCAAGAACTTAGAGAAGTTGTCAAACAAAGCCTTTGTACCATTTGACCTTACATGACCCCGACGTAACCTGTCTTATATTTTTTTAAACTTAACATCAATGTATCGGGAACCTTTAACATTCTTATTCCTAATTCTACAATAATACCAGATTTGTTTCTAGAATCCTGCAACATTTTTAATAAAAGCTTCTGCCCGCTCCTGTGTGTTATGTCAATAAAGAGTAGCTTATAACCTCTTCCAAGTCTTAGACTATCTCTGTGTCAAATTTCATTAAGATCCGTTCAGTCGTTTAGCCGTCAAAGCGTTACAAAGAAGAAAATATTTTCACTTGGCAGCTAGAACTTGTAAATTAAAATATTTTAAGTGGAAAATTATAATTCTTTTCCGGAATATTAATTTTAATTCAAATTTTATTATTTATTAATTTTAATATTTTATTTTATATATTAGATGTAGGTAGATAAATTAGCCAAATTTTGATGATACATAAAATTGAAATACTTAATCATTTTCTCTCAAAAAATCTGTAAGTAGTGATCTAAAAGTAATGTTATAGGTACCCATTTTAAATGATGTTCCATTGGCCTGAACACCCTGTATAGGTGATATTAGATTAGATTATACCGACTTTTCATTAATACAAACGATATTTATAGAAAATAACTGTAATTTTAAATGTATTAGGCGTATTGAATAGACACGAAAACTTTACTTAAATTTTAGGCTTTGTCAAAAACGTTAACTTCTATTAATATCAACAAATCAAAATGCCATTATTTCACCCACGCACCAGACTAATTATAGAACTAATTGCCATATATACAGGCTGGTACATGTTGGCAAAATATTAACTTTTATATCCTGGAAATTCATACCAATTTGATTATTTTTTTTTACATAACAGAGTTATCACGTCTTTTCCCCGAAGGGGTAGGCAGAAGAAGATCACATCCACATATCGCTTGCTATCTTTCATCATCAACATTTCAGCCTTTTGCAGTCCACTGCTGGACATAGACACGCGCCATAACACACGGTCCCACATAGTAAGGGGCGACCCTATTGCCATTAACCGGACACATTTACAGTCTGCTAATTAAATTAAATTAATGCCCGAACCGAGCGTCGAACTCGGGAGGTCGTCGCCATTCTTTGCTTATTAATGCTTTCCTCCAGTTCACGAGACTGTCAAGTACAGCAGTAACGGTGTTCTGCCGCTCATTTATGTGCTAAGGGCACACTCTATTTACTACTAAAATACTGTTTCACACAACTTTGCTTTTGTAATGGGGGCCTGGAGCTTTAAGATACAAGGTCTAGGTCTTGTTTAGACTCTAAAACCTCCCACATATTACAAACTACCAACTATGCCAAATGTTTTTGACAATTACCAATGTCTGCTCAATAATGTAACTTGTGGATATAAACAAAGCATTATTATTATTAATGTTGCTCTATACCACACACAGTACTAACTACTAATAGCGATATATATTTTTGGAATATCAAAGGTGTTATGAAAATTAACAAAAAGAAATCACCCTGTATATTTGATGTAAATGTGTGACGGTAAATGCAAGTATCGCGTGTCGATCGGTGTGGAGCGTCCGGTGCGGGGCGGAGCGGTGCGGAGCTGAGCGGTGCGATACTCATCTGCCCTGTGTACGCACCGTAATTAATTCAATCTACCAACTTTAATGCGCCACCATTAATATCAGCTATCTGATCATTTTAGTTTCATTGAGCACAAATACATTAAATTAATAAACGAAGCTATTCTAAATTAAATACTTTATAGATTTATTTATTTTTAATGTTATCTTTGATGTAAAAATCAGTGGTGACTGAATAAGACCGTGACCAAGTGAAAAAACCGGCCAAGTGCGAGTCGAGTCTGACTCGCACTGAGAGTTCCGTACAACCGATTATGCATTTTTTTTTTGTGGTTGTAATATAATAAATATTCATGCAAAGTTACACCATCTTTATATAACGACAGTCCAAAATAATATCTCACACTTACACAAATTTATTAGACTTATCACTTTATACCCTTTCCAAGATGGTACTAATATTCAGTGATATAACTACACTAGTCCGGTTTTAGGACTTTGCCTTTACTTATGCAACTTGATAGTACTTCTTGTCAAATTTCATGATTCTAGGTCAACGGGAATTTTCACTTCTGTTTTGTAGAAACCCATATTGTATCTATTTATTTATTTATTTTACTTTAATTACAATGGTACCAAATTACAATAAGTAAAGATAATGCAAAGAAAAAAGAAACTAAAACACAAATTAGAGACAACAAAAATAAAACAATAAAATAGCAAGATTCAAGGGCAAGCAAAATTCATACTTTAATCTCGCAATACGACAAACTAACAGATGTTCATGTTCTATGTCCAGCAGTGGACGTCCTTGAGCTTATATGATGAGGATAATAGTAGGTATGGTCTCTATTGCGAGGAGTGGCTCTTGCTCATCAGTGTGAAATTAAAAGCTATTGACGATTTTCTAGTTCTAACAATATATCGTCGCAAACTTTCCACGTCATAAAAACATTTCCTACACATTAAAAGTAGTTACGAACAAATGACGTGCGTGCAATAAAGCAGGTGATCTTTACAAAAGGTAAAGGAAAACATTATGAATACGCACAAAACCACTTCATTATCAAGTGTGTCACGCAAGGACACGTTCATCAATTGTAGTTTCCAACACCCTGTTTCACACCCCGAGGGGTACCTCACACCTACCCTTTAATGTTAACACGGCATTCATTATGTGACAGACCATATTTGAATATTTATGGTCGCAAGCTACTTCTCTTGCTCGATCACCTGGCCCGTGTTCAAGTTCATTCTATTGTCGTACAGGTGATTGTTGAACTGCAAATTTCAAGACGATTTGAATGAATTTTGGAATTTATAAATAAAAAATTAATCATTTATTTTCAGACACATTAGTTTGTATGTAAAATTTATAAAATCTATGTTAGTGAAATGCCATTCTTTCAAGCAACAAATTAAAACACAAATGTCCAATGCGAGTATCCAAAAAACTTTATCATTGAAATTAATAAACCTTAAAGATACTTGTGTGGTAAATAAGTTTAAAATTGTATTATTTTCTCTAAAAATACACAGGTCATAAGGATACGTTGCCTTCTCTCAGACGGAGATACGAATTTTGAAGAGAAGTAAAACTGAATTTTGATTTGTCTCATTACCTATAGTGAACACTGCTACCGATAGGTACACGTATAATATTCCAAGATTAATGTTAACAAAACTCAATGTTTAACAATGTGTTGTGTACTATTTCAAACACACACGCGTTGTTTAAAGCCCTATTTAAGGTAGATAACATAATTAAGCATAACTGAGCTATATTTCGCAAAGCTGCTTAAGATATAAACTTCAATGATTATGCGAGTCTAAGGCATCATAATATTATATCCATACGTTCAATGATGGGGAAATATTGAACGGAAAAGCATATATCGACGGATTACAGGCTAATCCCGTCTAAGTATGTTGAGGAATTGATAATACAATGGTTGGATTTTATACCATATACAAAATACCCAAATATAAAGAAGATTATATCTTTTTCATATGGTACAAATCAATGCTGGTTTGTCTAAAAAGTAATAAAAAGCTCCATGGCCAGTAGCGGGCGATGGCGACACAACTCTGTACAGGGGGCTTACTCTGAATTTCGACATTCGATTGGTCGGTTATGATGTCACTGTCAAATGTAAGGAAATTTAGATATGGTCGCTGTCAGTTTCAGTAAGACCCCAGATCTAGAGCCGACTGGCGTTACTCCATATATCGCTGTCTAAAACTCTTAATTGATAAGACATCCTCGCGTTTCCGAGGTGTCTGTAAATAACTATATTTCAACGAGAATATCTCGGTGTGCTCAGTTTATTCAGTTCATAAGTCTCGGGAAAGTTTAGAGATAAAATCAGTGGGACAAAGAATAGAGCGCGTAGCTTGTGACAGGTGAGAGGGTACGACCGCGCCCTTATCGCACGAGCTAGCAACTTTGTGCTGTGAGACTTGCACACTTTACTAACAGCCGCTGTCGTCGTCGCCGCCGAACAGACAACTCACAAGTCCGATCGATGACTAGATAATACCCGACCTCCGATATGCTACTTCTTACTATCGATGGCATACTCGTAGCTAATGATCCTCGTAGCGCCATAGATACTTGGAGCTAAAAGTAAACATAACTGAAAATGTTTTCATTAAATATTAGTTTCTTGCGTTTTTGTGATGGGATGATATCATCAGGCATTATTGAGACATCGTTACAACCCATAAATTAATGTCCCACAGCTGGGCACGGGTCTCCTCCAAAATTTTGGAGGGAATTTAGCTTACTACACCACGCTAGCTGGACGGATTGGTATAGAATTTTGTTTCGAATTTTCCTTTTCTCGCAGTGCTCTACGACACCTACGGATTGAGATGGGGTAGTGACATTATGTATTCTTAATCCGTCACTACACGGACAATTTATTTTATAAGTTATTGAGTATTTAAATATAAAAAAATATAATATCATCAATTTAGACAACAAATCAATACGTCAAGGCACTCGTGAAGGTCGGCGGGGGATAGCTGGTGTACTGTTGAACCGATAACTTCGCTAATATACGAGCCAGCAATTACCTCTATGGCAAACATTCCCAGCTTTATGTCGTCCCGCGTGAAATGAAACTTTGTATATTTAAGAGTTGTTACACGCACCATGTTTCATTAGTATATTTGTATATTTGTTCACATTAACGACTCAGCAAACGGTGTTGTTATCTTATGACTTATTTACTGTTTGTAAGCAATATCGGTAAAGTTATTAAACACAGTAAATACGGATTTTCGATCTGTTTTCGCAACGGATTACGTGGAATCTACGCACGGAAAAATAAATCCCTCTTTATCTGGGTAAAGAAAAGTGGTATTACGCCCGTGTTGTGACGTAATCATATATAAAACATATATAGTCAGTTATAATGTTGGGAGTTAGTGCAACTAATTATACAGGCTGTAAGCAAAGTTGGACGTGCCAGCTTCCATGCTTTTAGACGCTATTACGCTTGAAGACAGCGAGCAATAGAAGCTGGCCCTAGTCGGTAGGAACTCATAACAATGGGCCGTCTGTAAGTTTCAAGGTTGTTTGCTGTAAGAAGTTGCAGCCTTCGTGTGGTGAGACAAGTTTAATTCATAGCAGTTGAACACATAACTTGTCGGCTTTCATGAAACAATATAAGCCAAGGTGAAGCTGCTTTGTTCACATTCTTTAGAACTTGTATTTAACTATTAATTCTATTTAAAATCAGTATCTTGTGTCATCAAAAGCAAATAAGCATAAAATTGATCATGTAGAGGTTAATAGATATCATTTTCACCGAATAATGCTCCTACAATTTACCCTTTTTATTATTAACCCATAGACTAAAACGAAGAAATTATCAATATTTATTCTTTACAGGCAATACCTGAAACCATAAGGGAGCTCAAGACTACGTTATGGAATGCAGAACTTTCAGGCGGTGTTGCAAATTTGACTGGTGCTCTAACAACTGCATTTGAAATATTACATCGGGTAAGAACACGAGGCTTGGAAGTAATATTAAATAATATGATGTCTTTTAATAACTATGCATTGAATACGGGTACATATATAGAAGAAAGCAGGAGAAAGAAGAACACCAATAGGTTTTAAACTCAAAATTCTATATCACTGCACACATACTACCTTGACAGTGATATAGAATTTTGAGTTTGAGACGTTTCACTTTGGCGATAGCACTGAGGCCATATATCTTGCCATGATCTATAAAGCATATAGTATTATAGTTATATTTTCATAAACAACTTCAGCGGAGTCCTTATTGAGTACTACTGTCCTTTGGTCTTTGCTTATAAGTTGTTTATTATGTGTGATATGCTAAATCGATTAAAATTTTCAAAAAGATTAAAATGTTATAAATCCATTTCGTTTTGCAGTACAATCGAACGGGTCAAGGTTGCCAATGTAACCAAGCGATAGCAGTAATAGGAGCTGGCGGTGGCGCGAATGCCGTCAAAGGTGTCTTCCGAACCTGGAACTGGCCACACATGCCTGTGCGGATATTTACCTATCGAGTAGGAGGAGATGCCACTGCTGGACATAATATGAAAGACATGGCTTGCACTAATAAAGGTATGTGGTAATGCATGTTCAAAAAATCTTTCTGAATCAATTCCCTATATTGTAGACCCTACACTAACTAATATGTATAAATAATAGATTATAGGCATAAAGTCTTCATAATCTAATATTTATATTTAGAACTTTAGGTCTAAGTGTGGATAATATTTTTGCTCCACTCTTCAGTCAAATGTGAAAATCGTTAGACTACATAAACCTATTACTAGTTATTACACTTGGTTTTCATATTACGAAATTATTACGATTTCAAATTCCGCATGAAAAAGTATACACAGTATAAAAATATGTACTAACTTAATCAATACCTATACATCTTTGACCAGGATTTTACGTAACAATCAACGAGCATTCCGAAATCAAGTCGAAGGTGCTTCACTTTGTGGAGGTGCTGGCACGACCACTTGTTATGTACCAGACAGTACACCCGGTACATTGGAGCCCCGCCTATGTGGGCGGCAGGGTAAGTCACAACTTACTAAACATCGAGTCTAAAAAAAGCGTTATATAAAACAATCCGTCAAACAAAATTGAACCCAAATAGAATTTTAAGGTATGTTTTACATACTTTTTTGTAATTACAGAGCAGCAGTTTAGCTGATGACGGAATGGGTCAATTGATGTCTTCTGTCACGGTACCAATCTTCGATAGGAGAAACCACACGGTACATATATCACTAAGATATTATCTTTTAATAAAAAAAATTTTTGAATAACCAATCACTGTTTAAATAGACCACCGTACGCTTGCCCCTCTCACCGTACATTTTAGTACGGCGCGAGTTCATATAGATCCAATGTTGATTAAATGTTATTACTCCTTCTATACTGCTATATCCTTTCGTTCTTTAATGCAATAGACGCGTCACAAGCATTTTAATTTAACAACATAATATGAGACATTTAGTTTATTTTTATTTATTTTTCAGCAAAGAGAAGCAAACCTACTCGGTGTGGTTGGAACAGATGTACCTATCGATCAAATAAAGAGGCTCGTGCCACCATATAAGGTAACTAATTTGACAGAAGCGTACACAAAAATCCGGCAAATTTCTCAACTTTGCCAATTGTGTCTTATAACATAAACGCCATAGCGTAATTCGAATTTCAATAGATTTTTCAATTCTATGAACAGTAAGTAGTTTGAATAGTAAGAAAATGTAGTACGTGACATTATAACATTAGGACATAATATCGTTCTTTTTTCAAATTTACATTACATGCTTTCGTCATTTTTTAATTAAAACAAAAACTATTTGAAATATATGATTTGCCAACATTACATAGCATTTTATTCACGATATTCCTATTCAAACTACTTACTGTTCATAATCTAGTCTCGTATTTTTTCATATTAATTCACAAGACGAGATTTCACATTTGCCACGTTTAAAATGACAGTAGCTTTAAACATTTGCTCTTACTACTACCAGGCAAAGATACGTTTAACCAACGGTTTTGTATATAATAATCAGTAAACAACACGCCTTTTACTTGCAGTTGGGAGTTAACGGCTATTCATTTATGGTGGATAACAACGGGCATGCTTTATATCATCCGGATTTGAGGCCACTGGTGCGTATTTTCTCTTATTATTAACTCATTAGTGCTAGAGATGGAATTCACGGACAGCCGTCAAGTGAGACCTACTGGGCCTTATTACAAAATGTTGACTAACTATTAAACCAGGTTTAAATTGACAACTTTGACACTAAAACAATGGCTTATGTCAATTTAAACCTGGTTTAATATTTATTCCACATTTTGTAATAAGGGGGATTATGTATTATAGTTCAATCTAAATAAAACGGTACCTAACACAATGAAATACAATAGCTTAATCAAAGTATTATTAAGCTAAACTTATCTTCACATATACTACTGACATCTCATATACCGACTTAGCGGAGATATAAATGTTTACAATTCGAAGTTTTAATTTTAAAAAATAGCAGCTGGACGCACCTTTGTCTTAGTTAACAATCCAATCTAATTTAGAAAATAAAATATCTGCTTTTGTTTTAGCACACTAACGAGGAGGTGAGTACTTAAGCGTATATAACGCACATCATAAACTGGGATCACGAGTACAATCCACCTCATTATAATAATATAAACTTTTTGTCACCGCAGCACTGTTACAATATATTAAATATTATTTTTTATCGGTTGTTTTTTGGGTTACAGTACACGGAGACCCTGCGGCCTCTGTATTCGAGCGTGGATCTCACTGACTTAGAATTGTTAGTTGATTCTGATGAAAACTCCAGAGTTAACCTCACCTCTTTACTGCTTGATGTAAGTGATCTAGATTTAAAATGTTTTATATTTAAGACACAATCATGGTTGATGACTCCCGCACTAGTAAGTTTTGGCCTTAAAACTTTCCAAATAAATATAATAGGTACTCGGATGAAGTTGCGTACGTTACTTAGATACGACTGCAACGTAAACGTGGCGTAGACATGACTTTGACCCGACGCGACGGCCTGGGTCACGGTGACTGTGGCGCGTTGCCACTCTAATCGAGTAAGGCTGAGGCCCTATTAGTGCGTTGATTATTTATATGGAATTTCAACGCACTTAGTGTTACCACGTATTACTTATTACTTAGAAATAACTGCGCTGCGACAACGCAACGCAGTAATGGGGCCTCAGCCGAACTTCGTCAAGATGTAACATTTATGGAGCTGCTAATCTTTGTGAGACTCTTTTGTACAACGAAAAAATTTGTAATAGCAGCCGACTGCGTCAAGGTGGTAGGTATATAAATATATAACTACCACCTTGACGCAGTCGGCAACCGGCAGTGACACCGCTGCCGCACCGCTCACCGCTGTCACCTTGATTGAGGCCGACGCGATGGAGACATGAAGGAGACAGGACGTAAACCTGAAGTGGATAGAAATTGACATAATGTAGACGCGACGTTGGCTTGCCTCAAACTAACGTTTATTTATTATAGACATGAAACTTAGACGTAAACATCTTTAATTTATCTTTCTTAGAATTTTCGACTGATTAGTTATTTTTATTATAGCTCCGACACGACATGATAGAACAACGCGAGGGAGAAACAGAGATAGCTGTAAAAGTACAATATGATAACATGAGGAGGGTCGCCACGAGACGACAGCGGTACTTCTACAGTCCTGTAGACGGTACTCCATTCTCTTTAGCAGCTGTGCTACCTGACGGGTATGGAATGTACGAGCTGTTGGCGGAGCAAGAGGTCAAACATAGTCCAATAAACGGTAAGAGAAAAATTCCCTTTATTGAAAAGTCATATTATAATTATTTTCGTCTTCAATTTCATTTCAAAGCATGTAAAAAACCACTTCAGCACAAATCGATTGATTTTTACACATTATAAGTGTGTTGACAATTTTATTATATGTAAATATATTATTTAAACAATTTCTTGTTGTCATTTATCTTCAGTATTAACTTTACTTTGTATAAATTGTACAGTCACGGAATACTTCAAAGGCGAAAACTGGAAAGTTCATCCTGATTGGTAAGTACAAAAGTACATAGTTAATGCCAGAACGTCCTAGACACGCAAATCACAATACACCTGTGCAAGAGAATGAGGCCAAAAAACAAAACCGTGTACCAACTCTTCTTAATATCGTGGTAACAGTAAGCTAAGGTCCTTCCTTTCTGAGGAAACCAGAGCCACAGTGTTGTTTTTAACTAATTTATGGAGATTATTGGGGAAAGTTACCTTCCTACGGACCTACCTAAGGAAGCTTTTATGACGTGGTATTCAAAAGCCTAATCTTGCCAGTTCTTCTCAAAGCTTAAGCCTTGTTAGCGAACTGGCTGTAGGAAGAATTACGAATCTTATATAACGTTCATAGAATCTAAATTAAAAAATTAATTTGAATTTGAATTAATAAAGATCCTGTAATATCGATGTCCAGGGTATACTGCGAGTACGCATCAACATCGGATCAAACATTCAACTCGGCTGAAGAACAACTGGTTCATTTCTTGTCTCGCACTGGTCGTCCTGGTTGGAAGTGGATGTCTCTTCGACCGCGGGCGCTCACATTACACAACGCACATAAGAAGCAGGACAGAGACTCGTACTATTGTACGTATACCTACTTAATTGTATCATGCTATTTTATATGACACGAATTAACAAACATTGCCTTGGTATATTCAATTTGAATATACCAAGTATATTTAATAGTTGCCCAGCAGTGGGACAATTATGGATTCACTCGCAAAGGCGGGTGCCTTAGCAAGCTAAGGCAAAAATTCGATAACGCCTATTATTGTCATTGTCATTGAGCTGATATGATTTTGATGATAATGATATTCAAACACTTGTGTCGTTAGTCTAAAATGAAAATGTACTTTGAAGACTCCACATACTGGTGCTGTTTATTATGATACTCGCAAATAAAAATAAATGTTGTCCTTTGCAATTAACTAAATGAGGGATACGTTAAAGTATTAAAATAACATTATTGGGAAGAATAAGTAAATTTACAATCGAAGTAAAATATGTGTAAAACTGTTTTACAAAAAAAAATTAACTGTTTTACAATAAATTTCATACTCTATTATGCAAAATCACAATTATGTTGTAAGATACATAACTAATTGTCAAATTATTATATTTCCAGGTGACAAAACTCTGGTACAGTCTCTGATCAGGGATGCTATGGTAATTAAAGAATTGGACGCTCACACTGGACACGCCAGCCACCACTCACAGTAAGTATTCATTATACTTAATACAGCATGATTTACAGCACTAAGCAGTCAATTCAATCCCACTCGAATTAACACTAGAAACGCGTTGATTGCATTATTTAGTTTATGATACCTTCTTCTAAAGTGTTGATCACTTGATGCACCATGGTCTTCCATGATTCAGTCCTCGACGGTTTAAGAGCTTTAGATATAGACATAGTAAGCGTTTTACAATGTCTAGCCAACGAGTAGATTAATGATTTCGAAGTCTATGCCCTTCCCGACCAACTACTATCAAGTTTTCTGGGTTTCTGCGAGCGATGTGTGTGAAATATTTATATGACGTCCAGCAACAGCTAGTGTATAGCTGTATTACCGTTACTCCCTTAACTTGTGGTATCTAATAACAATTAAATAACAAACAAGGCTCGTACGTCTAGGACACAAGGAACATTGTTGACATTCCAAATTTTAAACATGACAAATTAAAGCATTTTGATTTAAGCAAGATATGACGCTAATCAAATACCTTTTTGTTGGTTCTATGTGTTTGTGTATGTATTACCTAAAATTAATTATGATAGATTAATTTTCATTTGTGATTATCAATTTATTTATCGAACTGCGCTTATAGACGTGAGTGCAGAGTTCATCATTTCCGTGTCAATGATGAACAGAATCACTTGGGGATTCAATTACTCTAATGTATCAAAGCATCACGATTTTTCCCAAAGAGAAGACAGAGGTGTATTATATCCACATTTCGCCAGCTATGTTTGATCTTTTGCAATAGAAGTCAAGCCCGATCCGTCCAGGGTCTTCTAATACAGTACACACTTACAATATGTCACCGAGGCATTAAAAGTATGTACTCTAGCGTGATTTATCTTTCATTATCATCATCAGCAACCAATTTATGTACTATTGGGCTTGGGTATCCTCTCTTCTATGTAGAGAGCTGAGTGGCTATAGGCAATAATCCACACACGTTGGCCTAATTGCAGGATGGTAAATAGTTTCTCTACAGTCTATAAGGCTGTGTTGATCTTAATTTATCTATATAAATATCCGCGTGTCTAGTGTTAATGTTACAACGTTCTTAAATAATATATTTTTCTAAAAACACTTGCATGACACACAATTAAATGTCACAAGCACTTTAAGTTACTAATGTGTATATGTGTTTGTCACACAAATAGCCCGATAGCGACTTTAATGGCACTTCTAACAAGGTAACGTAAACTTCAGAATGGTTCGTTATCAGTAGAGATAAATTATATCTACTGCTAAAGAAATATTGGATTTATTGTGGCTATTATGAGCACTTAAGTACATAATATATTAAATTTATTTATAACGACAGAAGAATATGAAATAATCCTTCTAATCGAAAGCTATGTTTATTTAATTACGTATGTTTATGGATATATATTTTTATCAATACTTATGTAAATATATGTTAAGTCGTGAGGAGTTTTCTGACGATTCATTGATTCAATGTTTTATTAAAAAAATAAAAACATTGAATTAAATCTCTACATTAACTGACTGATTGAACAGCTTAACGAGATCTGATTTTAAACATTCTCGTATATTATGAGTTTTAAAAGAATTATTGACATATCTAACTCTTAATTATATAAACGTACAATATAAAATGGAGGAAAGAAAAAATCACAATGCAATATACATTAAGGACGAAAAAAAAGCTTTTATTACCGCACGACTTTTCATAATTTTATTTTTGTGTATATCTTTACGTATTTAGCGCCCAAGGATCAGGTAACATATAATTACTTTAATGAACTTTTTAGTGTGAATTTTAGCCAGCACGGACATCACTTGCTTTTAATTTATTTATCTATAAATGAATCACTTTATAGTATTATGTATTTGTGTTACCTGTGTGAGATTTTACACAAATAAATATTAAATCTTAACTTAGTAGTTAACTTAGTTCACTTTTGTTTGAAATAAATGTAAGGAATTGGGTGTAGAATAGATTATAGAGGGACTCGCTGTTTCTCTAATAAACGTTTCGTACGACAATATGTTCATGTCCCTGTTATTCATAACTACTTCATCACTTATGAGGGATGGTAATATCTCATGTATCGATTTCATTAATTGGCCGATGAATCGAAAGTTTGTTGTTGATACGCCCGTTACACTCTTCTACTTACAATTTCATCAACGGCACTCTAATGTACGTGCGCGCTGTTTGCGTACAATTGTTAACACAATTGGCTACATCAGTTACGCTTAAGCAAAGGCATAAAGGACATTATAATTGTAAAATAATTAATATTATCTTGGTGAAAAACTTCAAAACTTACTAACTACCGGACTCAGAGACGTCAATTAATGTCATTAACACATTTTTTCATTGAATAATCGCCTGTAGGCGTATAGACTTAAGTAAATATAATAAAGTTAAAAGATAAGTAACGTCTCTGAGTACACCAGTTAATGAACAAAACCTATAATGATAATCGAAACCCACTAACGAGTACTGACCTAGTTATTAAGTATATCAATCTTTACAGGCAAGGCCGGTTCCACAAGTTCGTGGTGACGCTTTCCTTCATCGCCACTAGGAGTGGTCTTCTCAAGTGGACTGAAAACATGAACACTTCTAGAACTCCTGACTCTTCTGAACCGTAAGTATAAACTGAGATGCTCTAAACAGAAAAAGCAACCATGAAAAACAGTTGAGGAAAACAGTAAAATTTGTGGTGCTCCCGCACATTGTACCCGGAGTCCCCAGTCCTCATCCTCTTTAATTTTTTATACAGACACTTCAGTGAAAAGTACGCTCGCGCGTTCGACTCTGAATGGTACCGTCGAGCAGTGGAACACCACGCGATAGAACCAGAAAGCTTTGTGTTCTCCGTGCCGTTTCGTGATGGGTCTGAGGCTGAAGAGTTGAGTGGTCGTCCGCCCCTGGTCCTGGCCACGCATGCAGTATTCGTTGAGTCTAGAGGACACAGGGCTCCTGCCGCTGTTGTTGGACTACACTTCCAGTTGGAGTCACTGACGAGGCATTTCTTAAATGTCACTTCTGCGGTAAATACATAATAACTACTCAAAGAGAAATTACAAGAAAGTTGTTATTGTTTTCAAATAAAAATAAAAAAAATTAGTTAAGTAGTAAGAGGAGTACCTCATCAGCAATCCATTAATGTCCCACTGCTGGGCTCGGATCTCTTCTACTCTGTCTAGAGAGCTGAGAGGGTTTAGGCCATAATCCACACACATGGCCCAATGCGGGTTGGTGGATTAAACATACACAATATTGATTGCTATACCAAATTGCTTTTTAGCAAAATGCTAATTAAAATCCACAAAAATAATTTTTAAATAAATTTAGCAGATGATTTTTAAAATATCTTATTAAGTTGTTTATTTTCTACAGTGTACAGTTGGTACAGTTTGCAAGAAAACATGCGCAGGTGACGAACTGGACTGCTATATATTGGACGACAACGGATTCATAATTCTGTCAGAGGACGTGTCACAGACAGGTCGATTCTTTGGTCAAGTAGACGGTACAATCATGGACTCTCTCGTTCAAGATAGAATATACAAGAAAGTTGTTGTGCATGATCACCAAGGCAGATGTCCGGATTCAAGAAATCCATTCAGCGGGGATGGCAATAAACTCTCGGTATTTACCAAAATTATTTGCATTTGAATTTAATTTGTAATGATTATAAATAAAGCTGTATCTTATTATAAAACTTTATCATTAACGAAGGTAGAAATCTACAACTTAAAAAACATACAGAAATCTGTTTAGTTCATGTTAATTTTATATTGACAGCCGTTGAAGCCCCTGTCCTGGCTCGGTGGCTACTTGACTAGTCTTCTTGCGATGTGGTTCCCTTTGTGGGAGCCGGTGGTAGCCCGCGCAAGACCATTCCCAGAAGAGGAAGCTGGTAAGATTCCTATATAAATAATGTTTACTAAATTTCAATAAAATTTAGTTTTAATATAGTTTCAGTAGACTGAAAAACCGGGTTCTGTCCTCAAACTCCTCCATGACACACTCACATACCATCTTTTTAACGTTTTATGTAAGATTAAATGATAAAAAATATGCAATAAATTAACAACACGAGTACCTAATCTTTACTTATTGATGTTCAAATGATAAGATAGTAACATTATGGATTTATAAAAATATCTGTATAAATAAAGATTACAATACATGTGTAATTCGTTGCAATCACTTTATACTCGGATAGAAATGGATGTAGAATAAACAATAACAACATATCTTTTGTCGGGTCGAGTCTCCTCCATAGAATGTGGAGGGAATTTAGCCTATTATTCTACGCTGGCCAGACGTGTTAGCATAGGGTTTGTTTCGAATTTTCCTTTTCTTGCAGTGCTCTTGTCTGCAGAAGGTCTACTCCCTTAGTCGCCTATTAAAACACCTACAGGTTGATATGGGGTACTGACATTATGTATTCTTAACCGTCACTACCCGGACTAAATTTTTTTGGCATTTTGACAGAACAGACCACTGCGTTGGCGCTATCGGCTCTGCTTTACCCGTCAGATCTAGGGCGTGACAATACTTACATAATAATGTCAGCAATTATATAAAATTTTATAAACATAATATCTGTTATGTAGAATCTTTTTACAAAAAAAATGTAAATGAGACCTCTCTCCATCGATCTCTTCATGACTATCTTTTGTAAAAGCAATTAAATTAATATCAGCAACTTGCGGATTATTTTGAACAGGCAATAATAAGAAATTACAGCGATATCAATTATAAATAAAATACCATTTAACAGTGATTTGTTTACAAACATTCTGCATCAAATTCGGCCCGAGTATAGTATTTCATGTTTTCTAGAAGAAAACGATATATCGTACATTTATGATAATTGTGCATAACGTCTAGAAAAGTTAGTCATAATATAGTTATTAGCGGGTGTAGTGTGGGTGGCAATCATGATAACCTCAAGTTGATTACTATGCAAATGATTAGCGCCATATATACGTCAGCAATGTTGCAATACTCGTTTAATTTACAACTTACTCGAAGAAACTATAGCTGAGTCATCATCATCTTCTCAGCCTATTGCAGTCCACTGCCGGGCAGAGCTCTCCTAACACGCTGAGTAACAGGACAATAATAGTAAAATAGCTCTAAGTTGAAATCCCTTTCGAACAAACTTGATATATAGCTCTAATTAATTTAGTTACGATACTTTTTACATACGAGATTCGCGATTTCGTGTCATGCAACAATCGAAAGATCCTGATCCTAAAATGGTATTTGCAGACTACGAGGACTATGAAAGTGAAGACAGTGATAATGATGACGATTTAGATCGAGACCGAGGCACCTACGAGATCATTATTGACGGGAATGGCGAGAGCTCAAGGGAAAGTGGAGGGCGGCCACACGCAGGGCCTTCACCGGCCCCAGGAGGTGGCGCGCCGCCCCCGCCGCCGCGTGAGGCCGCGCGTTCCGCTGCAGTGCGACCCTGCGACACCAGCGCAGAACTGTTCACATTGCAGTCTTCACGATTAAATACTGCACAACCTCTAAAAGGCAAGCTCACTAACTGCCACAATTCCGGCTGCGAGAGGTAAGCGAACAATACCCGAAGATAACTTTTTATGTTCAACAAACTTAAAATACTGTCATGTAATCTTGAACAATTCGTCTCCAGGCCGTTCAGCGTACAGAAGATTCCACATAGTAACTTAATCTTGTTAGTGGTGGACACACTGTGTCCCTGTGGTGCCAAGCGCCTGGACGTGCGCGCGCGGGAGGCGAGCGCGCGCACCACGTGCCGCCGCGCGCCCCGCCATCACCGGCGCCGCCCCACACATTGCGGCTCATACCATCCTGAGGTAATCGAATCGTGTATTTGCATTTTTACAACAGTATACTTTAAGCTTCATCTTTTAGTCCTTCCCCTAAAGATTTGAATCGTTGCCGTCGACCCAAGGATTACATGACAATACTGTACTGCTAAAGCAGCAAAGAGTATAATTTTAAAGTATTCTCGCGGACTTTTGCCAAGGATTAATATATACTCCGTGGTCAGCAAGACGGAGAAAAAATACCCAATAAATAAATGGAATATATATTATGCATACAACGATGGAAGTATTAAAAAAAAACAGCAACTCTTGTACAAATATCGAACATGTACTTTGTGAACTCTTTACTAAATTAAAATTTGTTTTATTAACAGGAGATCGAGATCTTGTCGTGCGGACGCGGTGAGCGCACGATCCCTGCCTTGCTATCGGTGGTAGCGTCGCTGCTGCTGCGGTTCGTGCTTAGCACGTGACTGCAATAATTGCTAACATAAACCTATCATCTTCCACCAACTAGGGGGTCACAACGACCCGAGCGCCGTCGATGGCGTGAAGCTTTCTGTCCCCAGTCAGTTTCAGTAATCCGATCGATTCTTAACTGTTACCTCGTAGACTTTTACGACAAGTTCAAGGGAAGCTTCTACCGAGTGGCGCTGGTGTGTTCGAGAGTGTGCGTGAGAATCGGTTTGTATGTGGTGTAGTGGAGTGCAGGGCGCGGCGCGGGGGTGCCCACTGTGCCCAGGAGTGCGCTCGCGCCGCGCTGCGTTACAGTTTTGATCAATTTTACCGACTGAAGTTTTGGTCCGACCAAATGAACTTTTGATCTTGTTTTGAGACAGGATTATAGTCGAGTTAGGATACGATGATTATTGAAATATTTTCTCCTCTCTGTTAAGTTGTCACTTTCGTATTGTAGCTGACGCTATGTGCGTCTGCGTACAGTAAATAGGTAGGTAACGAATATCTTGTTAAATTTAATCGAGGATTATCACAAACTTGGAGATCTTATAAATTATAGCTAATGTTAATAGGTATTAAAAGATGATTAATTAATGTAATATAATAATATCGTTTAAAACTGTTTTAGAAAAATTTACCTATGTTGAGACCTAATTCGATTTATTTCTTGATATCTGTCATTTAAATTAATCGCAAACTTATTGAATAGTTGCATAGGGGTTGATGTAAATAAGACAATATTTTGTTTGTAGAGAGTTTTTTTGCTGAATTTATGTGTGCCTGTGTAATGTATTAAATCGTTGTGTCGTCGAGAGGGCGTCGCGGAGTCCCCATGTGTGAGTGCTTCTGCGCACTGGACGACAATGCTCATGTGTGCTCCTAGCGACGCCTGCGTCTCCGACGACTTTCCATTATAGTCGTTAGTGATTTTCTCGCCTAATCTTCGAGTAATGTGGTAAAGAAACTGTAAACAGTTTCCTATTTTTATTGTAAATATTTTATTAACTTAAATGGCCTACTACAATAAAATTATAAGAAAGTGTGTTGCTAATACATTATTAGGTCGTTCGAATTCGACTTCTGCTGTCGTAAAGTTAACTTAATCATATCGAATTGAAACAATAATAATTTGCATATCTGCCTAGGTGTATTTCATAGTTATCCATTTGGATCGTGTCAGGTTGAAAGTCGTGGAGGACCGTTCAATAAGTACTGACATTCAACTTTCATACGTAAATTTCAAATTTCGGAATATAAGAGAGTAAGTGTATTTACCTATTAACTTGTTTGTACCTAACTTAAATGTGAATGTTAAATAGGAATAAAAATCAGATCCACATAAATTACATTAATAGAATTTTTATATATCATATTTAATAGTCATTATTGTACACGAGTATACGGCTTGCTATTGTCCATTTTATTGTTCACTTTTGAAATAGTACAAAAGTACATGCCTATTACAGATATTCCTAGTAAAGTTAGCTGATGCGATAGAGATTGAGTGCCAAACCACTTATGTATTACAATATGTGTCACATTTCACATGGACAACACATATACAAACGATAGTATGTAAAGTGTACGTGTGGGTGTAAGTAAGATCTCTCTCGGTATCGATAATTGGTGAGAGTGCTACCGATACCTGAGACAATGACACTGATCTGACAGTACTATTTCATTCTAATACCACTGGTATTTGTTCCAACTCATATTTATTTTCTTTGCCGAACGAACACCGCTATTATTTAAAAAGTGGTATCCGTTTTGAATAGAAAAATAATAATTTGTTCATTTATGCAAAAGTGCTTTCAAATCGTGTGTAAAAATATAAGAATAGAATGAAAATATTTATTTAATATTCTACTTAGCATTGAGAAGTTTGAAGAAAATCATCTGGTGTGCAAGTTGGAAGGACCGATTTTTAGTTCTTTGTATCCTTGAACCACTTGCACGACGAAACAGTATTAAAACACAAACTATTCCCAATTTTCGGTACTTAGACAGAATGGACCTACTGACACCCTTTATATGTGCAGCACATACTGTGGGGGACAATAGCAAGCTTTCGTTTATATTTTGTATATTGAACACAGTAATCTCTTGATATGTACTTCGCTTAACGCGACATTCAGTAATCTTAAATGGAATGGGAACTGAGCGGGCCTAGTTTTAGAATAGCCACGTAACTGGCATCGTGTAAACAATTTTACCAACATTTATTAGGTAGTAATACATTACCCAAAACATTTAGATATTAAAATTCTCTTAAGTAAAAAAGAGAAGTTCTAGCAATAATAAAATATAATATATATTCCTCACAAAGCAATAACAGTGAGATTACTGTAGTCAATGTGCAGTGTGCAGTTATAGGTCGGTGGCACACATAATCATATCGTACACAACATACTCACAAACTATAAAACAGATATCATTGAAGGCGCTTTTGAGAAGTTGTACATTTTGTATAAATACTACAGTAAGGAGTCGATATATTGGCGTAGAGATTGTTTAAACTGATGAGTGGCGAACGACTGGAAATGTATTGAAAGTGCTTCTAGTAAGCGTCGAGTCTTCCATAGCAGTCGAACGCGCGGGGCGAGTGTTTACTGTTTACGTGTAAGTATTAAACGATAATAATAGCATAATATACTTATCATAGCATAGGCGGAGCTCGCGTCTTTTACCACGTGCAGATATTTTTACTTGCACTTCGCGGGATTTAGTTCTATGTAACTATAGACACAAAACAAATACCTCGTTTAGTTACTCAAATGTAATAGTTAGACAGAGTTAGCGTTTATTTCGCGTTTAGTTCTTGGACATATCAATTCAGGCACCAATGAGACTATAGCGTAAGCAATTTTTAAATTTTTTCATGTACTTATTACAATATTGAAATCGATTATTTTAATAAGGTCTTTATCAATGTTTTTAGTGTCGCGTGTGAGTGGCGCGCTAGTTATTGATCCCACATTGACAGGGTCCTCGTTAAAATAGTTGTCTAGATGCGTACGGTACGCGGTACGCGCTCTGAGAACCTACTTTGAATCTCGATATCGCCTTGGTCGGTCAAATTGGCTGTAAAATTTTCTATAAATTAAATAGCGATGTCGGGCTTTGTGCCCACCACCACGTTACTAAATCGTCGACGTGAAACCGTGCGGTGTAGCGTCGCGGTACGTTGATATATATAACGACAACGTCGTGTCTCCGCGGAACGTTGCGTCGGACATCGTTGGAGGCGGTACGGTTGGAACATTGATTCTGATTTATTAATGTCATTTGTTGAGTAAATTCCTATGCTCCGGCATAAAACAATTGATGATTTCAAGGACAAGACAATATATACCGTTACAATATCGTGGAGTGCATTTTCAGCACACAGTTACGTACAATTTGTACGATACGTCAACGCACCGCGAAACAGCACTGCCCTGTTTCACGTTCATGACGTTGTAATGTGGTGATGTGGACAAGATCACTGAGATTCCGTGGGCCTAGTGCGAATTTTTGCGAGAGGCCGAAAACGGTAAATCGTGACAACGTAAACTACGTACAATTCGTATGAAGTAAGAATGGCGCCATGTACTGACAATATTTAGATATGGAGTTTCTCTTTATAAAAAAACGTAACGAACGCATTTGGCCACTAGCAAAAACTCGCACTAGGCCTCCAGAGTAGGCTCGTTGCGCATTTAAGACGTGTAGGGACGCACGCGGACGGCTGGCAGGACAGTGGTCCCTTAACTATGCCACGTTCACGTTAGATTACCCTATTGTATCGTATTACATTTTTATATCAAATTTATTCCAAATTCTATGTTTGTTATTGTAGATTCTACTGTCAATTGTGTTTGGATATAGCTTTTAGAATTATTAACAAATTCGTGTTGGATTAAAATTGTTCGAAAATTTTGATGTGACTGTTTTTTAATTTGTTACATATTATTATATTTAGTTTTTAGTTGTATCATTGTACACGGCAACTGTGTGAACATGGTTCTCTAGTGTAATCTAGTAAAATACTGTTCTTTTTGTTAATTGCCAGTTCATGCTATAGATATACAGTAATTACAACAATAAAGTTCTCTTATAACATTGTGACTATATGTATTATTTATTTCGTATTCTCCTAATGTAATGTCATCGTTAATAATAAACTTTCTCAGAGGAACCTATAAATATTCAATGCAATACCTACTGCTATTATCTAAATATTTTAATGATCAAACATATTTAAATAAAAAATTACGTGTTGCGCTCGAATTAAAAAACGCAGTTGATTAGGTATGCAAAATAAGAAACCCAATTTTTTTTTTAATAATGAGAATGCTCAGATTTTGTGGTCTAAATGCAAAATACATTATCACTATAATTATGAAAAATAATCTTATAAAATAATAATAATAATAATCTCTTTGATAAAATAAAATTATACTTCAATTTTAAAATATTTTTAGAGCTAAAACGCCTTGTGAGACCACATCTTTTGTTTCATTATTCCAACTAGATGAAAGTAGATAAATTAATTTTGCGAAGCAAAGACTACACTAGGTCGTGAGTAGGTTATATAGTTACGCAGTTTTACTACTATTACTTATAAATACAAAACTCTGATCTGTGTCCTGTTCTGTTACAATGTTTACAAGGCCCATAATAACATTGAGATGTGGTGTGTCCTCGTCGACCACATATACTACAAACAACCCGATCTTTACCTGACACACTGAAATGTTCGCTTAAATATTTCAACAGGGTACGTGTGTCCCTGCAACCCATTTTATGAGCGTCTTCTTCTAGGTAAGGATGACGTAATCTATGAATTATAACATTACATATCAACTGATCACTTAAACCCAATGACTCTCCTTGTTTTCGTTTTAAACGGCAAAATTCGGTTACTTTTTCTTTTTGGCGCCTGTAAGTACTAACAAACTCCTGTAATTTATCGACTTGATCTTGAGCATAAATACTATGACATTTATTGACTAACAACGTCTTCCATTGTTCCCAAGATATATTCATGTCACTTTGATTAACCACCCATTGTAACATGTCACCATCGAGATTTTTTTTCATGATTCCAATTAATGTACCTTCATCCCATGAATACTTTTTTCCAGTTAACTCTAAATGAATTAACCAATCTTTGACAGAAATATTTTTTGCTTTTCCATCAAATTTTGGAATATATTGGATGTCGTCGGATTCCCTTTCTTTACTTTTTCGATCATTTTTTGATAGTAGAATATCAGTAGGCGACACATCACAAATCATTTCAGTTTTACTTTCTGTGACTTCAACTTTTGATGACTTTTTTGAAGGGCCAGGAGACGCCAAATCTGGAAATAAGTTGAGGTTGAATTGATGTTAAAAGTTATTACTTACTAAATAAACTAACATACATAAAATTATAAATCTACTTCACAATGCACTTCGTTGTGCGGTCAGGTGGTACTTGGCCCCGGACGCGGCCGAACACAACACCTTTCGGCCAAAAGGTCTCGTTCATTATAAGGTGCAAGAAGCACGTCGGTACTCGCACCACAAACGCCTTGTAATTGACGTTGCGACGCGACTCCAGCAACTGCACTCTCATTCTGTGCTTGGCCTTTTGGTACACGTACGTCGCGATATCCTGTGCCGTTGCGGTGTAGTGCAGGCGAGAAATGTACACCGGAGTATTCGAAGCTGCTGCTCTCAAAGTAACGCCAGGTACAGGAGAAGCCGTGCCGCAGCAGTTCTTGTTGGTTCGCTGCTGGCGTTTCTTTCTTTGCACCTTCACGAAACTATCGCCATCGAGATGATTTACAGGCTTGTCAGGCACAGACTTCGTGGCGTGAGCAATTGGAGTGCTCTGCCTAACCAGCGCCGGGTCTCAACAGAGCTCAGAACTCAGCGTTTTTCGGCGACACAGCTGACGCATAACTTGCAACCGATGTGTCGACACAGCAGGCACCTCGGTGCGTGTTTACGTTGTTACTACGCGCCGGTGACCCTGTTAATACCACAGCGTTGCGCAATTCATTGAGTTCCTTGCGCAATTGTACCACGGTGCCTTGGGATGCCTCTAATTTGTTGTGCACATCCGCTAAACTTGCCTTTAGAAGGACGATATCTTTCAGCAGGCTTGTAACGTCGACATGGTCGAAAGTGACGGGAGGCAACTTGTTCAAGTCCTTCGCCACAAACGTCGGCACGTCGTCAGGATCGGTTACCTTGAGGAGCGTTATAATGTCTTGTAGACTTTTCTTTGTCCCGTCACGCCGGCGTCAATAGATACTTACATATTTTTTATACGTTTTAAATTACATTCACTCGTATTTACGTAAGTAGTTTTTATGAATATTTTAGGTAACATACCTATTAAAATAATGTCTTAATTATTCACCAAAGAATTACCAATAGAATATGAATGACTTATATTACAATTTAAATAAATTACCTACACATTTGTAAACTAAGAATAGAATAATTATGTAAAAAAATTCCTTTTCACGTATGTACCTGATTTGGCCGAAGATTCCATCAGTTTCCTTTTGCGAGCTGATTCTTCGCCGTCTTTAAGATTAGTAGACGTATTTTCCACATTCGTATCATTATTTACATTCTCCGGGACGGCCTCAGGATATTGCTTCGTGACAATTTTAATTAAAAAATTCACTGAATTTTCAAGTTTATCCATACGATCATCTTTTTTCGATCGTCGCGGTGTCTTAACAGCAGTTTGAGGTTTCTTGGAATCGAGAACTTCTTCACCACTCATAATGAAGTTTATCTACTGCCCAGTAATGAAAACTGAATAAATTTGTGACTAGTAGTTTGTTAGATCGTCCTAGTTGCACGAGCGACAGCACTCAATAAGCTCGTTGGCATAAATTGTCAAGTATTTAGATGAAATAATGAGCAGCAGATACCTAATCACTAATGATAACAGCTCGCAGTCGAGCTAAAGGATGTGGTTCTGCACAAGCACTTCCCGGAATGGTTATCGCTGTTATATTTTGAGTTCTGTAGTAACCAGTAGGTATGATGAAAAAGAAAAATAAACTAATAAACACATTTATAATAAAATAATATTAGACAGTTTGCGTACAAGAGAATGAAACCTGTCCTAAATAAGTGTAGAAAACACCGCGCCTAGAAACAATGCTTTTTTGTTTTACTATAACTTACTGTAAGTATCTTAACACAAAGTAACCTCTGTCACCTGACATCGCTGTGTCGAATGTCACGGGTTCGATTCCCGCACGAGACAAGTATTTCTGTAATTCATATTTGTTTCAAGCCATTATTTAAGATGAGAAGAGAGAGATGTGTCGCCGCGGAACGTTGCGTCGGGCATCGTTGGAGGCGGTACGGTTGGAACATTGATTCTGATTTATTAATGTCATTTGTTGAGTAAATTCCTATGCTCCGGCATGAAACAATTGATGATTTCAAGGACAAGACAATATATAGCAATACAATATCGTGGAGTGCATTTTCAGCACACGGTTACGTACAATTTATACGATACGTCAACGCATCGCGAAACAGCACTGCCCTGTTTCACGTTCATGACGTTGTAATGTGGTGATGTGGACAAGATCACTGAGATTCCGTGGGCCTAGTGCTAATTTTTGCGAGCGACCGAAACCGTAAATAGTGACAACGTAAACTACGTACAATACGTATGAAATAAGAATGGCGCCATGTACTGACAATATTTAGATATGCAGTTTCTCTTTAAAAAAACGTAACGAACGCATTTGGCCACTAGCAAAAACTCGCACTAGGCCTCCAGAGTAGGCTCGTTGCGCATTCGTGACGTGTAGGGATGCACGCGGGCGCCTGCCAGGAGAGTGATTCTTAACTATGCCACGTTCACGTTAGAATTTAGATTACCCTATTGTATCGTATTACATTTTTATATCAAATTTGTTCCAAATTATGTTTGTTATTGTAGATTCTACTGTCAATTGTGTTCGGATAAAGCTTTTAGAATTATTAACAAATTCGTGTTGGATTAAAATTGTTCGAAAATTTTGATGTGACTGTTTTTTAATTTGATACTCTAATAAAATACTGTTCTTTTTGTTAATTGCCAGTTCATGCTATAGATATACAGTAATTACAACAATAAAGTTCTCTTATAACATTGTGACTATATGAATTATTTATTTCGTGTTCTCCTAATGTAATGTCATCGTTAATAATAAACTTTCTCAGAGGAACCTATAAATATTCAATGCAATACTTACTGCTAGTCTGTGAGAGATAAGACGTAGTAGGAAATGATATTTATTGAAATCTTTATTATAATTATTTTATCTATATTAACTTTAAATAAGTACAATGGTACACACAAAATCAACTTCATGTCGTATAAACGTGGATAGGTTTATCTACAATTAGCCACGAATAAATTTTAAACTTATAGCAAAAATGCATCAGCGGCTTTTGAGATCTAAATATTTTAATGATCAAACATATTTAAATAAAAAATTACGTGTTACGCTCTGATTAAAAAACGCAGTTGATTAGGTATGCAAAATAAAAAACCCTTTTTTTTTTTAATAATGAGAATGCTCAGATTTTGTGGTCTAAATGCAAAATACATTATCACTATAATTATGAAAAATAATCTTATAAAATAACAATACTAAATAATTCCTTTTCTCGTTGTACACTTCTTTTATAATAATAATAATAATAAATTCATTTATTTCGAGTTAAGACCCATATTTTCCACAAAAGTATAAAGATAAAAAATATACTTACAAATAAAATGTTAAAAATACAATAATAATAAAGAAAAATTTCATTAAATAATTACTTAATTAAAATTGAAAAATTAAAATAAGAATTAAAAAGCAGTAAAAATTAAAAAAAAATTTAGTTAAATTAAAGTCATAAATAATATTAAACTAAGTTCATAAAAGTCCATTTAAAATGTAAAATTTATCTAAAATTCAAAATAATTTAACTAAAATGTAAATTTAAATTTAAAAATTCAATAAATAATAATAATTAATATATTTCATTTAATAAATGGTGATGAACTTGTATGTAGTCGCATCCACCGCTCCATCATCGGTGAGTCCCAACGCTCGGACAATACGCTCAGGATACCGTTAGTGACTCAGTAGCGAGGCGGTCCGTTTCCAAATAATGGCGTAAAAATCGTCGGTATGCGCCTGCACAAACATTTTAGAAGCGCTACAGAATCTTGGCAACCCTAACAGTATCCTAAGCGCATCGTTGTACTGGACGCGTAGTGCGCTGTATGCCCGCTGCGTATAGTTAACCCATAGGCTGCACGTGTAGAAGGACTGACAATAGGCTTTAAACAAAGTCACCTTAACTTGATTAGTACAGCGTGCAAACCTACGGGCCAACATGTTACACCGAACAGACAGCGCCCTACGTTCCCGCTCGATGTCATCGTTGTCGCACAAGTTGTCTGTTACCAAGTGGCCCAGGTACTTAAAAACACTAACCCTGTTTAGATTCGCACCGGAAAGAGTGATTGTCGGTATGGATGAGTAACATTTGGTACCGGCTTTAAAGACCATGAACTCACTCTTTTTAGGGTTATACCTGAGTCCATGGGTCTCTGCATATGTCTCACATATAAGTAACAGTTTACGCAACCCGCCAACCGACGGGCTCAGCAGCACCATATCATCCGCGTAGCTAATGTTATTCATTGACACTCCGCCTATAGAACAACCCGCATTGGCACTGCTGAGCTCGCCAATCAGCTGATTCATGTACAGGTTAAACAAGCGAGGCGAGGTTAGCCCCTGCCTGCCTAGCCCTGCCTCACTCCGCAGTTCAACCCGTACACATCCGAGTGCACTCCCGCCCACCTCACACTGTTCTGCTGATGACTGTACCAATACCTAAATATCGACACTATCTCGCCCGGCACCTGTGTCTCCTTTGTTCCCATGCTATACATTTTGTATTTCCTCTGCACTCCTGGGTTTGCTGGTAGAAAACTCATATTTGAGTTAAGCTCGCCTATGTACTTTTTGTTTTCTTTTGTTAATTGTAATTTGTTTTTGTGTGTACATTAAAGAATTAAAGAAAGAATACTAATCTCTTTGATAAAATAAAATTATACTTCAATTTTAAAATATTTTTAGAGCTAAATGCCTTGACCACATCTTTTGTTTCATTATTCCAACTAGATGAAAGTAGATAAATTAATTTTGCGAAGCAAAGACTACGCTAGGTCGTGAGTAGGTTATATAGTTACGCAGTTTTACTACTATTACTTATAAATACAAAACTCTGATCTGTGTCCTGTTCTGTTACAATGTTTACAAGGTCCATAATAACATTGAGATGTGGTGTGTCCTCCTCGACGGCATATACTACAAACAACCCGATCTTTACCTGACACACTGAAATGTTCAATTAAATATTTCAACAGGGTACGTGTGTCCCTGCAACCCATTTTATGAGCGTCTTCTTCTAGGTAAGGATGACGTAACCTATGAATTATAACATTACATATCAACTGATCACTTAAACCCAATAACTCTCCTTGTTTTCGTTTTAAACGGCAAAATTCGGTTACTTTTTCATTTTGGCGCCTGTAAGTACTAACAAACTCCTGTAATTTATCGACTTGATCTTGAGCATAAATACTATGACATTTATTGACTAACAACGTCTTCCATTGTTCCCAAGATATATTCATGTCACTTTGATTAACCACCCATTGTAACATGTCACCATCGAGTTTTTTTTTCATGATTCCAATTAATGTACCTTCATCCCATGAATATTTTTTTCCAGTTAACTCTAAATGAATTAACCAATCTTTGACAGAAATATTTTTTGCTTTTCCATCAAATTTTGGAATATATTGGATGTCGGATTCCCTTTCTTTACTTCTTCGTTCATTTTTTGATAGTAGAATATCAGTAGGCGGCACATCACAAATAATTTCAGTTTTACTTTCTGTGACTTCAACTTTTGATGACTTTTTTGAAGGGCCAGGAGACGCCAAATCTGGAAATAAGTTGAGGTTGAATTGATGTTAAAAGTTATTACTTATTAAATAAACTAACATACATAAAATTATAAAACTACTTCACAATGCACTTCGTTGTGCGGTCAGGTGGTACTTGGCCCCGGACGCGGCGGAACACAACACCTTTCGGCCAAAAAGTCTCGTCCATTATAAGGTGCAAGAAGCACGTCGGTACTCGCACCACAAACGCCTCGAAATTGACGTTGCGACGCGACTCCAACAACTGCACTCTCATTCTGTGCTTGGCCTTTTGGTACACGTACGTCGCGATGTCCGCTGTGCCGTTCCGGTGTAGTGCAGGCGAGAAATGTACACCGGAGTGTTCGGAGCTGCTGCTCTCAAAGTAACGCCAGGTACAGGAGAAGCCGTGCCGCAGCAGTTCTTGTTGGTTCGCTGCTGGCGTTTCTTTCTTTGTACCTTCACGAAACCATCGCCATTGAGATGATTTACAGGCTTGTCAGGCACAGACTTCGTGGCGTGAGCAATTGGAGTGCTCTGCCTTACCAGCGCGCGGCGCCGGGTCGGCGCGTATAGTAGGTCTCGCGGCGATGCATTCTGGGGCCGCAGGGACGGGTGTGGGGCTGCGAGGTGCGCGCGCGACACACTCAGCAGACTCAGCGTTTTTCGGCGACACAGCTGACGCATAACTTGCAACCGATGTGTCGACACAGCAGGCACCTCGGCGCGTGTTTACGTTGTTACTACGCGCCGGTGACCCTGTTAATACCACAGCGTTGCGCAATTCATTGAGTTCCTTGCGCAATTGTACCACGGTGCTTTGGGATGCCTCTAATTTGTTGTGCACATCCGCTAAACTTGCCTTTAGAAGGACGATGTCTTTCAGCAGGCTGTAACGTCGACGTAATCGAAAGTGACGGGAGGCAACTTGTTCAAGTCCTTCGCCACAAACGTGGGCACGTCGTCAGGATCGGTTACCTTGAGGAGTAGTTGTAGACTTTTCTTTGTCCCGTCACGCCGGCGTCAATAGATACTTACATATTTTTTATACGTTTCAAATTACATTCATTCCTATATATATCCTATATATATATATATCCTAGTAAGTAGTTTTTATGAATATTTTAGGCAACCACAGAACAATGAAAGTAGTTAGAATGGCCTTGTGGGCGGGGCGGGCGCGCCATATATATGATCAACTGATCATATATCTTGAAAATCTCACTGTAACGTCAAATAGTCGCTGTCGTAGTGTGTTGTCGTGCACAGCTACGCGTTAAAAAATAAATTATGCTATTCCTAACCTATAGCAAAAGAAGCCAGGTATATAATGTAACCCGAGGAGGGATATCTTTTCACCGATAAGTCTAAAAATCTTAAAATACAAGGAATATATCACATTATTGTAAAAGTATTATGTAGTTTACAGACGAAAACGATAGAATTTTAAACAGATGAAACATTGTACATTGCTGGCAATTTCATACCTTTCACCTTATTTTACGTTAGTGGCTGCGTAATGTATTGTGTTTGCACAAAGCCAATGGCACAGTTTCGTAGTATATATAGATAGTGCTGACCAAGTTGCATTCAGTGTCGATATAATAAAGTGGGTTTTTATTTTATCTTAATTTATTAACAGAAATTATTAAACTTTGTATATTTTTCAGAAAATATGTTTTATGTACCTTATGTTTTCATCATCATCATCATCATATCAGCCCTGCTGAGTGGATACACAAAATGTAGTACAATTTGCTTAGTTCATTTATTTAAAAAAAAATACCTTTTTCTTATAAAAAAGTCAGACAATATGTATATCAGAATTTAGGAGCAATTCCACAAAAAAAAATCTGTTGTCACATAAGTCACGTAAAAAATTATATGATTACAATGTTCGAAATAATTTCATAATTAATTTAAATTCAATCAATTTCATTAATTCTCTCAGAAGATACTGAACCTATGAAAAAATATCTTTTATGTTCTTTTCACAACCGCGAACACCTACGGTTTCATCATCATCATCATATCAGCCCAATGACGTCCACTGTTGAACATAGGCCTCACCTAATTTCCGCCACAACGAGCGATTTTGTGCCGTCCGCAACAACCTACGGTTTAGTTAGCGTTATTTAACATTATTGTAAAAAAATTAAAAGGGACATTATGATGACATGATGCATTTGCGTACGCATGTTAATCATAAATCGATAAATCGATAACAACAGGAAGGTAGTGGATACATCTCTATGGGATACCAGTAAAAGTCATATTTATGTTAATGTGGAATTCATATTTTCTTATTTATTCTATTATTTTAAAACAATCTACTACTATTTAGTATGTATTTTTAGAAGAAAAAACATTGCACACAGTTTCATTTATTGGAGTTTCAAAACTATTATCTTTTCTCTGTTTTACCATTTTATATTTGCACAATAAAGTGTGCAAATGCCATTTATGGCAATAATTACTATGATGTCAAAAACTGCACGATTCAACAAATTGTCACAAAATTATCAAAAAAAGTCTTATTGACATGATTCAAGGTTAGTTTTTAATTGTTGAGAGTATCGTGCAAACTTGACCAATGAGCGTTAAGTTTTGCATGTATTGTAACATGTAAGTGTGTGCAACTGGCGACAGCGGTTTCAGTACAAAAATCTCTCGATGGCCTTTCTATCCTCTAAAAAACCTATCTCTGTTCTGTGTAGGCAACATACCTAAAATAATGTCTTAATTATTCACCAAAGAACTACCAATAGAATATGAACGACTTATATTACAATTTAAATAAGTTACCTACACATTTGTAAACTAAGAATAGAATAATTATGTAAAAAAATTCCTTTTCACCTATGTACCTGATTTAGCCGAAGATTCCATCAGTTTCCTTTTGCGAGCTGATTCTTCGCCGTTTTTAAAATTAGTAGACGCGTTTTCCACAGTCGTATCATTAGTTACATTCTTCGGGACGGCCTCAGGATATTGCTTCGTGACAATTTTCATTAAAAAATTTACTGAATTTTCAAGTTTATCCACACGATCATCTTTTTTCGATCGTCGCGGTGTCTTAACAGCAGTTTGAGGTTTGTTGGAATCGAGAACTTCTTCACCACTCATAATGAAGTTTATCTACTGCCCAGTAATGAAAACTGAATAAATTTGTGACTAGTAGTTTGTTAGATCGTCCTAGTTGCACGAGCGACAGCACTCAATAAGCTCGTTCGCATAAATTGTCAAGTATTTATATGAAATAATGAGCAGCAGATACCTAATAACTAATGATAACAGCTCGCAGTCGAGCCAAAGGATGTGGTTATGCACAAGCACTTCCCGGAATGGTTATCGCTGTTATATTTTGAGTTCTGTAGTAACCAGTAGGTATGATAAAAGGAAAAATAAACTAATAAACACATTTATAATAAAATAATATTAGGCAGTTTGCGTACAAGAGAATGAAACCTGTCCTAAATAAGTGTACCTACAAAACACCGCGCCTAGAAACAACGTTATTTACTATAACTTACTGTAAGTATGTTAACACAAAGTAACCTCCGTCACCTGACATCGCTGTGTCGAATGTCACGGGTTCGATTCCCGCACGAGACAAGTATTTCTGTAATTCATATTTGTTTCAAGCCATTATTTAAGATGAGAAGAGAGAGATGTGTCGCCGCGGAACGTTGCGTCGGGCATCGTTGGAGGCGGTACGGTTGGAACATTGATTCTGATTTATTAATGTCATTTGTTGAGTAAATTCCTATGCTCCGGCATGAAACAATTGATGATTTCAAGGACAAGACAATATATAGCAATACAATATCGTGGAGTGCATTTTCAGCACACGGTTACGTACAATTTATACGATACGTCAACGCACCGCGAAACAGCACTGCCCTGTTTCACGTTCATGACGTTGTAATGTGGTGATGTGGACAAGATCACTGAGATTCCGTGGGCCTAGTGCGAATTTTTGCGAGAGGCCGAAAACGGTAAATCGTGACAACATAAACTACGTACAATACGTATGAAGTAAGAATGGCGCCATGTACTGACAATATTTAGATATGCAGTTTCTCTTTAAAAAAACGTAACGAACGCATTTGGCCACTAGCAAAAACTCGCACTAGGCCTCCAGAGTAGGCTCGTTGCGCATTCGTGACGTGTAGGGACGCACGCGGGCGGCTGGCAGGACAGTGGTCCTTTAACTTTGCCACGTTCACGTTAGATTACCCTATTGTATCGTATTACATTTTTATATCAAATTTATTCCAAATTCTATGTTTGTTATTGTAGATTCTACTGTCAATTGTGTTCGGATAAAGCTTTTAGAATTATTAACAAATTCGTGTTGGATTAAAATTGTTCGAAAATTTTGATGTGACTGTTTTTTAATTTCTTACATATTATATTTAATTTTTAGTTGTATCATTGTACACGGCAACTGTGTGAACATGGTTCTCTAGTGTAATCTAGTAAAATACTGTTCTTTTTGTTAATTGCCAGTTCATGCTATAGATATACAGTAATTACAACAATAAAGTTCTCTTATAACATTGTGACTATATGTATTATTTATTTCGTATTCTCCTAATGTAATTGTCATCGTTAATAATAAACTTTCTCAGAGGAACCTATAAATATTCAATGCAATACTTACTGC
The DNA here is from genome assembly GCA_905147015.1 of Laspeyria flexula. Lineage (NCBI taxonomy): Eukaryota > Metazoa > Arthropoda > Insecta > Lepidoptera > Erebidae > Laspeyria > Laspeyria flexula. Next base: position 13,675,196 of record LR989950.1, on the reverse strand, counting down.
TAGTCTGTGAGAGATAAGACGTAGTAGGAAATGATATTTATTGAAATCTTTATTATAATTATTTTATCTATATTAACTTTAAATAAGTACAATGGTACACACAAAATCAACTTCATGTCGTATAAACGTGGATAGGTTTATCTACAATTAGCCACGAATTAATTTTAAACTTATAGCAAAAATGCATCAGCGGCTTTTGAGATCTAAATATTTTAATGATCAAACATATTTAAATAAAAAATTACGTGTTGCGCTCTAATTAAGAAACGCAGTTGATTAGGTATGCAAAATAAAAACGCATTTTTTTTTTAATAATGAGAATGCTCAGATTTTGTCGTCTAAATGCAAAATACATTATAACTATAATTATGAAAAATAATCTTATAAAATAATAATAATAATCTTTGATAAAATAAAATTATACTTCAATTTTAAAATATTTTTAGAGCTAAAACGCCTTGTAAGACCACATCTTTTGTTTCATTATTCCAACTAGATGAAAGTAGATAAATTAATTTTGCGAAGCAGAGACTACACTAGGTCATGAGTAGGTTATATAGTTACGCAGTTTTACTACTATTACTTATAAATACAAAACTCTGATCTGTGTCCTGTTCTGTTACAATGTTTACAAGGTCCATAACATTGAGATGTGGTGTGTCCTCGTCGACCACATATACTACAAACAACCCAATCTCTACCTGACTCACTGAAATGTTCGCTTAAATATTTCAACAGGGTACGTGTGTCCTTGCAACCCATTTTATGAGCGTATTCTTCTAGGTAAGGATGACGTAACCTATGAATTATAACATTACATATCAACTGATCACTTAAACCCAATGACTCTCCTTGTTTTCGTTTTAAACGGCAAAATTCGATTACTTTTTCTTTTTGGCGCCTGTAAGTACTAACAAACTCCTGTAATTTATCGACTTGATCTTGAGCATAAATACTATGACATTTATTGACTAACAACGTCTTCCATTGTTCCCAAGATATATTCATGTCACTTTGATTAACCACCCATTGTAACATGTCACCGTCGAGATTTTTTTTCATGATTCCAATTAATGTACCTTCATCCCATGAATACTTTTTTCCAGTTAACTCTAAATGAATTAACCAATCTTTGACAGAAATATTTTTTGCTTTTCCATCAAATTTTGGAATATATTGGATGTCGTCGGATTCCCTTTCTTTACTTCTTCGATCATTTTTTGATAGTAGAATATCAGTAGGCGACACATCACAAATAATTTCAGTTTTACTTTCTTTGTGCTCATCTACTTTTGATGACTTTTTTGAAGGGCCAGGAGACGCCAAATCTGGAAATAAGTTGAAGTTGAATTGATGTTAAAAGTTATTACTTACTAAATATACAAATAGATACTTACATATTTTTATACATTTTAAATTACATTCATTCCTATTTCATCATCATCATCAGCAACCCATTAAGTCCCACTGCTGGGCTCGGGGTCTCCTCTCCTCTATCTAGAGAGCTGAGGGGGTTTTAGGCCATGATCCACTCACGCTGGCTTAGTGCGGGTTGGTGGATCAGACATACTCATAGAATTTCTCCTAGGGTATATGGGTTTCCTCACGATGTTTTCCTTCACCGTTAGCAGATGGTAAGTCACTTGACTAGTACATATAAATTCCACAAAGTGGAATCCACATTGGTACTGCCGGATGTCGGGATCGAACTCGGACCGCGTGATCATCACGCAGGTCCCTTATCCATTTAGCCACCATCGCATTAATTCCTATTTACATAAGTAGTTTTATGAATATTTTAAGCAACATATTAAATGTCTTATTTATTCACCAAAGAACTACCAATAGAATATGAATGACTTATATTACAATTTAAATTAGTTACACATTTGTAAACTAAGAGTAGAATAATTATGTACAAAATTTCCTTTTCACCTATGTACCTGATTTGGCCGAAGATTCTATCAGTTTCCTTTTGTGAGCTGACTCTTCGCCGTTTTTAAGATTAGTAGACGTATTTTCCACATTCGTACCATTATTTACATTCTCCGGAACGGCCTCAGGATATTGCTTCGTGACAATTTTAATTAGAAAATTCAATGAATTTTCAAGTTTATCCATACGATCATCTTTTTTCGATCGTCGCGGTGTCTTAACAGCAGTTTGAGGTTTCTTGGAATCGAGAACTCCTTCACCACTCATAATGAAGTTTATCTACTGCCCAGTAATGAAAACTGAATAAATGTGTGACTAGTAGTTTGTTAGATCGTCCTAGTTGCACGAGCGACAGCACTCAATAAGCTCGTTCGCATAAATTGTCAAGTATTTATATAGAATGATTAGCAGTATCTTTACTTAAATACTTAACGATAACAGTGATAACCTCGCGGTCGAGCCAACGGACGTGGTTTTGCACAAGCAGTTCTCGGAATGGTTATCGTTGTTATGTTTTGAGTTCTGAACCAGTATTATGAAAAAGAAAAATAACCTAATAAACTCATTTATAACAAAATGATGTCAGACAGTTTGCGTACACAAGAATGAAATCTGTCCTATTCATATGTGTAGAAAACATCGCGCCAAGAAACAATGTTTTTTACTATAACTTACTGTAAGTATATTAACACTAAGTAACCTCTGTTACCGTGCCGTAGCGTTTAAGATTGTCGCCTCGTCACTGATATCGCTGTGTCGAGTATCATGGGTTCGATTCCCACATTATCCACATATTTGTTTCAAGCCTGAGTTTTCAATGTGTCCTTTAATTGTATTTTTGTAAAGTTCTTCGCGACGCGGGGATTGTTTCCAAATGAGGACGCTGCGTTGTCTTCTAAAAAAAAAACTTCGAAAAGCTGAACAGTGTGTTTGTTTGGTTGAACGCTAGTATCTCAGGAATTATTGGTCTGATTTGAAAAATTCTTTTAGTGTTAGATAGCCCATTTATCGAGGAAGGTTATAGGCTATACCAATTACATCACTCTACGGTCAATAGGAGCTGGGCAGTGTCCAAATAAAATACGACGGGAGCGAAGCCACGCACGACTTCTAGTGTAAGTATACACCTGAATTTATCACTGTAACTGTGTGTGTATTTACTACACAAGGAGCAGAATTGAAACACGTCATATGATTAATTATTATATTAATATGCTTAGCGTTGTTACATATATAAACTGGCAGCGAACACTATGTCTCTCTTGATCTGTTTGATCGCTTCACTAAACTTATTCTCGAGGTCTGTGTTGCCGATATTCTTAGCTGCTTGGCACAACTGACGAAGGACTTCTTCTAGGCGCCGCATGCATCTGATTATAGAACCTAAAACAATGCAATATTACCTATATTAGATTAACAGACAATTATTTTACGCCCTACAAGTCATATTAGCGTCGTTAGTCCAGTGATATGGCAACATGTGAGTACTAAACCCGAGATTGTGGGTTCGATTGTAGTACAAATATTTGTGGGTTTTTACTTATAAAAACCCAAAACGCTCCAGTTAGATGGTCCGACGACCTAAAAAAGGTCGCTGGGTCTGACTGGATGCGGAAGGCGGAGGACAGAGTGTTATGACGCGTGTTAGGAAAGGCCTACGTCCAGCACTGGACTGCAATAGGCTGAAATGATGATGATGATGATGATGATGACTTATAAAAAACCCAAGACGCACACTCAGCGATCAAAAAACGGGGCACAAAATAGTTTAATCATCACACAACTGACTAAGACTGATTTTACAAAAACTATTTTCTAAAAATATAACAATTATAATTTGACAGTATATTGGCGAAATCGACAGTTTTGCGCGTGACTTTAGTACGTGGGTGTGCATCTAGGGGTTTACAAAGAATAATTATTTTGAGTGGATACACCGCACTTAATACAATTAGGTACTATTGTATCCGATAATGAATGTTTGCAAATGTCTTCGGGACACAAGCCTTGTTCCTTAAAAAAAGAATTCAGCGTTTGTGTATTAAAATGCCAAAACAGTCGCCGTTGCTAAGACCGACTTTGCCTAAGAGTACTGGATCTTGACGAAAATGAAGTAACAAGCTAATACCTTCAAAGATATCAGTCATCTTGCATATCTGCAGGAAGGTGGCACCTTTAGCCCACGCGAGCACGACGTCCATCAAAGTATACTTAAACTTGCCCACGTACTCGTCTTCATTTATGTCCATCTTAGCTTCCATGGAAACCTTCGCTATCCGACGAGCGTATTCCTGAAAGTAAGTTAGGCCATGTTTTAACACTCGTTGATAGGTATCTGGAAGCTAGCTCACAGATTTTATATGAAAAAAGAACTTGACACACCTTTATAGTTTTTAATGTTATCATAGTCGTTTAAGAGGGTTCGTACAGAGGAATGGCATCGACATAATTTAGTGTCATATTTCGTGGTTTTCGATTTTTAAAATAAAATGTTTTCAAGAAACTTTTTCGAATTAATCTCGCCTCAGTCTTCGTGGTTATTTTTTTTAACCTTGAAATACATTTATAATATAATATATAATATAATAATATAATATTCTACTACATTCACACAGCGCCATCTAGTCCCAAATTAAGCAATTATATTTGCTTGTGTTATGGGTACTAAACAACTGATATACTACTTAAATGCATTTTTTTTTGTAAATACATACATATTATAGATAAATTACACCCAGACGCAGAACAAACCTTTATGCTCATCACACAAAGATTTGTCCTGGGTGGGGATCGAACCCACGACCTCCGGTTTAGCAGTCAGGGTCACTAACCACTAGACCAACAGGCCAGTCAAATTTGAAAGCGATTCGGACATGGATTATGTTAGAAGGCTAGGGTAAACACTCTTCACTCTGTTTAATGAATGGCCTAAGCATTAGCCAGCCAGTTCATTAAATGTTGCATTTGACGATACGGCTGAATTTAATTTAGGCCGCTAGATGAACGCCGTGGTTTAGTTTAACGGCTAGGCAGTTAATTAAATGGCTGATTTAACCAGTTGGCTGCGACATATTATATAAAAACTGAATATATTAAATAATAAATCTATTTTCGTTACTTTGGTTTAACATTTTACATATCATCAGCAACCCATTTAGTCCCACTGCTGGGCTCGGGTCTCCTCTCCTCTAACTAGAGAGCTGAGAGGGTTTAGGCCATAATCCACACACGCTGGCCTAGTGCGGGTTGGTGGATCAGACATACTAATAGAATTTCTTGTAGGGTATGTGGGTTTCCTCACGATGTTTTCCTTCACTGTTAGCAGATGGTAAGTCACTTGACTAGTACATATAAATTCCACAAAGTGGAATCCACATTGGTACTGCTAGTCAGGATCGAACTCGAACCGCGTGATTTGCACGCCGGTTCTTTATCCATTCAGCCACCATCGCATACATTTTACATAAATGCTAAACAAATAATGGAAAAATTCAAACCTACAGCGGGATTTGAAACCGCGACCCTGATAACGATAACCGATAAACCGAAAGTTGAACATTCACTTTTATTATTTTAGCGGCAGGACTCATTTTCATTTATAAATCACAAGATCACAAATTAATTTAAATCGGTTTAAAGGTAGAATACATTAAATAATTATTACGTGCCTGCAACTGTCTGAGCACTTGTCTCAGTTCTTCGCTGGTCATTGAGGGCTGTGATGAGTTCTCGTCGCACACGAAACAGCTGACAAGCGCCGCGCTCTGTTCTGACGTCAGGCCGTTGAACACACCGTTGAATATCAGCTCGGTTAGGAGAAGTTCGTCGGCGCTAAATCAAAATTAACAATTATATTATATATAATTATATTCTCGGTCCCACTTTATTCCTGATATATATAAACGATTTGGGTATGCTCCCACTCTCCAAAGGCAAATTTATTTCATTCGCTGATGATACAGCCCTACTATTCAGTGCAAACACGTGGCGAGACGTCTTCGAGCATGCTCAATCGGGTTTCAACACTGTCTTCAGGTGGCTCAGAGACAGTTTACTCACGCTGAATACCGACAAAACCAAGTACATAACGTTCTCCATGAGAAAAAACACAAACATTAAAATCCATGGCTCCCTCTCCATTGCAGCTCATGAGTGCCACGAATCTAACATCACTGCATGTTCATGTTCTCAACTTCGTGTTACGGAAAGTCTCAAGTACTTGGGAGTAATCATTGACAGCACCCTGAGCTTCCACGAACATATCAACACCCTTAGCAAGAGAATAAATAAACTAATTTATGTTTTTAAAACTTTGAGGCATGTGGGAGATGCAAAACTGTTAAAATCGGTATACTTTGCCCTAGCCCAGTCTATACTCACCTATTGCATCGGGGTGGTGCTCCGAAAACCACATTACTCAGCCTTGAAAGGTCGCAGAGAGCTATACTAAAAGTATCACAGCATCGCCCATTTCGTTACCCTACTGAGCAATTAAGGGCGTCACATACGGTGAAGATGCTATAATATTTCATCTTAAGATACAATATCACTCACTATACATTTTCTATGAACCATCACACACGGTTAAGTTAATATATATTTTCATATTACGGCATCTTAAGATGTCGAGCGATATCGAAATATCATGTTAAGATACGAAATATATGTTAACATGGAAAATATCATCTGAAGATGGCATCTTAAGATCCATAATATATAGCAAGCTCCTTATACAGAGTGTGCACAGAATTTGGGGTATAGGGCGTGTTTCGTGACTGGTCATGACTCGTGACATCGCTCTCGCTCCCGCTCAGGGTTGCGAATTCGGCTCTTGGTTCTCTCTCTCTCTCTCTCTAGAGATAAATTTAACTCTCATTTAACAATTTCAGCTTAAACAATATGACTTAGCTCCCTTCTTCAGGATTTTAACTCTGTTTCTAAACATACCACAATAAATATTTTATATTTAAAAATACGCGCCCGTGCCTATTTCCGAATCGAATAAGGATACGATTATGCGAAATGGCCGTACCTATAATTTATTTATTTACACGTTTGAGGGAAATCGCCTTTTAAAAATAGCTCGTAGGGCACACATTTGTTATTGAATTAATTAATTAGAGTATAATTCGAGAGAAAACGTTCGAGAGCGTTCTATTTGCAAGTGCCTTCTTTTTTATTATTTTGATAAATTAAATGAATAGTTACTGAATCTAAGTTTTTTAATTCCCTACTAATGTTCTGAACTCATTGAAGTGCACTAAGATGTAGTTTTGTGACAAAACTGAAGAACCATCGAGTAAGCAATATAGGTAGTCAAAGGTTGCAGGAAGTGAAGAACTCTATGGCGAAGAATGACTCTCTATGAATACGAAGGAAGTTTTTCTTGATGTCATCTTTAATCAAATAGTGAATACTAACAAAAATCTCTTTTGATTTTTTAACATAAATTTGGAATTTACATTAAATATTAAGCAATTTCCATTGCTTTGGTTTAACATTTTATATTTTTTATTTTTTTTTAACATTTTTGATGAAAGGTCTTCGTAAAGATTAAATTCACCGCGCTCTTTCCTTAGCTTTAAATGGTTTTCTATCCAAATTTTGCAAAATTTGGATTTGCAAAATTGCAAATTTCTGCCGCACATTCTAAAAGCCAAACAGCTTTTAGAATGTGCGGCAGAAATTTGCAAGTCAAATTCAAAGTCCGAATTGTCATCCGACGAGCTGTCCAATATATCTAATAGTGCCATATTCATTTTGGATCACCATGTATATTAGTAAGAGTGACGAAATGTACGTGTGACTCCTGTACCAGTCAAGAGAGAATGATTCGAAAATATATATTATAGTAACTTAACCGTGTGTGATACCTTAAGATGCTATAATATTTTATATCAAGGTATCTTAAGATGAAATATTATAGCATCTTCACCGTATGTGACGCCCTTTATACAAGGAGAGTGAAGTGCTGACGGTTCAACTGTTTATCCTCAACATCTTACTTAAACAACACACTCTATTAGATTATAAACCTACATTATCGTGTGGTAAAAGACGTTATGACCCTGTAAACAGACGAGAAACTACTTGCAGAACAGCCTTTTCTAGACGCTTTTATTTGGGTGGGTTTTTATATAACAAAACAAACAAAATACTGAATATTTACAACATCACAAAGATTGTCTGCAGAAAGAAACTGACAGCCTGGCTCCGTGAGATTAACTACGAAGATACGAAAAAGCTACTAAACAACTTGCTGTAATTATTTATTTGAACACCAATGTCTATATTCCCGTAACCCAGTAGTAACACAAACACTCTATTCACCTCACACTACACACTACACATTCCCACACACCTAGCATAAGATTATTTTTGTTTACTTTTTAATATCTAGATCTATTAATTACCGCAATTAGTAAATCGGATGTATCATAATAATTTAAATGTAGCGCTAAGAGGGGTGGAGAATACAGGTCACGAGCCTAGCTTAAGCACCAGTCTCATATTGTAAAATTAAACTAATATTATGTAAAAGAAAATGTAACTGTAAATTATTATTGTGGTGAGAAATAAATCATTATTATTATGTCTCTTTTCTCACGGCTATACTTGTCTCTAAGGTGAGAAGTATACCCGGTCGTTTTGGAAGGCTTACGCGGGGACACAGGTCCAACACGCAGAGGCCCTTAAAGAATTTTAATTTAGAATGGGATGAGACACTTACCGCCGCCACATCACAGCTGCATTATTGTAGTACAGCTATGATCTGTCACCGGTAGGTGTAGAGCTATTGTATGATATTATGGACTTAAATAAAGTTGGGCTATGGGTTTGGGTGTTTGGTGGAATGGTGATATCTGGAATACGGGATTAACGTCGCCTGCTTGCCTCCTCCAGCGGTGAATATATGATGTTAAATGAGGATTTGGGCAGACGGTGACTCGCCTTACACTAGATGGGCCCCTTCCACAACCGACATGGGCCGAAGTCCACGGGTCTCAGGGCAACACCGTAGTGCGCGGCTAGGGGTGTCGAGCGGTGCGGCGCCGATTTCGCCATCGCGGGTCCCAAGCGGATACCCGGAGCGGGTTTCCTCGTAATTATGCCATTGAAAAATGACACTTCCACCCCCGAGCATATAGCTCTGGCGACCCCTCTCTGGTCAGCTGGTTAAGGCAAGCCAGAGTTGAGAGTCCTGTGGTCGCTCTTGGAGATTCACTCCAATCAGCCAACAAAGACCTGCTGGAGACGAGGCCTAGACCGACTCGCAGGGGCATTCAAGACCGCAGTGTCGCTACTCATTCAGCTCGCCACTAGCTGCCCTGCGGTTTGTGGACTCTTTTTTTTTTTTTATATGGCAAGTGTTTGAAAAGCCACACTAATCTGCCCTCCAAGTTTGCGTTAATCTTATGAGAAGATAACGTAACTCCCTCTCTCTCTCTCTTACTCTCTCTTGCAGTCTGTAGTTGATATCAGTTCTAAAAGCTTGCTTCACTTTTGATGTAATACTTTTCCAATCCAGCTATCTTTATACATCCCATAGTTTAAGGTAAATTAATTGTTGAACGATATTAGATATAGCCCTTCTCTAAATGTATTTAGGAGCAGGAAAAAACAATATTTCCTCTCTGTGGTCAATATGTAGTGTGTGTATATATTTCTATCTATTTATTTATATTACTATATATATATGTCTGTATGTATGTATCTATACCTATATGTATATTTATTTACTGATGGATATTTATCCAATATTTTTATTCTAATGTACTTATTTCGACGGTATACATTATGGTATACCAAATCTACTCTATTCTTGTTTTCCTTTCACCTTTACTTCGTTGTACACTTCTTTTGCTTTCTTGCAATATTTTTCTTTCCTCTACACTTTGGGATTTGCTGGAAGAAAACTCAAATTTGAGTTAAGCTCGCCTATGTACATGTCTTTTCTCTCTGTCTTGAGTTGTTTTGTATTTTTTTTTTGTGTACAATAAAGAATTATGATATTGGGTGAAGTAAAAGCGATAGGAGACTACACTACAACAACACTACTACACTAGAGTATTCATGGCCAGTGGGCCCTGGTACCCAATGGCTGGTGCCACTTTGTAACCAGAAATTGTTTAATTTTGTCTACTAAAAAGAGTGGCCAAAATTTTTCGTCGGCCGGTTGCATTGCCAGCTTTTCTCAAAGCCCAAACTTGTCAGCAAACTGGCCTCCAAAATGTTTGAAGGAGACCCGTGCCCAGCAGTGGGACATTGATGTATGACTTGTAATGATAATGTGAAATGTTGACCAATGTGATATGCAATACCGTGACCGAACACAGTGCTCAAAGCAAAATCTAGTGACTAACCTGCTTAGCTCGCAAGCGATGCGGCCTTTGAGCTGAATGACGTCAGCAGCAGTACAATACCCGAGTCGCCTCAGCACTCGCTTCCTCTTCCTCAACTCTTCCATTTGCAAAATACTCTTTGCTTTCTTAAGTTCTGCTTTAACAAAGTTCAGTTCTTCTAGTAGCTTTTGTTTGTTTTCGTAAGCAGCCGTGAGAGCACCGCGATTCTTATCACTATGTAGGGGGTGTGCGTACAACCTATAAAATGGATTCTGTATAAGTAATGTGCTTAATAGTCCAGGCGGAAAGACAGACAGACAGACAGTCGGACAACGGAGTGATACTATAAGGGTTTCATTTTTTTCTTTTGAGGTAGCGAACCCTAAAAAATCTTTATTAACCGCTGAGCTAAATAAAAACTTTTTTTTATGAAAATAATAAGAGCGCATATTCAACTGTTGGTTTGTTGGCTATTGACATAAAAGCTCCCTTTCCAGCAATAAGTCCTGGCGGCTTACTGCTTATACATATGTTTTACTTGACTAGATTGCATAGATATTTGTCACAAGTTACTGACGCACATATGATGCATTCGGGTTATACGGTAAACCGGGATATTCCGATTGTCAAACCACAAAAAGCGATTCATCACATCGCAAACAATGACGCACTCAGACGCGTCAATTAACAGTAATCTGTCATTAACAAAATTTTTCATTGAAAAATCGTCTTTAGGCGTATCGACTTAAGAATTACATGTTTACAACAAAAACTTTAAAAGTTAAGTTACGTCTCGGAGTACGGTAGTAAGCCACTAACTTTTAATTATCAGTTGGATGAATCTTGTCGAATCACAAAATATTATCGCGTTTGGTGCTAATTTGCTACTATCGGAATATCCCGATTTATCGTATATCATATGTTGTGCCTATTTTCAAAAGTGGTGATAAGCACAACATTGAAAATTACCGCCCCATCTCGAAGTTAAGTGTTATACCAAAACTTTTTGAGAAAATGATTTGTGATATAATCACCCCCCTTATCAAGCCCCTAATTATAACTGAGCAACATGGATTTATTAGCAAAAAATCTACAGAAACTAATCTCTGTGAATTCAAGGACTATGTTACTGCTGTTATGGATGCTGGCCATCAGGTAGATGTAGTATATACCGACTATTCCAAATGTTTTGATAAAATCTGTCATAAAATACTCCTAGACAAGTTGGAATATGTCGGTATCCACGGTGATTTGCTTCGGTGGCTAGATTCATACCTAAAAGGTCGGAGTCAAGCTACCACTGTTAAAGGATTTTGCTCTTCTTTCATGCCCATGACATCTGGGGTTTCTCAGGGTAGCCATCTCGGACCTCTCCTATTTAATCTTTATGTCAATGACTCATGTAATGTTTATAATAATTCAAAAATCCTTATGTATGCCGATGATTGTAAAATATATAAAATAATTAATAATACTGAAGACTGTGTTAAACTACAAAATGACATCGATAATTTATGCGAATATTGTAATAATAATTCATTATTCCTTAATGTAACTAAATGTAGTATTATTTCATTTACAAGGAAAAAATCACCTATATTACAAAAGTATATGATAAATAATGAATATGTAACTAGAGTTTCCGAGGTACGAGAGCTTGGTACTTGATTCAAAAGTCATTCTCGACTCTCACATCTCAAGTATTACTGACAGAGCCTCCCGTATGTTAGGATTTATTATGAGAATAGGCAAAGACTTTAAGCATCTATCAACACTAATACTGCTTTATAAAACCCTAGTAAGACCTATTCTAGAATATGCTTCAGTGGCATGGAACCCTCAATATAACATTTACGTTGAGCTCCTTCAAGGTCTGCAAAATAAATTTGTTAGACACATTATCTGGCGATATAACTTAGACCCGGATTATATGATCAATCTTCAGTCCTTGAGGGAGCGTCGTGCAGAACGTGATTTACTATTTTTGTACAAAGTTATTAGAAACCAGTTAGACTCATCCTATCTTTTAAGTACAGTAAATTTTGGTTGTCCACGTATTAGTGTGCGCAAGAGGCCTCTCTTCCATTGCAGTTTATTAGGAACTAACCACAGTAAGAATGTATTTATAAAAAGATCGTGTTATTTATATAATGATTTGATTACTTCCAACTCGAATGTGGATTTGGATATATTTCACCTTTCTCTCTCTAAATTTAAGAGTAGTATAAAAACAACTTTGTCCACTAAAAACTTGTCTAAAAAAAAAAATATTATGTTTGTGTGTGTATTTTGTATAAGTTTATATTTGTCTAAAGTAATTTGAGGAAACTGTCTTAGATTAAGTTAATTTTAAGTGTCATATTTAATAACCACGAATGTATCCGTTTGTTTCCCAAATAAAGTAAAATAAAAATAACCCAAATGCACTATACTACACATAAAAAAACCGGTTACTGTAATCCGGCACTCCTGACTTCAGTACGTAAGTCACGTAATTTAATAATATATCTTTATATATATAATTCTTCTGTAAGTTTGTTGACAGTGAACTCCTCGACGGTTAAGATTTAAGATGGTTCATACATTTTCAAGTTGCTCGCAAATAGGTTTTTAAATCACGCACACAGAGCCGAAACATGCACACTTCTCTAATGCTGTGTGGTACAACAATATAGCGCGTACTAGTGAGTTTGGTATTTTTTAACCTCGTATTTTGTTAAAGTTGGATAGGATAAAATTTCGAATTAAATTAATCAATAATTAATTGTAATTAATCGTATTGTATTCTATAAACAATTAAAATACAATTTTATTAGAAAGAAAGAAAAATACAATTAATTTTATATTAGACTAACAATAATTAATTTCTCAATAATAACTGCGGCTGATATGATGATGATGAATATGACTATTTGAGGTCAAAGTGGTGAATATGTCCGCCACCTTAAACATTGTTGTTTTTGGGCTGATCGACTCCAAAATCGATATCTGACAATCCCATTGGTCACTGGGCATAGTTCTGAAAGCAAAATTATAAAAATGCCCGCCATCTTGAACTTTGTTGTTTTTGGGCTGGGTGATACCAAAATTGATATCTGACGATCCCATTGGTCACTGGGCCTAGTTCTGAAGTCAAAATTGTAAAAATGCCCACCATCTTCAACTTTGTTGTTTTTGGGCTGATTGATACCAAAATCGATATCTGACAATCCCATTGATCACTGGTCATAGTTCTGAAGTCAAAATTGTTATCACAAAATTTTGGAATCACTCAGCCCAAAAACAACAAAGTTCAAGATGGCGGGAATTTTACTATTTTGGCTTCAGAAATATGCCCATTGACCAATGGGATCGTCAGATATCGATTTCGGTATCACTCAGCCCAAAAACAACAAAGTTCAAGATGGTGGGCGTTTTTACTATTTTGACTTCAGAACTATGGCCAGTGACCAATGGGATAGTCAGATATAGATTTCGGTATCACTCAGCCCAAAAACAACAAAGTTGAAGATGGCGGGCATTTTTACAATTTTACTTCAGAACTATGCCCAGTGACCAATGGGATCGTCAAATATCGATTTTGGTATCACTCAGCCCAAAAACAACAAAGATCAAGATGGCGGGCATTTTTACAATTTTGACTTCAGAACTATGCCAAGTGACTAATGGGATCATCATTCATCAGATATCGATTTTCGAGCCCATCAGCCCAAAAGTAGCAAAGTTAATAATTTGATCTTTAATTAAAAAAAAATTCCATAACAAAGTATCAACTGGTATTGAACTCTCTTGAAATATACAAATATTACGTAAACATCGGACCGGGAGCGCGGGAAGCAAAGCGTTATGTCCTCTCTCTAGAAGGCCTCAGCCGGTACTGATTTCTCACGGCCTGTGCGCCGAAATATAAGGCGTTTTTAGGCTCTTTTCAAAAATCATTTTAAAATATTTCTAAAGGGATTTCGAAAATATTATGGACATTTATGAATGACAACATCTTGCTTAATAATTAAATGTAAAAAAATCGACTTTTTAAACACATATAGTGTACCAAAATTCTCATCAAACTTGATCAAAGTTCAACGTTTTTGAGAATTTTAGTTTTTAAGTTTTAGTTATAAAAAAATGAATATTTCTAATATTTTTTCAATACACTAACTAAAGGACTATATGTAGACCTTAAAACAAGCTTTTTTTTTCTATGAATTTCAATTACTTTAGTCCCTGGCGAATCAGAAAGTAGGCTTGTTTCGTAGAATTTCTTAAAACGCTGTGCGAAAGAACTGTTCTAACTAAAATACTAATAATAAATAGTCTGTTTTTCTTAATACACTTTTTAGACAAGAAAACTTTTGTCTATGTATGCCAAAAATTACTTCGCTACATATAAAGACATATTCTGTAGTGAACGTGGAAATCTCTTGATTTCATCGATTTCTGTATGAACCCTCTTAAAAAAAAAATGCAATCGATTGGTGTATCATGCAGGACAACGTCTGTCGGGTCCGCTTGTATTTAATAAAAAGAAAACTTACCTTTCTTCCAACTGTTTTATCCTGTCGACACACTCCTTGAACACGGTGTCATTGATCTTCATATCTTTTATAGGGTTCAGTAACGGAGGTCCGTCTGGGAAGCGTTTCTTCACCTCGCCTATAGTTTTGAGGACGGACTTGCGATTGTCTGCAGGTCGGAGGTCCTTGGGGTAGTAAACGCGGAGGGAACTTATCTTATATATTAAGGTGTGTAATACCGGCACTACTTCCACATCTCCAGCCTGAAATTAAGTTTACTTAGTTTCGGAGGCATATTATACTTAACCGAACATATGTCATAATGAGTTTTCCTTATATCAACTTTCGTAATTGTTACAGCTAGTACAGATCGCATGA
This sequence comes from Laspeyria flexula, assembly GCA_905147015.1. Classification (NCBI taxonomy): domain Eukaryota; kingdom Metazoa; phylum Arthropoda; class Insecta; order Lepidoptera; family Erebidae; genus Laspeyria; species Laspeyria flexula. The sequence goes on along the minus strand of LR989950.1, from coordinate 13,660,027 downwards.
AATATTGAATTAGAAAGCTTATTTTTAAATTAACCCCAAATCGTACTACAATAGTTATAGTCTTAGTTCCAAAATGTTAATCAACTGATAAAATTTAACTGCCTTATGGTTGGACTAATCAAGCCGCAGAGAATCGCACGTTCCTGTTTCCATCCCTTTCTGTCAGTTAGAACAATATTTTTCTAAAGCGAGAACGAGAGCGGTTATGCGACCACACGCGGTGAAATCTACGATGCGCTCTGGCCTCACTATCTACCTCGCTCTATCAAATGACGGTTTTAAGTAACACAAAAGGATAGAAGTATAGGTAATTGCGGTTCGGTGCTGCTAGATGTGGTGCAACCCTTAGTGGTGCAGTGAGATTGTATACCACTGCTAAGAGCGTATTTACAAACAGAGTGGCAGCGTCGCAATCTAGTGTCATATTTTGTAGTTTTCATTTTTTATTATTTAATAGGAGCTATACTTTCAACTATAAAAATAACGCACTTACACCGCCATATCGTGAAAGGTCTCTATTGCTGTTTCCATCAATTGTTTCGCTTCGAGATATTTTTTAAAAGTTAAGTTAAAAGAAACTCTAGAACCCAATCAAAGAGTTACTGCCGTCGTCAGAGACGCTACTTAACTTTAAAGTTTATTTAGTAAAAATGTGTAATACTTAAGTCGATACACCTAAAGACGATTATTCAATGAAAAAAAATTCTTAATGACAAATTACTGCTAATTGACGTCTCTGAATGCGTCCTGAAAAATAAATAAATGAACAGACAAGTAGAGGCTCAGGCTCACCTCGCCCGGCGGGCACGGGACATTGCTCTCCGGGTCTCCTCCTGCCGCTTTCTTCACATGTAACAGTATATCGACTATGATCGTCGTCTCCGCACTCAGCGGGTTCTCATCCTGAGGCTTCCGACCTTTGCCCGTCTTGTGCCTGAAGTTCACTATTATCCCCCAATCATACACGTGCTTCTCCGTTTTCACCTATAAATAACAACGTTAGTTCATGAGAAGTGGAAATATCAAAGGTACATCTGACATTTCAAATCATCATCAGCAACCCATTAAGTCCCACTGCTGGGCTCGGATCTCCTCTAATTAGAGAGCTGAGAGGGTTTTAGGCCATAATCCACTCACGCTGGCCTAGTGCGCGTTGGTGGATCAGACATACTCATAGAATTTCTTCTAGAGTCATACCCTAGAAGAAATTCTGTTTCATTACAAATACTACGTGTTTTTTACTTAATCCTTCTGTGTGCGATTTCCAGTTTATATTATTGTCAAGTTCTATTATTTAGTTTTGGTGACCTTTTGAATTGCAGTATTACCTATTACAGTTTATTTCCAAATCTTAAAATTTTGCTATTGTTTGAGTAAATTGTATTAGTTTAGTTTCATTAAAGATACACATTGTTCGATAATTAAACGTTGTTCAATTCTCAACGAAACTTTAAGTTGCGTTATACGTTTCGGTTTCCGGTTTAAATATCTGTGTATCTTATGTGCACATAAAAATTCAGGTGTGTGGAAATTGGATAAGTACATACCTAACTAATTTTCATTTATCTAAAGTGTAGATAAAAAAATAGTTATGAGTTCTAGGTAAAAGTTTGTTCATACCATGACCAATCTCCCGGGTTGAAGGAAAGGCTTCAGATACTCAGGTCGGGTGATAAAAGATCTGAACTGAGCTCCCAAAAGATCCAACTGTCCTCTGATACTGCAGTACGAGGCTATCGAATATTCTTGTTCTACACTCAAAGCGTCGTACTCTTTTTGCTTCGCTTTCACTTCTGTCATGAGATGAAACAATTAAATTAAATATTGTTTATTAATCCTACTAATATATTATTATAATTGCGAAAGTTAGGATGCGATGGAGGAATGGAGATTTGTTAGTTGTTACTCAATCATGCCAGAACAGATGATAGAATCTGTATGAAATTTGGCACACAGATAAATTATAGCACACAGACTACGTAGTGACACACCACGCGGGTGGAGCCGTAAGTAGCCAAACAATACCCCACACGGATTTCTTTTATATAAAAGTAGAGGGGGGTCTTGAGTTAAAACACTTTTTGAACTTTCGGGATTTGTTTTGAAACTATTTCTCATAAGGCATCTACTTCAGCAACCATTTAATATCCTATTGCTGAGCTCGGGTCTCTTCTGAGACAGACAGCAGGGTTTAGTTAGGCCATAATCCACTCACACTGGCTTAGTGCGGGTTGGTGGATCAGACATATACTCAGAATTTCTTCTAGGGTATATAAATAAATAAATTGTTTATTTATGTAAAAAGTACATTTAGTTAACCATGTTAACAAATTCATAAATTATAGAATAGTAATACAAAAATACATAATTAAGTATGTGGGTTTCCTCATGATGTTTTCCTTCAGCGTTAGCAAATAGTAAGTCATTTGACTAGTATATATGTTACGGCTAAAACCCGAAATGCGGCTACACCTAGTTTTACCCGGTTAGAACTAGGTGTAGTCACTTACTCTTGGTTAAATCTAGTACGAGCCGATTGATTTTGGGTAAAACTAGGTCTATCCTTCATCATGCCGGCTACAACTAGGTCCAGCCATTCCCTGTTGGATAAAACTAGGTCTATCCGATATCATTCCGGCTAGAACTAGGTCCAGACACATATATAACTTCACATATATAAATTTCAAGAAGTGAAATCCACATTGGTAGTGCCGATCAGAATCGAACTCGGAAAACATGATTAGCATGTCGGTCACATATCCATTCGGCCAATTTTCATAATTATTCGCCCAATATTTAGTTCCAATTGCACCATTCGTTAGAGTCAACCGGTGACCAAAATCGGTGCAAGATATAAGATATTCCTTAAAATATACTACGGGACGTAGACTCGTATCGAATCAACTCAATAAAGTAGAATTGCAGAGGAGGCCATAGAGTCGTTGTTCAACCAAAATTTTTCATGTGTATAAAGTTAGTAAACTTCTGATAAAAATTTAAATTAAGAATGCTAAAACTTACTTTCCAAAAGATCAGGTATAGCTGCTTGATTTTGGAACTGGAAGAAACTCCTCTCTAACATATACTCGGGATTTATTTCTTCCACTCGTAACAAATTCAGGACCTAAAATAAAGATAGACTTTAAGTTTAGCATCTATAATCATTGGATTTTTAATTAACTTACCATTTTAAAAACAATATTCTGCTGGTGTAGCCAACTACTAAAAATGTGTTCACAGCAATAAACATATCTCACTAGCAAAACTAACATTATTGAAAATTATGGTAATGTGTTGATAGCACTAAAAATTTATATAGTGCAAAAAAAAAAATGTCGATCTCGTAATTGGTGCGTGTTGTAGGCAGCACAAAGTCGCTCGCTGTGTAGGAAATTAGGTGAGGTCTAGGTCCAGCAGCGGACGTCGTTGGGTTGATATGATGATGATGATAATAGTGAATGTTAGGAGATGCTTATGCTGAGCAGTGGACTGCTAAATTGATTGATTATTCATGGTGAGATACCTTAATCAAGGCACCAGGCTGCTTCAATCAAAAAGTTTAATCAGAGAATTAAAAATCTAAAACATCTACAGTATTTACCATATTGTAAGTAAGGTGGAAGGCAGAGTTGATAGGGTCTGCTTTCCCTTGCACCATTCCCTTGACCACGGTAGGGGTGACCTTCTCATCGATCATGAGGATCACAATACCTTTGTCGTCGAGACCACGGCGACCGGCGCGCCCCGACATCTGAATGTATTCGCCTGATGATATCTGCAAGTGGAAATGCATTATATTGGAGCAGTCACCTGTCAGCTCTCTAGATTGAGGATAGGAGTTGCTATTTTTTTTATACCACAACGGTGACAAACAAGTGTCCGGCATGCCATAATCAACGTGATTTTTAAACACAAAAAGTCCTGTCCAGAATATGTTTAGTTATGTAATGAATTTTATAACACCAGTAAGGGGCTGGGCAAACGACGTGGCGGGTTCGCGGTCTTTTTAACCGCGAAGCGTCTAACCGTGGCAGCCCGCGCCGCGGCGCCGTGTTTTGGTGTATACAAAGTGGAGTACCTTTTTTGAGACCTTAAGAGCTATATTTAATTATACTTACAAATCTAAAATCTTTCCCATCGAACTTTTGACAACTTGTGAACACAACTGTTCTGGCGGGCATGTTGAGGCCCATGGCGAATGTTTCAGTTGCAAATAAAGCCTGCAATAAACACGTCATTTAATTTACACTTGAAGTAAGTACAATAACCTCATTCTACAAAGCTGATCAACAGGCTAACAAAAGCATGTAAAAAGAACACTCTTTCCACTTGATAGATCATGTGACACAGAGACCCTGCTTTAATCATTGTTTTAGATATAAATAAATAATTGATTTTATTTCAAATTTTGCACAAATTTAATGTAATTTCAATTAACTTTTAAAAATCTAGGTACTTCACTTACTTTGATAAGACCCAATCCGAACAATATCTCAATAGTTTCCTTCAATATAGGGAGCAGTCCACCGTGATGTATGCCAATACCACGACGTAACAATGGAATTACGTTCTCAACCTGCGGCAGCTTGCGATCTTCCTCGGACAACACGTCCATCGCATTGTTGAACACTTCGTCAACTAGTTTCTTTTCTTCAACTATAAGAAATTATAATAGAGATATAAAATAATTATGCACATAGAGACAGAAGGCCAAAATAAAATTAAAAGTACCAAGTTACAATGACGAGGAAGAGATCAATGATGATGAGAAAACGAAAACAAGGCAATAGGTGCAATTAATAGGTAGGTAGGTGCAATTAATAGAGAGGTAGGTGCAATCAATAGATAGGTAGGTGCAATTAATAGATAGATTAAACTACTTTCGACTTGTTAAGATTTTTGACTGTAAAATATAAATAGTAAAATAATCGACCTAATAACATGTCCTGAGAATTACTGGTAAACAGGCACTTTCCAGATTCATCTGGAACAGATTGCCACTATGTTGCTATGTTACTTACTCGTATTAAAATCCAATTTGGCCATTTGCATAGCATATGCTTCGCAATCTTTTTTACTAAAGCTGAATATTATAACGGGAGCGAAGTTTCTCTCCATGATCATCTTGACGATGTTGAATATGTTTGTATGGTTGGCACCGCGCGGCCCACCGCGGCGTCCCCATTCGCGGTCGCCTTTAGCGGCGTCGCCAGCATTATTCAGTACGGCCATCGCGGTATTAAAGTTATCTTCTTTAAATATACTCTGCCAATAAAATGAAAAAAAAAATGTTTATAAAAGAATAATAATAATATAATAGTTTAATTCACGTAAAATCTATACATGGTGTTAATAAACTTAGAACTATGTTAGCATACTCACAAAAGACTTTCACATATTATGACAAATTCAACAAGCAAATATAAACAAAAACGTAGGCGCTTAAGTATATTTTGAACTGGGCGCATATAGGCGTGTCCAGTAGCAACGATTGGACTATCAAATTTGTCTACTATCAGTTGTATAATAGTAGGCTATTGCGACTGCCACGCGCGCGGTGTAGTATTGAAACATCTCTCTTTCTCAAAATAATATGAAACCCGTCTACATTAACATTACATTAAAAGGACCCTCCTTCTTCTTATCGAATGAGTTTGAGTGGTGGTGGAATTTATCAAGTAGCCCAGAAGGATTCCAGCAAGACTTAACCACTACCACATTAAGTAGTAAGCCCTTGGTACTGGCCAATGGCTTTACGTGCCTTTCGAAGCCGAGACACGCAAGAATGAAAATGCCACAAGTGGTCACCCCTCATGGACTGACCTTTTTTTTTTCGAACCATTTTGACAGCTAGTTTATAATATTAGTAGAATTACCTTTTCATCAACCACAAGGTGTATGCCATCACCGCCAGCAGGGAATATGTAATGTTGTAGCGGCGTAGGTCGAAATTCGGTGTACACCACGTGGCACGGCTGGGAGTGAAGGCGGCACACCCACTCAGCGAACTGGCGGGCGTTCGGAATGGTGGCCGACAAAAACACGTAGTGGACATTGTCCGGTAGAAGAATTAGTGTTTCTGTAGATATAAATAAATAAAATAACTAACCAAATTAATTCACAAAATATATAGTGTATATTCACTTGAGTGTTTTTCGTGATTATGACGAACGAACATTGTAGCAGAGGTATTTCTACATTCGTATCTAATTCTTACACTACACTAATTATATGAAAACTTCATGGTTTTTTTTATATTTCAATAAAGTCTGTGTTTTTATAGAATTGGCGACTCGGCTGATCGACGCTTCCCGTGACCAGAGGCTGGGTTTTTTCTCGTACAGAGAATCTGCATTACCAGCCAGGCAGCGTGGCAATGCTGATTCTGTCTGTCTTTTGGGCATGTGTGACAGTGATGTTGTCGAATACTTTACGCCTAATCCCCAACCTCCCCTTTTTATTTATATTTATTTCAAAATTGATAGCTCCTTTTTTTTATTCGAATACCTTGTAAATATTAGATGTTATTTTCTAAATAGATTACTTTTTAATTCATTAAGTATGAAAAATTAAATAAACAGTTATTTATTAGTGGTTGTCTGAAGTGATAAAATTTATTGATTACTGTACCTTCCCAAACAACACCTCTCTCTTTGTCTCTCATGTAGTGAATTTCATCAAACACAACCCAACCCACTTCACGCATAATTTCAGATCCTCGGTACAACATATTTCTTAAGATCTGAAAACAAATAATAGTTGTACCTCAAAATACTCTAATCAAGACTGAAGCATAACTAAATATAACAGATTTGGTTATAAATATCTCATCAAGATTCTCATGAAGCAGTAGACTTCTACTACTGACTGTCGTCTTGTGACTTCTACATTCACGCAAATAAACACAGGCATTTCTGTATGACGTGTTTAACAGGTATAATCACAATTCCTGTCTTATAATCCAAACAATTTGACACATGAAAACATGCTCTTGCACTTTGACAATAGAGCATATTTTTAGGGTTCCGTAGCCATAATGGCAAAACCATTTTACTCAAAAACTACTTGATGTATGTTCATAAAATTTGGAGGACTTTTTAAATAATAAAAAATAAGGGGGCACTCCATTCATGTAACAGAGGGATTAAAATTAAATTTATTGTGATATTTTTTACAATTTAAAGTTCGATTGGGCTTAAAACAACACCTTATACATATGATCTATATGTGCTGCTTTCCCAAAAGAGTGGTAAGTATCTAGACTACTTATGCTTCCACCTGTTACGATCCTGCCATACAACCTTCACTTCATCAATCTTTTCATACATACTTGATGCTCTGTCCTTGTAGGTTAATAGATAAATCTTATATGTATGTTATTATAACTACTGTTAGTCCGTTCTTTACAATGGTAAATGTTACCTCAGTGGTCATAATAAGACAAGAAGCCGAAGGGTTGATGGTGACATCACCAGTGATGAGTCCCACATCATGGAACTCTTCAGAGAACTCACGGTACTTCTGATTGGACAGAGCCTTTATAGGTGTAGTATATATCACCCTCTGTTTATTCTTCAGTGACAATGCAATAGCATATCTGTTGATAAAATTTATGAAATCAGTAGTATCTTCTTCATATACATACTGCCACACTCAGAGACCTTACTTAACTGTAAAGTTTATTTTGTAAAAACGAAATAAGTCGATACACCTAAACACGATTATTTAATGAAAAAATTGTGTTAATGACAGATTACTGCTAATTGACGTCTCTGAGTGCGGCAGTTAGACTTTTAGATGACAATAAATACACATGAATTTATGTGATAAATGTAATTGTAATACTTACTCAGCTACAACAGTTTTTCCTGCTGAAGTATGGGCTGACACCAAGACAGATTGCAAATTGTCTATACATAGTATAGCCTCCTTTTGAAATGGGTCCAGTATAAAACTGTACTGCTTGGCAGGCTCCGATGAAATTGGCATGAGGGGTGCATAGTCATGATTGGGTGGGATGGCCACCTCATGTGTACAACCCTCATGAGTCTCCAAAGTATGGACCACTATACGGGAATTGAGGAGATCCACACTGAAATAATAAAACAACGAGGATTAATACCGTTTAATTTTATGAACACACTAATTGTGTTATTAAATAATCAAGACACTAATACCATAAACACACACCCATTAGTAATTACTGAGTTTAAGTAATCTAGACAATAATAAAATTGTAACAGGTCTATGTTGGTACATTGTCTGTCATGCATGGCTACTATAAAAAAAACTGAAGATATTGAAGAGAATAAAAGGCTTTTTTTTAGATCCACAGAAACCAAAACAACCATTTTTAGCATTTTTATCTGTCTGTCTACATCTAAATGTACCAAAAGACTGAACACTCTCCCAAGATGACTCTGGCCTAGTTTGGAATCCAGTGTGGGTTATACTTACTGTAATAATTAGTTAATAACTGTGCCTCTAGTATTAAAAAACACTGTAGGTCAATACCTATTCAAGTCAATACTATTGTATACAGGTACTTGGGTGTCAAATTATGTTTTTTATTTTATGAAATAAATATCACTCACTTTAAGTCACTAGTAAGATCAGAGTCGTCTTCCTCATACTTCGACTTTTTCACGTCTACCCAATCATCATCTTCAACTTCTTCGTGAGAACGTTTTTGGGCACTTGAGGTCTCTGATGATGTCGGTGTTGCTTCTCTGAAGAGAAATAACAATAAAAACCATGGACATGAAAAATAACAATAACAGGAGGTAGATTTCATAGAAATACAGGTTATCTGCAACTTACATATTATTGTCATCCTTTAGAATAATGTTAGGTAGTATTGGCAATTCATTTACAGTATCGTCGAAACAGTCAAATAAGTTGTTTATATCAGCCATTACAATGTGTTAGCATTTGAATTCAATACAGAATAATGCCGATCAACATTAATCAATGATACACACATGTACTAGCACAGACTAATAAGAGATACTACGTATCAGACTGCCAACTCTAGAACAAAAATACTCGGCTTAACATTGGAGTTTTTAATGTCATATGACGTTTCTTTTTTTTTTAAATCGACGAATGAAACTGTACAACTTAGGCAAAGGAACATTACTAATACAGCCTCAATGCTGTGGTACGTACGCGGTAGGTACTTACAGGTGGTTTATTTTTATTTTTTTTGAAAGATATTAAATAAAACAACCATAAATAAGTATTATTAGATTTATTTTTATTTCTTTTATATTTTAATAGTGCTTTCTTTTGCATCGCAGGCAAATCACGAATATTTAATCGGGTAATATCTGTGCTCTTTAATATTTTGTTAAAAAACATTGCACCAATTCATTATTGTAAACCAAATAGTTAGGGTAATAAAATGATTAATTAAGGGTAATCATCTTGTGTTCGGTACAGTTGATAAAATGAAATGAATAGGTACTTGGAAAGAATTTGAGCACTAATTAAATTTGTACAAAGATTCATCAGATCATCATCAGAGAAGATCATGTGTATTTTTTTTCCAAGAATTCATTTTGTTTCAGTAATTACTGTATTAAAACACCATACTGCACCTTCAGATGGGTAGTATAAACTATTTGTTGCTGTTTTATATTCCCTATGCGTTATACATTGATGAATATTTGTTTTATTACTTAACAAGCAATTTGTGCACGAATTGCATTTGGGTTCTAATCTTTCAAAAAGTTTGCTTACTACCCATCCTGCAGTGTAGGCCCGCAAATGAATATTTAAGCATTCACGTCGGGCCTGTTCCACAATCCTAACAACATTATGTTCGGTTTCTGGATGACCGGCTCATCAACATTTTCTTTCACATCTTCAAAAAATAATTTATAATCTGATCTGCCGGATCATCCTCACAATTAAATGATGGATTGTGGAACTTGGTTATCCTGGTTATCAATGATGATTTCAAGGTACAATTGAAGCTGTGGCAGTTTTATCATTTATTCTATAGTTATATGCCCTTACTAGGCCAAAAAAGTTTTCAATTGGATCTGAATTAAAATATCTTGGTCTCATTATTTTTATGTTTTGACTATTAAATTTAAAACCTGCCACTTCCTCATATAACTTTTAAAGCAGTGACAAATTTTTCTAAAGTAGGCACAGACCTTTCCTTTCCACTTGAATCTATACATTTTATTTGTTGTAGTTTATTAAGCATCTTGCCAAAATTGATGATGAGGTGATTTCTCCGTCACTACCGTTCCTTTAATTGTTAACAATGCAGCTCCATTGATACTATCAAACAGTTGGTCAAGAAATAGAACTGTTTCAGCAGTGTTCTTCAATGTTTCACTGACAGGTCTTCCATCTGCATAGTGGGCTAAAAAAAAGAACATGTCATTAATATTTAAAAGTCAACTTGTTTGGATGCCAAGGACATTACTAAAGTTGTGTATTAGGTGTGCCATGTACATTAGTACTATAGTTTTTATCTAATATAATATAACTAATCATTGGTATCTATTAAAAAAAGAGCAAGAATTGTCTATATTAACTTTATGAAACAAGTAGTAATTTATAAAAACAAGATTTAGCTCTGTTTAGTGGCTACAAGCCATCATTGATAAGAGCCTCTTAAAATATATAGTATCATACTAAAGCATTATCACATTATCTCTAATCAGTGCAGATATTGAATGTTTATTAATCTGATTTACTCACAATATTTTGCTGTATACGACAAGGCTGCTGACACAGAATTTTCATTCATTAATTCATCAGCAACCCATTAAGCTACACTGCCGGGCTGGGGACTCCTCTCCTGACACAGTATGGCTTCAGATAAAAATGCTGATGTACTGCTATTTTCTCAAGACGATATTCCACTTAAAATCTCTTCTCCAGTAAAAAGAGAAGGATAGGCACTGCCTATCAGACGAGATTTGGATATTATAAACTTTTTCTCAAAGTGTTTTTGGCAAACAAACAACTTTGAAGATAAACTGTTCAGATCATCTCGGTTTAGGCACTTTAACCACACAGTCTTCTCTTAGTACATGGAAAATGATGCAAAATACAAAATAGCGTCCTGTCGTGAAGATTTACACTACATTTTGCAATAAAAGCAAAATAATCACAGAGAAACTGGGATAGTAAGCACAACACAGTACCTACCCTGTATGACGTTTAAATTTTTTTTTTTTTTCTATGGCAAGACAATTGTGAAAATAAACCGGCGACTGCGACAACCAATCACAGCGAAGCAGAAACGTCAGTTGACATTAAAAAACAAAATGGCGTACGACGAGCGTTTGGATATATGAAGATTGTGGGGCGTGTGTACTAGTACTATTATGTCAGTCACAGACCACAGAGTATATAACCGATATAACCCAATATAACCACTACGTTTTATCACAGACCTAATAGTAGACACAGACTAATAACTGTAGTAGAACACTAGCGTTATGTCGTCAGTGTTATAACCACTATACAAATGTACTCTGTGATAACCACAGAACACTTATTACAACGCGTTGCAACGTAGTGGGTTCTGTGGGTTATATACTCTGTCACTGTGTGTATGATCACAGAGTACATTATGCTGATGTATTGATAAAATGTAGGCGCTGGCGCTGGAGCAAACCGTATGTATTCGGTACAGGTAAAAAAGTAACGAGTGCGCCATCTAGTACCGAGTACCGAAACGTTACTAACGAATAAATTTCTTTACTCGTATATTTCGTATCTGCTGATGTTGGTATTTGGTGCTAAAGACAAAGAAATACTACTGTTTCAGTTTATGCAAGCACCGTAGCTACGTGAATTGAAACTTGGGCTATACGTAGTATCCCTTATTAGTCTGTGCTTGGGCTAGCGCACAGAGTACCCTTTCGGCCGCGTATGATACCAGAGTTTGGTAACCAGTATCATACGAAGAAAAAATGATCGTCGTAGGATACTGGTATCCAAATGATAGGGATTTTTCGTTTTATGTAACCGAGTACTTAATATTTCCTCGTATGATACTGATTTCATTAAGCTATACTAGGCTAGCGGCCGGCGTGACAAGTGGCTCGGTGTCGTGGCAGTGGGTAACGGACTTTTTAAGTAAATTAGGTAAGTTTTTTACAAAGTACAAACGATGTCACACCAACGTCATATTGTAAGTACAACGTAAGTAATACGAAACACGACTCGCTGAAATGCCCTTAGGATCAAAAGTAACGAGTAAAACGGTACGAATACGATAGCAACGAGTTCTACATGCCATAGTAACGAATACATACACAATACGGTACACAATTTTTTGTTTCTTTTACACCTTTTGCTCACTCACTCACTCACAGACCTTTTTATTAAAAAGGTCAGTGAGTTTTATTAAAAAAGTCTGTGAGTAAGCAAGAGCAACCGAGCGAGCAAAGCAACAGAACAGCAACGAGCAAAGCAAAAACAGCAGATGAGCTGAGCCTGGATGTTCTAGGTACCTCTCTAGGAGCACTCTCGTTCCGTTCTATGGATGTGTTCGGTTCAATTTTAGTCCATTCCATTCCTTCGAAATTGTCATTTGTCATTCTTGTCAGTCAATGTCATTGGTCTGAGATTTTTATTATTGTACAGATAATAAAAAAATACAGCGATTGCAACCACAGAGGTAAAAAGATTTTTGACCACGTAAAAGTTAAAACCCGTAAAAACTAGTAGAGAGGTAATAAAAATTAATAAAACTATATGGAGTTCTGGCGCAGAAGTCTTCAAGGTATAAAGTAAGATGATGATGAGAACTATTATACTTTCGGTTAACAACAATGCCTAAATCTAAATAACCACTGAAATGACAAGCATAATATGAATCACAAGCTAATAATAATAATATATTGTAGAAAAGCTACTCTGTAACTCTTGTACTTAAAGAAAATAAGCGTATTATTGTACAATAAAAATCGAACTCTATATAGTTTACCGGCAATCTGTATAATTCAGGTATTCTATACAATACCTAGGGAATGTATAGAATGCCTGGGACGTCCAGGCAATGTATCAAATATTATGAATATTATTGTTAATTAAATACTTTGCCTAGGTACTCTATGTTCTACCGGCAATGTGTAAAATAAATAGATCTTGGTTCTTGGTAATCAATATTTTTCAGTCTACCTTTAAAATGACGGGCAAATGAAACGTGTTAGAATTTTAATTATGTAAGTAAAAAATTGTTTATTCTTACATGACACTATGAAGTGCACAAAATCTTACTTTTAAGACAAAAACACTTTTTAGTATCGCAGTATTTTTACCCGACTGCCAAAAAGGAGGGTAATGTTTTTCACGCGTATGTATATATGTATGTACGTGGGCATTTCTGATCCATTGTGACCCTCTGTAGCCTAAACGGCTTGGCTGATTTTAAAGTGTGAGGTGTCATTTCGTTTGATTCGTAATTTTCCCCCAAGTGTCATAGGCTATGTGACGTCAACAAAAAACCAATATGGCGGACGTTAACTGTCAAAACAAACGTTTTTTTAGTGTTATTGCAATATGGGTATTAGATGAAAGGTAATTATTAGCCTAATATATGCTCTAACTATGACCCGCGACTCCACTTGTCTCTTGTAACCTAAATAGCTTGACCGATTTGGAAGTGCAATTTGTTGTTATGATCTTCATATTCATCCCCGAATCTCTATATCTATACTGATATTATAAAGCTGAAGAGTGTATTTGTTTGTAGGATATATAACATCATGTTACGGCGTGTGAGGTTTCACTGCCATCGTTCTTTATATTGCCACTGCTCAGTTAAGTTAAATAGTTAAACGATTTTGATAGCACTATCGAAATTCACAAAGTAATAATTAATAATATTGACTGACGATGGCTACTTTTTGGCAAGGCAATGCAGTCGGGTTTTTTGTTTTTTTAAAATAAGTAAACACTTTTTTACAACTACATTTGACAAATCCTGACCTGCCCCCTGATTCTGAGCTGGCCGAATATTTTCGGCCGGAACTGTCAGTTTATTTAAAGTTACAAAACAGAATGTTAAAAAAATAGATAGATGTAGAAAAAAATGCTATATTAATCAGTTTTTAATTTTCTGTACGGTAAACTAATTTCTAACACTTAATAACTTTAGCTGTAAAAATACGTCGTTCTAAGATTCGAAAAAGTTTACGATCCGGGAGCAATCCGTTGAGTCAGAATCAGGGCCCTGACCTGTCCCCGTATATTGCAGAGTCGTTACTGTACGGAGTGTCGTTTCTAGATTAGGGACGTCTTCGTTTTTAAGTAATTCTTGATGACAAACTGTAAACTACCTACTGTCTTGAATAAAATGTCATAACAACGCCTTGCTTTGTGCCTAGTTATTGAATTTGATTGATTTAATTTTGACTATTTGTGGATGTATTCAAGTGTTTTATTGAGTAGGTACTCATCATCATTTCAATCCATAAACGTCCCACTGCTGGATACGGGTCTCCACTAGAGAATGTGGAGGGAATATTGCTTACTATACCACACTGGCCAGGCGGGTTGGTATAGGGTTTATTTCGAATTTTCCTTTTCTCGCAGTGCTCTTGTATGCTTATGGCTACTCCCTTAGTCGTTTTTTATGACACCCACAGATTGAGATGGGATAGTGGCATTATGTATTCTTAATCTGTCACTATACGGCTACGAGCACCTAACCTCGGATAATTGAGTACATACCTATGTATAAAATAAGTGTAAAAGTAGTGTGAATAAAGAATGATTTTTAGATCAAACAATACTATTTCAACTAAATGATTTTGCTTTTTCTTCTAACTGGAAATTACAGTTAAGTATCAAGATTCTTCTTTTGTGGAGATACATAGGTCGGGTTGCCATAGGAATGAAGTATAGCGCCCCCAATATTTTCTTCACTTTTTTGTCAACTTTGCTAAGCTTGTTTGGAGGTTGGCCTCAATAATGTTTTAAGTTCCTTGGTTGGAAGGTTAGTTATTTGTAGTTTGTCTGTAATGGAGACCGCTTGGACACCACTGCAAATGAATTTAAACTATAGCATCCGGTAAACGATCCAATTAGTTTGTCAAACAAAATGCCAATCAACATTTTCCGACTTAGAATATTAAGCACTGTATAAAGCTACTTAGTCGTACTATTAACAATCGTGATGCCCCTGGCCCTGGTGTTGCAGGTGCCTATAGGCTACGGTAACCATCAGGCGGACCGTACGTCTGTTTGCGACCGTCGCCTATACCTAATTTTTTTTGTTACGGCTTACCGGGCGTTCAATTACAATGCATCATGATGAAACTGGTGCTTAGCTATAGATTTGTATAATGGGCAGTTAGTAAGTTATTGTACTTGTTTTTTCTGTTCCGTGGTAAGTTAGTATTCAATAAAAGTATTATTTAACACAATAACACAACTTACTTGGCAACATTTGTTATGACTCAACAGTCACGTGACCACACAAGCTTGGGTTTATTACGGTTTGATTGGTGCGTTTAGCGTTTGCTTTTCGTGAGCTCTACGCTTGGCTGAAGGAGTGCAAGTTGGTGTGAAAATAATTAATTTGTTTTGAAACTATTTACTGTGACTGAATAAGTGTATCAAAATGTCGTCAAAAACAAAAAAGACTGTAACATCTTCATCAAATATCAGTGTTGTGTCGTCCGTCCAAAGCCCGCAGCAATCGAGCACTCCTGTGGGAAGCCGCCCTTCGAGCTCTGCCGGCCGGCCGAATAGTCCGTTGAGTCCTACGCGGCACACGCGTCTACAAGAGAAAGATGCCCTACAAAATCTCAACGACCGTTTAGCGGCTTACATAGATAAAGTCCGACAGTTGGAGAGTGAGAACTCCGGCTTGCGTCGGGAGATACAAACTACACAGGAGGTGGTCACACGCGAGGTTTCTAACATAAAGGGAATCTATGAACATGAGCTTCAAGACGCCCGGAAGCTTTTAGATGATACATCGCGTGAAAAAGCTAAATTAGAGATTGACGCGAAGAGGTTATACGAAGAGAACGATGATTTGAAAAAGCGGTAAGTTGTGTAAAAAATACTCTATTCCAATTCATATCATTGTAGTTGCTTATTATACTTAGAATAAGTAAATTCTGTGTAGATAAGTACATGATAGGAACTCTTCCGGCTAACCTTAGCGAAGCAAGTTTACGTCATCGGCGGAGTTTCTTAGCGGGTGCGGTGACGAGCGAGGCCGACCTCGCATTTACGACATAGTGACATCATAGCCCGATTTAACCTAACTAATCACATTCCTAGCTATAACAATACAAGTTGGTACCAGCATTGCCTTTTACTCTGTTTATAAGTGGGTTGGCTTGTTTATAAACAATCCTTTTTAATTTTCATAATCATACAACTCAACTAACAAAATTATTATCTTCCATGTCAAGATAATGATCTAATTAACATATAGAAATAACTAAGTAAACTAATCATATTATAAATAATTTTAAACTTCTTGTCAACATAAAATTGAACTTTTCATAAATTCAATTGAAATCCTCATCTGATTTTGTTATGATGCTAAATTTATAATGTTGACTTATTGTATTAATTATTTAAATTATAAAATTATGTATATAGCCAAAATTTACAATGTTAAAATAAGCTATTGTCAACATTGCAAGACAGGAATGTCAGACAGTTTGCATGTGTATGTGTTTCAGTCTGCACCCAAATGTGTAGGTAGATATAGTTTTAAATCCCAAATGTGTAGGTGCTGAATGTATCATAACGAAAGAAATATCACAAGGTCCGAACACTAGAACAAACTTTCATAAGAGTTACTTGGAACCTAGATGATTGAGATTTCATTTCAAAGTTTCAAGTTTATATCAGACTAATCTACAATAATATTTAGTTTGGGAAACAGTACAGATAGCAATCTATTTGTGTCAAGGTGAGGTTGTCTCTGCTACAAAATTTACTTTTATAAATTGTACACATCATTTTTTAGGTTTTGTAGTAGTTATTTACACTCTGTTTTTCTCAGTAAGCTTTATTATTTGTAACATTATTAATATAGCATCAGTAGAAATAAAATCTATATTAAATGATTGAACAAACACTAAGAAAAGCAAATCTTTCAAATACTACACTGATGACAATACTGTATAATTATAAGTTATGTGCCCTCAGCTGCCGTCCTATATCTTAAAAGCGGCTGAGTGACAAAAGCAAATTACGAACTGCAGCTGAAAAATGTGGGACATATTTTTAAAACAAGTCATCATCTGTAAGTCCATAATAGCGTTGTCATATTTATAAATATTCCCTAGTTATTCTACTCCAGCTCAAAACCTGCATTTGTCACTCGGCCGCTATTAAGTTAAAAGACAGCAGTAGGAGATCCTGAGGCAATTGAGGAGCACAGCAAACTTACAATAATGTTAATTTCATAACTTGGAAGACTTTGTTTATAGGCTATTCCACATTGCTTTACTGAGAGCACATCCTAAGTGCCTTGTAAGTCCCTGATTACTTTATATACCTGATATAAATTAATACTTGTAGTTCAGATCTAACATCCAAATCATACACCACGGCAGACCCAGGTGTAATGGACATTTCATAATGTAATATTGGGCATATAAATCAAAAAATAAATAAACTACCAGGTCTCACCTCTATAATTTTTCAGTCTCAGTCTGAAATGTATTGATAAAATTATGTTTTTTGTAAACTTATGAGGAAAAATAAGTGTTATAATTATAATACTCATAATATATTTACTCCACTATCATTTGCAAACATTTTAGGATAAAAAACTTTTAACACAGTTATTCATATTTTAGGAGAAAAGCTCATGCAATAATTTATAATGATAATATTTAATTTTCAATAATTTTTCATCACATTTTAAAACTTCTTTGTTGCATATTGCATTTTAACCTTAACTTAAAAGTGCACATTTGCCTTGTTAAGCATTCTTACAATCTATATATGTGATGATAACGAATGTCTTTTAACTTCACCTTGACTCTGTTTGCCATTTTAGGTAACCGTATAATGTATGTGTGTAGTTTGAAGGCAAAGTTCCTACAATATGACAAATAGCTCTTGTTAGTTTAATGCTAAAACTAATACCTAGTATCAATATTATAAAAGTATAACTCTTTAGGTGACTATTATTAGTTGATACTACTACTGATTGATGCTTCAGCTCTTTAATATTACTCAAGATGATTCTTGAGTAATATTAAAGAGCTGAAGCGATCTGCATTCAACTAAACAAACAAACTCTTCAGCACTGGTCCAATTTGAAAAATTTTGTGTTGGATAGCCCATTTATCGATGAAGGATATTTATATCATCACGGTACGGCGAATAGGAGCTGAGCAGTGGCCAAATAAAGAACGACAGGAGCAAAACCCACGCGACTCTATTGTTTATAATTATACAGTAAAATCAGTCGGCCTGTTTTGTATACTCGGTAGAATAGGTACGGAGATCGCGACCTTGTACACGCAATTTTTGCGAAGTAGGTCAGGGGATTTCCTCGATCTTTTTGAAAGACAAATATTTCACTGGTTTTCGTTTCAAGATATCCATGTACTAAAACGACGCGTCGTTACATACAATTCACGGATATCTTATCCTAGCACATATTGTAAATTATAATTTAATTCTAAGATAAACACATCCGAGTTTATTTTCTGAACTATAGGCATTTGGTGGGTATGTCAACTATTTACGTAAACAATATAAGCTCATACACATTGGGTGCACGCAATTTTACCCATAATAAGGTCGAACGAATCGAAACTCATAATATTGACTGTTCGTTCATCAGGTAACTTCGATATCCGATAATGCCGGTTTATACAGACTCATAATTATAATCATCCTATGCGAAATTCATTTATTTTAGAACTCAAACCTTTAACTTAATATATTATTATGGTTTGTTAAAAAAAGCAGTGGTAATAATACATACCTAGGTATATTATATCTCAAACTTGGCGCTAAGCTGAGATTTGATCAGGTTTCTGTTTAGGCACTCCGATTAAATTTATCGGCAACGGCTGTTGACCCTGGCAAGTTTACGTCAGGAACACGCGCGGCGCGCAGCCCACGTCGCATCGTTAACTTAACGTGTCGAATATAACCCGTCCTGACTGGGATAATGACGTATAGTGGCGTAGATACGGCTATTGGACTATCTAACTAAAGCTTAATTTTTTCTAGAGGCCTATCTACTCCTTAAATTACCAAAAAAACTACAGGTAAAACATCAAACATTTTCAGATTTAGTGAGCTAATTAGTCCTACAAAATAGATTATTCGTGATCATTTAAATAATTAAGTAATTTTGATAGGTATAATAAACATATATACAGCAGTATGGTTGGATAATTCTTTACGCTTTGTGCATAATAAGTAGCTACTAAGCTAAGCTTTAGCTGTGAGACCAGTGACGTAACTGTTATATTTACGTATGACATCAATGTAACCTTCGATAAACGAATTTAATAATAACGATGACGATTCCATGAAAGTATGCGATCGCATAATTTCAAGAAATAGCCGCTGCGTCAATATAACTTCGAGCGTCAGTCAAAGCATGGCTCAAAGAGCTTTAACAGGAATTGAAACCATTCGCAATGCCTCCCGCGTCGTTCAACTCGTGCTATAAACGTGTATACATGGACGCTATCAATATATTATACACTTGTATCTTTATAACGTTAGTTATACAGTCTACGAATGTCCCTTGATGCTGCCACAAAGTAGGTCATTTAAAAAGTTGATATTTATAGAGAGATGTAAGATCAAAATAGATCTATAACTTTAGGCGACTCGACTGTTACGCTACACACACAACGTTCTACTTGATGATAGAAATATTACTATTAGAATGAGGCATAACATTGTCTGCATTTATTGAACACGAGGCGTACCTAAATTTCTTAGAAATTTGATTTTCTGATTACTATTATTTTATAACCGCTTACCCATAAGCGACATAGGTACTTTTATCGACATTCTATCACAGCAGCAAAGCTCTAGGTAGAAGCACAGAATAAATAATAGTAGAAGTTCTACATTAAACACAATTAGTGTAAATAATTTTATTTATCGTCAAATACGGTGAGGATTAGATTACATAAAATACATAATCGCTATTTAAAATTTTAGCCTTGATTATCCATAAATATCGTACTCATTTTCAAAGTAAATGTCCGAGGTGCCTTTAAACCACAAACATCTTACGTCATGCATACAGAGCTCATGTGTCATCTAAGTAAAAATATATGTTGCAAATTTATAAGATAATCCAATGTGTTAAGATTGTAAAAATGCAACACTTTTTTCGTATATTTTATTATAATATTTATTTAAAAATATTTCCGTTTCGAAAAGTATGAAGTTATCAACAATTTAATTTTATCATTGGTGACGCTTCGCCTGTCTCGTTATATCGGCCAAGATCCCCTATGCGGGCTCCCGGGACGACAAAGTTAAACGTATCGTCTTTATAGCGCGGGAAACACAAAAATTAACTGACTGGTGTGCGTGCGTATACAAAATACATACGGACACAGAACACGCGGGAACCGGATAGTGGTGTGTTTACAAAAACATTCCGTGTGTGGTTGCGCAACACCGCCTCGCGCCTTGCCGCCCGCGCCGGCTCACATGGAAACACGACTTTATTGCTAGGATTACCTCCTCGTTTACATGACACCGCGTTGAATTTTCTAAAACTCGACTCGGCCCTCTAATTATTCAAATGGAATGTTTGCCTATTTACATATTTTGGCATTGACAAAATACACGATTTAACATATTTCATTAAAATAACATTTTATGCATAGACTAATAATACTTAATATGTATGTAGCTACGAGAATATAATTTTTAGAACATTTTCCCTTTCAGTTTGGACAAGAAGACCAAGGATTGTCAACAAGCTGAGAACTTGGCACGTCATTTCGAATCACGCTTCAGTGAGGAAAGTAACAAATACAACAGTGCTCTCGCAGATAAGAAGAAAGCACAAGATGAAGCCAGGGTATGTAATGTATTTATTATGCTATCTATGAATGTATAGTGAATGTTTCTGGACTAGTAGTAACTGGCCATTGTCCTCTTATACTATAATAGAATTCAACCTTGAGAATAGAATGATTGTTTAGTATTTTATTTCCTTGTAATTACGTATTTACACGAAACCCCAGCAGAGAGCCAAGTTTAAAGCCTTCTTTTAGGACTTATTAATAAAATCCAACAAGTTTTGGCCACAAGGTGTTTCGATATGGAAGAAAATTACGGAGCGTCGAATTAGACGTAACACATTTGTTAATGATAGCACATCAACTTATCATGTACAGGAGCTGGCTAAAGAATTGGAGAAGTTACGCAAAGTGTACGCCGATACGCGCAAGACTTTGGAGGAAGAGATGCTGTGCCGCATCGACATGGAGAACACCGTACAAAGCCTCCGCGAAGAACTCTCCTTCAAGGACCAAGTGTTCCAACAAGAGCTCCAGGAAACACGCACCAGGCGTCAAGTGGAAATCTCTGAAATTGGTAAGACAACAAAATCTGAATTAAGGACGGTATTAGGGTGCATTGCGACGCCCAAAAATTTATGAAATTCGTCACGTTTTTTAACAAAATTAAATATATCCATGAAACCGAGATGTTATGGCCCAGACTCTGTGCACACCCACGGGGACGCCCTGTAAACAATAATATAGCTCTGTAAAAAAAACCAAATGGAGAAAAATAGAGGCTTCCACACGAACAAATTCGCGGGCACAGCTAGTGTAAATAAGCGCTCGTAGTTTCCTCAAGCTAACCACGCAATACGCGCGCGCGTGCTCTGCTCGAAAGTTCTCAAAGGCTCTTGGCGCAGCAAGGGGTAGCCTGACTCCCTGTGCTACTTTACTTGAAATGCGCCTCAAGCGGTGTGCCCTGGTCTTAAGAGTTGGAAATTTTATACAACTTTTAGTAAGCGCATTTTCTGTTGACACATATTTTGTAAAATGATGATTCAAGATGTTTGAAGCATGTCCAAAATTGATTTTAACCCTATTGCCTTTGTTTCAGACGGTCGCCTAGCCCAACAATATGAAGCTAAATTGCAGCAGAGTCTGCAGGAACTGCGTGAACAGCAAGAGGCTAACATCAAGGCCAACCGCGATGAAATTGAAGCTCTCTATGAAAACAAAGTATACAAAAACAAAATATGGGAATAAATTTGCCTTTAGTAATGAATTTTGCTACGTAAATACATACGTATTTAAATATCACGGTGCTTTCCCAAAAAAAGGGGAGAACAGAGACCATTTCCATCCACTTACTACGATTCTCACATACATCTTTCGCTTTATATTGCACTGAAATCTTTGGTACACATCTGATTATGGCTGGATAGCCAATTGCAGATGAAATAGACGAAGAACAAGTAATATATTGCATATAAATCCAGTTTGATTATGAAAAACAATTTTTAAGTAATCATTTCCTTTTTAGATGAAGAACCTGCAGAACGCTTCCCACCGCAACAGCACTGCAGCGACCGTCGCCGTCGAGGAGTTGCGTACTCTCCGCACGCGCATCGACAGTCTCAACTCCACGCTCAATGAGCTGGAAAATAAGAACGCTGCTCTTAGCGTAAGTTAATATCAATTGTGTTATTACATACCCATTTTATGGATTTATTATATCCTGTTCAAAGGTATTGATTATTTGATTAAATTTTGTTTACAATAGTAGTAGTATGTATTTTAAATGAAAACATGTGACGTATTGTGTAGAACCGTTGTCGCGAGTTGGAACGTCAACTGGAGTCAGAGCGCGCCCGTCACGCGGAGGACCTGGCGTCGCTGGAGCAGGAGCTGTCGCGTCTGCGGGACGAGATGGCGGCGCAACTGCGCGAGTACGCCACGCTCATGGACATCAAGATCTCGCTCGACCACGAGATCGCCACCTACCGCACGCTCATTGAAGGAGAAGAGGACAGGTAACGACGTCTCTTGTTTATTTTGGAACGTATAACTCGTTTATCAAACCCGCGAGTGACACTTTACATCAGTATCGTCTGAGTTTAGTTTAGATTATGCTAGTTTTGCGTTCTCTGTTTTTCTCTACGAGTAATTCAAAGCGAGCACGAATAGTGGCATGCAAAACTTGCACCTTGTAAATGAGCTTTTAGAATGTCGAACATTACCATTTACATACATATTATTTATCAAATCAAATCATTTATTCGAATTTTAAAAAAGTGACAAGAAATTGAGATGTTGTTCTCATAATATAATGTGGTACGTCAGGTTGAACCTGACGACGTCGTCCCCGGGGCGCGAGTCGCGCGCGTCCACGAGCGGCGCGGCGCGCGGCACGCCGGCTCGGCGCGCCACGCCGCTGCGCGCCGCGCGCAAGCGCACGCTGCTGGACGAGAGCGAGGAGCGCAGCCTCAACGACTTCAGCGTCACCTCCAGCGCCAAAGGGGACCTCGAGGTCGCCGAGGCCTGCCCCGACGGCAGTTTCGTGCGCATCAGGAACAAGGGCAAGAAGGTTACTAGCACTTTTCTAGCTATCCCTTCTTAAACAGTATAAAATAAATTCTCTTCCCTCTGTATGTACGCTTAGATCTTCTAAATTATGCGACGGATTTTGATGCGGTATTCGCCAATTAAGAGTAAGTGATTCATGATTAAGGTTTAGGTATATAATTTTGTTACCAATTTTCTATTTGATAATTTTTCTACTTTTAGAAGATTTTTTAAACTGACTCTTAACTTGCATAGGAGTTAAGCCTAGGCGGCTACCAGATCGTCCGCAAGGCCGGTGACCAGGAGACCCTGTTCAAGTTCCACCGCACGGTGAAGTTAGAGCCGGGCGCGGTGGCCACGGTGTGGTCGGCGGACGTGGGCGCCGAGCACGAGCCGCCACGTGACATCGTCATGAAGGGACAGAAGTGGTTCGTCGCAGACTCCTTCACCACGGCACTACTTAACAACGATCAAGAGGTATATTATATAGTACTCATAATGTAATATCATCTTTAATGTTTATGTTAATTCAACCTATATTGTCCTACTGCTGTGCAAAGGCTTACTCCTGTCTATCTCCAGGCATATTCCACCAGTCCATATCATAGGCATATTAAAATCATCACACCAGCGTTTCTTAGCAATGTAGCTTGTAATTTTTTACTGAAGAAAAATTGTATCATATTTCTTAAAAATTATTTGTTAAACAAATAAGGCACTGAACAAAATAAAGTCCTACGCGATTTTGTGCAGACTTTTGAATAAACCTGTTTAGGCAGGTAAACGCGCGGACAAGTATACAGGGACGAATTGTATTATTATCCATGAAGCGTACAGTGACCTGGTTTTTTAAATTAATGGTAATATGCAAATTTATAGTCAGTCCCAAAACTAATATTGTATATGTAATGTGCAGGAGGTAGCTGTGTCCGAGAGACAAAGGAGACAGATCAGTACGAGCGCACAGCGACATCGCGAGCTCGCACACAAGTACCCTCGCCGTGAACAGGTATGATACTCTTTTTGTTTTACGCTCATTTTCTCGTTTTTTCTATTGAGCAAATAGCATTCCACTTATTTATTTGACTTATGTTTTAAAAACCAAAATGGTAGTTTTCTTTTTCTAAATACGACTCCCACAGAGGTATGTCACAATGACCAAATAAAAAGATATTTGTGAACATATTGAACATCTTTGTCATGTATTTCTTCAGTTTGTAAATAGCAATAGATTGTAAAGAAGCTATAAGTTAAACGTAATATCATTATTAAACATGTATTTACTGTATTTGTTACAGCTGGGAGAACTACGCGAAGGAGAAGAAAATTGTCGTATAATGTAATGTAAGGTTCGGTGCGTCCGCCACCCCACGGTGCCTCACGCTTCTACCGGAGCTCCCCGCTCTGCCCTGTGGGCAACCTCTATCTTACCTAACAACACTGCACTGTCTACTTTATAACACCACCTAGTGTTTACAAACAAATATTCTTAGGTTTCCACCTTACAATTTAATGTTTACTAGCAAAAGTCAATAGTATTGTTAGTAAATGTAATAGCTATAAAATAAATTGATTATAGTGCAGTATTGAAATGTCAAGTACTATCTAATAGGCATGTGGCCAAAATATGTGGGCAGATAGCCTTGTCACGGGGGCATATTAAAGGACACTGACTGGTAACTCAATCGATTTTGTTATAACTAGAGTTTATTATTTAATCATAAACTTGTTAAACCGCTATGTGCCTCTTAGATACTACTAAGTATTATTTATGCATTCATTTGTCTATTGTTTACAACAAACCATAGTGTCTGTCGTCATTAGAAATAAAAGAAAGTTTATAGCAGTGTCTCATACGGCTTTTACGTAATATATTTCTTTACAATATAGTGAACAAAGTACAAAATAGTTCGTTCACTCGATTTGGAGATGATTGCGATCCTTCAAAGATGATGGAAGTCAACAAAATTTTAAATTTAAAACCAGTAATTAATATCCATTCATAAACAAAAGTCCTGAGAAATGCTTTGGAGGATTGCAATCCATAGAGGGTAAGTATAGAAATACATTTTTTTATTCCCCACCCATCTTTGAATTAGTAATAAGAAAGTTTATTATGCATAAAATAATTTAAATCCCATCTGGTAACAGAGTTCATTCATTGTAGATTAAATCTACTAATAAATATCATTATTCTTAGTGACATTGGACTAGATAAATCACTGTTTTAGGTTAAGTTTCAGTTGACTATCACAAACCGTGTTTTAGAGTAAGCATAAAAAGGCACTTAATTATGGTCAAAATATTATAACGGCATTTGGTTGAAATACATATAATTTGAACTGTTATTGCTATCGAGTTTTTTTATTATGTATGCAAAATTAATAATACCAGTATATGGATTAAATACAGAGATAATCATTTTGTCAAAATAATGAATTTAGTCATAATCGCAGCTCGTTATCGCCTAATAAATGTGCCTGACTGCAAGTTTAATGTGTGAAAAATAGATTCAAGTCTCAAATAAAAGGCTCTCAAGTCATAAAATTTAAAATTGCGAAACAGCATTTAAATTTATAATTATAGTTACATTAACCTTGATGATAATTCTTATGGAAGGTATTATAAAATAAAAGGAACATTAATTCTATTAGTGCTGCCATTCTATTGGTACAATACATAATGTTATTTTTCGTTTTAATCATTGAGGATAGAATCTGATTCATTGTCATTCTACTTTGTTTTATGAGTAATCATGAGACTTTTTTTAGTTTGGACCGAGTTTATATCTTCCTTATGTATTAAACAATAAATATAATTAAAAATAAAGGTATATTTAAGTATACATGATGTTTTATTGATTTTCCTATCTTTTCTTGTATACTTGTATGTCCTGAGTGATGGACAGCGCACGCGCTAGGTGTCCTAGTTTTAAAAGTAGCCAAGCTGGCGAGACTCCCCAGATCGGTCAATTAAAAACGCTTATAACTTTTAAACCATTGACCAACTAATTCTAATATTTGGCAACAATTTTTTTGTGTTATCAAGTGAATTATCGAATGATCTAATGACGTTATTTGTGTGACTAATTGGTACTGGCTACTTAGCCACCATCAGGGATTTTGTTATGAAAAAATTGTAGCCAACAAAATTAATCTGTCTGAGCTCACACTTTACGTATGCAGACTTGAGGTAAGGGCGAAGAGCGTTCTATCTTTCAAATTCCTCGCAGACCGCGTGGCGCTGCAGCCCGCCGCGCCGCCGCCGGCCCAACCCTAGCTAGCGCGACCGCCGTGCCGAGCGAGCGTAGCCGCGTAGGTAAGAAAAATACATACATGAGATCGTCTTCTGTACTGTGTTAAATTTGAAATTAAAACGACACGATTAAATGGCCGTAATTCATTTAATCGTGTTTGTTTAAAAGATTCGAGTGTCACCTTACCGCTTTATTCAATCTAAAATATCTGAATCACGTATCCAGCTGAGAAGGATTGGTTTAGGCTGCTTACACACTTACAGAGGATCCGTCGCGTTTAGTATCAACCTTAAAAATTTAATTTAATTTAATTCGTATTATTATATCAACAGCTTTTGCCCGCGGCTTCGCTCGGGTGGATATAGTTTTATAGTTAGACGCTATTGGCAGGGCAGAGCTGTTCACAGCACTTCTTTGTAAACGATGTTTTTGATACTAGATCTTCGTCCGATAATAATTTTAACCAAAAAGCGAAATATAAACTATCCAAGTAAGTAAGCGCCTTTCACTATAAGTAGGTAATAATAAAAAAAAATATTTAATGTTTCATTTCCATATAGCACACTGTTGGGCTTCAGCCATTGAGAGTCAAGGTGAGGCATTGGCAGTCGGCCTAGATATCGCCCTTCGTTCGATCGGGTCTGGCACCGTGGTCTTCTATCAAAGCTGCCATCTTACGGACTGCCCGAGAGATTGTGCAAATGGTTCGCCAGCTTTCTGTCCAGCAGACGCATAACAACCGTAATCGACGGGAGCTGCTCCGATAGCATGGACATTAACGCCGGCGTCCCACAAGGCTGCGTACTGTCCCCAACACTGTTTTTGCTGCATATCAATGATGTCTATTTGTAGTATTCATTGCTATGCAGACGACAGTACGGGTGACGCGTCTTATACGGACCGTGCAAACATCCCTCGTTCCATTGTGGAAGAAAGTCGCGAACAACTTGTGTCTGAAATCGAGAGTACTCTATCAAGAGTTTCCGATTGGGGCCGAGACAATTTAGTCCGATTTAACCCCACTAAGACACAAGTTTGTGCGTTCACCGCTAAGAAAACCCCATTCACTGTGGCCTCACAGTTACAGGGTACAACCCTTACCATCTCACCTAGTATATGGATCCTAGGTGTCGACATCTCCAGCGACGTTCAGTTCCGACGTCATTTAGAGGATAAGGCCAAGTTGGTGTCCAAAAAGCTCGGTGTGCTCAACAGAGCAAGGCAGTACTTCACACCTGGGCAACGGCTGCTTTTGTGTAAATCACAAGTCCAGCCCCATATGAAGTACTGCTGTCACCTGTGGGCGGGAGCACCTGGATACCAGCTTGGGCCTTTTGACTCGGTTCAGAAGCGCGCTGTGAGAATCGTCGACGATCCTATACTAACAGGCGGTATCGAACCATTAAGTGCGAGGAGAGACTTTGCCTCCCTATGTGGGTTCTACCGCCTGTATAATGGGTTGTGCTCTGAAGAACTGTTTGAGATGATGCCCACGGCCACCTTCTACCATCGCACCGATCGCCATTAGCAGGGAGTTCATCCCCACACCTTGGAACCGAAATGGTCTCGTACCGCGCGGTTCCAGAGGAATTTCCTCCCAAGAACTATCAGGTTGTGGAATGAACTCCCTAACGAGGTTTTCCCAAGGGACTACAGTATGGGGTTCTTCAAAAAAGGAGTGAATAGGTATCTTAAGTGTCGACAACGCGCTCGTGATGCCCCTGGTGTGTTTCATTTTGGTTAAAGCTTCAAAATATAATTTTTCTTAGTTCTTTGTTTTTCAAGTTATAGAAACTTGAAAAACAAAGAACTGTCTATTTAATATTTCACCCCCTGAAACCATCCCTATCAAAAAAATTAAAAACAGCATTTTAAGTCCCTATCCCAATACTAATTTGCAAAACGTTAACTTCAAAACAAAGATCTTTTCATATGACGTTTCATCCCCAATTTCACCCTTCCAAAGCCACCCTTGTAAAAAATATTGATGAGGGTATTTTTTATTTTGATAGTAGTACCCCAAAACAAATTTTCAAATCTATATGTTAAAAAACAAAGAAGTTCCATACAATCGTTTTTATCTCTTTTCACCCCCTTAGGGGCTGAATTTTAAAAACCCTTTTTAGTCCACTTCTAGACATTAGGCCAAACACATCCTCCAAATTTCAAGTCGCTAGGACCAGCGGTTTAGGCTGTGCGTTGTCTGTCAGTCAGTCAGGAGTCCTGACTCAGGACAAAGCGTTTTATAATATGTATGGATATGGGTATCGTTTTCGGGGTTCTAGGGAGCAGTGATTACGTCTATGACGACATTATTGTTCTGAACATAGAACACTTATACCCTGATGGTTCTGAGGGCGCTTTTTGCAACATTAACTTCGGTCTCCCTCCGCCCTCCGCGACGGATCTTTCAACACGTTGGAAAATCCTTTAGAGAGATCGGAGAGAAAGATCCTTTTGTTCGAAGATGAGCTTTACATTTTGAAAAATACTTTCCTAGTTTCCTCACTGACCTCCACTTTTACTGTCACTGTCAAATTCAAAACTGTCATAACATTACAAAAATAACCTAAAAACTTAGTGGTGATTTCCTGATTTCTATATAAATTGAAAGTAAATTTTAATGTAATTGCTTTGATAAGCGTCAAGATAACTTAAATGAAGGTATAGCACATAAACATTTCTAAGGTAAAGCTTTTGTTTTACTTCATTGAGATTGAGATACTAATTTATTTTTATATTATTATATTAATTTATATTAAAATTACTTGGTTAAAGCTACTATTAACTAAAATTTCTATACGTTGGATTACAGGAGTGCTATTAATCGTTTTTTACCAATTTTTAGACCAGTGAGGTACGAAGTTACTTACAAACATTTACACTTTTAGACCAGTGGATTCGCTAAACGTGTTTAGTGACTGAGGTCCTATTTATAGACCACTTATATATTTGTTATAAAAAATTAAAGAAAAAGTCTTCT
This sequence comes from Laspeyria flexula, assembly GCA_905147015.1. Lineage (NCBI taxonomy): Eukaryota > Metazoa > Arthropoda > Insecta > Lepidoptera > Erebidae > Laspeyria > Laspeyria flexula. The sequence goes on along the minus strand of LR989950.1, from coordinate 13,630,269 downwards.
AACCAAAACATAATAAATGTATATATTATAGTCCTTAGTCGAGATGTTCATTTAGGCATCGTCTATCTCTATTAAACAAAATAATGCTTAAATTGTAAATTAATTAATACCTAATTTCTTAAATTCATTTAGAATAAAATCCCACTCACAAGAATTAAATGTCACATATTTACATGGAGATAAAATTTGGTTTATTAAAATGTGTACCTACCTATTGTAGAAACAATTTAATATGAATTTAGTAAGGGCAGGTAAAGGTGCCCCACAGCCATATTTCAGGAGCTATATTTGGTCCCAAGTAACAAGGGGTCGAGCCTATTGTCATACCAAACTTCAGGCTCATGCTGGGAATTTCAAGACAGAGAAACCTTTCTCTTGACTTCTTTTTATTTTATTATATTACCTACTTTGAAATATCTCTGCATCACCTTAGGTTGACTGATATAGAATGCCTCTGGCATTATGTCCAATTGTCCACCTTAATACATAAGTTCTGTGTATTTGAAGTTATTAAAATAAAATAAAAACCCAATATCAGTTTTGCTTGACTCAGAGATCTAACTGGGACCTTTCATGCTGTAGTTGTATACCCTCCTCTTACGTCTACATGGCAGATAATATAGATCAATACTATAATATTATAAAGCTGAAGAGTTTGTTTGTTTGAACGCTAGGATCTCAGGAATTACTTTAAAAATTATTTTATTGTTGGATAGCCCATATATCAAGAAAGGTTATAGGCTAAGGTTATAATCACGCTATGGCCAATAGGAGTTCAGCATTTTCCTTTTCCCAGTGTTCTTTTTTGTTTTGGGTTACTCCCTTAATAGCCTTTTACTTCACCCACAGGTTGAAATGGGGTGGTGACACATTCTTAATCCGCCACTACACAGATAAACAATTAAGTGTTGTTTAATTAAAATTATTCATACATGCATAATTATGTTAATGATATGGATAACCAAAGTGACATTCATTCTAAATTGTGTAGTTTTTTAAATGTAATCCTTTTAAATATGTATGGTGCATATTAAATAGCTATGTTGTTGTTCACAAATATTTTAAACACGGCAGTTGGCAGTTTATTTACACAAGTATTCAAATAAAAACAGTTCTCACAATTGGTGTAGAACATTTAACATTTCATGACCAAAAGGTTAATATATGGTCAGTGTTGTTTGTTGCAAGTAAATTAGAATCCTCATGTGGATTTGCCGTTTATTGGCAGGCTGAGATTATTTTCGACTGTCACAGTAACGTACCTAGCGGTTAAAGTCACAGACTAATAAGGGATACTGTTAAAGTGATCACCTCGCAAATGACAGCACTGCGGCCCGCCGAGTGTCGTGGGTAGCTGGGTAGGATTGCCACCTGTACTATATTAAATAGTTTATCATCAACATCATCATCTCAGCCTATTGCCTATTATATAGTATACTGCTAAATTGCAGTCCATTGTACATACTATATGTTATAGAAAAATAATATAGTACGAATAATACTATATCTTCATCGGTTATTCAATTTTCGCGCTTTGGGAATTTCAGAACGAAACGCAATCAATTACTCAGATTCCTAATTTTTTTTTAATATTAAGAGTTTGTTATCCAAAGCTAAGAGTAATAACAAAATATAAACATGGAAAAATAAATAATGACCAAAAATATTTATTTTTGGTAATTATTTATTTATTAAAAAAAAATAGTATCTACACATTTGTGTAGATACTATTTTTTTTCTTGAATTTTCCAATAGTAGGTACTATATTTTTTGCAATGTTTTGAAAAAAGTACTATTTTACCTTCAACAAAAGGGGGCAACCCCAGTCGTGGGTTCGATTTATAGATATTTATTTTGAGTCTGGGAGTCCGATATTTGGCGCAGTACAGGGTTAGTTTCCTAGTGCGGGCGATGTCTTTTTAAAGAAAAAGAATTGTTAGCTAGAGAGATTACGTTAATTTCTAAATGCACTGAAAACTAGTTAGAATAAATTAATATATAGGCCGTGTTTCACCGCTGGCTGATAAACTGTTTAAAACTTAATCGACAGATTCAAACATCTGTCGACTAGCTTTCAGATAGGCTATCAGATACTAATCAGCCAGAGCCAGTGGCTTAATAGGGTACTATCTAACATTCGTCATCAAATGGTATGTATCTAGCGCAAACAGGATTTTATTTCTTGGTTAGCGCAGGAGCAATGAGTGTGTAGAATTGACAGTGACAAGTCTTGTGTAGACCCGGTGACATTTCTTAGCGTCTAGTACAAGGGCCCTTGCCAAGAATCATAGGATACTCCAATTTACTACTCGACCAAAACAATTAGGTGCATGACAGCTAGATATTTTTATAAAACTAACTAAACTCAAAATTTAGAAGCACTTAAGCTTAGAGCATTAAGCCAACTTTAAGTGATCATTGTCGAGTACACGAATGCTATGTGATTAGAAGAAGCGAAGGCGTAGTTGCCAGGGTGCAGAAGCCGTAACCGCATATCTGTCATGCGCCTAATTGTTTTGGTTGAGTAGTCTGTCCTCTGTTCATTCGAACCGCACTCAAGCACAAAAGAAGCATTCATTTAGGACAACACCGAGTGTTAACTGATATTTTCCAAAAAAAAATTCAACCATGACATACTAACGATATTAAGCAGCTGTGTGTGGGAACCCATGCGTCTCATGTTTTAAGAACTATAATATCAGAATATTGCAGGACGGAGGAACACCAGCGTCCTACTTCTATTAGTTCTATTGCTTCGTTATTATCGCAGCAATGTGTAACTTGGTGTACTAAAAACTGATATTGCAATAATGCATCCGGTATTAACAATAGATAATAACGCGTCTATACGGAAGAGCCTTAATATGTACTAGTCAGACTTACCATCTGCTACCGGTGAAGGAAAACATCGTGCTGAAACCCACATAAGCCATTGTTTTAGTGTCAAAGTTGTCAATTTAAACCTGGCTAATGCTTAGTCCGTATTTTGTTTGTTATAATTATTAAGAAGTATTATTCTAAATGTATGTGTGGGCGCTACAATAGATCAGCAACTAGTCGACGTAGCGAAACCCAAAAATAATAATAATAATAACCGCAGCACTGAAGAACACACTATACAAAATAGCAATAAATATCACGTTTGTTTCCCCGAATGGAAAAACTATTTTTGATCCCTAAGAAATTATGGGGCAAGCTTAATACCACTCAACGGGCACACTTTTATTAAGTTCCGGGCTGATAGTGAGAAATTAAAACACAGAAACACCCAACACGCAGGGATCAAACCCCGGGACCTTACACTTTCTGATGTCGTACACTCCCGCTGCGGTATCGAGGTACTTAATATCCTAAGTCCCCTGGTTGGGGCAGAGGGCGTCCACAGTGATCCTCCATCGCGTACGGTCTTGGGCTTCACGTTTTATCTCACTCCAGGTCTTCGTGATATTCTTCGCCTCGTCTGCCACTGTACGTCTCCAGGTCTGTTTCGGACGGCCACGCTTGCGCTTTCCTTGAGGATTCCAATCCAGCGCTTGCTTAGGAATGTGATCGGAATCTCTTCGGAGGGTGTGGCCAATCCACTTCCACTTACGACGCTTTGTTGTTGGGCGATTGGGGTTTCATGGCAGCGCTCCAGAAGCTGTTCGTTGGAGATTTTCTCGGGCCAGTAGATACCAAGAATTCGGCGAAGACTGCGGTTGATGAAGACCTGGAGCTGGTGCGAGATGACTTTGGTGACCTTCCACGTCTCACACCCATATAGCAGTACGGACTTAACGTTAGACCCGAATATCTTGAGTTTGACTCGACGCGTTAATTTCCGTGACTACCACACAGGCCGAAGTCGTGCGAAAGTCGCTCGGGCCTTGGCTATGCGTGAAGTATGTCCTCTTCAGTACCTCCAGATTCTGACACGACACTCCCGAGGTATGTAAATTTGTGGACGCGCTCCACATCCTCTGCACCAATCCGAAATGGCGTGCTGTTCCCCACTCCAGATCGCATCTCTTGGGTCTTCCGAGTGTTAATCTTGAGTCCCGTAATGCTCGCCTCTCTGCGGTATCGAGGTAGAAATATAATAATTAAATTTTTTTCTATAGAAAAAAATAGAGAGGTATTGGGAGAGTTTGGGGGAGATATTTGCCCAGCAGTGGGACAACACAGGTTAAGAAAAATAAATTTATTTCATACATGTAATAAAATTGTAACGGGTCGATGTCTATACAATTGCTCATTATAGATATTGAAGAAGAAGTTTTATATACGTAGGCAATGATATTTTAACATACAATATCATTGTACGTAGGGGTATTTTTTAGAGCTACAGAAACCAGAACGATAGTTTTTAGAATATTTGTCTGTCTGTATTATACTCTGTATGTAAGCGCACATTGAATGTAGAAAAGTTAAATAGTTTTCTCATACTAATCAAACTAGAATGATGAATGAACGAATGTTGACAGATTGATAATATTTCGAATAAACTCTCAAATAAAAATCACTAAGAAAACATAATTTATTGAAACAACAACAAGAGATTACATAATTTATAATCTATAAATACCCATGTGTTATTGAAGGTACTCGCTTGCCTAGCTCTACTATAACCAGGTTAGAGGATCGTAGCGAGTACGGAGTACGCAATCACACTGCGCTAATAATAACTCCCTCGGTATCAATGGCGATGTTTACACCCTTCAAACATGGCGTACCCACAGTTAAAAAAAGATTTGTTCACCTTCATTTAAATACGTAACATAGTTGTTGTAGGTGGTATTTTAGCGTCCGGGCGGGTCCACCGCGGCTTCCACACCTTGACCCAGGTGGGCGTTACGGCGCAATAGGTCACGAGGGAGAAGCGCGCGCTCGCGGGGGGTATGTTTGGGCGGGCGTAGTAGCGTAGTGACGTCAGGGACGCGCGATATCGACCCCGGGCCCGAGCCGTCAAAACACCCCTCCTCCGCGCTAACACCACCCGGCCCAAGAGTAAGCACTCCTCACAGAATGCCCATCGCCACGCCGCGCCGCGCCGCCATCCCATGCGCCACCGCGCTACCAAATACGAGTATCGACAACAACGGTAGTCATTCATCTTTTCGTTTGCTGTTTTAGGTTCTCTAAAATTTGAATCTGATTGAGCTTCATTAATTGTTATTGAAACATATTCTCAATATTTACTTTAAATTATAAAACTGGTTTAAGTAGGTTCCTCTAACTAAAGGGATATGTGATCGAATCCTGTAAATGTATACGTATAATATTTGAAAACGGTAGGAAACTGAAAGTCTGCGTGGACCATTTAGTCTGTGCCATGTCGGTCCTGCTACACGGCTTATGCCGCCTGCCGCCCGGCCACAGCCGCCGCGCAACTACGCATCGCGCCAGCCGGAAGTTTGCCGACGCTAATGGAAAACGTTCATAGCCCGCTTTGATGAGATCCATGCGCCGCGCTAACCCATACCATACCCCCGGTGAATTCAAATAATATTACTCACCCCACGGAGGAGAATTGCGCCTTATATCTCGCTACCCACATCATTCATAGACTCTTATTTTTGATTAAAATGGACGTCTGTTATCTAAAGAGAATGTTTATTAAATTAATTAAGACCAGCATAATTATTATGTAACACAATATGAATAAGAAAAATCCCACAGTAAAGGAAATAAAAAGATGTATTGCAGGCGAAATATTAATTTTTAACAAAATTAGTCTTATGCCTGGTATGTGGATCGTGGTTCCAATCAAATTTTAATTTTCTTAAAACCTGATCCACATCAGTAAAGTGGTAATATAGAAAGGCTATTTATAAAACTACTAGGTATATTGTCCTTTTAGACACTTAAAAAAGAGACTTCTAGGTAAAAAAAATATTGTGAACACACCAAAACAAATGTTCCGAAAACATGCGACGCAAAAGCTTAAAAGGGCCAGTAACAAGTGCGCAGTAGCTGCGATCAGTAGGGTGGGACATCTCTCCAATTCTACCGAACGTTTGGCCTTGACCTAAATTGGAAAAAACCTCGAATAAGCTAAATAAGTTTAAGAGTGAACCTCTTGTCTCAGTCGAATAAGGTTCACTACTACATCTATTATGATTTGTATTAATATAATATAATAATAATATAAATTAAGTATTTATGCATTACTATATTTTGTGTAAGTACATTAATTACTTGACTATTTGTATTAGAAGGTATTTCTTGACCTTTCTCTAATTACCTAAGTTTGTCAAACATAACGTATTTGTCGTCACGTTCTCATTGCATTAATTACATTTCTATAATAGTCATTCTGTGTTTTAAATTATTTATACAGTCATCGTTTTCTGGTATCTTCGTTAATTTATTAAGTCATTTCACTCCCTCTAAATCTTCTCAATTTTAATCAGCATTACACATAACAGGTAACCACACATTCTGTATAATAATTGAATTGTCTCTATACGCTGTATTAATTCAGTCTTCGATATATTGGTAATATTGATTGTTGTGCCGTATGTCGCAATCGATTCTTCGACTCGTTAAAGTGTTATCGAATTTTATTATTGAGTTCAACTTTTGAAAAAAAATGCTTATTATCAACTCGCAGACGCTCATCATCATCCAGCAGTCTACAAATAAACTGAGCTTTATAAAAGATTACTTGTATGGCTTAAAATGGCTGCGCCACACCGCGGGCCACATTGGCCGTGGGAGTCAGGGGGTAGTTGGGTGGAGGCAAAACAGACAATGTGGGTTGTTGTTTGTCGGCCACACGTGGTTTTAATTCAATAAAATGTGCAAAAATTTTAAAAATACTTTGTGGACTCTCGATGTTATTGATATTTTTATTTTTAGATACGATATCATCATGCTAAAACAGAATGTAAATTAAACATGGAATATGGCCGAGAACTATGCAAAAGGAACTTTTGTGCCAGCTAAGCAGTTCAAAAAGATTCCTGTATATGTCGTTGAAGAACATAATGATGCTTTACAATTTATTTACTCAGCTATTGGTGGTAAAAAGTTGCCATTAGAAGGAACTACTCTCTTACACTTTGATGCACATCCAGATATGCTTATTGATCGTAAATTGAAGGGAGAGGAAGCACGATCTGGAAAAAATGTTTTGCCGTTACTACAAATAGAGAACTGGATTGTACCTGCGATTGCAGCGGGTCATATTGAACGAGTAATTTGGTTACGACCACCGTGGGCGAAACAATTTGCAGATGGAACGCGAGCTATAAACGTCGGTGACCATCCTATATCGGGAGAACTTCGAGTCGATAGCAAAGAACCCTATTACCTTTCAGATGCACTATTTTCAGCACACTTAGTTAACAAAAGAAAGTTTATTTTCACGTCGGCTGAACTATCGGACAGCTCATTAGACGGTGACATTAATCTTCAGAAATATATAGAGAATTTGAATATAACACAGCCATATGTCCTCGATATCGATTTAGATTTCTTTAGTACAGGAAATCCTTTTCTATCTTTATACGAAAATATTAAAGTTTACGACCGTTTGTTACCGATATTTGATTTTGAGCTGCCCGTCGTCGACGACGATGAAACAATAACTAAAGTTGTCGATTCTCGGGAACGACAACTTGAGGAAATTGAAAACTTGTTCCAACATCTAGAACAATATGACAACCTAGACGAGTACGACGGAGAGAAATCTCGACTCTATCAAATGGTTAGTCGATAAAGAAATAATTTAAGTAGATAAAGAATGAGATTATAAAGTAGTGGGAGTTTGGACACTGACGCATTATTTACCACCGGCATCTGTTGTTATAGGTCATCTCGGTGTGTTTGTGGTTTAGTAGATACATATTACAAAATATAAGCTTTTATGAATGAAAGCTTTTTAAAATTAAATCAATACTTCGTCCGAGTCCTTGACACTGTTTATGACTTTGTAGAAACCTGAAACCCTTCATCGTCATTAACAGTCTATAATTAGACGTCTACTATTCAACCTAGACATTGGGCGATAACCTTCACTTTGTATTTTGTGTAGTGCCAACTATTCGTTATTGAAATAACATAATATTATGTGATCCTATGCAAATCTAATAATATTGTAAAGTTGTGTATCTTTGTATATCCCGTTTCTTTATCTGCAGTAGCAATTATGTCATTGATAATCTAAAAATTTGGGTTTTAATATCATTTCTGCAGGTTTCAGAGTTAGCTACAGCCATATCGTCGGAAGCTCAAAGATTAAATGAGAAGCCAGACTGGTGGGCGGTATTTGCGGGTGGATGCACGCGCGACCAAGATGGATTGCCGTACCATATTAGTTCACAAGAGGAAATACAACGTTTAGTGAAGAAGGCTTTAATACCACTGTTGAAAAAGTTGCCGCCACCAGTGCTAATTACTGTAGCTAGATCAACAGATGACGGATACTGCCCTCCGCATCAGGTAATCAAAATAAGACACATTTCTAGTAAAGGAGTCATGGGACTGTTAACAGAGGTAGCTAACGGAGTTGCGCTGGCGCTGCGCTGGAGCCACGTATGGTTTTATTATAGCTTTAAACTTTTTTTCACACATTAGTTGTTCAAAAACAGATATAGAGGGTAACTGTAAAGTTCGTAAAGCTGAAATAAGTACATATAGAATGTGCTTCAAAGCTTATTTACTCATGATTTTCGATGCTGTAGTGTTGACTGATAGAATTCCGTCTCCCGATTTTAGTGTCACATTTTTTGGAATTCAAAAATCTTGCTTTATTGTTCCAGGTCGATTACATACAAACGGTTGTTTTAGAAGTATTAAAAGAATTATACGACACGGATGATCCAGCTCTTTATTATCTCACTGTTAATACTTTAGGATAAACTATTAATTTAATATAAGTATAATTTTTTTAAATACATCTTTTTATTTTCGATGCGTAATGATGTGAAGTGATTCTTATTTTAGACAATTTATTGTTATGTTATGTAGAAAATATTAAAATGTACATACTTATAACTAGGTAGGTAATATAATATTTATAGTAGGTACCTGCTACTGCGGTGGAAATGACTGATTCTGCAATCAAGACATAACAAGGTTTTAGGTATTCTTTTAACCCAATGCCAAGTGGATTATAATATAATCCCTTAAATAGGTTCTCCTAGTACCTAAGGGTGTATGGGTTACCATACAACTGACTACTACGAACAACTTTGGTCAGTATCCTTTAGACCTAGATCACTATCTCGAAAGATATTTCGTTTTTGGGAGCATAAGTAGGTACGCGTCACATTCAACAAATACCAAGAAGAAACCATGTCAAAAACTATTTTTTACCCGACTGCTAAAAAGGAGGGTAATGTTTTTATAAAACCCTAAAATGTTTCTGGCCTGGCTAACATAATTAACCACCAATTGTAAGTCAAAATATTTTGTTACGTTTCGTTTTTACAAACAAATTAAACAACCTAGCGATAAACTATATTTGAATTATTATTACGTTTTCAATGAACGAAACACCAATATACATAGGTAGGTATACCTACCAAAATACTATACGTGTACCTAAACGTGTATGTACTCGTATAATTGTATGTACCCGACAACGACCTTTCATTCACCTTTCAATGAAACTGACAGTTACATGCGTAAACAATCAAATTGGTACTATTCATTGTAGCGTGTCTCGGCGCGGCGCGGCGGGCTTTAAGCTTTGGTCTACTTAATACAATTCAGACATAAAAGACTAGTTTTTTCAATAGATTCCTTATTTTTACGGTCTATTGAACACCCACTTAAGGCCTCAGACTAGAACTATAGTATAGTTAAAATCTCGCTGCAGACTTGGTCATAAATCATAATCGGAGTAGGGATGTGCGCTAGTTGCGCGCGCGCAATGCTATTATCGATAAGTTTCCAATGTCTCCATTGAAAATTGGCAAAAATGTGTGGAACATGCAGAATTGCTGCAAGATGAAGACTTAAGAAAAGCACATTTATGCGAAGAATTCATCATTCATGTGGATGATGATGACGATGACTCAGACGAAGAATTTTAGTTTTCTTTTTTTAGTTTTATATATACGTTCTTTTGTTTATATATTTAATATGCTTTGTAGTAAATTTGGTAATAATATAAAATAAAATGTGTATTTATTTCTATCACCCATTTATAAATATATAAAACTATCGATATCACTCATCGACTGCAGTAATGCACAGGACTACGTGTGGGCGTGGACTGCCCATAAGGCTCGTGAGTGGGAAAGAGAGCGAAACACTCGAATGATTTATGACCGAGTCTGCAGCGAGATTTTAACTATACTATAATGTTTTTATACAGATTAGTAGATAACAGATAGAATGCTCCGATGTTAGGACTACCGCCCGCTGGCTGTATAATTTTGGACCCCTAAACAATCTTGTATTGTATACCTACTTAGTGTGGTATGGATAATGGAATGGCTGCCAAGAACTGGTGATATAATGTAGATAATTCCTGATAATTACAAAAATGTTACCTATTCTTTTGCGACTAATGTCCACTGCAAAAAATTCAAAAGGGTAATCCATGTTTTTTCAGATTAGCATCACAATTATAAAGAGAATCGAGTCGTTTCGGAAAACAACACTTGCGAGCGCACGCTTAGACAATTGGAAAAATGCCGAAATCCACTGAATGCACCACCTTTACGAAGAGATTAATATCGTGACACATGCAGTAATAGCTATAAGTGTTTTAAATTAGATTAGCCAAGTTTATTGGATAAAACCATGTCTCCGTTCAAAGACACTACCTTTGAAAATCTCAGTGCTTTACATGATGAGTGCACTGTGCACAACTGCACACAGATTTTTTAAATGGTGGATTTTTTTTTATTTTATTTATAAAATTGCTAATTACTGGTTTGTCTTTAGACAGTTGATTCGTTGTTACATTGCATTAATGCTGCTATTTTTCATTAAGATCATGCTAGAAAATGAGATATATTAGGATTCAGTCCTCTTACCTTTATTCTACCCGGGGCATATAAACTGATCAGCTCCTATTGGCGGTAGCGTGATATATAGGCTATAAGCTTCGTCGATAAATAGGCTATCTAACCCTAAAATATTTTTTATCGGACCAGTAGCACATATTACTGAATAGTTACTACCAGTAGTTCACACACAAATAAACACAAACTCTTTATGTTTATAATACATATTAAGTATGCCACCAATACCTGTCAATGTTAATTTCCTTGTGTAAACACATTATGTCATGTTATTGAGTCGTAAATCTGTTTATATGGCGTCGCGTCGCAAAGTCGCAGTCTCATTCAACTCCTGTGCCAAATGCACCACCGTAACTCACTACAAATGCGTTTTAACAAACAGTGTTCACTTGAATTACCAGAAAGATATTTTGCTTTTAAAGAATAATACGACCGACGCGACGGCTTGAAAGCATCCACATTTTTTTTCAAGAGAGTACATAAATAAGTAATGCACATGCTATGTTTTGTCTAGATTTATTCTTTGTTAGTTGTTAGTACTAAATGCGCACAGCCAATGATATTGTATGCATACAATATCATTGCGCACAGCATTTAGTTTGAAGTCCAATTTGAAAAATCTTTTAGAGTTGGATTGCCCATTTACCAAGGAAGGCTATGGGCTTATATAACATCTATAATGGTCAATAATAGTTGAGCAGGGGCTAAACAAAAAAAAACGAAGGAAGCGAAGCCCCGGCCAACAGCTAGTGTTATATAAGTAGGTAGCCAATGGACTAAATGGTCAATAATTTCAACTTAGTTGTCAATAAGGAGCTGCTAAAAGACGAGACGGTCGGTGTCACTAAGCAGGTCAATTAGCAATAACAAGCGGATCGACGCCCTACTGCGGCAGCATCCTTGAAAATAACGCAACAAGGGACTAATAAGAAAAACAACATCATTGTTACCTATCAGTGTAAGTACCTACCTACCCCATTAATATAAAAGAACGCAGTGTTTTTTACTTCAGCTTTACTTTCACGGAAAGCACATTGCAATGTAGGTACTGAAAATAACTAAAATTAAAGATATTTTAGCCTATAATTATCCTTTCTCGATAAATGGGCTATCCAACACTAAAATAATTTTTCAAATAAAATAAATAAATTTGTACATTTTTTTGAAAGATAATGTCACTTGATTGGACAAACAATTTAGTCCTTCGATTGGGGGCGATTGGGGTCAACTGCGCATCGAACATTCGAGTCACATTACTAACATGGCATTACATCATGCGTTGGCCATGCCTGGAAAACTTATGTGCCAATTATGTCCAATAAAAACGTACTACTCAGAGAAGTTCAGAAATTATTTTATACGCTGTACGTGTGATATTTTCTATTTGTCGGTATCCATTGCTTTGAAAAATGAAGTAGGGGGGAAGAACACCTATCAATTGTATTATTTTGAGCACAAAAGCTTGCTGTGGAGACTGCCACAGCTTTATTAAAGCTGGTATGTACCTACCTAATACATAAATAATAATCTGTGTAGTGACGGATTAAGAATAAGAATACATAATGTCACTACTACCCCATCTCAATTCTCAAACCAAGGGTGTCGCAAAAGACTAGTAAGGAAGTAACCTTAGGCATACAAGAGCGCTGCAAGTAAAAGGAAAATTCTATCCCTATACCAACTCGTCTGGCCAGCGTGGTATAATAGGCTAAATTCTTCTAGCAGGTAGGACGTTTATGGGTTGAAATGATGATGATGATGATAATGACGTACCTACCTACTGGATAAAAATGTGACGTACATAATGTGTATGTAAGTACCTATAAGGTAAAAATTACTGCCTTATTGAAGTGTACCTAGGTACATAAATGTAACTAAGTTCTAAATCGAAACTGAAAACTGCCTGCGGCATTTATACCTAAGAGATATTTATGCGACCTAGTTAAAATCTAAACGTTACTAACCTACCTAACCACCTAATTGTAATTTATCAGTAGGTACATAAGTCGTCTAATTAACTTAGGTACTTAAAACGCTGAAAATATATACCACGAAGAATTATTAGAAATAACGAAAAGATACATAGCAGGTAGGAATAGATAAGTACCTAGGTTGTTACTAAACGATGAGTTGTTACTTGTTATACAAATCAGAACCTTGAAAATAACTCTCAGTAGGTTACAGGAGGCCCATTATCATATAGGCCTTGTTTAAAGCGGTATGAAACGTGTGTTATTATTTATTTATGCGAGGAAATTATACATCGAATGGACGAGAGCTCTTTTTTACACACAGAGGGAATATAATCATGGCACACGCTACCTGAATCAACAAATAACTGAATACGTTCTATATTTTTGGCATTTTTTGTCCTCTGTTTTGCATTTATTTATTTTATTTATAAAACTTTATTGCACAAAGTATATGCTATAAGCATTCTCTACCAGCCAACCTTTGGGGGGCCTTTGGGTGATGCAAAGATGAGATTTGTTTCACACATTTGTATAAACTTGAGTTTTTGTTTCTAAAAGAAGAATACTATCTAATGGTTGCTTGCATATTGAAACCTTTGGCAATTAGTCAATGTTAAGGTACAGTCACAACTGAGTCACCTTTGACGGGAGAACTCCGATTACTGGGCATGATACCCATCTCAACTGTCGGCGTGAGCCGAGGATTCAATTTGCAAACCAACAACGTCACTGTTATACGTGTGGGGGCCACAGATGCGCAGACACCTGCGTACAAATTCGACAATAGCTTTATGTTTAGCGTATTACGATACAACAGGAGTAGGTTTAGTACAGCCCTACTCCCCAACTTTACTGTGTAGAAACAGACTCCCTAGTCTGTAAAGGGTTCCCCATGACTGCCATTGTCTTCGATTCAAAGTCAATGCAAATCAGTCTGTGGAGTATTTGCCCAACTCATCATATTTTTTTAGAGATCTGGTGCGGTGCCGTTTTGCTATCACTGAGCTAATATTTTTTCTCTATTTAGGTATGTACTTTTATTTTTTTTAAAGATGTTTAATCGATATCAGATATTATATATTGAATTTATATGTACCTGTGGTACCTATGGTAGGTAGGTTATACCAAAAATTAAATTTTCGGTAATCTTCAGAATTAACCATCTTACTGATCTTACCTACCCATATTTTCAGTGATCCACGAGTACCTGTGTAGGAGTTCTAATAAAATGAAGTGGTAACGTAACGCTGAGTCTCACCTCGCGTACAAACATGGCCGTGGACGATAAGAAAAAACTTGCTTTCATTGATAAAATAATGCTGCTTGCGTAAACGTTGTTTTTCAATGGCGGAGGTGATAAGGCTCAGTGGCGCCCGCTTCAAGATAAAGAACATGTATCCACCCTACCAACAAACTACTTAATAAATGCGAACAATACTTAATGTTGTTCACACTAATATGGGCTGAAAGAAGAACTTCATGTACCATCTACAAATAAAATAAAAGATTCAAGTTCAAGTATCATCTTCGATTCGCAAACGTTTATTCCGAACCTGACCCGGAATCCTAACCCGGTCGGGGGTTAAGTTATGAGTTTAAAAAACGTTGTTTTAAATATATGAAATATGAATGTAAAAAAATGATAGTATGAAAGTATATTAAGAATTGGGGGTATTGGGTATATCTGTGTTCCATCCAACCACCAGTAAAAATATAAGAAACGGTGGTATCCTTACAAACGGGCTGTTCATTTGAAAATCCACGCCTATGACCCTAATTTTTAATGGGAGGTAGAATCGAAAGTTGTTTATTTTCCGATAGTAAATAGGTTATTAGTTGTGCCGGCATGCATACAATATTATATCATATAGGTACCTACTGAATACGAGCCTGATTCAACTATCAGGCGACAGGTACCTAGATGGTCCGCATTCTGCGAAACCTAAACGAAAACTTTCGCTCTACCTCTCTCCACATACCTACCTAGTTCTGTTTTAAACCATTGGCACGTGTATATACATATCACTAGGTAAGTAGTGTATACCTACTCGTACCTACGCCCATGTGATGGTAGTCAAATCTTTCATGAATAAAATATAAAATGATTAGTGAGGGAAATCATTCTTCCTTCACATTCATCATTTTTTATATCGACTAGTCAAAAAACAAGTCTATTATTATTAGTATTCTACTTAGTCTCTACTCTAGTACTTGGAATTCTTAAATTGTATTGATCAAATATTACTGAAATTACAGAACTATATACCTAGGTAGTTTAGTAGTATATAGTATATACTTAGAAATAGAAAAACTAAGCTAAAACTAAGCTTTGCCTGTATTTATCATTTAATTAATTCAGCATCTTTTTTTGATATTGTTACCATACCTTATTTAAGTTTAAAACTCAGTTCTATTAACAAAAACTTGTCAACTAAATCTCATGGCCATGATGACTATTTGAAGTGTCAAGATAAATTTAATAATAAGCCAAACAGATTTCCGTTGAACTCTGACCATTCTGTAAAAAAAATCTTGATATAGGTAGGTATTTGTTTGTATCCATTGACTCTGTGATATATTTCGTATAGGCTAATGATGCTCGTGACATCTTTTGTTAGTGTTTTTTTTAATTACTGATTATGCTAGGTTTTGATTTAGTAGCAATTACGTATAAAAATATCTTAGGTAGGTAGATAAATTTATTATTTCGCTGTTCTTGTATAATATTGAGTAGGTACGTAGTTATATACAATGTTATTTTCTGCTAGGGTTGCCACTTTTTTTTGAAGGTAGAATAGTATTTTTTTTTCAAAACATTGCAAAAAATATATTACCTACTACTGGAAAATTCAAGAAAAAAAAAATAGTAGGTATACTTATTTTTGGTAAGTAATTATTTATTTTTCCATGTGTATATTTTGTAATTGAATGCGTTTCGTTCTGAAATTCCCAATGCGGGCATTACCATTGAAAATATACTATTCGTACTATATTATTTTTCTATAACATAAAGTACAATGGACTGAAATATGGCACGATACTATATAATATAGTACGGGTGGGAACCCTATTTTCTGCACTAGTTTACATAATTTTGTTATAATTTGGCTACAATGCATTACTTAGTAATTCGCCGAGACATTGAAAATACCCACAAAAATATACTAGGTTGATACCAACTGAGCACATAAGGTACCTACAATAGAAATATTAATTACCTTGTTTAGCAAAAAAGTCTCCTTAGTGCTTGTGCACACCGACGGATGGTAGCGATTTACAAGGAGGATCCTCGGACCGCAAGCTCCCGATAAATATACAGGGTGTATACGACGATACGACATTAAATGAAACCACGTGTAGCATGTGATGTTAGAAGGCTTTACCAAAAAAAAAAAATAGAAATTTGCAATAGTTTAGCCGCAATATTACTTTCTTTATTTCACAGTTTTAAACAACCTGTAGGTATTTACGTTGATCGTATGTTGTCATTACGTCATTTAATTCATTTAAATATCTCTGACTCTTTCATATTATCTTATCTCTTACTCTGTTCCGCACTTTTGTCGTCGTCATGTCGAAAACGTCATAAAAATTAATGTGTAGTTTTTTTTACTTTTTTTCTTTTTTTGATGATTATTATTAGAATATGTATAAGGGTTAACACTGGCTGCCTTATCATTTAAATGTCATATCGTCGTATACACTCTGTATATCACTTCAAGCTGGCCCTTGTTCTTTGTACCTACATGCTTTTTATGTTGTTATTTTATTTCATCATCATCATTTCAGCCTATTGCAGTCCACTGCTGGACAATCTGGACATAGGCCTCTCCTAATACGCGTAAGTCTTAAGACATTATATACTATTTTTTTATTGCCATTTTATTTGTAGGTACCTACTTAATATTTTTGGTGTGCAATAAAGTGTTGAATAAAATAATAGTTAAGTACATATGAATTTAAGATTTACAATCCTCTGTCCCTGCCCACCACCGGTGTGCGCTAGCTCTTATTTTCAGCGAGTACCTTTTATTCAGCATCTTATAGATATTGAATGCATCTTATAGATATGAAAGCGAATGGTGGCTGAATGGATAAGGGACCGGTGCGGCGCGTGCAAATCACACGGTCCGAGTTCGATCCCGACCGGCAGTACCAATGTGGATTCCACTTTGTGGAATTTATATGTACTAGTCAAGTGACTTACCATCTACTAACGGTGAAGGAAAACATCGTGAGGAAACCCACATACCGTACAAGAAATTCTATGAGTATGTCTGATCCACTAATCCGCACTAGGTCAGCGTGAGTGGATTATGGCCTTAACCCTCTCAGCTGCGGACTAAATTTGCATCGTCATCATCGCTACATTATCAAAATAGCCATAAATTTATTATTAGTAACTAGACAATACAAAACTAGTAATTACTGGTTATCTCATATGAAACCTAGGCAAGTATTGTACCTACCTATCTATAATTACCTAACCTGACACCATTCTCTGATCTAATTATAACTATTGTACATAAGTAGATAATGTAATAATATGCTAAATGCCACAGAATTATTTATAAGTAGTACCTATAACAACATAATTTTGTCACTTTGTAAGTAGGTATGTGCCAAATTGATAAGGATGGTTATTTTTGCCAATTACAACAATCTGATAAAATATACATAAACATAACAAAATAAAACTATTGCTTTAGTTCGTGGTACTGATGAATCGTTTTTTATATGTAGGTGCCTAGGTGAGTAAGTATGTAATTAGGTATGTCTTGTATAGGTACAGTGACTGTACCTATACTAACTTTAGTTAGCTTAACATAGGTATCCATAATTTCAAAACTTTCAAAATTAAATACTGCCAGAATTAAATTATCATATTAAATTCAATTCTGGCACTAGTCTTGATAAGTAATATAAGTATGCTAAGGTATAAATGCGTTTTGAAATTATGGATATTATGTTCAGCTACTGTTGTTAAATTAGTTAGGCTAAATTCAGCTAAATTCCACATTCTTTGGAGGAAAACCGTACCCGTGACGTGGGTATCGTAAAAGCCGACCAAGGGAGAAACCTTAAACAGACAAGAGCACTGCGAGAAAAGGAAAATTCGAAACAAACCCTATTATGGATATTATATTCAGCTACTGTTGTTGCTGGCTGTACGTATATACGTATAAATGTACAAAAAATTTGAAACAAACCCTATACCAACCCGTCTGGCCAGCGTGGTTATACCTAGTAGGCTAAATTCCCTCCACATTCTTTGTCTGATCCACCAACCCGCACTAGGTCAGCGTGAGTGGATTATGGCCTTAACCCTCTCAGCTCTCTAGAGAGAGAGGAGGAGACCTGCGCCCAGCAGTGGGCCGTATAAGGATTAAAAAATTCTTAAGTAGGTATATAATTATATATTTTTTGAAAGGATGTGAGTGTGACTGACACATATTGGCATGTATTCTTTTTAATTCCCGTCGCTTTTTATTTGGCAAGTGCTCAGCTCCTATTGTCCGTAGCGTGGTGTTTTTTTATTACTCAGTGATAAAACAAATTATTGAGTAGGTATTGATAATGTAGCTTTCTAACGCAAAAGAATTTTTGAAATCGGTCCTTTAGTTTTGAAGTTTATTCGTTACATACAAAAATAAAAATCTTCCTCTATAATATTAGTATACTGCTATAAAGAATAATAATATATATTGTTATAAAGAAGTAGGTACCTATAGATTAAGTAAATAAAATCAATACCTATTCAAGATTTAAAAAATATAAGTATTTATTTTTTTGCTTTGTAATATTTTTCGGCAGTAGGTATAATTTTTTGTTAAAAAGTTTTTTGCAATAAGTACCTGGTTCACCATCACAGGTATAATTATACCCACTCCATTTATATATCTACCTACTTATAGACTGAGTAAGAATACATTAATTTACATAAACTGCTTTCAGTCTTTGAAACCTAGTAAGAAGAGAACGAAGAAGTGAAGAACGCGCTTGTGGACGCGCGGACGTCCCGCGATTCCGAACGAACATCGTACTACTCCTACGGCCTACCGGACTGAGCAAAAAAATAAGCACGCGAGAACGGGCGAGCCGAGTCACATTCCTCGACTGGGTCGACGGCACACAACCGGCCCCGCGCACTCCGCTTCCCTTCCTCTCCTCAGTCGTTCGCGCGCGTCGTTTGTGATAACTCGTCTGCACGTTATCCGCTGTTTGCCGCGTATTATGTTTACATACAAGTGTTGTTATTGTTTTTGTTATTAAAAAAATTAACATTTGATGTGTTGAGTGACAGTGTGAAATATTATATTTCAATATCTGTGAAGTATTGTTGCACTGTGGATCGGGAGGAGCAGACAAGTACGGCAGGCACCGGGCTCAGGTAGCGTTTCGTATTTGTTTTTGATCTGATTACGGACAAAGCTAGGAGTAAGCGAGTTAAGTAGTTATACGAGGTTTGCGGTGTAGATTCGAATTACAGGTACAAAACAGAGCCACGTGACCATACGTATGCTCTGTGCACACCACGTGGTGTGAGCGTTGGTGTAAACAACTTTACTGTGTGTACCCTTCTCCGCAACGCAACGACCGACCGAGCGACGCGGACGCGGCACGGCGCGCAGGCGGGTGAAGGCGAACGAAATATGCGCGATGGCGGGTAGCGTTGACGCGACGACGCACGGCTGCTGCCTCGAATATATTCGTGTAGGCGATTTATTTTACAGATAGATTTAAATCTACTAAGTACTTGACCAAAACAAATAGGCGCATGACAGCTTTAAAGACATTTTTATTTTTTATTACACTAATTAAATTTTTAAGAGCGCTAAAGTGATAACTGTGGAGAGCGAGTACACGACTGCTGTCATGGCACTAAGAGAAGCGAAGGGCCGAAGGGGTAGAAGCCAAGGTGCAGTCGCCGTTATCGCATTTCTGTCATGCGCCTAAGGGTCGCCGCACACAGGCCACAACCACATAACGCCGCCACCGGCATACATTATATCCTATAGTATTCATACATTTTATATGGACTCGCCACACGCCACTCGCGCGTTTCTCCACCCTTCTCTATCTCTTACCTCTGTTAACCTGTTCAAGTCGAAGGCAACGCACAAATGTAGTCTGTTGTTGATTGAAATAAATATAACCTTCTTCGTCAGAGTCATTATGATACTGCACGCATTGGAAAAAAAAAGTAGCAACCAACGATCGCAAGTGTCGACCACCGGCCACAAGTGGCTGTTGCGCGCTTCAGCAACCTTTGTAGCCACTTCCAGCTTCTCGTGGCGTCGCGAGTGGCCTGTGTGTGGCGACCCTAATTCTTTTGGTCGAGTAGTACTTACATACATACCTTATTTCATAATATTTAGAAATTCTGGTAATTTGCACTGTTTGGTCCTGCAAAACCTTAAAAACTGATAATGCCCCATGCGAATTGTGAATAAAATGAAAATTATTTAACTTTAACAAAGCATTGATAAGAAACCTGGAAAAACTCAGCTGGTTCGTGAGTTGAAAGGTCAATGACCCGCACTTTCGGCGCCTGTAGTTACTTACCTATGTACTTTTGTGGTCCATGATTTTACACACTAACAAACTATCCCCAGTTTTAGGTTATCAGATGTCTGCCCTAAATAGCACACGGTAGGTACCTACTTGTGTCTAAGTCTAAGAACTGAACGTAATATTAATAACGTGGTTTTATTCTTAATCTTACTATCTAGTAGAATTTATCGTTAATATAACATGATATTTTATCGATCATAATAAATGATAAAGTTGATATTTCGTTTTGACGTATCATTCATGAAGTAAACATTGGGTAAACAATCACAAAAAACGCTTGTCATTCATTTTGTAATATTATTGCGGAATACGTCTCGAAGTCCATGAAGTTATTGAATTATATTGAATAAAAAAGTTCAGGCGCAATCCTTATACCTAAGCCTACACAATTAATTAATTAGAGATACAGTATATTGTATTCTAATAGGAATGTGTTATCGATAAGTGAGTGCGCAATAAACTTATTAGTTCCCTCAGTCTTATCAAATACAATAATCCGGAAACGTATTCAGTCCGTGCAGCCTTGAATTATGTTCACGTGTTGCAATTGCACTCTCTCGTAGATAAATACTTACTGTGGTACATTCTTTGTATATAATATATAAGTTTCATTCTCGTCCCAGTTTGCACGAGTAGAATTAGTCATCTCACAATTCTCACAAAAACCTCAGTCATCTAATGCAAAAAAAATTTGGACGAAATTTACAAAAAAATTACATAATGAAGTTTCTTTTTCTGTTCGCAATCCTTTGACATCTGCGAAAATACACAAATAATTGTAACCTTACATTGAAACAACGAAAGTTGTTAAATTTTCTATTGCACAACAGCTACTATCTACTAATAATACCTATCCTACTAATAGATACATACAATACAATTATAAACGCGTAAGGATTAGTGGATTTGGATGGATGGAAGTTTGTTATTCAATTACGCGTGTGCGTTTCAATCGCACGACCATGGGCATAATTTAAAAAAACTACTTATTATAAAAATATAGATTTTGTAAAAGTCCCTTCTCAAAACCATAAACGTGACAAAGTTAAGGTTTAAAAGTTACAAGGGTGTAAACGTGGCCATGCCATTGAAATGCGGAAAACCCGGAAAACAACTCAACACAGCCATGGAGATCTTTAAAACAAAGCGTTGCAGAGACCTGAAACTTTGGCAAATAATAGACCGAATTTGTAAAAAAATAATATTTTAAAAAAGAAAAAAGGTTTAAGTATATTTTAGGAGCTAGGTATAAGCTATAAAACCTCCTGGTCGTGCCATTGAAACGGTGTATAACACGTTATCGTATCGTTGATATTTCGCTGAAAAATCATGGTGAGATGAGGTTTTAAATTTGTATATTGCATAATTTGAGAAAATACGATTAAGAAAATGGGGGGGTGGGGCACAATTTGCTACTTGCTCCTTTCGTAGCGTTTATTTCCGAAAAAAATCATATAATCAAAAACTGTTTTTAAATTAAAATGATTTTGATGATGAGATTTGCCGCCAATAGTCTATAATGGTAATGTTATTAAACTCTCCACCACAGTTAAAGATTTGGGGTTACACATCGATTCCAACTTGGACTGGAGAGCCCAAGTGTCTCACGTTAGTCAGAGTGTCACTGGTACCCTTCACACTCTCTACAGACTTAAAAACTTTCTCCAATGCAAGAATAAGACAATGCTTGTGCAAACCCTTATCCTTCCTCTGATTGACTATGGTGATGTGTGTTATTTTGACCTGAATGCAGACCTTCTCAACAAACTCGACCATCTTCTCAATAACTGCATTCGATTTATTTTTAATCTTCGCAAGTATGACCACGTGTCTTCTTATCGCTCACAATTGAACTGGCTACCCATTCGCCAACGCCGTAGTTGGCGGGCCCTTTCTAACCTTTATTCTATCCTCACGTCCCCCCATGCCCCCACTTATCTAACCCCATACTTTTCCTATCTCTGTTCCACTCATAATAGAAATCTCCGCTCTTCTAATAATCTTCTCCTTGAGTGTCTGTCCCATAACTCCGGTTTCATCCATGACTCTTTTCCTATCCAATCTATCCTTCTTTGGAATGCCCTCCCTGTCGAAATCAGGATGGCCACGAACCGCGATATGTTCAAAGCTAGAGTCCGGGCATTGTACTTGAAGCAATTTTCTGCATAATCTCATCACTTTGTTTGAATAATAATATATTTATGTATCAATATATATATAATAATATATATCTATATATAAATATATATGTATACCATATTATATCATTAATATCATATTTATGTAAATTTTATTTTTGATAATAATTTGTATTTTATATCTCCTCCTTCTCTTTCTATTCTTATGCACCTACTTTCATTATATCTCTGCACCACCTCAGGTTGACTGGTAGAGAATGCCTTTGGCATTAAGTCCGCCTTAATGCATAAGTTTTGTGTATTTTAAGTTGATAAATAAATAAATAAATAAAATATCGGTCGTAGTGCCACAAGTGAGTAATTGTTTGCAGAAAAACTAAATTTTCAACTTTTGTTACATGTATGGAGTGGCCCCCATATTTTTTTTCTTTTTATTGTTTAACTACCAAACCTAGTAGCGGCCCACACAAGACACATATTCTTATACACCGAGTAGGTATTTGAGTACATAACGAAAGTATAAGGGTTTCGTTTTTGCCATTTTGGCTACAGAACTCTAAAACGGCTAATCCCATGATGGTTCCAATATTTCCAATCACTAAAAAGCAGAAAATAGTGCTTAATTTTATTTCTAAGTTCCTTCAACCTTAATAATTATTATTATTATTCCATCGTGAGCAAGTATTGTACCTATATTTACTGCGACATTTCAACACGAAATCTAGACGGAGTAAGCTATAATATAATTAAATTGGCCTAAGCTCGTAAAAATATAGTATTGAGACGTACCTACCTAATTTTAGAAGTTATGGTGTTAGTAACTTAGTACCTAGAAAAGTTATGAAGACCCAAACTCATTTGTTGTTTTACGTTAGTGCGCTTTCTCAGTGCGTTCGTGTTCAATGGGAGGTGGGTGGGGGTGCAATGTTTTGGATACCGAGCCAAGCACGCGCCGCCGCACTGGTCGCGGTCTGATCGATCGTGGTGCGCTGCGCTGTTCTATCTATTATTTATTACCAAAAATATGGCGGCGTGGTGCGGCATGAGGTCACCGAACTCACTGTCCGCCACGACCACGACACGCCGCGTAAACAAAATAATGCAGCGCGGGAAATAGTCCCCTCGCTATCTACCTACCAAGGTTTAGCTGTTCAATTTGTGCAGGACCTTGGCGCATGCTGCACGCGGTGGACATTTTGAGCACTTAAAGTAGTAATCTGAGCAATAAATATTGTAAGTAGAAATAACGTTTTATTAGTGACATGCCCTGATAGCTTTTGCATAGATTTTTTATCAACGGAAATAAAATTAATGTTATATATTAGATACTATTCATACTATAAAAATATGATTTTCTTGCAGCCTGTCATCAGAGCTACCCCCAGGTACCGGGTTATCCATTACTTATGACAGACCAGGGTCTGTAAGACTTAGGTACTTATACAGGTATAAGTACCTAAGTCTTAAAAACCTTTAATTAGTGGTAATCACCTTCATCGTCATCAATCGAATCGTAATTGGATCTTAAAAGCAGTTTTCATTCATACATAAATTATCTATAGTTACTTCTATTAAACTAATATTATAAAGAGGTAAAGTTTGTGAGTTTGTATGTGACCTAAGATCTTGAAAATATTCACATACAAAATAAAATATTACTTAACCAAAAAAAATTTTGTTGGTTTAATTTTTAATTAGAGATCTTTAAAATGTAACCTGTGTTTTATTGAAAATCCTGAGATACCACGAGATTTGCAAAATCCGCCCGCATTCCTGAGAAAAGTCGAAAATTCCTGAAATCTCAGGACAAATTCTGAGATATGGTAACCCTACATGTACGTGATATCAAAATTAAATAAAAAGATTTGACTATAAAATATTGTCTGGAATAGCCACATATGAAACTTTTTTCCAACATACCACGCAGGAGGAGCCGCGAGAGGAAGCTAGAAATTATAAATAAACTTGTCTTTCTCTTGATCCAGACGACACCTCACCATTGGACAATACACATTCGTCATCGTCAGGCTACAGAACGTGTATCCGTTTATAATACAATTTGAAATTAAAATGTCCTTTAGGGCCGTACGCATAATGATTTGAATAGGTGTCCCCTATCTGTAATTTAACGATGTCGTGTTTAAAATAATAAGTCATAAAATAGTCAGCATTTGTAACTTTTAAGTACATACATTGCCATACTCATTAGTTCTGTTACAAATGAAAATGCATTTTTTTTATAAAGTAATGTAATAACTTATATGTATACATATTTATTAAAGATTCAGCAAAAAATAATAAAAAAATTATATTAAAAATTTTGGCTTTGGTTTTTATACAGGGCTATAATCTACCTGGCCATGAATCTATGGATTTATACGCACTGTTTCTATGGCAAATTTCGCCACTAGTTGCCCCAGAGATTTTTAAGAGACTATGTCGCCGTGTCGTTTAGAGAAGGCCCTAATTATCTAAACTGACCATAATTTGTAGACTAAAAGGTAAGGTAAGGTAAGGTCTTATAAAGTCCGGAACGTTGGTTTCAAGCCAGGCTTGGGTAGTTCGTGCCTTGTGAACTGGTGCAGGGTCCTGCTGGAAAGACCACGGTACATTTTTTAAAAGTGTATTCCTGAGTGATTTCATAACACATTCCAAGACTGTCTCTTGATACACATTGGCTGAAATTTTCACTCCTTTTTCACAAAAATTTTGCTTTGTGACGCCTTCACTGACCCACGAAACCATCACACTGACGCAGGATGATGACCACGTTGTTCCTTTTCGACCACTTGAGCCGCTTCTTTAGAACTGTGAGCGTACACTTTATCATTTTGCTTATTGTAGTGCTCTTCAATCGTGCAAAATTTTTAATCAGTAAAAATTAAATTTTTGTACCTTTCATCTGCGTATCGCGACAGAAGGCGTTTTGATCGATCCACTCTATTTAATTGTAAAGATTGATTTAGGGCATGTCCTGTAAGTACATATAGACGATAAGCACCAAGCTTCAGATCTTGTTTTATAATCCGCGACAGAGTCCAAGCGGGAATCTTCATTTCTCGCGATAAGATTTTTTGCTTCCTAATGGGGTTTCGACGAATTCTGACTCTAACAGCCTTTGTAGTTATAACAGCACGCTGCCGCCCCGATCTTAAGATTTAAGGTCTTCGACAGAGGAAGTGATGTTGTATCTGTTGATAGTACGATATCCATACGAAATTACGAACATACGGTTGATAACACGCTTTTGATGTGTCTCTCTCCATACTCACTTTGTGCAAGGCGATCACCGCAATCCTATTTTCTTTAACATCCCATTCCATAATGTAATTTGATCATGAACCCAAAAAAATATATGAAATGGCGTGTAATCGAAAGCGTTCCAAATTCAAAATAATTAAAAAGTTGAAAAATAAATGTTTTTATGTAACAGTATTTATGACCAGCCTAGTTAGTAATAAATAAGTGTTACCCTATTTAATTTCCATCTACCTAAAATAATTAAGTTTTGCCATTACTTTCCTCCAGCGCGCCCATTGTTTTGCTTATTACCTAATTGATAGGGCTTTTTATTTTGCACTATTGCAGTTAGTCTTGGCAAGTTTTTCTCATCGTCGAGGTTATTTTGTTCAATACCTAACGTGTTTCTTAATTAATATTTTCCTGTTACGGGTTTGTCGTGAGAACAACAACGGCTCCCACGCTAATTACCGCAGTCTTTATACCACTCATTGGCCTCTGCAAGCCGACACTTTGATCAATGAAATTTATATTCATTCATCAATGAAGCCACTATTATTGTATCGTAGGTACAATACGGTTGGCAATTTGCAGAGGCTATTGTACTTACGTTAGTGTGAGATAATGATTTTTTATCGTGTTTGACGTTAAATGCGCGGAACTCAATTATTTATCTAACGTGGCTGGAACATAACCGGATAAAAATCCTAACAACAACAAATAATAATATTAATTTAGAAATAAACTTAGGAGGTATTCGTATCCGATTAATGAAATGAAATATAATTAAGTAGGTTTATCGAAAATAAAAACATTTTACGGTTATTTGGATAATATATTATTATTTTAGTAATGGAACAACAAAATTAAACGTATATGTATAGACTGTTTATAGAACGCAAGCGGAAGTGGTTAAATAAATA
Source organism: Laspeyria flexula (assembly GCA_905147015.1). NCBI lineage: Eukaryota > Metazoa > Arthropoda > Insecta > Lepidoptera > Erebidae > Laspeyria > Laspeyria flexula. Next base: position 13,603,459 of record LR989950.1, on the reverse strand, counting down.
AGGACATAATTTTATTTATGGTTGTTTCAGCTCGGGTCATGTGGTCAGCGGGCCAGGGGTGCGGCACGGCGTGATGCGGCGCGCGTGCTATGGGCTCGCTTGGCCGGTGGTGGCATGCGTGCTGCTGCTGGCATGTTCCGAAGCCGTCAGCGAGCAGCTCGCGCCGGGCATGCTCGCTGAAGGAGGTGAGTTCTACACCACAGACTTATTAATACATAGGTTTATACGAGCACTATGTCTTGTGGAAGCCTGAAGCTAGAACCTCATGATCTCACGTAACATTATAATAATTATTTTACATATAATGTTATCATTAAATAAAATTATTTATCTACTCTCATACTGAAATATATAAAAAGATAAAAAATTAAAAACAAAACTCGAATGACAGTCTTTCCGCACAGGCCGTCGACAACGTCATTAATTATACAGCTCTTCTATGGACAACTGTATCATAATTTACCTTTTTGGATATTGGCGCTAAACGTTTACAAATAAATGCAAACTTATGCTGTTATTTTACACATATTTCATTATCTATTTCATGAGATTAGATAAAGTAGTGTATGAAACTGCACATAATTTCGTCTTAAACACACTCGTGTGATGCTATGATGCATGTGACACTATAATATAAGAACTTTTATTATGCAAGTTTCCTAAACTACTATTTTAACACATAAAAGTAACTTTATTAAAAACTAAGCTAAGGATATAAGAAATGCTCTCTTAAAATATTTAATTCTCATTCAAAGTACACTTATAATGTAAACATCTCGTATTATGTAGTTCTCTTGCATATAAAAAAATGACTAGTTAGGAACTTAACACTAAACTACATTAGTTTCCTGCTTAATTGATTGCGATTTTTGTTGACATTTCATCTCAATCTAAACCTAAACCTTTATAAACAAGTTTTTCCTTTAGTTATTATTTCTTGTTTGGCATCACGTGGCATCGAACTTTTAGAAGCCGGTATATCAGCGTGCGCGACGGCATGCGGCATGGCGGCTTGCTGAATATCGTGCCGCCTGTTTAATCCGCGAGATAACGACTTGCCTCGATGTGTTGTTTGTTTGTAATTCTCTGTTCGATGTCTGACATGCTAGTGAGGCCTCGTTTAGGAGGCGCCCCCTGTTATCTTGCGAACCGGACCGAAATTTACTCGCCCGTGTAATATGCCCAATTGCGTATTGACATTGTAACATTTAGACCTTCAATTAGCATATTGAATGTCTGTTTTTATACTATTTGGAATTAAACCAGTGTCTTATTTAATCGGACAACAATTCAGCTACGTTAATTAGTCGCTTTGTACCCAGTCTCCATTTAAGGACTAAAATTACATTTTCATGGGTGATTCGAACCCTATCCAAATAACGCCAATCTTCTCACTGTGTACCAGCTGTTTACGTATCCCTATCTTTGTATACATTCCAGCTGTCAGGTTCAATGACCTCGAAGGGGACCGTTTTGTAACCCTCTTTTTAGTTAGGAATTTCAAATTAATTTTTATTCAGGATACAGGGTTACTTTCACGTAGAGATAGATGTCAGTTTTCGTCATTTTTAGGGTTGGCAATTCTTAATAACAATTAACTATAGGCAGAAAATATGAATGTCTTTTGTAGGTGCTTATAGTATAACAATCGCTCCATATAATATGTGAAGAAATGCTATTTTATTTTCCGCTAGAAACATTAGGTCGTTACATAGAAAGTTTGATTATTATTCATTCAATATGCCCACGTTATAGTCAATGTATTAATATGTATGTTGTGTTACATATCGTCATTACGTTATTATAGCTATGAATAACACAATGTTGTTACATTCTATATTTATCGAGTACTACGAAGTTATTTCTGTTCACTACAGTTAAATACGAGTAAATTGCTGCCAAACTTTATTTAAGAAAAACCGTGTTTTACTTTAAACTCTTTATTTTCGTTTTTGTAATGTATGGAAATCAGTTTATCAATGGAATAATTGATCTATTTATTTCACCTGTGTACACCTGAGGAATCATTAGGGCATCAATCAATCTGCTTGCCAAAACAAGCACAACCATTTTACCGATCACAAGACATAAGAGAACTCATTTATGATGTATCACAATATTTAAAATACATTTAAACGATAAAAAGACCTTGATATTTATTATGTAATCAACTCATCAGCTATCGTACGATGACGTTCAGAAGTTTAAGGATTATAAACCCCGACGGATTACGTGAATGAATACAAGCTACTCAACCTAGACCGAAATGTAACATTGTGTTTATATTTCTTGTAATACATAAATGTCAAAACATGACATAACAGCTATATAATATTTATATAGATGCTATGTATAAAATGTTGCATTATTTACCATAATGGTATTTAAGTCAAATATTAATAAAATCGTATAAAACATTTATTAGCATAATTATTTAGCATTAATTACCTTTGTTTATATAGTTTATTTGAATAGCTACCTTAATAACAATCGCCCAGCTACGGGCAACGGGATGCTAGCAAATACGCTTACAAATATTCTCATAGTAATTATTGCAGTCTATTGGCACGAGTACTTATAAGAGGATAACTGGTGCGTTGTCATATATATCATATAACATTAATAGGTGTTCTTCACGGTGACCTTGGTGGGAGCTTGGTTGCCATCCGTGTAGTTTGTATGAAATTTGTTTACAACAGCCGGCTGCACGGTTGGACTCCACCAAGGGCACCTCTGTGGAAGGCAAGTTTCCAACCATGTAGCAAGCAGGGCTTTAAATAGAAACATAATTGCGTATGGGCAGTCTGACAAACAATTTCTTCCGCTGTCAAAACTGCGGTTCTCTACTTCTGTAAGGCAGCCAAACACCTGCAGAAACAGACTATTCAAAATAATCCATATAGGTAATATTAATTGTAAAATATGTACTATGTAGGTAATTCCTCACTGTCTTCGTAGAATTATCATGTAATTGTCCCAAGTAGAATACTTTACGTTTGTTACTTTACGTTTGTGGAACATTATCTTTGATGAGTACAAGTGTAAGAATAGTGGTTCACAATGCTTTTATTTTATTTGAAAACTAACAAAGTAATTAAATTCCACCTTATCTCTTCTCTGTTATCAGTTATTGGTGACATTGAATGTATGTCTCATCGTTACGCTTATCCAGTTTTATTATTCTGACATAGTTGAGCACAATTGGACGTAAAAATACAACGTGGTGTTTTACGTTACAATATTATTATGTAGGTATGTGTAACAATTTCTTAGTACGTACGTACTAGTTAACGAATATTCGCATAAAAAATCGCAATAGTGAAAAATCCAACAATCGTTACGTCTCTAGCATGTAACTTTTCTCTATCAAATCTTAAAAACTATGCATTTTTCATCAAATAATACCTGTAATGAAGCACAGTTTTTGGCAATAACTCAAAAACGGTACCTATATCCAATCATGTTCAAAATAATTTTGATGGAATTGTGATTTTTTTTTTCAAATTTAAGTTTTACGGTTTAGAAAATAGAGTTAGAGCTTACTGGGAAAAACAGTGTTGTAATCTAAATTATTATGAGCACGTTACGGAGATGTAAGATATTATAATAGTATGAGATGTCGGACAAAATTATACCATTTCATAACCGAGTAACCACACGGTTGTGAAATGGTATCGTTTCGTGGACTAAAATGTAGGCGGAATATGTTTGTTAAGTTTTTTTCAAATCGGATGAGTAATTCGAATATAAACAGCCTACAACCAAACTCACAAGCATTACCTCTTTATAATATTACTATAGATCAACATAGTAAATGCACATGTGTATCATAATAATGTGCCAACGTAAATACCCGACTTTCCGAGTCCTGAAATTTGATAAGAAAGTTTCATACAAACATGGATATGTAATAAAGATAAGTAAAAACCATGGTGCTGGGATATGTTTTATCCATTTTGTTTGTGTATGCAATTTATTTCATGCGTTTTTACTTTTTGCCTAACAGCAAAAAAGGGCCGCATCATTTTCAGCTAAGAAATATCTTACAGATCTCCGGTAGTTGTAAAAATACAATTATAAATTCTTTTATTTTAATTAATTATAATTTCCAAATAGAATAAAAATTGGTTAATAAATAATATACCTGTTCTTGGGAGTTGAAAAAGTAGAAACTAGAAACTAAAACGAAATAAAAATCCGTGTAGGTATACCTATATTATAAGTGGAGTTAACTATAAAGAAGTACCTACTTATAATTCAAAAATCTCATGGAAGAAATATGTAAACAATACAAGCTAAAAATAATGTAGGTACGTCTACCTACGTACTTAAAGTTTTAAAAGTACGTACTTAAAGTTTATACACAGTAGGTATCTCTAACATTAATAGATCAGAGAATGTTGTTTTTATATGTTTTCGTTTGATGAAAACAAATTACCGGTTCAATGGCTTAAAATTAAACAGCATTCTACTTTTTTGTCTTTTTGAGCACATAATGTTTGTTAACGATTTATTTTAATAATGTGTTAATTTTATGTGTGGGTTTCATAAAATGCTTATTAGCTACTATTTGACTGCAAGCCGTTTGCTTTATGTTTTATTCGTTGAACACGTTTTTGTGTCATGTCGTGATGACATTCCTACCTATAAATAAACAATTTAATGATAATTATTTTCAGTTTACCTGTTTTTCGGTATTATTAATGCATGTTGCATCAATACTGCGTATTTTTAGATGATAATAACTTGACTGTGATGGGAAAGTTAAGAAATTTTAATGTATTATACCTACATTATCAAATAATTTAGTAGTCAGTATGCAACATAATGTCCAAAATGCAAGATTGTGTTACTTTCTCTTAATTTTACCCTAGAGCATGGGTGGTCAAGCATGGCCATCTGCGCCACCCACACGTATCTTGCTCTTATTAGGAACAAAACTAAATTTCTAAGTACAATAATGTTGTTCACAAAATAAACCATTACAATGCGTGTGAATGTAGTAAAAAAAATAATTAAAAAACTATAACCCGACTACGTAAATAAGGGGTCTAAAAGGACGAAAAAAATTCAGATACAAATCTAGCAATGCATAAGTACAAAAATGGCCAAGGTTGAGCCGTGGTCGCACCTTCTGTATACCTACCTATTGTGGTCGAACAATTTGTGTTCTTATTTAAATTACAGGATCTTTGATTTGTAATCATTTGATACCATATAAAAAAAATCAAACCGGACCAGTAGTTCCTGAGATTAGCGCCAACGCTCCAACCAAACAAACAAACTCTTCAGCTTATAATAGGTATTATAGCGTTATATATAGATTATAGTAACGCGTTGCTATCTACTATCACTGTCTTTTCAAACTGATGAACATCTTATAAATAGTGTTTATTTTATGAACTTGACGTTAGAACATTCTTGTTTGATAAAGAGTCAATAACTTTCATTAGTGTTTTGTTTATATCTAGAGAAATATAATCTTTATCGCTATGAGTATGCTATTTCATTTTAATGATTGTGAACACATTATTATATTATGATGAGCTAATACTGACATGATATAATAATAATATACATAATTATGTGTAATCGAACCAATAATAGTTATTACTTATCAGTAATTATGAGTAAATTGGTACTAAATAGACAACTGTGGCAAATTAATGCGTTTTAATAGATATTTAAATAAGAATAACTTTTACAATACACAGAGCAAACAATCTATAGAAGTATAGACACTTAAATTAACCTTGAATCGTGTCGTCTCTGAATCATTCATATACATAAGGAAAAAATATATAATATTATTACCGATAACCCTTATTACTGATAGTCTTGGCATTATAATGCTGTCACAAATACAAACAAAGATTATTTCATTCAATTCTGTATGTTGGTTCTGTATTAATATTGTTTAGGTCATTAAACTATCTACCTATGGTTCTTATACATCCTAATTATATCAGCTCAATGACGTCCACTGTTGGACATTATAGGCCTCACTTAATTTCCGCCACACTAATTTATAATTATTTCCTAAAACTTAAAATTAAATAACATTTAGTCTGTTTATCCTTATGTTTCTTACTTAGTAAACAATCTTGGTATAAATAGGTCTTTTTATTTTAATAAATGTTTTAAATATGTAAATTTATACTAGTCACCCACAAATAAATTGTAGGTAAATAATGTTAATCACTATTTAAAATGGTAGTTGTTATAGTAACAACTTATAATAGATAACTAGTACAGGCGCGGGGCTTCGCGCCCATCGTACTTTATTTGGCCACTGCTTAAGCCTTTATATTGGCCGTAGTGTGATGTTATAATTATAGCTTATAATCTTCCACGATAAATGAACTTTCCAATACTAAAATAATTTTTCAAATCGGACCAGTAGTTCCTATGATCCTAGCGTTCAACAAACACGTAACGTTAAAAAAAAAACTCTTCAGCTTATAATATTAGTATAGATTTTAAATGATAAATAATCAAAATTAAAAGTCGCGCCAAGATTGTTTACTAAATAAGACACGTAAGGATAAACAGACTATAGGTACTTATTATCTTTGCATATGGATAACTTTGTTTGACGTAAAACAGATTCCGCTGAACATATGTAACAAGGTAGGTACACATCACACATGTACAAATTTAATTGTTATATAAATGGGATCTACGTCACATACTTATTTTATATTTTAAAGAATCACATACAATGACGGCGCACCGTGACTTTTCAATTAAATATGTTCGTATACGTATGTCGCGAACGTTTAAAAGTTTTTAAGTACTTACAAAATATGCTGTCTTGTTTACACATAACGTAATGTCAACATAGCATACACTTTAACTTTAACTAACATTTACTGCTACAAGTAGGTACAGGTCATAATAAATGTACAACGGAATAACATAGAATTAACTTTAGTACTCGATACTCTAAGGCTGAGATCTATAGAGCGTACTTGGACTTGCATGAAATGAAACATCTACTCGTACGCGGGCTAAGCAATGACATTGTCTATAGATTCCAAATCAATGCTTTGGCTCAGATTAGGCTGAGCAAAGTTTTGTTGGAGTGAATTCTGAGCAAAGTCCAAGTACGCTCTATAGATCTCAGCTTAAGTGCCACACGCATAGTTTAGGTTTTACGTTTTAAAATGCACGATAAAGTGTTAACCATTATTATCATTATCCGACTCGCAATCCCATTGAATGTAGAATGGGACAACTGAATACGAGAAGCAGTATGATCCATAAGAGCTCACAAACACCGGTCTATGTCCATTTGGTGACATGTGCAAGTCTGCGATGTACTCTTATGTAATCGAAGAAAAGTGTTCTGTTCCAAATAATTACTAAATCTCATATTCAGTAATTCCTGGAGGTTGTAAGGTTGTTACAAGGGTATCTAGAAAGGCAACCATAACTGTTACCTTAATAAACTTAATCCGTGTAGTGATGGATTAAGAATACATATTGGCACTGCCTCATTTCCACCCATGGATGTCGTAAAAGTACTAAGGAAGACGAGCACTGCAAGAAAAGGAAAATTTGAAACAAAACCCTATACCAACCCAGCCAAGCCAGCGTGGTATAGTAGGCTAATTCCCTCCAAAATCTTTGGAAGGAGACCCGTGCCGAGCAGTGGGATGTTTCTGGGTTGTAGATGGTTGTAGTGATGAACTGTTACCTTTTTGCATCTGTTACTGTAGTCTACTGACCGTTTATGTCCTATTGGCAGAAATAACAGTAACGGTATTATTTGAACTATTTATGTCCCTTATTGCCATGATCACGGAAGAACAGTTCTTTCGTGATCATGGCGCTGGCAACAATATGACCATGACAACTTTAAAAACTATATTTTTGTACCATCGCTCTTATAATATTGACTTGCACTATTATTATCATCATCTCAGCCTATTGCAGTCCACTGTTGGACATAACCTCTGGTTAATTCCTTCAGGATCAACAAACTAAGATAACTGAATTACCTATCTTATAAATAAAGTAGTTTATCTACCCTGCTCATAAATATGTTGCCAATCCATCACAATTGATCCATTACAAGTGGGTGAAAGTCCGTAGTCAACTGCATAGTATCTGTAAACACATGACCTACCGCATGCGGCACAACCGTGCGGTATTACGACTCAAATCTCGGCGGCCTCGACAGCCGAGGCCATCGAGCGCTCGTGCCGGGCGCTGCGCGCGAATTTCAGCCAGTAGGATACACTCGCCAAATAAATCAGAACATAAACAAGGCCTGTTTCTGAAATATAATACACCTGGGCCACTGGAGTTATTATTATGTGTGTGTGACATTTGTTGTTTTGTAATGTGATAATTTTTCGTCTCAAACAGTCGACCTGTGTAAAAGAAGGCAATCAATGGAAGATTTTATTATTTATCTAAATTTTCAGCTTTGACGTTTTTCTCGATTTTTAGTAGGATCTTCCTAGTTAGTTTCTTTTTTATTAGGGTTCCATAGCCAAAATGGCAAAAACGGAAGGAAACCCTTATAGTTTCGTCATGTCCGTCTGTCCATCCGTCCGTATGTCACAGGCATTTTACTCGAAAACTACTTGATGTATATTGATGAAATTTGGAGAATAGGTGTCTTGTGTGGGCCGCTACTGGGTTAAGTAGTTAAATAATAAAAATAAATATTTTTAAGGGCAAACACTTCTGAGTTATTGGACACAAGAGTTGAAGCATAAACCTTACCTACCTTTATCATAATGAAACTTGATAACTTCACAGTACCGTTTAAATTAGTTAACAATTAGTGTCAACTCGTCACTTTACATACAATCTTTGATTAATAGTCGTGACTCGTGCCTGCCTATAAAAAACTACTCAAGTCTTGAGGAATAAAAGACACAAAATACACCCATTTTTAAAATAGTAATATGTAACTCTCACAAATGTATACTTATTATGTCTTCTGTGTGGTGATCGGGACCATAAATCTGCACGTGAAAATGCGCATTGATCACATGACATAATGAACATATTTTAAAAACATCACAAACTTCTTATTACAATATTTGATTGGATATGGAATAAATAATAATTCCAGAAAATAGAAAAAGATTAAGTAATAAATACACCTAATAATATTCAGCAATGACCTCTTAATCGAATTTTCACAACTATTATACCTATTTTTTATTTGAACGATTTTTAACTAAAATCATCAACGAATTCGTCTGCAGGTGTTATAGTATTATTATTTGAATAAATAATATAATTAACTTATTGTAATACCTTTTTAAAATGTATTTACCTATGTAATTTAGGTGATAAGATTATAAAAATAGTTGTCAGTGACTAATTTTAACTCAAAGTGCATGTTCATTTTGGTATACCGACTGATTGGTAAGTCGCTGCTTCTTGTTTAATCTAGTAGATGATGCAGAATTTGATCAAATGGTTTTAACTTATTAGTATGTTATTCAAGTACTTGCCAAGTATATTTGGTATTTATATCCGACAAGTCACACAAGCGTAGTGTGGGAACAGCAGGACCACAATATATTAGATATTGAAATTATTTTGCCGAGCTAAAGGGGCTGCCCGATAGCTAAAGAAAAAAATATATTATTATGCGCAATCACGAATTCTTTATCAAGTAGCTGTCTGACTGAGAACTGTATTAAAAAAGTTATCAGATTACCTACGTGCTCTACGTGCTAGTACGATAAGCAGTTTATCATACATTATGATCGCGGTCTTCTTGCCCTCATTGTTTCGTCTAGGCTGACTGGCGCCACATCTTCAGAAAACTGCCGATATTACTTCTAGATGAAAATATTATAACTGTGTTGCTAACATAATATATAATAAAATACCTAGTAACAGCAAGATTAATGAAGATTGTAGGTATGTAATGGACAAAGTGAGTAGGTGCGGAACTGCGGATGTTGATTATTATTTTTATTATATTTTATCGTGATACGAAAAGAAAAAATAGGGGAAATAACCGAAATTAAAAAATAAATATATATATATATCTATGACATCCATCGGTATGACTCACCATGATTAGAAAGTCACAATGATATATGTTATTTAAGTTGGATGTTCCGACACGTCTCCTCCATATATTTTACTGATAATATTTTCTTTGAAGATAGTATTTTTGTCGTCATCGTGTCCGCTTTGATCACGGATTAATACTTCAGTACCATAGACTAAAATGGATGATAGAATGTTTGCGTGTTGTCGCTGTCACTAATCGCTGTAGACATTCAACTTAATCAGTAGGTATTTATAAGATTATATATCTGTTATTATTAAGTACTTGTAACAAAGTTGCATTATCAGTATAATATGACATGCGTAAGCAGTGTCGGTGCGAGTGCGCAGATCCTCGAACGTAATCGACAAGCCATCTGATAGACGTGACCTACCGCATTCGTTTAAACATTGAATATCTACGTGCATGTTAAGTCTACCTTTATAATGTACTAGCAGTCGCGCGGGGCTTCGCTTCCGTCGTTCTTTGTTTATTCACTGCTCAGCTCCTGTTGGCTGTAGCGTGATGTTATATATTATAGCATATAGCCTTCCTTGATTAATGGACTATTTATTTATTTCTATCCAACGCTGAAAGAACTGAATGAGATTCCATCCATCCAACCGGAGGTGTAATCCAAATTTCATGCAAAATACGTGGATGGGATCCAAGCTCCCACCAAGGTCACCTCTGTTGGAACGCAAGATTACATCCGTGTGACACACACTTTACCTATATCTCCACTTCTCCCGTATGTTCCGAGTTTTGTAGCTAACTCATCACATCTATATTAATATTATAAAGCTAAAGAGTTTGTTTGTTTGAACGCTAGGATCTTAGGATCTGATTTGAAAAATTCTTTTAGTGTCAGATAACCCATTTATCAAGGAAGGCCAATAGGAGCGAAGCTCCGCGCGACTTCTAGTAATTTTATAAACAAACTATTCAGCTTTATATTATTAGCACAGAATAAATAAATAGTATAAAAATGTTTCAGTTTTATACCGTAATCTTCGTCCGTCAGTACAAAGCAATTTTGATAGGAAAACCATTCATTCATAATTGCATCAGGAAAACGTGTGGTTACTGGCGGCGTAGTAAAGTTGCGTAAACTGCGCTCTGCGACGCAAGCAGATGTAGTTAGGTATGTACTATGTAACTACTAGTAGTACGGGTACTGCTCACAATTTTATTCGAGTGTTGAATGCATTTGTGAATTCTAGTACAATTCTTGAGATTGGCGTAAAATGTAAGGTATTTTTTTATTTCTGTTAAATGTTAGAAAATAGACATAGCTTCAGTAGCAAAATAACAGGTGAGAAATAAAGATAGTCGACTGATTCATGCCAAATTCCAAATAAATAATTGACGGAATCTCATTTCATGGCTTGCGTTGGCGGTTCTTGCGGGCTAAAGTTAGTTTTACAAAAGTTAACAAAATATACTACCTTACTTACTCGTATGATTCGCTTAAAATTTTATTGTTATATTCCAATGTCGCCTTAAACGCAATATCAAGGTTCGTCTGACCTAGTATGCTATCGTATGTAAAGATGAGTTTTAAAATAACATTGTTTGTGCTCTGATAAATGATTACCGCTATACATATGTAATTTGTCATCAGGGGCGTATCTATGTAGAAGCTGCAGCCCGAGGACCCTGGATATAAGGGGCCCCCAGTCCCAATTGAAAACATTGTGTATTAAAAATAATCATGGTTAAGGTTAAGCTTATAAAATTTTTATTAAATTAATTTTACTTTTTTTTATTATATACTTTACACTTGGCCGGTTTCTTTTTTATGGCAGTTAATTGATAATTTAGACAGGTCCCCAAGTAGTATCAGCCCAGAGCCCCACAAACTCACGGTCCGCTCCTGTTTGTCATATTGCATATTTGATATGTCCCACGATCTTTTGTTTTTCTATATCGAATTGAATTGAATATTTTAACTTCCTAAGGCTCTCTTAATTGTCCGCATTGTTTATTATCTACACAATGCACTCGCAGTGCTGTGAACAAGGGTCATTGATATTATATCGCGTCATGCCAAAAATATAAATAATGTTGTCACTTGTTTTCTATCGGAAATGCCTTTGCAACATACGTGTATTCGCGACTACGACGAGAGCAGCATGTCTTATGAATTATTATGAATAGATTACATATATTTTAGAGTCTTTCTCTATTTTACAGCATTAGAGTAACAAAGAAATGTTGTTTGAAAGGTAATATTGTACCAACTTTGTTTACGCCGACTTTTAGGCGCGCGTAAACATTAATAAAAGATGATTTAAAAGAAACAAGTTTTCTCTTCTCTTCTCTCTGAGTTACAGCCTACAGGTGGTACTTAACAATAGTTACGGAAAGGCAGAAGGTTTAAAAAATTAATTCGCTTAAGCATTGTGGCATATATATATGACTCAGCATGAGTTACCGAATAAAAACTATTGAACCGTCAATAGGCTAAAGCGCGAGCGTCTTCTGCTCGAATGTCCACTCTGCAAGTCTATTTGTATGCAAGGCGTATGTATTTATATCTGCTATGCGTTCTATTTATGTTCGCAGTACTGTTTACTTTTCTAATTACCAGCCGAGGAATAGACGCCCGTGCTGCTCACAGTTAAATTTATCCCGCCCCATTTTCTAGACAATAATGGAAATGGGTCACGGGGTTGCTCATCTCTAGTAGCCCCCATACCATTTGAATGGAGGCGTACAAACATTATTCATAAACATTAGATTGCGAAGCCACACACGATATCAATTGTTATCGCTTCAATTGTTCACTACACGTTTTTCTATCTACCAAAATTTGCAAACAAGCATGACAGTAAGGAAGCTTCTTGTAGCTCGCTTGTCGATTTTAATGGAGGAACATCACTTTCGCATTGCTGTATTTATAAACATACAAGTATGAGACTAAAACAACTTTCTGTTTCTTGTTTACTTTCATTCATGGACAACAGTTTGTAATAATGTTATTAAATTGTATTGTAAACTAATTGTATCATTTTGTACACGTATTGTACATTGAAACTTATAATTGTTTAAGTAAAAATAAATATTCTTAACGAATCGGAGCAATTGGTACACCATAGTCACTGTCTACCCTAATGGGAGGATAGTTGCGTAATGTAAATGTATTACAAATCCTTTGTGTTTATTCTTAGATATTATATATAATTTATATATATTTTGCCTTATTCTCAAAGGACATGTGGACAAAGAGGATTGTCCATCCACACATTGTGTTCTACGCATGAGAAATGATTGTCAACTAAGATCTTACGCAAGTGTGTTTATTATAAGTATACGTATAATTTGGGTTCGTTTGTTTACCACGCAAGCGGTATTCTCTGCCAAAAAAGTCACGCATATTATTTCGTCATACGTACAGCGAGTAATTCTTTTAGTGCAAGTCTAAATAAGGTATCCAATATCGGATATCTTTACCAAAATCTTACCCCTACGAAGAAAAAGGTTTGACGCTATAAGGCTATGAGTAAGATACAGATCTTACTGTAAAGTACGATTGAACAAAAATATTGTAATGATTATTATTGCCTCAATCACACAATGACATGGTGTGAAAATCTGTTTTAACAACATTCAAGTTTTGTGACAGTTTAAAACACAAGACAATGCACTTATGGTAAGGTTAAAGGTCAGGGTAATTTGACAAAAGCATTCGACAGTAAGTATTTCGTTTATTTTGATTCAGAAAATTAAACTATCTTCTGTGATCTTAACAAAGATAATGGAAGATTACAAGATATGACGTCGAGATAATCTCTGTGGTGAAAAGTTACTTGTGGCACCCGGTGGAGCCTAGAATTTCAATTGTTAAGTTTATTTGTCTTTATTAGACAAATCAAGAAATTTCCTGCAAGCGACAGAACATCAACATAATTATGTATAGGTACGCCAAACAAGCTGTCACCGAAGAAAGGGCGGCAAGTAAGAAAAAAGAAAACAAGGAGCTTGTGAGAGATAAATAATATACCTCATCTGTCTTTGGGCGCTCTGAACTGACGAAATGCAATAATAAAAATATATTATATTTAGAGGACCTATGACTTCTCTGTGAGGAGGTAGTTTTCCTCCGGTAGATCGGCCAAATTGACTAGATCGGCAGATCGACCCCGTCAGACTGTAACTTAGTTTTACTTCAACTTAGAATAAGCTTTAGCTTCTTTTTGAATATTTACGAATATTCTGATTTATTTATTTATTTATTTATTTATTTAATACACAAAACAGAAAATAGTTATACATGGGTAAAGATATTACAAATTCGAAATTTTATGTCTTAACTAAATTCCAACACTATGTGTACTTAACATGCATAAAGGTAAGTCGGGTAAGACAATTTTTTTTTTTATTTTTAGATTATTTTAAACAACAGTAAACGTTAGTAAACAACCTTATAAGAAAATATTATCAAGTATGTAGAATATACATTAGGCAAATTTTATTTTATAGTGATTTTGACAGAATAATACCAACTTTGTTTTTGAAATTATGTAGTCTCTGATTAAAGACATCTAGTTCATTGAAATGTCGGGGTAATAAATCGTTATATAGACGGCACATACGTACAATGGGGTTATAAAAGGATTTATCGAGTAAAACTAAATTTATCAATAAAATAGATATAAGTAAATGGTTAACTAACGGTTTGCTGACAGGCACACTCCATCCATCAGAGTTAGAATAAAAATATTGTATATTATATACTATACTATTACTTTTAAAATAAATTTCAAATATGTGTGAGGCAATGAATGGGAGAAATGGTAATGTACAATCATAAATCAAGCATGTCGCCAGGTATTAATGAGTGTCTGAGCTCTGTTAAATTCTGTGTGCGGTTGCAGTCGAAGAGTATCCATTGATCACCGACTGTCTCAGCGATACTAATAAGCGATGCCGACGTCGATGCGAGCGGCTGTGTTTGACTCTCGGTCGTCGCCGCCAGGCTAACAACCTTAAACGATATTCTCCACTTACGAAGGTAGCGCGGTCGTCGACCGAAGGCGGTCGTCACCGTTCCAATTAGTGCGTTTAAGTTGTAGCGGGCCCCCGATATGGGCCTCTCTCTTACCCCATACACACGCGCAGTTATTAGCAATGCGATCGCTAAAATTGCTCCACATCTGATTACCTGAGCGCATGCGCGAAGTTCGCTCCACTTTGTTTTTGCGTTCAATGTCAGTGTATCGGCTAATTTTATCGCGCTTCGCACACGCTACGTAACTATCTTGTTTGACGAGGCCAAATGACGATTTGTTTTGATTTGATGTCTCCGTCCATAACAATGTGAATACTTATGATAAACAAAGAGCAAATTACACCCAAAACTTGTGTTTGGGCTTTATTTTATGGAAGTTTTAGTTACATGATGCTTCTGAACTGCTCTCATTGCTTCAAAAAGCACTCTTTCAACATTACATCACCCACGCCTCAAGCTTACACACTACTAAAATTGTATATATAACTAGACTAAAAGTCGCGTAGGGCATCGCTCCCGTCGTTCTTTATTTGGCCACTGCTCAGCCGCTATTAGCCACCGCGTGATGTTATATAGCCTATAACGTTCATCGATAAATGGGCTATATAAAACTAAAAGAGTTTTTCAAATTGGACCAGTAGTTCCTGAGATCCTAGCGTTCAACCAAACAAACAAACAAACTCTTCAGCATTATAATTAGTAGGTATCTATAGATTAAAAAAATAAAGTAGTTTAATTGCCTTCCTATTTCAAAACAACATTGGCTATTTAATATACAATTAACTATTAATGAACCGATGCTTTAACGATTTTACGTTAGTTTTTCACAACACGACTAGTTAATTAGTAAATCAAAATTGTGTGCGTTCGTCCCGCAAAAAGTACTCGCCTTTCAAGAATTGAATATTACAGATAATTAGTGCCCTATCTCGTGTAAAAGTGCATGAAATTTGCAATTTGTGCATCCAACGGCTTCAGTGTTATTTAAGAGAAACGGATTCTGCTGCACGAACGTTCGCCCAGCAAAATTTATACCATTTGGTGGGCAGTCGGCATAACGTTGGAAGCTAAAGACTGCTAAAAGTGGGTGGAGACGGTCTATACAACTGGGGGTGTCATGTCATGCGGACGAGAGAGGTGAACGTGCCGGTATCCGCGTCACGACACGATCACACGACGAGCAAACGCTTTTCGTCTCTATTTCCGCAACAAGTGTTGTTTTGAAGATAGAGGCTCCAAGCGGGCGAGCGAGAGCGTCATGCTCGCACTGCGCGCTGCCGCTCGCGTTTACCATTTCCATAATTATCAGCTGATCTTCGTTTTTAAAACAATTTTTTAGTTATTAGCTAATGTAATAAATAAGTTTCATTCATTTCCCTAATAAGCGGTTAGTATTTCCTATTAAATGATATGACGCAGTTTTGTTTCCGATATAATAAGTCATTCGTAACGTAAAACCACATAGGTACTTATATGTTGAATTTCAATTCATGTTAACCTATTATTAAATAACAAAATCAAATGTTAAAAGCATTTTGCTTTTTGTTACTTTCACTTAAATATTTGAAGTGAAAGTCTAAATACAAGCAGAAAACAGTGCTATTTAGAATTCTAAGAATCGATCAAAGATTGCTTATTGATTGACGTCTCGTTAAGGAAAACCTCAGAATATCTTTTGTTTTTTAATATAGCACTATATTCTTATAACAATTAAATGCCCCAATAACATCTAATTCTTTCATAACTCATTTAAAAAGGGTGGCTGCAATAGTATGACTCGTTGGATTTTAATTAATTAATGAATAATATTAAAAATTGGTATACTTTACTTAATTATGTTAATAAATCCTAATATGAAATTGAATTAATTTATGAGTCAAATAATTGTATGTATAACTAGCTTCCGCCCGCGGCATCACTCGCTTTGTATTGTTGTATGTACATAGGTAAACCTTCCTCATGAATCAATCTATTTATTGGTGAAAACCGCAACATTATTATTTTTTGCGTAGTTTAGAAAATATTAGCGTAAGTACATACAGCGGAAGCGATTATAGTAGATAGGTAAGGTTAAAGATGTTATACTTAAATCCGCATGTGACTTACAGGGAATGGGGATGACAATTATCTATGTGTGTTGTTAATACAACATATTTGAGTGAATTAAGTTTTGAAAAACAGCTTTACTGGGGATGGGTGATTGTTTTGTGTAACTAAAGAAGCAGTGACGTAGCTTGCTCTAAAATTTAGATGTATTCTATATCAAAATTTGTCGAGAGGCCCTTTTATAGTGATGTTCAAATAGAGGGTTAAGATTTTTCACAAAAAAAAAAACAAACAGCGCACACACTTCGGGGCCATACTAGCCATGGGGTCCATGAGTATCATTGATACGGCTGATATACGATTTAAAGAAGGAAACAAATGAGCGCAGCAACGTGATATTAGCTTAGTAATACAACGTCTTGCATGCTTATATATCTCAATAGCACTAGGTTCGTCTGTAGCTGCAAAATATAGGGAGTTCTCAAGTAGACTCGTCGTCGTACATACTATGCAAATTAAGCTCGTCATGAACGCGTGGTGCCCGTCGCTACACCATCTTTGTAGTGCTATATGAGTGCGATCACGATGCAATGTAAACTTAGCTCAGATAATTTTGCCATCAATATCACTGATAGCCTGATAGATAGTGGATTACTTGATTAGGCATAGGTAGGTATACCAAAAATAATTTCGTTTCTTTATATTCTCTTGTCATAAATAAAATCTTTTGTTTTTGTCTGTTTACTAGATTTTTTCAAAACGTTTAAATATTTTTTAAGGTTGTCTATGTTCATATTTTATTAAAAATAATACTAGTTTCATATCTGATGCCTAAAATTAATTCATAAAGAAATTATTTGTAACAGATTATTTTAATTTAATGTTGAATGAAAGGATTACGGCTGAATGGCAACGTTGAAAAGCAATAACTTATAAACAACACGTTTTATAATGTTCTCCACAAGTTCAAGGTTTGTGCATAAATATGCGAGATTTGTGAAATCGGATAAAATGGGACAATACTCGATTTTAGTTACAAATACTGTAGCTTTTAAGGAATGTTTACTATTAATAGTAAACGATGAATACCTAGATAATTAATGTACCTACTTGATATAATAAAATATGCACAATAATTATTTTAGTTGAAAATACAAAACAATGTGTT
The DNA here is from genome assembly GCA_905147015.1 of Laspeyria flexula. NCBI lineage: Eukaryota > Metazoa > Arthropoda > Insecta > Lepidoptera > Erebidae > Laspeyria > Laspeyria flexula. The sequence continues at coordinate 13,585,201 of LR989950.1, read as the reverse complement.
TGCCGGCATTTAAATGGTTCTAGATAATAATATTAGTAAAGCAGAATAATACTTGTTCAAGAACCGGTCCAGTGTTCGCAAGTAGCGAGGACAGTGCGCGGGGTGAGCGGCAACGACTCAACGAGCAATCTGCACCGGTGCGGTGTGCATTCCGGACGCATTCCATGACCGAAGTCGACGGACGACCTAGCCACGGCATTTACCGTCGCCGATTTGAATAACTATTATTAATGGACAAACAACAAACTATTTGATCAGCGGCATCTAACGGCTAAGTAAAAAGTTGTGGCGAATATTCCACATGGATAGCTTGTGGTGATAGCAGTCAGTCTAGTTGGTACAGTTTTACGTAGTGGTAGCGGGACCTAGTTCTTATTTCTGCGACTGTCGGGTTAAGTGCTTTGGTGAATCGAGCTCAATAAAATATTATCTTGTATAATCTTTTATAAGTACTAAAATTGGCCAATAATGTGTTGTTATTACACATGGTTCCACATTGAAACTTTATTTTTAATATTTTTACTGTCTCAAATTAAATTATGATTAATTACTTTAAAATCGTATAGGTAGTAATTGTTGCTACAGAAAATCCGTAACACCAGACAAGGTCATGTAAAAGAGAAAGTCTGTATAAATTGTTGTGACGATACCGGAAGGTACAGTAAAATACATGTAGAATTGTACCGACTTCCTGTGCCAAAGTCATGTGAATATCATGCTAGCACTAAAAGCACTTTCGAAATACTAAAATTAAAAATAATATTTGCATACCTAATTTTTCTAGATAATAATAATAATCTACGATTAACTAAGCTACATAATATATATTACTCATGAATACAATTTGTTACAAAACTTAGACAAATAAACAGCTATCACAAATATAGCACCTACTGTACAAATTGTACATAACCTACCTACTACAATCATTAGTACATCTGCCAAGCATGATGACGACAAAATGTCTCCTATAAAACAGGCGCGGAAGTGCCGCCAATAACTCGAGATCTGGCTAACAAGTCGATGCATGTTGAAGTTAACTTACACAATACGGTATTTACTATAAATAACCAATTTATTTAATCATTGGAGAAAATATCGTAAAGCTTTTAAGAGTTTGTTACAATAAGCAAAACAAATAAAAAACAACTAAGTTCCTAGTTCTCCTGTCTTAAATTATAACAAAAGAAACAATATCTATACATAAATGGATTTGTTTAGGGCCCACAGTGTTAATGAAGTACAATTAAGCGGATATTTCGTTTATTGATTGATTGCAATTATTAGGACAAAATATAATATATTCCACGAATAAGTAAGTACAAAAGTAGACCTCAACATAATTCGTCTTCCGCTTAATTTTCGGGTCGCTGACCGAGACTGACATAAGAACCCTTTTCACGATAATTCTTACAATAACTGTACCTATTACTGTAGTGAGCGGTTGAGTATTGAGAGTTGTCATTCATAGGAATTGAGTGGTACGCCCAAAATCAGCATGGTCTTCTATCAAGCGACCGTTAATGAGTCATCACAACCGACCGACAGCGGCTGCGACGTAAACAACCGGAGCTCCTACCCGCGAGGCCACCGCGCGCAAATAAACGTGCCTCACATGGGTGTACCGCCAACTGTTTGTTTGGCGCACCCGATACACACATACACAACATTTTGAGTGTTTTTTATGTGTACAACATTTACGTATATCTTGTATACGTAATTATGTTATATCTAATTAAGTTTGTACAGTTCATACACACCAGTGGCCCGAAATAGACGCAGTGAAAGGAGATAAGCGTGGGGAAGTCACAAATGAGCGTCACGCGATAAAGTTACGCAAGTTATTTATTGAAGTTGTTATTGATTTTAATGTAACTCGTTGTGGCAAATAGATTGTCTATTTGTTACCTAGGTACTTTTTATTACATTTTATAGATACATTTTTAGCCAACGAGTACTTATTTGTGCATAAAATATTTATGATAATATGTCTGTTTTATGTTATCTTAAGTATTTTTCTTAGTTAGGATGATTAGCACCTGATTGATGAGTTGTTATCAGAAGACAGTTTGATATCATTTCACGGTTCGCTAGAGTGGTAGTAAACCGATCCAGCAGCGTGGCCAAACATGACTAGGTACAGAATACGAATGTAGGACGCTATAATGATCCAAACATACTCGTAGAAGACAATTATTGCTCTTTTAAATTATCCCTGTGGGCTGTGACCAATAAATTTGAAATATATTTTGTTTGAAACATTTTGCGTTTTGCTATAAACATATTATTATGTAAAGCGGCATCAAATAATTTAACATGAGTACATGACATAATATATGTACATATTTGCATGGGCGCCGCCAGGACTAGTTAATAGATACACATAGAGAAGTGCATCTACAATACAAACAATATTCGTTCATAAGTACAGTGTGTAGATGTAGATTCTACATCTACACACTGTACTTATGAACGAATATTTTAATAATCCTTACATAGTATAAAATAAATTCGCTACCCCTGTATACGGATTTTCATGTGGTTTTCACAAATACATAGTTTGATTTTGTGAGTGATTCATAAAAAAGAATAATTTTACTATATATTATTTTATTGCAAGCGAAATCTAGTTAATTTATATTCAATTACATTAGAGTACAGGACACTTAATTTATCTACAGCAATCCAGACGCTTTAAGTGTTATTTTTCTGTGTATTTTCTTTCCTGACAGTGCACCTTGCTTGCAGCGCTGCCCATGCGTTTTCAATAAATACACCAAGCATTTAATATAAGATTACCGATTTTGTAAATTATCATATTATTTTACATTCGACGACAGACGGTAGATACTTCCCAAGTACATAGTTACTTATAATTGCAAAACGTATTTTAGCACCTATTTCAAATTGTAAGTGGTCGTTAATGTCGCAGTATTTTAATGTTGAAGTAGATGGGATTAGAACGCCATTACCATACGCGGTATGCGTAAACAAATACTGTCCATGTGCAAAATTGTTGGTAAGTTGAAACTAAAGTGGTTCAAAGGCAGGTCACGTTGGAGGTTGGCCCGCGCCGCGTCGCCAAGCCGCTCCACTTTTATTACATTCCCCGACTAAAACGTTTGCAACCGAAAGCCTATTTTTCGCACTTTTATACGTCATGTAAATACAATTATTTACAGGAATTGGTTTGTATATTGCTAATATAAATACCTTATGAATGAATACATAAGAATTCATATATATATCCATCCATACCCGAAATGGGTGCTATATAGCCATCGTATCGAGGTTTTCACCAACTCGACACGAGACACTCGACACGCGTGTGTTCAGCTGACGTAAACACAAAATTGGCGAATCCACATTACGAAATAATATGTGATAATAATTTCGAGTTTCAACTGGACAAGCGCGTGTTCAGTCTCTCGTGTCGAGTTGGTGAAAAACCCGCCGTATCAATAGATTTAGTGATAGAAGGAAATAAATATATGTAATCACATGTATACCTAAATTATTACATTACCCAATACGTAGTTCTTCCATCATAATATTATTAATAGTTGCCGTTTAATTTGAGGTTAACTTATCAAATAACAGGCTTTTAATCTCGAAATAGATATTATACTGAAAATGTTATCTCAGAAACGGTGACTCTCAGGAAATATTTATCCGACTGCGTTAACTGAGTTCAAAGGTAATAATATTTTTTCCTAAATATTCATGCGCAAGCGCAACTACCTCGGTGGCGCAGCGGGAAGTGTATACATGCGACTGTTGTGCAAGAGGTCCCGGGTTCGATTCCCGGGTCGGGTGAACATGGTATTGGGCTTTTCTATCATGAAATTCCAGTATTGAGATTTTCCCGGAGTTTGGTAAACAAATGTTCCCGGTAGATGACAATAGACGCCCACTATTTCATGGGACCAAACATAGCTGGCGAAATGTGGGTGTGAAACACCTCGGCCCACCCCTTGGGGAAAATGGCGTGATGCTATATGTTATGTTCATGCGCATTTTTTTGAAATCACATATTAATTTCTTAGTGGGATCCCCACCAGCAATAAAGAACACGATAGGAGGAGAAGGAAGTTTAGAATTCAAACGCGATATCAAGAACATTCACAGCATACATGCGTGAATAGAAGTGATGTTATTGAGATATCTTCTTGTACTTGTGCCGAGAGTAGCAACTTACGTAATTCCTATATGAATAGTTTTATGAAAATGTTAAGTATAGTGTTGTGATTTGAAAGCTTCTGTAAGTATAAGTATACTTTAATAAATAAAATGTGAGTATGTATGTACATTATGTACTCTAACTGAATTATCCCTTTCTCCGATTTTATTCAGTCTTCATAATATAATCATTATACCGTGCCAGTAATGCTTTACGATCGTGACTAGAATCTTTCGTTATTTTTCTCTTTATAAAATTACCATTACCTACAGATAGTAACTAACTTTCTTTATTGGATTTTCTGCCTGAATTTTTTTTCTACTTACCTATCAGAAAAATCTAATCTAGTTGTCCAATCTCTTTTCTCCAAATCATGGATCATTTCTTCTAGAACACTTAAGTACATTTATTTTGTGAAAGTTAAAGTTTTCTGTAGAAATATCGAACCTAGGTAGGTATATTGTTTGTAACCCAAGTAGGGTACATTACATTACATTGACAGACGTTTGTCGTTTTTCAGAATTTGTCGCTCATTACTGAAGGTCGTGTCCAATTGAAAGTCCTGCGTCACTTTTAATGTAGTTCTTTTTCACTCTCGTCTGGCCTACCGAGGCCAGGTGTGTGGGCAGTAATGTGCAAGTACTTAATTTGACAGGTGTTCCTCAACTACACCGTTTTCCTTCCACTTTGCCGTGCATAAGAAGACATTCGAAGCTAAAGTTACTAAGATTTTTTGGGTACAATTGGCCGAAAACCGCGTTTTGATTGGAATCCACAAATTGGTCCGTTTAGTCGTCCAAGGTACGAAGCATGTACGGACACATCATACACCACATTTCGAAAGCTCTATTTTCTTTCTTTCTTCGGATTGTCTATGATTCTGCAACACAGAGGAATATTATATATATTAGAGAACTCTAGCGATTTCACCTGTATCATCTTGATATTTTTGGCAGTGCTCTTTTGTCTGCATAAGCTACTCCCTTAGTCACCTTTTACGACACCCACGTGTTGGGATAGGATACTGACATTTTCTTTGGAGGAGACCCGTGCCCAGCAGTTGGACGCTTATGGGTTGAAATGATGATCTTAAGATTCTCCTCGGAAGTGTTTTCGTCCTTTCAGACTCTCGTAAACTTGACCATTGGAAGTTTGGCTATCCCAACCGCGTATGTACGCGATTTAAAAAACTGAACGGATTTTCATGCGGTTTTCACCAATACTTATTTATATTCATGAATGATGGAGTGATTCACGAAGAAATGCCGGGGGCGGATGCTTGTAATTGTATAGGTAATATAAAAGAAGCCATGATAAGATTAAGTTTAATATAAACCATCCAGGTATGCTAACGTATTGAAGTTCGGAATATTCCCTAACAGTATCACCCTACTGGTAGGTAGCTATTTCTATTCTGATGTTTGTGTTAACTTATCGTTAGCGTTGCTATCCTTGAATGTTGTGTGCCAGTCCACTACAATATTTTCTAACACAAAAAGAAACTTAGGATTGCTACCTTTTAAATTTCTCTTAGATAACTGCAAATTCGGAAAAAATAACGGTATAATCCTTACGGATATTATAGTAAACTATCCGTGCCCGCGACTTCGTTCGCGTGGACAACTTATCCCGCATTCATGAAGTTTTTTTTTTTACGGAACCCTGATTTTTTTTTAAACCAAAGTAGCCTAAGTTACTCCTTGTGACATTAGCTATCCGTCAGTGCAAGTCCCGTCGAAATCGGTCCAGCCATTCCAGAGATTAGCCGGAACAAACATACAGACAGACAAATATTGAAAAAAATATTTTGTTTTATGTACCGTATATAATATACACAGATTGATAAATAATAAACTCTCCCTCAAAGTGGATTTAACCTTGAGGGATAATTAAAAAAATATATATATACTTACATTCATATGCATGTAGTAGAAAGCGATTATTTTAATATTACAAACAGACACTCCAATTTTATTTATTTGTATAGAATAGATAAAATAATAAATGCGAAAGTGACTCTTTCTTTCTGTCACGCAATTTACGCTTTTAAGCCATAAGCACTACTCGACCGATCGTCATGAATTTTAGGAAAAAACAACTAACCCTGGAGAGCATAGGCTACTTTTTATTGACATACCACGCGGGCGACGCCGAGGGCGCTGTTTGCACGGACAGCAGCAGACAAGTAGGTATGCATATGCACTAAATCTACAAAAAATATTTGAGCCAACAGTTATTATTATTAGTGAATGTTTCTGATTCTGAATCTCTCTGAATCTCATTCTGAAGTTAGAGAGCTGGGTTTAGTTCTGGACAGGATCGAAGGTATTTTATACCACAGTAGAAGAAATAGAATCCTTAGACTGTGTATTTACCTAAAATCTAACAAGTTATTTTCAATATTTGGTAATTAACCCAACCGTTAAAAACTAGATTAAAATTATTTTGTTTAATTTGTAACACTTTTACCAGTTGGTTGGTATCGTCTAATTCTCAACCCTTGAGCTAAGAGAAAGCAACAAAGTTCTAACATCTGGAGCAGCCCGGATATTTTCGTAAGCTCCCAGCCTGAGCGTAAAACAATTATTAGAAAAGTTTGATTTTATATTTAACGTCTTTAACCCCAAACCTTTGGATGCGGTCTCGCATGGATACGTTTAACCATTATTAGAATTTTTTTCTATAAAAAATCATACATACACTGTCCTGACTCCTGATGATTTATTAAGAATACATAAAAAACAAATTATGCAAATCGGTGGATCTGTAACATATATTTCACCGATTTATTTTATTTACATAGATAAGTTATTAGTGAAGCTCTATGATAATTATGTTTTCATTATATTGGAATGTTGAGTAACTCAAGCATTTAGCAGTAGTCACCAGATGTGCAAAATGTACGAAACTACTAATGAACCGATGTTAATACATTAATTAGTGTCTGTACATACTGAATGCATATTTTAATGATAATACAAATGTCTTATGATTAATATCAACTACTATGTTAGGCTGTTGTGTAGTGCTCCACGCGGTTTCCGTAGCGGCCATTGATATTTTCATTCAAGGACCGGAAACATAAATCAAGCTAGCGCGACGCACCACGGCAGAGAAATACGACGCATATTTTCTACTTGCAATTACTTACGTGGCCTTCACGTGTACGTGTTTTTATCGCATATTTTGCACAAACTAGGTGTTCAATTCACATTGAGAATTGAAACCATTGCTACATTGGTTATTTACATTAAAGCTTTGAAAATTAATTTCATGAACCAATATTTTGAACTGGTATGTATGAATTTACGTTACCAACTTGCTTATTTCTTTCTCAAATAAACAGGAAAAACTGTACCTTTCTTATACGTTTTCAGATCGTTGCCATCTTTTCAACTCAATAACATTCAGTCATGAATGAGTTATTTGTGATAATAACTGTATAGTTTTACTTTGTACGTACAAACGTACATAAATTTTAACACGTGTGGGTATACTAATCTATTAATGTTACTAATTAGTCGCTACAGCGCAATATTTGCAGTGAAAGTGCAGTGAATAGATGAGTCACACCGTGACGCAGCTACATCGAAAATAGAGCTGCATATTTTGCGATGCTGCAGACAGGACCGTCCAGACACAACTCGGTTATCTCAAGCTTGCTGTCTGGAACAGAGGACACGAAATCCGTCCGTTTAAAAATACAATTAAATCGGTATCAATGATGTGTTGGTACACCACACCGTACACTGTTAAAGCTAATTCGTTGGCCATTTCTGTCATAATGCATTTGAACACACTTTACACTACAACATAGAAGGAATTTGATGTATCCTGTTCAAAATGAGCGAGAATTTCGCGCTGTACGCCGCTTACAGCACCTTTTCAATTCCGATCATGATCACTTATCTATTGTCTTATTACGGTAGGTTACAGTTTTTGTGCCGAAGTAGTGCAAACCAAGGTCATAAACAGGAAAATATTGCGCATGAATTAATTCGTCACATGACTACTATTACGGTATCTACAATCTATCAAAAGGCCAGCATCCTATTTAGTGTTTACGCAAAATATCATAGCTTATGATTGATGGTCCTCGCTATGGTCAGAACGCAACAAAGAGCAATAGTTTATTATTGATTGTCATCGAACCCATTTAAACACATCATCATCATTAGCCGCTGGAAGTCCACTGCAGGACTTAGGCCACCTCAAGATATTACACCTCAATAGGGCCGGTTGTATGTGGCCTGTATCTGCCTGTAAACACATGGACCAAAATTATTATTTATTTATAAAAAATACGTCGGATAATGCCGGCTCCACACGTTGGGCCAACTTAAGCCAATGTAAGCCATAGTATACTAAAATTATCTTTAAAACATTGTGCTACTGTCAATTTGTATAAGCTTATTTTGGGTAATGTGGTTATACTGTTGTCGATATTGGCGCATGTCTGGCCAACGCACTAAGGTATAATATCGTAAAAAGTTGCCCATAAGTCAAAATTTAAAAAATGGCGAAACCACTTAGCGAATGATACCAATCGACAGCCAGATAAATTCTTTATATGAAACTATCCTCAAACTTATGTACAATTACTTTATTTATTAGTAATTCACTCAGTGAAGTTCAATATTGTATGCGGTGGATACTGTTACTTGTTTACGCATAAAATTAACTTAATGTTTGTGACTTGTTCTTCGTTTGTTTTTGTTTGAAACCGATTTGTTTGAATAATGGATAGTGGTAATGAAGGTAAGAAGTGTTGTATTAATATGTTTTAATAATCATAGTCTTATATTTGGCTCAGATATATCAACATCTTACTTGCCCATTTTAAAGACTAAAAATAATCGTATAATCAACATTCTCGAAGGTTTATGTTTATGAGTGGGGCAAAGTGGAGCTATGAACTTAATGTCATTATATAGCTTAAGTTGTCAACTTTATAGTATTAAAATAAAATTTTGCTAATTTTTGCTAATACGTATAATATGACCCATTTTAAGACAAAGGGTGACAAATCACTTTTTTATAAAAAAATTCTTAAGGGACTGTATTTATTTTTCTACCTTCCAGGTTGGAAAATTTATACCAGAACTGATTTATTTGACATTATAAAACTCTCACGGGTGAAAAATATAGATAAGAAATTTGAGTATTTGTATACCCATTTGGCAAACGAAACTGGTTGCAGACAGAATACTATTAAAAATATTCTTAAGACATTTAAGAGACTATATTGCTTTCCTCAGATCCGTTTCTCTCTTGTTCACGATTGGTGAAACACAGAAAAAGAAAACCCCTGTCATCAAAAGCTTTAGAGCTATTAGCTTGTGAAAACTTAAATAAAACATATGATGTAATCGAGGGAAACCGATCAGAGGAAACACATTATGACGATTATAGTATAGAAGACGACGATGATGACGAAGTCTAATGACGGAAATCATTTCTGTGATATGTCTTGTGGTTAAAATTATTATGCATGCGTAATAGTCCGGGATCCCTGGTCCAATTTTTTTTATTACAATCAAGCTAATTTTTCGTGGGTAGCTTCATTTTGATGAGACGCCCAACAATTTCGTATTCCAAAAGTTTGATTGTGGTAGCTAACAGACGTAGCAAGGGTATACCGGACCGGGATGGAAATACCGGGATAACGTATCACGCAATTTGTAGGACAATATCACTGTTCAATTACATAAATATTAAGTAAGTAAAAATAAAAAAATCTGCTGGTTAGTAATCATTTATGATGACCTCGTTATCGATACAAGTTGGAAGGGTCCTCCGTCGATCAAACCATTGATTTTGTTGGACCATTTTTTTTACTTACTTAATACTTATGTAATTAAACAGTCATAATATTGTCCTACAAATTGCGTGGTAAATTATCCCGGTCCGGTATACCCTTGCTACGTCTGTTAGCTACCACAATCAAACTTTTGGAATACGAAATTGCTGGGCGTCTCATCGAGATGAAGCTACTCACGAAAAATTAGCTTCATAGTAATAAAAAAAAATTTGGAGCAGGGATCCCGGACAGTAATAAATCAATATATTTTTTTTTAATTCGTCGGTGCTTTTTTTTTCTATAAACATTCTAAATCACTAAATTAATATATATTTCCATTCAAATACACCTTTTCAACTAATTAAAGCAAATAAATATTTTTGGGCAACTTTTTACGATATTGTACCATAGTGCAACGTATGCAGCCGGTATAACACAAAATAAACTGGTACATAGGTCTAGAAATAACTCTAGAATATTATACGCAACATAAGAATTTCCTTCTATAGTGCAGTTAAATAGGGGAAGAAAATTTGTGTAGCAATTAACTAATCAGGTTAAGTTATAGCAGTGGTGTCACTGTTTAGGTTTCTCTTTTTAAATAAAAGTATGTTAGGACTAATTATGTTCTAATTAAAATGGGCGATTTCCTCACAGCACGGGTTTCAATTCTATCCTGATGCTGATAGATTCATGCCAGTGGTGTACATTTTGGAATTAGGTTCTCTGTTTTTTTTTAAACCTGACTAAGAGATTCTTAGTCATAATATCTATTAGACTTATAGAAATCTTATTATAGGTACAAGGACAAGACTAAAAGACTAAAACTGTTATAGGGGCTATGCTGGTATTCGGGGCACCCACCCTAATTAAACCGCTTACCATGAGGTAAGCGGTTCGCCACCGTCGCGGTATAAAAAAAATTGGTCCTTAGGTGTTATTATTTTACCCTTTTATAAAGCTAATCTCCTCTACACCACGCAATGTGCAAATATCAGAATAATGAATAAATTAAGTTTTCTTTATGAATCCATAAGCGTTTTGTTCAGATATCTCCTCTTATGTAATTGCCTACTATAAGTTTTACTATACGTTCATTCACTAACGCCGGCGTACTGCGTAGTACGTATAATATACTATATGCTACGTAAGCGAGTAACCATATAGGTATGTTACTATTGCATAGAATGTGACGTGATATGCTTATGCATCATTGCATTAGATTACACGTCATTTGCTTGTCTGGAATCAGGATTGTGTACTTACAATACGTGGCGATAATATTAATGCGAATTTTATTAGTCAGTTCTTTTTATCCGTTTTCCGACTACAATTTTACAAAATTATCGTAATAGGTAAAAACCGCTCGAATGCATCGTTAAACCAGACGTGGCGCTTTGTTTTTCATTTACGAAGGTATCTGTTTGAAGACTGAAACCGTATTCCCTTGATATTATGGTTTAATGTTGCAAAAAGGAAAATTACGTGTGAACCTTTTTAGCGTACGGCTTCGTGGTACGAGGGCCAAGGGTGCGAGGTGAGAGGAGTGGAGGCTGTACTCTGTAGTAGAGGCGTAGTAAGCGTAAGCAAAGAGGCTTGGGGGAGGAGGGGGCGAAGTTCGAGTTCATTATTAGCCAGCCAGTTACGTTGTGCTGCACTGCAGGAACATTTTATATTTTTTGTATTGGTGATTAAACTGTTGTCGATATTTATTACTTATTCCTACTATGTTATAAAGGAAATAATGTATGACTTTATATTTTATGTTTTGACCCAGTAGGTAAATTAAAATTTAACATAGTATCTTAATATAGGTATTTATATGGTATAGTAGGCTAAATACTCTCCAAAATGTTTGGAGGAGACCCGTGCCCAGCAGTGGGACATTAATTTATGATTATTACAGATTGTTACAATATTGTAACTTTTGGTACCTATATTTTTATTGAGTTATAAGATTAATCTTCTATTGTTTCAACAATCATTGGACAATATACGATTTACAACTCGGAGATTAATAGTAATTAATGTCAAACAATAAAATTTTTCGTAACAGTCATAAATTCATAATACTGTAGTAAACAGCCTTATATTAATTGCCGATGGAATTGGAATCGATTAAACTACATCACTATTCATCCAAGCTTGACAATAACATTCCTGGTTCTATAAATATACAGTGTCGAGTGACCGTGGCTTGCAGGACGTGAGATGGCAATATGCGCTGCGACTTGATGCATTGTGTTCACTCAATACCAATGACTTGTTTACATGTTCCGTGTTGTTGTAAACCATGCACCACGTTCAAGCTCTCGTTCTCACTATTACACACGCATAAATACGCGTCATGCGCGTGCGCGCTGACTTACTACCATTATTCATTTCTTTCACATTACGTGGGTGTGCCTTTTCAGGACCATTCTGTATTTCCTGTTTTTTTTTTCCAATTTTTCTTGTGGTCGCAATAATAAACAATATTCTAATCAGGAACAAGAACAACCCATAACTGGTAAAAAACAATTTTAAAGAATGAACGTGATTTTTCTGCAAAATCTTAAAGATTAGGTACAAAATGAAAATAAATTTTCTATGTTTTGTCGTAAATTCGTAACAAAACTTACCTGATATTATTATTATTTTGTTGTTGAAATATCACTAAACGCAATCTGACCACGGAAACCCGGTGATCTTTTTTTTCACAGAACCCTAATATTTTTCCAAAATTAAAGTAGCTTAGGTTACTCCTTATGACATTAAAATATTATTATTATATTATAACCTGAAACAAACAAATAGATAGACGGACAGACAGAGAACCTGTTATTTTGATATTACAAACAGACACTTTTATTTAAGTATTTGTAGATATAGACAAAAGCTGTAATAAGTATATAAAAAACCTTGAAGTACCATAATAAGTTACTGCAGTTTTCACTACTCGTTGAGTCCTATCTTATCTGTTAACGCTACCATTTTGGTTACCTACGAATAGGTAGCACCCGCGGATTGTGTGCACATGCGCGCTGCCGCACTCAGCCCATGACCTGACATTAACTTCCTCGTTGTCAGATGGAAGTTCGAACTGCGGAGATCCGGCTACGATTCACTGAGATCAGAACGACGCAATAGATTGGCCTTGTGTAATATTGTTACAATTCTCAATTCCTTTGTCATATGACTATAATATCATTATATCCAAACATACTGTGAAATAGTTTCTGAAGGCCAAACGATGTTATACAATGCGATTATCAATGGGTTTACTCGTGTACAATGTTAATAAAAGCATAATTAATTTATGTAGTAAACCGGTCAGTCGAAAAAAGGGAACATAATTATATAATTAGGTGTACCTACATAAATAATAACACATAATTGTAAAATATTATGTAAATGTTTTGTCTACTTACACACTATTTTAATCATGATAAAAATAGCTTTGTGTACCTCAACTAAGGTCGAGTCGTCCGAATATGTCATCACTCATCATAATTATATTATAATTTCGCAGGTTGTGTGAATGAAATATTTGTAAAATAACACAACAATCATGAATTCTCATTCAATAAACAATAATATGTATTCACAAACTCTCGGAGATAAACATAATATGGAACGAGAATAGCTTTGCAATATTTCAGACCTTTGTAACTAATAGACATGTAGTATGGAGATTTTTTTGTCCTAGTAATTACTGATATGTAGTAATTACACATCATCATATTATGTAATATGATGATGTGGATAATTATCCACATCATCATATCAGCTAACACTTCAAAACTCCAAAGTTGCTGCATAAATTAGCTAGATCATAATATTCACTTGGCTAGAAAAGGATCATTTCATGCGTCAATATATTTAAATATTCAAGAACCTTTAGAATATTAATAAAGACTAAATAGAATAATTTATACATTACTTACTGATGATTGTTTGTTTCATCAAACGCCTCCACTGCCATCAGTCAGCTTAAGTGGTCGATAAATGGTATTAATTGCTCATAATATACATTTTATTCTGTTTGCGTTTGGTATACTATGTTATGCTACTGCAAAACGTATAGTGTATATGAAAACCTTTATACGTTTATACCGTGTCTGGTGGACTGTATCATAATAATAACTGTGCAATAAAGTTCCCTAGTGCTCGTTAATAAGATATTAGATTGTTCACAGGGGGTTATTTGTTTCTAATAATTGAATTGTTTACGGAAACATGACATAAATATATCGATGAAGATCACTAAACGGGTGAAATACATTTTTTATAGTATAGACTAAAATTACTTCTTTATATTTCTGTTGATAGACCATTCACATACATATAATCTGTGAGATCAATCAATCAGTATTGCGCACTAACTGTGGACACCTACTTCACCTTTTGACCGCCACGTCAAATCGGTATCGCCGTGCCTTGTGCGCCAAACTTTTAAAATACAGTACATTTTTGACGTGCCATGCCGTCATTGGCGTGGTGAGCACATTTTCATTTGGCATGTCTCGTTCAAAGGGTTAATTGTATGAAAAGTTATATAATAGTAAAAAAACGGTAACGTACAAGGAGTATCATGATTTGTCACAATTAGGAGAGAAAATATATTATACACATAAATGTCAGCTTGTTTGATGTCACGGATTACGATCCATATTTATCTTCCGAAGATAGAATGTGTCGTAATGTGGGTGTTGTATTGTTGAGATATTTGTGTGACAGCTTAAGGGGGTGGTAATTTGACAATTAGCCCACGCTTAGCGCCTATATTAGGCTTCGCACAGCTATATCTTTTTTGACTTATGAACTTTGAACGAAGTGTAGACACTCTTTGTATTGCATGTTGCAAATAGATTTCACAAGAACCTTTTCTCTGGGCTCTATAAGGACGTATCGTTTTAGGCCTTGTGAAGATCTGATGCGCTGAGTTTTATAAAAGCTAAAAGCTAATATCATATTAAGTTACATTTGTTTGGCTAAGTTAAGTATTAAAATAAATAAGGAATGTCAATCATTGTTCAATTTCTTTTGTGCGATGTTTTCTCATATTTTAATTTTAATATTTTATTGTTACAGTTTGCCCTTCAATGGACATACGAAATAACCCGAAGCATATCGAAAGCCTGACGGAATGCCGCGTCATCGAGGGTCAGCTCAGCATCGTGCTAATGGAACGCGCCAAACCATCCTCCTTCGAGAACATGAGCTTCCCTAAACTGAGAGAGGTCACCGATTATGTTATGATTTATAGGTAAAACATTAAGTAAAATCGAAATTGCAAAAAAAAATTCAATTTTAATATTTAGCATGAGTAGTCTTTGAAACCATGTAAAAAATATATATAGATTATATAGTATACTACCTTCTTATAGTTTAAGTGATGTTAAAATTATAATGAAATTAACAGATATTAATGTTTTTAGGACGAAAGGTGTGCAGAATCTCGGCGACCTTTTTCCAAATCTCTCAGTGATACGGGGGGATCGCCTCTACAAGGATTTCGCACTCGTTATATTCGATAATGAGAACTTGGAAGTGAGTATAAAATGTTTTTTAAGTTGAATTATTATTATTATTGCGTTATTAGACAGTTTTTTAGTTTAATTTTAACTAGTTATTAGTTTTTCGCTCTATTGTAATGAAATGATAAATGCAGCTCAAATTAGGAATTACGTGGCATCGAAATCTGTGAAAGAAGTTCGAAGTGAAAGCTGAATCGAGCTGGTATTTTAGAGATTAGCGTGCGCTAAACCGGAGATTCTTGAGGTTCAAAGTAAGAAATGCTGTTACACGATCGCTGGTAATATACGTCTGATGTTTCTGTGCTCTGTGCGTAACAGGTCTGATTACTTATTATTTATGATTAAGACGAGATTTTGAGGTACGCGCGTCATTAGCGCTATTTTAACCTAATTTTTCAATTTTGTTAATTTTAGTTTTCTTCCTACAGTCCTTGGGGCTAAAGTCATTAGTGAAGATTAATAAGGGAGGCGTGCGAATACAACAGAACGACGTGCTATGTTACACTGACACTGTCGACTGGTCACGCATTGCGCCTAAAGAAGCTGAGAATGTTATTAGGGTAAGTAACCTACACCAATATCTTATAAGAACTGCCGAAAGGTTTCATTTAAGCTACGCTCAGCCTACATGTTTTGACGCGAGAAACCTTTTGTGTCGCCTACACATGATATAAGCGTTTAAGACTATGTCCACAAATAAATCGTTATGCATGACGTGCGCTAATTAGTAGATACTAAAGTACCTATGTACCTAACTTATACGAAATTAAAGGAAGTTATATGAATGTGGAATCATTAGACATTGGATCGCAAACAAAATTTCGTTCCTACATATACCTTATTAAAAACCATTGTAAGTCAGAATATCCCTGTAGTGACGGATTAAGAATACATAATGTCACAACCACATCTCAACTCATTGGTTGTAAAAGGCGACTAAGGGAACCTTATGCAGACAAGAGCACTGCGAGAAAAGGAAAATTCGAAACAAACCCTATACCAACCCGCCTGGCCAGCGTGGTTTAGTAGGCTAAATTCCCTCCACATTCTTTGAAGGAGACCCGTGCCCAGCAGTGGGACGTTTATGGGTTGAAATGATGAAGCTAAAACTTCATTTTGATCGCAAGACACATACATAATAGTTCGTGTATGCCATCTGTAGAGTCTTGGCACACTGTAATCATAAGTCTCAGTGCAAAAAAAGAACAAAAAGAGTGCAAAAATGTACCGATTTTATATTACTAACTGGAGTTGGTCTAGCTAGACTCTAGACGGTGAATAATTTAAAAGTGTTTGTATTTATTAAACACGATTATAGCGAAAATAATCATTCACATTTTGCAGTTGCGGTGCGATTCAGATTATGCATTGTCACTACTGTCTAATTTTTTTATCTTATTTTATATTATTATCTACTAGACGTCGCGCGGGGCTTCGCTCCCGTCGTTCTTTATATGGCCACTACTTACTATAAACCCTATAACCTTCCTCGATAAATGGGCTATCCAACACTAAAAGATTTTTCAAATCGGACTAGTAGTTCTTAATATCCTAGCGTTCAACCAAACAAATTCTTCAACATTAGTGTATAGATTGATACGTATTCATTTTGAAACAAAAAACTTCAAATCCCAAATGTTATTAAAAGAAATGATCAATATTTTTGAATTCAACTACCAATAAAATTGACACCCTGTTAATTAGGTATAGCCAATATTGGTGTTAGGAAGATAATTTCGACGCAACTTTACTTTGGACATGTACAAGTACAATAACTGTAGTGCCAACGTTTCCTCGCGTCATTATTGTTGCTTATTAAATTCGGTTTGGTCATGGTCTCATGACCGTGGGATTTATTCGCTATTAGTTCCGCTACGAGTCGTGTTTACCTGTAAGATACACACATACGAATTAATTATCGATGTGATATGATTTTCAACTCACTAATTAAATTGTGTGGATATGGTCTTGTTGCTTTTTCTTTACTTTTTTAAACAATTTACTTATTGTATTATTTCATTCTTATTGAATAACAGATCACACCTCAAACGAATCATTATTCGCGCGTCAAAAATTTTTCCTTTTAGTAAAACAATGAAAATAACTTTAATATTAATACTAGATTAGATTACTAAGGAAATATCAAAACATCATTTCTAAACATACTGCGGTTGTCAAATAACATTAGAAACTTTGGTATGCAATAACATAATATCTACACATATTACAAATTTATCTGCTGTAATTAAATACGCTTTTTTGCCTAAACAGATAAAAGTGGACAAAAATCCATTATGATATTCAATCCGTTTGATTGTACAAAACATGTTTTCATTTTCAACTTTCAACAACAACGTAATATAATCCATAAATCAGTTTAAACATCATGCCAATGATGTCATACCTAGAATTGTAGCGTGCAGTCTTGAATGGGACACTGTGCCTACATCAAATGACTAAGTCTCAAAATATGCAGTATATGTGACCTTCTCATTATTCAATTAACATTAATATTGAGTATATTGATCGAATACAATGTTAATTTTAGATGAACTATGACACGCGATTGTGTGGGCTGTGTCCGAACGCGCAGAGCAGAAAGGAAGATCATCGACAGTCGCGCAGTCCTTGTCCTTCAGACGAGCATGGCCGGCTACTTTGTTGGAATGACAAATTTTGCCAAAAGAGTGAGTATTCATTTAACATATTTCTTTTTACAATAGCAAATGGGCTAATAGTATAATAAAGTCAGTAAAATAACTAAAATTATAAAGCTGAAGAGTTTGTTTGTTTGTTTGTTTGGTTGAACGCGCTAAACAGGAAGATCCGAATTGAAAAGTCATGTAGTCTTGGATAGCACATTTATTGATGAAGGCTATACTGCTATAGGGTATATAACATCTCACCACGAGCTGGAGCTGAGCAAGACCCAAAGTCACATCAGTCTAATTTACAATTGGATCTCAATGGTAGTTTTAAACATTTTTGGTATTCTGCTACTAATTTAAGACCAATATATGAAAATATGATATGCCCTAGCTATAAAGGGTATACATATCAGACCATATTTGAACCCTTACCTACCTAAATGCATTGATTAACAAAAGAAATGCTCATTCGGTTCGATGTAAAATTGTCTTTACAAAATCGTCCCTCGTCCACAAAAGTTGGCCAAACCTGATACATATGTACAACCATAAATACTTAGTTATTATGTTTAATATTTTTGTGTACAGTATGTCCAACTGAATGCGCTGACCACGGATGTTTGAACAACGTAACGTGCTGTCACAGTTCGTGC
The DNA here is from genome assembly GCA_905147015.1 of Laspeyria flexula. Lineage (NCBI taxonomy): Eukaryota > Metazoa > Arthropoda > Insecta > Lepidoptera > Erebidae > Laspeyria > Laspeyria flexula. The sequence goes on along the minus strand of LR989950.1, from coordinate 13,566,401 downwards.
CTGGGCGGCTGCGACGGACCTACGGAGAAGGACTGCCATGTCTGTCGGAACTTCTCCTTTCGCTACGGCTCTGAACGAATATGTATGGACTCTTGTCCTGCTGGCACGTATGAGGTAACTATTACTGTTTGATCTGGGTAATTTCGATTTATACTCAGAAAGCAGTTTCTTACACCGTCAGAAACTGTTTACAGATAGGCCATCTGTAAACAGTCGGAATCTCGACGTCGACTAATTCGATGTCGAGATTAACAGCCGGCCCTCAATATTTAGATATTGATATAACACATCTTAAAAGTCCTAGTAAAATAAACAACATTAAATGAGTCAATATTTAAACCATATCAGCCAATATTTATGAGTAGTATAGTATCAAGGTAAGCTAAGTATTTCAGTAACGCTGTTCTAGAGGAGAAATAAACTAAAAACCATTACAAACAACCGTTCACAATTAACCTGTTATAATCGCGTGATCTTATTTTTAGGTAAACCAACATGAATTTATGTATTATCAAATATATAAACAATTATGTCAAGTATCAAGAAATAAATTGAACGTTTACTAATTATTTATTTTTAGAGTTGTTTTCGTAAACTAAAACTCGTAAACTGTAGTATGTAGGAACCAGCTTATCTAAACACGCGCTTACGTAGAGTCAAACGGTTTTTTTTGCCAACAATCCTATGATTATTGTCAACCAAATACTAAGTAAATAAAATATTGTTGTGACTGGCTCAGTGCCGTCGGATCTGGGGTATTGGATTGGTACCCAAGAGGTCCTGAGTTTATTCTTTGGGTCAGACAAAAAGAAATTGCTTTTTTAGGATATGCAAATCTCAGTATCAGGGTGGAATCTCGAAATACCCCCTATTACATGGGACCTAACATAGCTGTCGAAATGTACAGTGCACCTCTGCGTACCTCTTCGTGGATTCAGCGTGAAAGTATGTTGTGTATCTTAAATAACAATCAGCTTTATAATGAGGTTGTAATGTTGGCTCCACGCACCACGCTCCGTGGTTTACTCACAAAAGCGTAATTAATTTTATATCTCATATTAATTTGGCTGCTAATAAAATAAAATTAAATACTGACGAGCTGAGAATGCTCATTTATGGCATCGACACTACTCTTAAACAGTTATATGACGCAATATTTAAAATTACTTTTTATTTTTCTTTGAACGATTTCAACACTGCGGTACAAACGATTCTTGTCTTTGGGAAATCACATTCATGAACATATTATGCTGTTTGTACATAGGTTAGGTGCTCGTAGGCTGTTTGTCAGTATACTATGAACGAACACTGCAGAGCAAAAACTGTTATTGTGTAGCAACGTTACGTACGAGAATATGCCTATAACGCGCATTCATACCTTTCTGTCTTTATTATCAAGATAATGTATTTTTCTGTTTTTACACGACTGCCCAAAAAAAAGGAGTGTATACTAGAACTATAGCAAATAAAATGTAATATATTATAATAAATTTAATTACGGTTTCGTGTGTGTAGTTGTCTCATCGGTGCGTGACAGAACAAGAATGTCGCAACACGCCTGCGCCGGCGGTCACCGTGACGGACCTGAACCGGGGTTCGACGCCCAGAATAAAAGCTTACAAGATATCTGGACAAAAATGTCTCTACACCTGTCCCAGTGGCTACGTGGAGGTAACGACTTCATTCCTGTTATTAATTCTGTGTGAACACAATTAAAACTGATGCAAAAACATCGACAAAGGCACCGGTGTAAGTCCGGCGTCTAAATTCTAGAATAAATTTGAAAATAATTCTATAAACAAAAAATCTGAAAAAGATATTGTATTATACTCGTATAGGAAACCACAACTAGCAAGTTGTAGTTACTTACTTGTAACTGAGAGAGCACGTGAGGCTTAGTTTTTGTACTTTTTCTGTTTTTTACCCGACTGCCAAAAAGGAGGAAAATGTTTTAACTTAGGTAGCTACAGCATATATCTTGTTAACTCTGAAGTTTATGAAAGTATTACAAGTCATAGTTATAGCTATAATTAGTTAAAATAAACATGTTTGATAGCATTATCCTACTTATTTGTTCGTAGTAAAACTTATTATATTTTATATAGGAGGGCAATAAGGATAACGCAACGTGCAAGCCTTGTGGAGGAGATGGTTGTACGAAAGAGTGCAGCGGAGGAAAGGTAGACTCAATCGCAGCGGCAGAGCAATTCCGTGGCTGTACGCACATCAAAGGGAAACTTGAAATTGCCTTACGCTCGTCTGGTGGTAAGCTATCAGTAGTGTCCTGAGAGAGTACACGGATTCTCGACATTCGATTTGAATATCGACTATTATCTTATATCCAAGTCGAAAATCAAGAATCCGAGTAGGCCCTCTTCACATACCAATGCTAATGTTTGTACGTTCCGTAATACTAATTGCTTTTAGTAATGCTAGATCTTATTCAAATTCAATCAGTTGTCCACCGAAGTGTTACTGACCTCGCACGTGAAGAATTTCAATTGCACTTGTATAGAAACTTTAACCCTTGGGGTGCCTGGTGGGTAAAACTTACACGGCGTGCCTGGTGCATGTGGGACCCGGATTTAAAGTGGTCTATTTATGTCATTGATTGCGTCCAAATATCATATAATAAGTTTTTATTCATGTTAGAACAAGCAAAATGTAAGTAGTTAATATAGTATTATTAAATATTGAAAACCTTCTAACTTTAGGTAACAAAATCAACACTTATGTTTTAAATCAACACCACCAGGCATCGCAAGGGTTAATTTGCGAATACGCTTGTAAAAATGATCATGTTTACATTAAATATTCAGCAATTTTAGCTTTGCTTTTAAGATACATTTTAGATAAATGCTAAAAAAATAATGGAAATTTGAATCTAAGACGGTACTTGAAGTAACGACACTGTCATTCCGTGTCTAGTACTATTACAAGTGAGTTACTGGGTGGAGTTAAAGGGTTACGGATTCAAGTCCCGTCGTTGTGGGTTCAACTTGTCCATTATTTAGCATTTTTCTAAAATAATCATATTATTTAAATGCATTTATGTAATCTTGTAGGTAACTCGTTGAGTGTACTGAAAGAAATGTTGGGAGATATTCAAGAGATCACTGGCTCTCTGCAAGTAGTACGCGCAAATCCACTAATTTCGTTGATGTTCCTGAAGAACCTCAAAAGAATCCACGGCGACTGGGACAAGACAGCCAAAAATAAGTGAGTCTATAACTGGAAATCGTCACTAGGTATATTTTTTTTCTGTTTACGTTGCTTGAGCTCAACAGAGAAACATCTTAAGAATCAAGATGTTACCCTACTGACAGGTCTCGACGGCATACAGACGACCGGACGGGGAGCAAGTGGATGAACATTCTGCTCGATACTAGTATTATTAATACACAGTAGTTCTAGATTAGATTGGTACGTTCTTATTTATTTACATATTTAAATATATCATAAGTCGTTCATTTCCATTTGGCCCGTCTAAACTACTTTCGATTTAGATTTAACTGTACACTAGATCTCTAATTTATAGACTTAAATGCGTGTCAATAATAGCTGACATGATAAATTCTAGAATTTCCTTAAAACATACATCAATTAAAACGGTGTATTAGCCAAACATCTTCTGTATGAGTCGTATAGACGTAAACCTTTAGTTATCGTCTTCCAGCATCGTTTCGCATTCTTCCCAGTTTCCCACCATAGTTTTTGCGTCTTGGAAGAAGTTCACGTTGAAAATATTATTATGTTTTATAATGTCATTAGATTTTTTGGCTAAATTGTTTTCTTATTAGCCTTTTTGCAACAGATTGGGTTAAATGCTGGGTGGGAAAAATCTCTCGTCTTGTTACAATGTCATTAAAAATGCAATGGAAAGTAAAGGTATTACTAATTATTTTTGAAAGGTTCTACCGTACTTTACGTTAAACATGATAATAAAATGAAAATTATTGAAAAAAAATCTTATATAAATTTTCTTCTTTATCATCATTTTATCATCATCATCATCATCATATCAGCCTGTCCACTGCTGGACATAAGCCTCACCTAATTTCCGCCACGGCGAACAATTTTGTGCCGCCTGCAATCGCTTTCCATTAGCATTGAGAAATCTGCAAACTCAGCTGATTCGTGTGTTGAATGGTCAATGACCTGCGATTCCACGTATGTTTTGGTATAGGTATACAATTCTATGGTTTGTGATGTTGCACATTATATTAAGAACCACAAACACTATTATTCCCATTTCTTCGTACCCAAGACATTTCCCCTTCTACTCAATGTAGTAACGGTAAAAACCGTAAAAAAATTGTAATGGCTAGAATGGGAATGAACGCGTACTCATTTATGATTCTTATGTTCTTAACTTAATTATATTATTATAATAAATATAATAAGATATATTTACATGCATTATATTGTGTACCGTTACCGACATTTTTTATACGAAAATTAAAATGTGTTAATGCTCAAAACTCATTTATGAATAAAAAGTACTGTAACCGGTCATCGTTAAGGAGATGTAGGCCTTTTTGGCACGTTAGTAGTAGGTGGTAACCGCCGTCCATGGACATGACTGTCTTCTCTTAGCATTGACTAAACAATGTCAAGAAAACACAATCAAGCCGCTGTCTAATGAAAAGGATAAGGAAAAAAAGGAAAATGTAGCGGATTAAGAAGAGGAATTTGGAACCTTAAGAGTTAAGATCGATTTATTTGTGTATTTTTATCTAATGTGTATTATGATGTTATTACAATTTCAGAGGGCAAGTGTTGCATATATTCAACAACCCAAATCTCGAGTTACTCTGGGATTGGTCGACTCACGGCAACATCTCGATCACTGGAGGCTCACTGTTCATACATCTGAACCCAAAACTGTGCTACAACCAGATTCTACCACTTAAGTACATGACCAATGATCCCAAGTCCAACTTCACTGAAATAGAAGTATCTGCTGATAACAATGGGAATCAGGCATCGTGTAAGTATTCTATAATTTATTATGTCCTATATATAAAAAGCGATTGTGGCTGAGTGGATAAGGGCCGGGTCGGGCGTGCAAATCACGTGGTCCGAGTTCGATCCCGACCGGCAGTACCAATGTGGATTCCACTTTGTGGAATTCATATGTACAAGTCAAGTGACTTACCATCTGCTAAAGGTAAAGCCTAGGTAAATGCTAATCGGCTTGACACACACCCTGATGTTGGAATTATCAAGTCGCCCAGGTTTCCAAAGCACCAACGTTTATATGAGGCTTTGCACGGAGACGCTCTCGAGAATGAAAATGCAACAAAAACGGCCACCTATCTATGAACTGAAATCCGATCTATGACAAACCGTCGAACCACAATACTTCGAGCGTCTCCTTTAACCATGATGTTATTTAAAACGAATACATGAAATACCAGTATTAAGATTTTCCCGGATTTTGGTAAATAATGTTCCCGGTTGATGACAATAGGCTAGCCCCCTATTTCATGGGAGCAAACATAGCTGGCGAAATGAGGGTGTGAAACACCTCTGCTTACCCCTTCGGGGAAAAAGGCATGATGCTATGTTATGTTATTTATAAGTTAGATACAGCCTTAAAAGCATAGTGATAAAGTTGAATGGTTGATTGTTACACAGGTTTACCGGACAAGCTGCATCTAAAAGTGAGCCAGTATCGTTCGACCGCAGTAGTGCTGACGTGGAACATGTACTGTCCAGAGGACATACGCAAGTTGCTCGGCTACTCTGTCTACTACATCCCTACCGAAAAAAACGTCACGCTATATGAACAAAGAGATGTCTGCTCCGATATGTTAGTATATATATCTACTTATACCAACAACATTATTCGGAATCTTGTCATTAAATTCAGTCGATTTCGATATCGCTGTCAAATATTTGAAAATGATAGTAACCTTATTGAAATTATTAAATATTTGAGAGCGATAGCGAGCAAAATATCGATATTCCGAGTAGGGCCTAAGGTATTCATATTGAGTGTTTAGTTGTCATAGGAGTTCAATGTTCGATATAGTTGCAAAAATTGTTAATTGGCCCAAAATATATCTAGCTTTTTCGGATTTTAGGTCCGCATTCGGACGACACAAGTATGCCATATACCAATGAGCTATATATACTCATTGATCCTAAGCGAGAATTCCTCCATTAACAACTAACAGTTAGGTCAAACTCAGACCAATTTTAATCTTGCCATATAAAATTACATTTAGACATGTGGGAAAATTCTGATTGGGAAAAACATACTGATTATAATTATTATTATCTTGCATTTTGAAGGTTGCATAAGAAGCTAGGATAATTCTTGGTAGAGATAGTAGTACCAATATTTATAATTATTTTTTATAATAAAAGAAAAAAATAAACTATAGCTTAAGTACGGAGTCAGTCCTACACACTTTGATTACAGTTGTAGTCATACAACATGATAATTGAACTGGAATAAAGTGCAAGAAGCAAGAAAACAAACATTCCATTCTTAATAGATTGGAATGTTGTTTGCGTGATATGACGTGTTATCTGATTAGTGTTATTAATTAGCGCGTATTGATTGATTCTTAAACAGTTAACAAATATTTTGATAGTTCCATACAATATAATAATTGAAATCCTTGATCATCTCTTCCTATTTAAAATTTTCAACAGACACTCTGATTGTTCTCGTTTGCTTAGTAAGGCAGCACTCAGCACTTTATCATGTACTCCTGTAGCATGTGTTTCCTAAGATGTATACTTTGTTGGTTGTCTATAAAAAAATAAATGGTGTAAAAAGAAACTGCTTCTGTGGCATAAAATGAGTGTCGGTCTTCGGTTTAAAGTACTTTATAGTGTACAGTCCAGTGTTTCTCAAACTTTTTTAAACAATGCCCTTCTATGTTTGTTAAACGTGTCAAAATACAAAAAAATGGTTTGTTAACGCCCCCTGAACTTCGTCACCGCCCCCAAGGTATCGCCCACTTTGAGAAGCACTGGGGCTGTACAAAACATATGATCTGTTAGGTTACGACTAACAGATCATATGTTTTTCTTATAAGTGTAACTTTTTTACAGATGGAATGTTCTTGATATCACGATAGATGAAGCCCGAGCAAATAGTACTCGTGAAACTCCAACTGGAAATCAGACGGATATATTGTTGAATCCTTGCCGACACATGCAACCTAGGTTTCATCTGCTCTCGCCTCTAACACCTTACACTCAGTATGCCGCCTATGTGAAGACATACACAACTCTACAAGAAAAAAGAGGGGCCCAAAGTTCTATTATTTACTTCAGAACGCTACCGGGACGTAAGTACTCTCATAATTTGTACGTAATACTACACTAGGAGAAATCATTCAATCAATCGTCACGCAATACTTTTTTTAGTGGATTTCTGGGGATTTTTTCTAACGAAAAAGGCTGAGAAAACGCAAGCGTTATAACCATTATATGACTTATAATTTATGCACGATTATAATGCTAAATCATTTATGGAGTTATGCTTAGAAGGTGGATGGATTGTTTTCGTAATATTATGTGTCATGATCTACGGCTGATGTAATGTACATTATGATGAATAGAATATATTTAAATCGATACATAATTTCAGGTCCAAGTCCACCTCAAGGATTGTTAGTGAAGTCGTTAACACCACACGCAGTAAACATAAGTTGGACACCGCCTTCGATGCCTAACGGTACAATAATATTGTATCACGTGGAAGTCCAAGCTAACACATACAATAGACCCAAGATATTGTCAGGAAACACGAACTATTGTGCTAATCGTAAGTACCTAAGCAAATAAGCATTTGGGCTTGTACACGTAACTGTGTTGCGCATCGTAAATAAGTAAGAGTACGCACGCACTTCGCTAGAACTCATCTACGATGTTACGTCAGGCTTGTTTACAACCTACGGTTAGATCCCTCCAACGTCGTCAAACAAATGGTCACCTGAATCGTGGAAGGAAGACGCTCTGCCGTACGAAATCGTATCGCAACAATACACGCTGCAGTTTATTTTGTTGCAAATTTGCATCGCATTACAGTTTTGTGTACAAGCCCTGTACTAGTTTTGTGTGTCGAAAAAGGTACCACAATTTGTTTGTTTTTACCTTTTTGTACAGGTAGATCTAAGTTCAATTTAAATATTTTTTAAGCGAGCATTCTGGCGAACATGATTACGGCGCGTATGGAGGATACTCCAGAGCCTCAAAAGGTGGAGAAGACGGGTGACGTCCCTAACGGGTCGTGCTTTTGCGAGGCCAAGGATAACACGCCCGCCTCGAGGTTCAACCGCGGCGCAGAGGAAGAACGCATGGAGAGTATTAATTTTGAGAATGAGTTGCAGAATACGGTACGTTCTATAATTATTATTATGTTACACGACGTATTTCACTTTGTACTTAAAAAAAAGGTTGTGTCCCTGATTTGCAATTCTAGAAACTGGGTGAAATTTTCAGAGATTTTATTCATCAAAACCGTTTATCTTATAGTTATTTTACATGTTTTACATATAATTTACGATTAACATTTTTTTACTTATCGTTTCCAGGTTTATCAAAAAAATCCAGAAAGAGCTCGCACACCGACAAAGCCAAGAGTCAGGCGATCCATCGGCCATACGTTGAACAGCATGCTTGTCAAATTGTCAGAGAACAATTCGCCCAAGATTGGACAAAACTATACCAACAGCACGGATGAGGAAGGTTAGTCAATATTAGACATAACTCAATATACCAGTCGCTTCTAATGTATATACTTATTATTAAATAAGAGATTAAAAGATTAAATAAGACTGGCCTGTTGATCTAGTGGTTAGTGACCCTGACTGCTAAGCCGGAGGTCGTGGGTTCGATCCCCACCCAGGACAAATCTTTGTGTGATGAGCATAAAGGTTTGTTCTGTGTCTGGGTGTAATTTATCTATAATATGTATATATTTACAAAAAAAAATATGTATTTAAGTAGTATATCAGTTGTTTAGTAACCATAACACAAGCAAATATAATTGCTTACTTTGGGACTAGATGGCGCTGTGTGAATGTGGTAGAATGTGGTAGATACTTATTATTACTTATTGTTGTTGTTCAAAACTTAGATATCTGACCTCATTCTCTTCAATTTTTTTTACAGGATATGCAAAGTCGCTATACTTTGAAATGAGTGGCAAAGCGCGGTGGCTCACAGTGACAAACATGCGTCACTTTACGTGGTACACAGTCAACATATGGGCATGTCGCGAGCAACACAGGGATGAGAACCAGACCGACTATGAACGTACCTGGTGTTCTGAACAATCTTTCAACACCTTCCGCACTTCAGAACGAAGTAAGAGACTAGTTAAAATTGTAGAAATATTTCTATTGTTACTGTATGCAACTGAATATAACGCACTGTCTCGCAATATAATTGGTCTACCTATTAATATAAGGTTAAAAATTGCCTAGTGCAATTTGGCATCTTGCTATTCTTTGTCCAATGTTCATACTAATTGCACGAACATTGGGATTTATTAAATTAAAACTAGGTCATATTTTCCAATAAAAGTTAGAGATTTAAAAGAAATTCATTATATTTTATTGCAGCTATTATTATAGTCGTTGCGGGGTTTGTTAATCAAGTGATTTTAAAATATTTACAGCGAACGCAGATGTAGTGAGTGATTTGCGCGCAGAAGTGTTAGTGTCGAACAAGACGTTGGGTGACGTGAACGTGACATGGAAGCCGCCACAGAAACCTAATGGATTCGTCGTGGCATACACCGTGCGCTATTCACGTATAGAAGATAATGGACAGGTTTGTTGCACCAATTTACATAGATTTCAATAAACTCACTCAAAACCTGCACCATTTTTGAATTTCTGATAACTAAAACCTTTTATTTTATCATTAATAACTGTTTCCGATACAGTCCCAGTGCAGGCACCTAACATTATAGTACTATGTAATAAATCTTTAAAAATGTGTACTATTTAAACTTATAAAACGATTTTATAATAGTTTATATTTTATAATTAAGTATGTACATATTTCTACATGTGAAAATAGGTGAGGCCTATGTCCAGCAATGGGCGTCATTTGATTGACGTCATGATGATGATGACTTATTTCTATTGTTTAGCCTTCAGGACCAGGCCTCCAGAGTTGTGTACCTGCGGATGACTACGAAAGCAATGGGCACGTGTATAGTCTACGCAGCTTGGCACCGGGCAACTACACCATCGAAGTGATACCCATCACTGTGGCCGGCGCAGGAGAAGTCTCTGCCGTTCATCCTCCTATATTTATACTGGTAAGTACATTCGTAGTGCGACAAGCCGCCCTGTTTAGAAAAGATTGACGGCTTTTAAGCGTAGAGAGCAATGCCCTAGAGTAGGGTTTCCCAATCTTTACTTCGCTGAGCCTCCCTGAACCCAAAGTAATATTTTCATGCCCCCCTTAAGTTTCAACTAAACAAAATTAAGAAACACGTAAAGAAACACATTTTTTTTATCAAATATTTTTTTTATTTGAATTTCGATTAGGTACAGTCAGCGTCAAATAGTTAGTGACACTCAAGGTATTCAAATTTATAGACGCACCCAAGTCAATAATATCGGTACAAGCAAAGTTCGGTACAAGTTTCTAATGTGATCCACAATTTTGAACACTTGGATGCTTGGATACCATTAGCGGTAGGACTGTAACCATATTTATGGCGGTTTGATTGAACCTATCTATTTGAGATTTTGAGCATCTCGACTTATGAGCGCGTAAATTGTTGACAACAATATGGAAACTTTGCTTGTACCGATATTATTGATTTTTTGGTAGACACTCAAGATGTTCAAATTTATAGATGCAAAATTTGAACATCTTGAGTGTCACTAACTATTTGACGCTGACTGTACAATACTTACAGATACGACATATTACGTTTTCAGAAATATAAACGTACCAATTACGCTCCCCTGACATTTTTGTACGCCCCCCTGGTTGGGAACTCCTGCCCTGGAGCAACATCCCAAGTAGACACTTTTTTAAGTATAAAACACTTTTTGTGTGTTCCGCGAATGGATCCTCAAACTTAATTCGAGGCCTTTTTCGCTCTTTTTATTTGATTTATTTTTATTGATAGCAACTTTTATTGTGGATAGTGGACGACACGCCACTCGCGCTCTTATGCGTGGTAGTTATCGCGCTGGTATCTGTTTCGTTCATTCCAATTAATGTTTATTTACTAGTCTAACGGCAAGGGCTTACAAAACTTGATAGTACTTCATTTTCCTTACAAGGTCTGGTCACCTGAGCGGCATATTTAAAAGCTTTCATGAATATGTTTTTATTTGTAGGAGAGAACAGCTGAGTCGACGTATGAATGGATCTGGGGTGTTGTGGGAGGCTGTCTGATAATGATCCTGTTTTTGGGCGGGGGCATCTGGTACGTGAGACGCGGTCTGTTGCCGTCGGCCGAGGCAAACAAGTTGTTTGCTAGTGTCAACCCGGAATACGTGTCCACTGTATATGAGCCTGATGAGTGGGAGGTGCCGCGAACTAGTATCGAGCTCATCAGGGAACTGGGACAGGGCTCTTTTGGAATGGTATGTACTATTAAATATATTATAAATATGGTGATTTTATGTCATTTAAAATATAAAAAATATATTGTATTGTGCTGTAATTATAATAACAGGCTTACACGTATTCGTCGTTAAAAAACACTCGTATTTTGTATTACGCATGCGCATTCAGTTTAAAGAAAGCATTCATATTACTGTCACCGTGGCGCAGTGGTTAAGGTGGTCGCCTCGCCACTACATCGCCGTGTTGGGTGACGTGGGTTCGATTCCCACACGAGACAAATAGTTGTGTGATTCATAGATATTTGTTTCTAGTCTGGGTGTACTTTGTGTCCGTTAGTTTCATGTTTGTAAAGCTCCCCGACACAGGGCTCGTTCCCTAGTGCGGGCGTTGTATAAAAAAAAAAACAAAACAAAACATATCAAAAGCGAATGTGTAATAATAAATTAAATAAAATACGAGCGTCTTAAACACTCTTGTGAAATGTACTGGACTGGGTGTTCTGAACAGGGCGAAACAGTACTTTAAACCTAAACAGCGGCTTGTGCTGTACAAAGCACAGATCCGGCCGCATTTGGAGTACTGCTCTCACCTCTGGGCGGGAGCTCCCAAGTACCAGCTCCAATCACTCGACCCACTTGACTCCCTCCAAAGACGGGCTGTTCGAATCGTCGATGATTCCAATCTGACGGACCACTTGGAATCGTTAGAGCAACGGAGAGACTTTGGGTCACTCTGGGTGCTCTATCGATTGTTCCATGGGGAGTGCTCCTCGATTTGGTGCCATCGTCGCCTTTTTACCATCACACTACCTGGAGCCGATATCGTCTAGAACGGTAAGGTTCCAGCGATCATTCCTCCCACGTACGTGCCGGCTCTGGGGTGAACTTCCTACAGCAGTGTTTCCTGAGCGCTTTGACATGTCCTTCTTCAAACGAGGTTTAAAGAGAGCTTTCCTTTCAAGGCAGCGGCCTGGCTGTGCCCCTAGCAACCAAGCCAACGTTCATGAGTGGCGGTAACCACTTACCATAAAGTGGGCCGTCTGCTCGTCCGCCACTTTAGGCAATAAAAAAAAAAAAAGACAATGAAGTAAATTGCAACAATATTTGTTTTACATTATTAAAAATTAAAATTTATAAAATTTATGTACCTATATTAATTTGTTCTTTGACATATTTAGAATAAATTGATATTTTGTAATGTTATCTCATTGCAGGTTTACGAAGGCATAGCGAAGGGTATAGAAAAGGGCAAAGCTGAGATGCGATGTGCCGTCAAAACTGTCAACGAGCACGCTACAGATAGGTAAATGTTTGCACCTGACGTGTGACGTCGTGGCTATTAATAATGGTAGCTAACGAGTTTTTTTATAACATACGCAGGGAGCGGCTGGAGTTCCTGAACGAGGCGTCTGTGATGAAGGCGTTCGACACGTTCCACGTGGTGCGGCTGCTGGGCGTGGTGTCGCGGGGACAGCCCACGCTGGTCATCATGGAGCTCATGAAGTTCGGCGACCTCAAGACTTACCTGCGCTCGCACCGCCCTGACGCCGAGTCATCTCTGCCGCGCTCCGCCAAGGGGCCGCCGCTCGACAACACGCCGCCCTCGCTGCAGAATATACTGCAGGTACTATACTTCTACATGCTGCGACACTGATTGAGATTCCTCTGGTCTTTACCTTCTTATTTAAGGTATGTTTGCTGTTTGGAAATATAATTGTTATATGTATAAATTGTTTTTCTAGATGGCTATAGAGATAGCCGACGGTATGGCTTACCTATCGGCCAAAAAATTCGTGCACCGCGATCTTGCGGCGCGCAACTGTATGGTCGCCGAGGATCTCACCGTGAAGGTGGGCGACTTCGGCATGACCAGAGACATCTACGAGACTGATTACTATAGGAAAGGCACCAAGGGCCTACTGCCGGTGCGATGGATGAGTCCCGAGAGCCTAAAAGACGGGGTGAGACACCTTTTATTTATACACAATATTTTGCTGCTTTTGAAGCAATAAAATTTTTAAGGAGGTATTTTTTAGTTATGAGCAATAATAAAAGTGAATAATAAGTTTAATACTTTAATAGATTTATGTAAACATTGCATTGTATAGAAATATATAGGTACCTATAAATTGTAAATGTATTATTTGCAGGTCTTCTCCAGTAATACCGACGTGTGGAGTTACGGCGTCGTCTTATGGGAGATGGCGACACTCGCTATGCAGCCATACCAGGTGAGACAGTTGAGAGTCTCTCCCAAATTCTTTGTACTCGTCTTGGCACAGATGGCGTGATTAACATGTGGTGTGTTCGACAGGGGCTGTCCAACGAGCAGGTGGTGCGGTACGTGGTGGAGGGCGGCGTGATGGAGCGGCCCGAGCACTGCCCCGACCGGCTGTACGAGCTCATGCGCGCGTGCTGGGCGCACCGGCCGGCGCAGCGCCCGTCCTTCCTGCAGCTGGTGGCGGACCTGGCCACCAGCGCGCAGCCGCACTTCCGTCCGCGCAGCTTCTTCCACTCGCCGCAGGGCCAGGAGATGTACGCGCTCCAGCGCTCCGCACTCGGTGAGTAGCTCCGCCGAGTGTCGCGTGCCGCGTTCGACAACCGACTTGTGTTTAATGCGTGACCGCTTTTTGTTTTCTCCGTCGCACCCTTGTAGAGACGTGCGCCGGGTCGCCGATGTGCGACAAAATCGTAAGTAGCGGAACGATTTTGCATGTTGGCCGTAAATTAATGCGGGGTGTTACCTTTGATTAGAGTCTCCGTCGGACCTTTGGTACCTTTTTTTTTCAAATTCTCAGTAGTTTATCATTTAAAAATTTTCTAGCGTGTCGGATTGGCGTTCTACACATTCGAGAGAGCCTTCACAATAAGAACGCAATAATCATATAAAATTATTTTTTTTAATACGATAATATATATAATCCGTCAATACCCCGCAGTACCGCGATAGGTACAAATAAGTAGTGCCGGTTAAAGGCTTACTGTTATTATTTTGCTCGGCTCGCGTTCTCTCACCCAAGAAGAGATTGCTGCGACTCTGCGACTCACGCCTATGGTCGCGTTTTCCAGAGGAGGAGCAAGAAATGCCCGAAGTGAACGTGGGCGCAGTGGCGACGGGGTCGGGCTCGAACCTGTTCGGCGTGTCGGGGCGCCTGGCGTCGTGGGTGCGCGAGCTGTCGTCGCTGCGCTCGCGCGCGTCCGACGACGCGGCGGCCGAGCCGCTGCAGCCGCTGCAAGCGCCCGCGCCCGCGCCGCTCATGGCGGGCTGCAACGGCACGGCGCCGCCGCCCACCTGCTAGTGGCCGAGCCGCTGCAGCCGCTGCAAGCGCCCGCGCCCGCGCCGCTCATGGCGGGCTGCAACGGCACGGCGCCGCCGCCCACCTGCTAGTGGCCGAGCCGCTGCAGCCGCTGCAAGCGCCCGCGCCCGCGCCGCTCATGGCGGGCTGCAACGGCACGGCGCCGCCGCCCACCTGCTAGTGGCCGAGCCGCTGCAGCCGCTGCAAGCGCCGGCGCCCGCGCCGCTCATGGCGGGCTGCAATGGCACGGCGCCGCCGCCCACCTGCTAGTGGCCGAGCCGCTGCAGCCGCTGCAAGCGCCGGCGCCCGCGCCGCTCATGGCGGGCTGCAATGGCACGGCGCCGCCGCCCACCTGCTAGTGGCCGAGCCGCTGCAGCCGCTGCAAGCGCCGGCGCCCGCGCCGCTCATGGCGGGCTGCAATGGCACGGCGCCGCCGCCCACCTGCTAGCCGCCGCCGCCGCAGCAGCAGCACCTCGCAACACATCTACCTCAGTTCCCCTAAGTATAGTAGTAGGCGGGCCGGCTCCCGCGCGCCCCGCCCCGTGGGACGACTTCGCGGTACTTCTCGTCTGACGATTCGTTTTCATATCAGGAAAGTAATATTTTTGCTGGGACGATATTGAGTGAGTCGATTTGTCTCGACGTGAATCCTATAGTTTACCTCGACGTTATTATATAGTTGTAGATCGGTGTCACTTTTGACATAGCCTATTAATTTTAAGTTTACCGTTTAAGATGTAAACCGTGTATAGTTGTGTGTAGGCGAGATTGTGTACAAATTATTTTTATTGATTTCTCGACGTGTTCGGTCTTGCGGCCGTTTCGAGGGAGTGTACATGAATATTGGAGCGGGTGTCAGACCGGCTGACGTCGTTATGTTGTTGCGCGTAGTACTTGTTGTTGAGTGCGTATGTTGCGATATAAATATGTCACTTGTCCTGATTGATTCAAAGCGACTGCTAATAATACTCAACTGTTCAATATACCGCTATAATCTACATATTATATGATGTATTATTCAATATTGTTTCTTCTTGTGTTATGAATTATTAATTCTAAACACAATAAACCACCAAAGATTTGGAAAATAATCGTCTAAATTTACAATTTCTTAATGCTGTTACATATTGTAGCTGTTATCAATATTTGCAAAGATAAATAATTATAATGTAACTGTATTAGAGTAATTATACAGGGTCGTTTCAAATTAGTTGTAACTGTTTTTAGTATGAATAATTAAAAAGAATGCGTAAATATAAGGTAAATGAAAATAACAAGTTGTTACTTAGTGCTGCCGGTCATATGTAACGTACATAGATTATTGCACAAACTAGTTTAACGATCAGTGCGTACTTTGTGTAGTTTATACCAGACAGTACTTATTATTATAGTACCAGTTAAGAGACAACGTTAATTTAAATGACTATACCGCAACGTTTAATTATCTGCATAACATTGTTGTAAGAATGTTTATATCGTGTTACAATTATTCTCAAATTGATATAATATGCTGATTTCGATGTGTTCCCCTTCGACTAAAATGAAATAGACAAAACCTGCCACTATAATTATTATCATACTAATACAATTATTTTAAACAAATTATACTTAAACCAAAGTCTAACTAATTAAGTGGACTTGTGTGAGGGTCAGACGATAGAGGACGAGTGGCGCACGTTCGCTGCGAACACGCGTATACGCCTGTGTATGGCCAGCCCCCCTAGACAAGTGGCAATCGCTTCAATCTGTCTATTCTAAACGACATGTCACTTGAATACATTTCACCAGATCTCTGACATAAATAATCGACATGTCAAGTGATCAATGTACTAATTTGACATGTCGATAGAAGAGATAGATCGAATAGATTGCCAGTTGTCTAGCCCCCAGCTCTAGGTACTCATAGGCAGATGCGACCGCGGACGAAATGGAAGAAATGGATTTTGAGTTCTCAATATCCAATTTTTAAATGTTGCGATCGTTCGGTCGCAATCTCGCACATGCTGAGACTTCAAAATCCATTTCTTAAATCACGTCCGCATACTCATCTGCCTATGTGTAAGGCTGCGTTTCGACCAGAGATGTGCGAGGATGTAATATTTATTATAGTTTTTTTTTGTTTTTCGCTTAATTTATTTTTTTATGACTGGCCTGTTGGTCTAGTGGTTAGGGACCCTGACTGCTAAGCCGGAGGTCGTTGGTTCGATCCCCACCCAGGACAAATCTTTGTGTGATGAGCATAAAGGTTTGTTCTGTGTCTGGGTGTAATTTATCTATAATATGTATGTATTTACAAAAAAATATGTATTTAAGTAGTATATCAGTTGTTTAGTACCCATAACACAAGCAAACATAATTGCTTACTTTGGGACTAGATGGCGCTGTGTGAATGTGGTAGAATATTATTATTATTTATTATACTATTTGATTGCTTTCACCTGATGTCAGTTAAATGAAGCGATTCTATTGGTTCATAATAAACATCGCATCCTCGCATATCTCTGGTGGAAATGCAGCCTAAATCAGGCAAAACGTAGGGTCGCCACACATCTGACGGGATGCGTAGCGTACGAACGATCGCGTAACGTTACAACAATTTATAGTATCAAAACAAAGTAGCATCCCGCTGAATGTTCACTTAGATCTTCTAAACTACGCAATGGATTTTCATGCGGTTTTCACAACTAGATAGTGACTTATGAGGAACGTTTAGTTTTATAATATCACTAGAAGTCGCGCGATATTTCGCTCCTGTCGTTCTTTATTTGGCCACTGCCCAGCTCCTATTGGCCGTAGCGTGATATTATATAATAATATATAGCCCTTCCTCGATAAATGGTATATTCAACACTAAAATAATTTTTCAAATCGGACCAGTAGTTTCTGAGATCCTAGTGTTCAACCAAACAACTAATTTTTCAGCTCTATAATATTAGTATGCCTAGATTACCTACACATCAGGCGGGCGAAGTCGCGGGCGGAAGCTAGTGTATAATAAAACATTCAACCTTGCACACTTAGCCGACGATGTGTGGCGACCCATATTACACGTGCACGGCGCTATATTATAATATGTTCTCGTTATAGTTGCCCCGACTGTTGTCTGCAGCATGCTTAATAAGTGGACTAATTAACCTCTAGCTACAATTGAATATCTTAAAGACTTAGTTACTGCAATGGTGTATTATTTGTATAACACGAATATATTTATATATTATATGTGTAAGTGAGAACTAAGAGTTAATTGTAAAATGCGAACGTTATTATGTACATATAAATAAAATTCACTTTTATTGTGTTCATATCGTATTTCCATTTTGATAATTACAGGTTCTGATCTAAGTATTTACAAGTTCGCTGTAGTTGACGGTGACGCAATGTTAGGTTTAATATATTATAACTACATAGTTCCTTTGATATTTTCCTTCACATATTGTGCAGTAGCTATATTATAATATATACGTTACTATTATTATTATTTTAGCAAATCATATAACGTGAAATAGACATTTACATAGGTGAATCTATGTTTTCAACGAAATATGTACTTTAATATACATAATTGTTTTGTATTTGTAATAAAAAACTAAATAAAAACTGATGACACTTGTAGTTATATCTATAATAACTATGACGCTAGCTACATACAAGTAATTAACTCTAATATGTATAAATAAGATGTACATCCAACCAAAGTTAGACTCCAGTTATATAGAACAGTGATGGACATTAGAGCCCAGTCGTCACGCACCAGCGACGGGTGGGCTCCGATGTACTAATATAATAACTGTAAAGATAATGTGGTATAAGGGTTTAAACGAGTGCCTTCAGACATCCAGCCTTCATTACAAGCAGGTTTGTTGATTGTGTGAGGTGGATACGATTCAGTTGCGAACGCGGACGATATACGACTGCGGTGCCACTCCATATAACGCCGATTATTACAATAGGGTTCCAAAATAATTTAAATTGTTTTCATTGTAACACAATCAAAAACCTGTGCCACAGGAAATCAACTCAGCTCGGTTGACTGTGGATATAGGCGGTGTATAACGAATGGCATACCGATAGTATTTTATTTAAGTCGTCGACCACCTTTTATTGTGAACTAGTATGTAGTCCAATCGAGTTGATATTGTGACGTCAAGCGACGCAGACGACGACTGCAGCTAGTAAGTAGGTACACTCGTGTGTTAATGTCGGGGGGCACAAGGCACGTTGCATCACCGGTTCGAATCGTTATCGGAATCGAAACAATCTTCGCAGATTCCCAAATTCAAATATTGTTTTATGTGTAAAAATTGCATAGTGCCTTTTGCTCAATTATGAGGAATGTCGTAGGTAGGTACCGTTAAGTGTAACCTAAATATATTAGAGTTATAATTTAGTTCCATATTAAGTTATTTGCAAATATTCCAGTATAGTGAGACACAAAGCCCCACCAAATTAACGTCACTACACTGGAATGTTGTGCGGTGTAATATACGGTAGCGGAGTACCCGCAACAGTTCTGTAACTACGAGCGAGCCGAGCCACTCCACCGCGCGCTCAGCACTTCACGCACTTATCAAATTCTTAGTATAATCATTACTATAATATGTCGTTAATTATTTTTTTATAGAAAATGAAAGTAATTAGTATGAATGACTAGTCTTCCCGATGAGCGTGGAGCGAGCGTGCGAGGCGAGCGCGGGCCGAGTCTCGCACAACGTTGCCTCACACAGCGTTCCCTGCGGACTGTGCTACTGTCGACCGGCGACTTACTGTTCGTGTTCGTATGTTACATACGTACGCTCTTATTTTTATCAGTATTTGTTTAATTGTGATTATCACTTTACAAGGCAGTTACATTACCTCATTTTTATTATTATTATAATATTATGCATAAATTTATTGACTGATAAAATAATTTCCAAATGATTTATTTCCTTGTGTGAGTTGTGTATGTGTTTTGTATAAGTGTCGGGGTAGCGTTGTGCTATATGCTCAATTTAGATACAATTTCACCAAACGATTGATATAGTGTACAATTTTATATAATTAATTTAATGAAAACCGAGTACCTATTAATAATTTTAATATTTATATTAATAAAAAGTTATAAAAAATAGTAAAATTTACTTTGGCATATTCATTTTCTGAAATATCCGTGGCACATTATCTGCAGCCATTATAATTGATCCTAGACCCTTACCAAATTGTGGGCGTTTTTTTGGTATGGGATACGCTGGAAGTATGGTTTGTTTTGGTTTATTTTTCTTTAACACCCAAAGAACCCTCTTTTTACCTTTTACCCACTTTTTGAGGGGTTCTCGTGGTATTTTACCGGGCACAATACACTCGCATGGCTTTTCTTTCGCATATCGCCTCAACATGACTGCAGTTAACCAGCCTCCTACATCACCGTTATTCTTAAGTTTTTTTAAGAACTTAATATAGTGCTCCGGAAGTCCATGTTGTTGAGCACCTAATACCAAAACTTGTTGATATGACCAAGAAGGCCATCGCTCCACAGGTATCGGGTCATGATCACCTCTTGGCAATGGATAAACTTTTTTCATATACGATCGACATACAATATCTCCCATGTATGGCGTATGTACAGTAACGTACTTTACAAAGTATCTTTTTAAATCCACACCTTTTTGGCTGCAAATAATTGACAAAAATATTTATGAACATTTCATATTATTATCATCATCGTCATATCAGCCCAATGACGTCCACTGTTGAACACAGGCCTCACCTAATTTCCGCCACAACGAGCGATTTTGTGCCGCCCGCATCCATCCATCCATATTATTATGTTACTTGTTAATTTAGTATTGTTTGACATGATGCCCACGGCCTCCTAACATTCCCGCACCGCTCGCCATCCACAGGGAGTTCATCCGTGTGCGTTGCCTCAGCAAAAAAATTCGCATTTCATAATTTGAGTATAACAGATTTTCAGTGTATGACGTCGTGTAGTTGTGTATGGTAAGTAAAAAGGAGACTGATACTTTACCATACATGTTTGGGCCCAAATGTAAAAAAGGGATTCTCAAAAAGTCCCTTTTTAAAGGAGCATTAATGCGCTCATGATGCCTTGGTGTTACAGACGTCCACTCTGTACGGTAGGTAACCGCTTACCATCAAGCGACCTGTACCACTGTTTGCCACCGTCGTAGTAAAAAGAACTTGTTATTTTATTATTTTTAAAAAAATTTACTCATACCTACTTTCTGACACTACATAGATACTTTAAATTAATGTTATTCTTACTAAAGAAGGGACAGATCAGGAGTACCCTCAACCTTCGAGAATGCATGAAAAGACTGATGAATGTTGAAGAAGCCAAAGATGTATGTCAGAATCGTAGCAAGTGGAAGGAAATGGTCTCTGCCTACCCCTCTGTTGGGAAAGAGGCGTGATCTGTATGTATGTATTCTTACTACTCATAATTTATTTCTAAATTCTAATAATTCTTATGCGCGTTTAAAGTCTAGCCTATTTGCGGTTGTTTATTTAACGTTATTTTCTAAACAACTTACTCATCCAAGGATATTTTGTCGTCAACATCTAGTCGCCATATGACACCCCATGTGTGAGCATTAGCTGTAGGCACTATAGTAGCAGTTGGACCTCCCCAGAAGGAAGAATATTTTATGAAATCCAACCTGAAATTCTATTCAAATAAAAATAAAAAATAATTTTCATGTTTATGCTCAGAACCACAATGCGCTATAAATTGCAAAGATAATAATACTGTATATGAGAGCGGTCAGCGGTCTAGGTCAATTTCATTGTCAGGTTTTGTAGGTATTTAGATATAATGCCGGCACGCGGTGTAGGAAATCACGGGTAACGTGTGTCAATTTACTATGTAGGTAATAAACCTTCTCAACCCTCTTGATAGAGAAATCCACCGCATCTAGTAGCACGTTACTAGTTTGCTATTAACATTGCAGATCAGGAATAGTGTAGTCTAAGACGTATTCAGACTAGGAGTGACGATCTTCGCAGGGTGGCTTGTAAGTGTTGGATTAGAGTAGAGTAGCCGCAAATTCTGCTCTGTGGCGTAGAATTGGAGAGACCTATATGTCCAGCAGTGGACTACCCGACCTATTCAGTCGGTGATGAGGATGATCATTATAGAATTATAGTTTATTATTTTATTAATTATTCTAAGTATATTTCATTTATTAAACTCAATAATTAATTGCTTACGTCTAGTCTAGCTATGGACACGAATTCTGCTGTAGGATTAAACCATTTCACTCTAAATCTTAACAAATTAGCACTGTAGGCGAAATACAAAAAAGTGCCGGGTTTATAAATTTCTCCTTTTAACATTGTTAAAATAATAATAATCAAATTACAGCAACATAGTAGGTAGGTGCTCAAATTAATTATTGAAAGTTACAATGACAAATAATTTTGATTTATGAGCACAGACCTAATAGTAGAACACTAGCGTTTTTATGAGGTTTTTAAGATATTTTTTTCATTGTTATTTAATTTATCCTTCTTGGTATTATCTATTATTTTTCTGCATAGAATCTCATTGATTCTATTTTTCATAAGTATAAAGATAAAAACATTTTGCTGTACTTAATGAATAATTATTGCGAATTTACGAAAATGGTCGTATGCAAACTTGTTTCTTTTTAAAAATAAACGAATGTTTCCTTTGAGTAAAATTATCTATCTCCAGTATTTAGTGTACTTTCCCTTCAGGTGGCATAGCATTTATTATTTTTTCTCATATCACCCTGTTTAATACAGGTAGGTATGCCATCATAATCAAGATTTCTTTAAACTTTTAAATTCAATCCAAGTTGGCACACAAAACACACATTTACTAATTTTAGGTTGGAAATGTATTTTTTGTTTTGTTTTTTTATAGTAAGTACTAATTTCGACTTACAAAACTTAATTAAACGGGTAACTTTTTTAACCCAAAATACAAATCGATGGTTGTTAATGAATTTTTTTGGGTATCAATTTTACTAAATTTACCATTAAAATTTATACTATTCTTATAAGGTCCGAAATAAAAATAACATTTCTTTCACATAGGTATATTATTATATTAACATTCATCACAGATTTATGCCAGTTTTATAAACAGGTTAGTATATTTTATTATATCATCATAATCTACCGATAAGTTCGTCAAATAAAATTAAATACCTCTTTTCAGCTTCTCGATCATTTCTGGAGGCGCAAGCTGTCCATTATCAGGTATTTTCTTTAGCTCTGTGATGTAATCCTCGGGTAATTTGCACTCAATTGCACCATCTATAATACAGTTAAGATATGTTATGCAAGGTCTTCGGTCTTCCGGTAATTCTGCATCCTTTTCACGCTTTGGCGGCGGTATTGTTTGTTCATAAGTTCGGCAAGCCACTTTAGAACCATCAGCAACCACAATGTCTACTGTTTTCGCAAAATACCAATTGGTTTCTACACCTTCTTGTCTAAAACAAAACAAAAGCAGCTTATATAAAGTACCTAAGCGACTGTCTGACCACCGAGAAATAAGGGCTAGATAGCCTTTATAAAAACTTATAGGTGTTCTAAACGGTTATAAACTTGCGTTCCAACAGTGATGTTGATGGGAGCTTGGTTGCCATCCGCGTAGTTTGTATGAAATTTGGTTTATAACATCCGGCTACACGGTTGGAATCCACCAAGGGCACCTTTGTGGAAGGCAAGTGTATAACCATGTAGCACAGCTTTTAGTTGACAGATTTTTGACGTATTTTTCATATAAAATCTGTCAAAAAAACGTCTCAAGTAGTATTTTAGACACTTATTTGGAGGTGGTGAAACAGGCCCTTAGTATAGTAAATAGGTATAAGTATATGTATATTTAAATTCTTGGAACAATTTTTATTATGTAGAAGAATATAAAATACTAGCATTCGCTCGGGGCTCCGCTCCCGTGTATCTTTGTTTGGTCACTACCAAGCTCCTATTGGTAGTAGAGTGATATTATGTAGCTTATAGCCTTCTCAATAAATGGGCTATCCAACACAAAAAAATATTTTCAAATCGTGCCAGTAGTTCCTGAGATAAGGGTAGGTAGAGTACCTACTTACAAGTCACTGAGTTAGGTACAACTTTATGCAAATATAAAATTTTATAGAGCTAGGGAGATTATAGACACACCTGTCTAGTGCAGGCATATCAGCGTTGTTTAATCTCCATACTGCTCCCCAAACCCAGGAGTTATCTGTCGGGACAATGGTAGCAGACGTACCACGCCAATTTGGAGAGTATTTAACAAAGTCGAGCTGGTAATCCTGAAAATTATGAAAGTAATAAATTAGCCAATGTAATTTCATGTAGGAATGTTAACCTACAAGGTCTCGTGATATTAATAGATAGGTACACTGGACAACTGGCTAGTCAAATTTTTTTTATATAGGTACATAAGTTTATCAACAAGAAGCCGCGCGGGGATTCGCTACCGTCGTTCTTTATTTGGTCACTGCACAGCGCCTTTTGGCCATAGCTTGATGGTAAATAGCCTATAATCCACGATAAATGGGGTATCCAACACTAAAATAATTTTTCAAATCGGCCCAGTACCTAGTTCCCGAGATCCTAGCGTTCAACCAAACAAACTCTATTGCTTTATAATATTAATATAAGGGCCTGTTTCACCACTGGCAAATAAGTGTCTATAAACTACCTGAAACTTTTTTGACAGATTTTATCTTAATGAGAAAAATACGTTAACTAAGTTTCTTAAAGGCTATCTAGCACTTATTTGCCAGTGGTGAAACAGGCCCATATGATGTCGTAGCCTTACGACATCATAATAATATGGTAGGTAATAGAGTGAAAATCTTCCACTAGGATTACGGGAGACATCATGTCAACCTACCTAATTTATACAACCTTTATGCAATCAATTGATACCTACGACTCCAGCGTGCAAGAGGTCCTGGGCCATGATTATGACTCGTCGGATTGCTCCTGGATTGTAAACTTTTGAAATCTTAAAACGACGTACCTACTTACTTGCCAACTTATCGATTATTATAGCGTAAGTATAGTTTGCAGAAGTTATTTATAAAATGAGGAAAATAGTTTACCGTAAGTACCTACTTAGAAAATTAAAAACTGAAGCTAGAAGACTACTAAGGGATACTACAACTGGAGTAACGTTAGATTTTTTCTAGAACCATTTTTTTTTATCGTGTGTACCTACACGATAAAAAAAAATGGTTCTATGTACTTGTGGCGCTTAGGTACTTTATATAAGCTGCTTTTGTTTTGTTTTAGACAAGAAGGTGTAGAAACCAATTGGTATTTTGCGAAAACAGTAGACATTGTGGTTGCTGACGGTTCTAAAGTGGCTTGCCGAACTTATGAACAAACAATACCGCCGCCAAAGCGTGAAAAGGATGAAGAATTACCGGAAGACCGAAGACCTTGCATAACATATCTTAACTGTATTATAGATGGTGCAATTGTCATTTCCGACCGAAAACTTTCCGACAGCTGCTCAGAATCAGTGAGTTGAGTTGATAAAGTAAAATTCAACTTTAGTTGGGTAGGAACATTCCTAATCTACCAAAAGATTTCGAAGACAACTCTATGTACCTAGGTACTTAGTTCTCTTCTTGTCCATTGGTACTGCTTTGCAGATTTCTCATTATTTTGATTATTTTATTGTCAATAGGTATATTTCCCTCACCGATACGTAGGTATCTACTATCTACCTAGATAAGTACCTACCTACAAGCTTTACTACCCATAATCTACTTAAAATTATGGTAAGTATGTTATGTAAATTACTTACATCTAGGCGCCCGTTTCCCAAAAATTCTGCTGATGGATTGTTTATACGTATCCTTCTCTTTAACAAATTACTGCCGTAAGCGAAATATAGAAAGGTATTTTCTATAGGCTGGAACATTATTTTACACTCTTGGTCTTTTTATTATCTAAGATAAAATGGGATGTGACTAACTGAATAGGTACGTATAAGACATTTAAATGTGTAAGACATTTAAATGCGTTTTACTGTAGTAAATATTTAGCTCCTTATCAACATAACCTATAAACCAACTATACTTTATTAAAAATCATAAAGTAAGTATCTACAACGCTAGTGTTCTACTTATTAGGTCTGTGGCCCGTCTGTGGTACCTACACTCTGTGATGTTTCGTTCCAGAGACAACTTGAAACGCGATTTTAGGCATTTCAGGTTTCAGTACAAGTAAATTTTCAACTCCGATATCTCTTTTTGTCGGTCGGACTTTCAGTACCTACTTTTAGATTTATAAATATTTATTTATATTATTTTTATGTATGTACTGAAAGCAAGGAACTATATATATATTATATATACCTATCTCTTATAGAATTCCTTGACTGAAAGGAATTGAATCAAACGTTTTTGCCCTTTTTTGATTTTGCGCATTCTATTTTTGATTTTTTTTATTAGTGTTGATTCGACATGAACTGAAGAGATTTGCAATAACTTTGCGCAAAATAAAAAAAAAATCAAAAACGTTTGATTCGGTACGTAAAAATCTTACTATCACATTTAAATAGTCATAAATCTACCCTCATAAGTTAAATTTTTGAAATACCCTCATTTTTAAAATCGAGTTTTAAGCTTAACGTTTTATAAGCTGGCTGCAGTGTGCAATCATAGATTATACACTAATATGGGGGGGGGGGAAGTGTGCAATGTTGAGAGCATGCCTCTGCAGATGCCCGTTTTTGAGAAAGAAATGTGGTCAAGCTGGGGAGATTCTCTTCAGGTCTTGGACGATAATATTTTAGCACCTTAATTCGAATTTGAGACCTTTTAAATAGTCTGTTTTTCGGTCTCAACAGCTCTATCTTTGCTTTTATCAAGTAATTCATATCCCTTTGCTTTGGTCAGATTAATAAGTAAAATGGTTTAAATGAAACAAGATAAAATTCATCAATCTATATTTTTGAAAACTTTGGCACTGCTATGTTTTGCAATACAGTATTGTACCGTAGCATATACTTTGAGCAATCGCCGTTCAATAGCTCTGTAATGATCGTCAGTGGCGAGCTTCTCGCCTTGAAACGAGGCTAACAATTTTATTGTCTCCGTTAAACTGCCACCAGACACCAACTCTAGATTTTGCCATGTGGAATGTGATAAGCTGAAATTTTAAAATAATTCGATAAGTATAGGTATCTAATTTTATCATAGAAATAAGTAATCACAGGTTTAACTAGAGTCAGTCAACATTTACACCCATCCACAAGTATAATAATGTTAAAAATTTCATATACTTACTGTTTATCTAAGTATTTGTTGAGATTTACTATTATTTAACTTCAATATAAACTTACATGCAACATTGATAAAGAGGTGCTAAAATATCAATTTCGTCAACCATTGGATTCCCAAGTCCTTTTCCATTGTCTAATAGAAGGACTTTATTCTTGTATACTTCGTAACGATGTCGATCGCCATTTTGTATTAAGAAATCTACTATTGAAATATCTATTAGATTAAGTAATCTTTTTGTGCTTAGTATTGATGTCACTTTTCTGAAAAAAAAGTTAGTCTAAGTTTGGGTTGTATTTTAGTATATTAATCTAAAGTAAATTGAGCAGTGTCAAGACTCAAATGTTTTTCAAAGAATTAGTGTGTCATTATATTCAGTCAATTATGTATATGAAAATATTTCTGTATGAAAATAGATATAGATTACTTACTTACAAAAGTCATTATCAGTCTCCCACTCCATTTTTTTACTATTGTATGATCTTCTCCATGGAGACTTATGAACCTTAAACTGTTTATCTAAGTACAATATTGCCGCTCCTTCAATTTCACCGTTATTGTCAGGACATACAGTTTCATTTGCTTTGCAGTAGACACACTTTCCGTAAATGCACACTGATCCTCGTTCTGAAAATAAAAATGATTTTTCAATGCCAGAGACCAGGTGTTTATTTCATTTAACAGTAAATGTTAATTACCATTTATGAATATTGGTAAATAAGTGGATGGATGTGTCAAAAATATTGCTATACTGGCCAACTGATACAAAGTACCTCATTCCCTATGCCTTGGGTCAAGCATTGAGCAACAATGGAAGATAATGACTTTGTCTAATTTGACTAACAAATCTTGCACGCCAAGGAAAAACAAACTATTTTGAATAAATTAGGAAAGTAATACCATTTTTTATCATTGTCCGTTTCAATCCAACTGTTGCATGAGATAAAATGTCCTTGTTCAGATGTATCCGTCTTATAACTGATGGTGCAATCCATTTATAATTTAATACCATTGCAAGGTAATATGTCAACACTTCAGAGTTATGACGATCAAAGCCAGCATAAATACTGCCTTTTATCACATGATTCAGATTATACCTTTTTGGTTTGAAGTATAGCTTTTGTTTTCCCTGAAATTATTTTTTATTGTTAAGAATAGCAAACACATGAAGAAGTATTAAGTCCTGTCTGGTGCGACATAACATTATCATAATATCTTTATTTACAAATAGGTAGGTGGAGGTGCATCACCCCTCATTGTCATCACACACCGGCCGGATTTACATCTATACTAATATTCACTCTACAGCCATTAGAAGCTGAGCAGTGGCTAAAAAAATTATGACGGAAGCGAAGCCCCACACGACTTCTACTGATGTATATAAAATGAGTACAATATTATTTTTCAGAAGTAAAAATATAATAAATCACTTACCTCTAAAAGAAGAAGTAATTTTAACTGTGTTCCTTTTGGAGCATTGTCTACCAATACTATCTGTGCGGTTCGCAGAGCTTGTAGTATTTGACTTGGTGCACCATCTCTATGAGGAAATAGTGATTCATCATCAGCCCACTGAAATTGTTATAAAGTTAACTTTTTTTGGGGAATCAATTAGTATATTATTTGTGAATTTCTTTTAACCATGGAATGCATCAGAATTGTTTTGCTTTTTCAAATACAAATAAATGAATATTGTCTAACAAGCAAGTAAACTTTTAGAATATGTAGGTACTTACATTTTCAATATTGTGCCAAACAGTTTCTATATTGGTGCCAGATGAATTAAATAAAGTAATTATTTTTTTCTGATTAAGAATAAATTTTGAATTTTTTATACGGTACTGACTAGGCAAGTGATTGAGGTGTTCATTGATTTCCCTAAATATTGGTGGTGTAGAATCAGATTTTATAAGGGGAAGATTAAAGCTAGAGGGTTTGTGTTCAGTACTTAGGATGTAAAAAAAGTAAATATTGAGAGCCACTAGCAACAATAAGAATAATGAAAACGCAAATATACAGTTCATAGACATGCTTCATCTCTCAATAATCCACATTTAATTGATCACAACTTAACAACATTTAGACAACTACTTCTGAGTAATAGACACAATAGTAACGCGTATAGGAAGCAACTGTTGGCTCAAATCATACTTTTGGCTGAGATAAATTCTCTTACCCTTGTATCTGTTAACGAGCTTTAATTAATTGGCACATTTATTTACGATCGTTGAATTAATTGTCTGCGTTATTACATACAGTATAGGTACCTAAGGCACTATTGTATGTGTAGTTGCTAAGTACTTGGATGACGTTTGTTTATTATTTATTTGAGTTACTTAAATTAAATAGTATTTTAATTTAGGCTTTTAAATATTACACTAAAAGTATTCTATAATTCTATAAAAGTTATAAGTAATTCAAATCAATAAAGTTACAAATTGACTTTGACAAGAATGACAAGATACATAGAACGAAAACGATCAAACGTTTGTCATTCTTGTCAATAAAAGTGACAAATTGACAATGACATCATGGTTGTGGCTGCGTTCTTAACAAAGAGGTAAAACACTAAACAATATAATTTGGCACCCATTTGGATCTCAATTATTTTATATGTTATTTTATAACACATTTGCTCGTAAAGGGTCTCTTATTTCACCAATTTCAGTGTCGTAACGTATCTCATTACGCACTTGTGTGGTAATGTAAAGTAAAATGCACGGTTTATCAAGACCACAGACTAATAATCAAGATGCTCCGTCTAAAACGAACGGTACTTTTTTAAATCTTAGCAAAGAGTTTTAATGTCAGAAAAGTGGTCAACATTGTATGAATAAAATTAACTTTTGGGAGATAAAATAATTATTATATATATAAAATAAACATTCATTTCTTTAACTTAATTAATTTAGACCATAAATTACAACCATTTATCTGTAATAAAACAAATATATTAATTTACTTTATTAGTAATACAGGCTGTTTTTGTGCCTTTGCCTTAAAAAAATGCGCTGATCCGCGCGCATCGATAATTTGTGATAAGTAAAAATTAATCCGCGCGCTATTTCTTTTCGCTGTATTGTTTTTTTTAAGAAAGTCCGAGTTTTATTTATTTCCTCGCAAATATGTTATAAAACGTCGTATGACACGTGCGCTTTGATAATTACAGCCTCTGCTTTCTTGTAACAATATCGCCTCGGCTGTAATTATCAACTTACCGCACTTAATATCATAATGTACTATTAAGGGCCGGCTCCCAGCGACGGCATGGCACAGCACGGTGCGGCTGCGCGGCGCCGGCGTGGCATGATACAATCCAGCATACCGCGACATCCCGCGATATGCTGTTTCAGGGGAAAAAAGCCATTGTTAAATAATTATTAATCATTTATTAGAACTTTAAAATGGATATCCTAATTCTTTCCTTCTTTCTTTAGAAGCCAATTGTCCGTTGGTAGGGAATGAGAAGAGATTTCCAATATAATCAGCTGGAAGGTGTGACTCTATCGCTCCAAGGATAATGACCTGAAAAATATATTCCATAAATAATGCACGAATCACGAATAAACAACTTTTTGCTGCAGGTACGTTTCGATTCAATATTTAGAAAACACAACCACATCATTTTATAATAGGTATATGTCTTCTCCAAACGATACGATAATGCAGGGGTGGCCATCCTTTTAGACTGGAAGGACAATTTCGTTAAGACAATTTTACATCTGGCCGCACGACCACTAACTACTAAGTAAGTACCACTAACCTAAATTATCGAAACATGAAATATTATTTTACCGACGGATCATTATTTTGGTGGTTCTATTTACTAAATAAATTAATTAATTTGCTCACAATATGATTTTGATCGGCAGGCTGCAAGTAGACGTCCGCCTGGGGCCGCGCGTTGGCCACCCATGCTTTAGTTAGCAAAAGTTAAAAACTAAACGTCTATTGAAATGCCTGATTTCTTCCAATGCATTAGGTATGGTAGAAATGTTTGAGCTTTTTCCAGAAGGTAGGTAGGTAACCTATGCCTGAGTAGGTCTAATGTAGCAACTTCATAGTTCAGTAGGTATAATGAAACCATAATAATTATAGAGATGTACATATTTGCTAATTACCTCTAAATAAGTGTTAGAAGGACGTCTCTCAAGTGGTAATTCTTCGCCTTTTGATGTTTTATTTGGGTTGATGGTCTCCTGGTATGTCCGAGCAATAATTTTTTCCCCTTTAGCTGTTGTTACTGTCACATTTTTAGCAAAGTACCAACCCAGATTAACGCCTTCTTGGCTGGAATAATAACAATAATAAGTCAACTGAGACAGAATAGTAAAGTCAAAGTAGTAATCAATAGAGCGCCTTGCAGTGATCATCGATGTCACCATTCGTCATAACGAGAATCTCGTGAAAGCAGAAAAAGAAAACAAGTAAAATAATTTGGACCTTGCTCAAGAGATTGTCCACATTCCACATGTGCGATATGGATTCGGCGATTATTGTTCCGTTAGTCGTCTCAGTCAATGGAGTGATTGCCAAGAGCCTCCATCGACACCTGAAGGGGCTCGCTTTAGGTGGATGGGTCGTCGGCCAGATGCAGAAGGCAGTACTTCTGCACACGGCTCGCATTGTGAGGAGGTTCCTTTCTCTGGAGCCCTAACCACCGATAGTTCCCTGTACCCGATACCGGTGGGTCTCCAAACTTTTATATTTTTAAAGGTATTTTTTATATACCTTACCTTATTATATGTATTTTTTATATTTAAAAATGTAATATTTTTGAGAACTTATTAAATAAAGAGGAATAATAATATAATTAAAAAGATCCATCGAAAGTTTATTTGTGTTGATAACTTGTGCGAATTCATCACATATGGTTAGCAACCCATTAGGTACTGTCCCAAACTTGCATGCCGCCGGTCACATAACCATTCGGCCATCATCACTTTACACATCACATTTTAAAATCATGAAATTTCGACTGCCCTTGTGAATTTCTATGATTGCCAAATGTTAATAGTAGATAGCTGGTCAGATGCAATGGTTTTACCTCTTAGGAATAGACACTTCTTTATTGTGAAATTTAGTTAGTTTTTCCAATGTTTATTAAGCTTACAATTTATTTATTTTAGATTTTGCAATATTAATATATTTCAATATTTGTTAAATTTCTGCAATAAACAGATTTAAATTATAAAAAGAATTGTCGAATCAGGAATCGAACTCAGAACCTCTGGTGCACCAGTCGCTCATAATTCCGCTTACCACCAAGGTAGTTTAAAAAAAAAAAAATAGCTGCCACGTGGGACATCGCTGCCGTGGTGGATTTGGCCACTACTCAGCTCCAATAGATAGTAGCGTGATGTTATAATAGCCTATAGCCTCGATAAATGGGCTATCCAACATTAAAATATTTTTTCCAAATCGGACCCGTAATTCCTGAGATTCGTTCAACCAAACAAACAAACTCATCGGGTTTGTAGTATTAGGTATAGATAAGACTCACTCGTCCAGGAAGGCCGTCTCGTTGGCCTTGAGTTTCCACAGGGTGCCCCAAACGTGTGCTGTATCATCCTCGACAATGGTAGCCACCGCACCGTTCCACCCTGTCACGTACATGTTGAAGTCCAGCCTGTATTTCTATATGTGGAACAACAAACTCTTCGTTCAGTATTTTTTTATACCCAGCATTGCTGCAATGTAAGTACCTACCTACACACTTTATTTTAATTTTTCTGCACCAGCTACCATGGGTGTCGCACAACTCACCAAAGGTTCATCATACTCGCATGGATGGTTTAGACACGTATACATGCTTATCTATTTAGGTTATGTCAAAAATTGCTATATTAATGTTAGAGTGAAACTTTTATCTAAATTTTGATGATCATAGAGGTATGGCATTGCTAAGCGCATCGAAGATAAGAGAGCGTAAGTGGAAAATCTATTTAAGTACCTACAATTAAAAAAATATATTACAAAATGCTTTATTTTCAATTGATAGTCTGGACTTTTCTCAGGCAAATATTAATCTCATAACGTAACCACAGTTTACGTCGCTGATTCATGCAAACTCATGAAGGAAACTGCTACGATATTTTTTACAAACATCCTCTGCGTGGGTAATCCCAAAATATTAACTTTGGCATCTTCAAAATATTGCCAATATATTATATTTCCACGTCATGCTTCTTGGCGGAACCACATTTACTTTAATGAGTATAAGTTACATAGAAAATTCTATGGAATATCTATAAAATTCTACTCCTATTAAAAAAAAATCTATATACCTAGTTTCGTTGCTAACTTTAATTTAAAGTGGTTGCGCTGCAGAGTATCCTTTCCGGCGAAACCACCACGATATATATATTACTATACATAGTATAATATAATATTTAGTAGCAAATAATTCTATAACAATTCTATATTGAACTAGTACCCCCAAATCCTCAATCAAAACTAAAAATACGTACAAAACGGTGTCTTAAAATTTCTCTTCGGAATAGTCACTAAACGCCTGATTTATAGTTTTTAGCAAATAACGTTTATGTGAAATATCATAGTGTTGTAGGCGTTTAGTTTTTAGTAAATCCTCCAATTTTGAGACACCGTTTTATACGAATTTTTAGTTTTGATTAAGGATTTGGGGGTACTAGTTCAATATCGAATTGTTATAGAATTATTTGATACTAAATATTATCTTATACTATGTATAGTTATATATATATCGTGGTGGTTTCGCCGGAAAGGATACTCTGCAGCGCAACCCCTTTAAATTGAAGTTAGCAACGAAACTAGGTATATAGATTTTTTCTTAATAGGACTAGAATTTTATAGATATTCCATAGAATTTTCTATGTAACTTATACTCATTAAAGTAAATGTGGTTTCGCCAAGAAGCAT
Source organism: Laspeyria flexula (assembly GCA_905147015.1). Lineage (NCBI taxonomy): Eukaryota > Metazoa > Arthropoda > Insecta > Lepidoptera > Erebidae > Laspeyria > Laspeyria flexula. Next base: position 13,532,360 of record LR989950.1, on the reverse strand, counting down.
GACGTATATTTCCTGGTCGGACCGGTATGTTATTTTAATTCTTATTATCAACAACTTCAACTAAGATGACAAATCAACAAAATACGTAACATCTATAAATACGTATACTTATTACGTAATCATCATCATCATCAGCAACCCATTAAGTCCCACTACTGGGCTCGTAATGTCTAATATAAATTAATAGTCACTTTCCTATACGGTTTATGTACATTATTTAATTAAACGACATAGTCTAAAAATAAAAATAAATCGCATCAATAATTTTAAGTGCTTATGGGCATGGCTTTAGCTTGTACACGGGGAGAGAAAAGAAGGGGATCTGAGGGTCCAAGAATGTAAAGAGATAAACTACTAAGTGTTTGTCTTCATGCATAAAAGATTGAAAATTAGATACATTTTATATTTTTAAGTGTCATGCTGTTTGTACCTATATTTTGTAGCAAAAATCATCAATCAATCAGGGTAAGATGCTGCGATTATCGAACTATCGTACAGGCATTGGTTAAATAATGAGAAAATAAAACGACCGACAAATTGGTCGTTTTATTTAGTTTTATATTTTTAAGTCCTTTTCACTTATCGGCAAGAAGAATTCGCTGAACTTTTTTCCAATTTGGTAGGTAGGTACTTACACCTATGTTAGTGTTACACGAAGCGAGTGCGAGTGTATAATTATGTCATTTCGGTGGCCATTGTAGGTACGTAGTTAGAGGTGTGATAATATCACAGAAATAAGTTTCATTGTTCTGTGGATAATAATATCAACAGCAGTCAAGTGGTGTCAATTATTCATGAGATTTGAATTGATATTTCAATCGAATTGCAACATTGATCAAATAAATATTAAGTTGGTATCTCGTCTCCGGTAAATGATTGAATATTAAATTTAGTAGCCACTTACATATTATACATAATTTCACAGTCTGTCTTACCAGAAATGTTACAGTAAGTAATTAATTTTTCATTGTTAAATAACTGTAGTTGCAAAGCGTAATTAATCAATTTTCCACTGAATGGAGGGTGTAAAATTGATTACATTATCTGAACATAAATTGATGCATATTATCGTAGTTATTTTAATGTAAGTACGTAGTGTAAATTTAAATAAGTATTATAATTTATAACTCACCTCTAGTTTAGCAGTGCTGTATAAAATTGCTGACGGGTTTTTTATGTGAATTCTCTTCGACAATAAATTGCTGCCGTAGGCAAAATAAAAAAATGTTCCATCATCGTTTGTAGCACTTAATGCAATAGGGTAGCACAAAACTGAGAATAAAGTAAACAACAGGAACATTTTGTAGGAGGTTGATGCACACTGCACACCGAGCTAGTTGAACTCTAGACTTGTATTGACCGCTACTTATAGACTGTAGAACATCTACCCAGTTATCGTGATGTATTATAGTGGTTAGGTGTGACATTCATTTAGGCATACCTATTACAAGAATTACTCCAAACGTACATAGAGCGGGTAAATTAACAATTGTTGATTATTCCGCATACATTATCGACTTCATTTTGTAATCGTTATTTTTGTTTCTATATACTTATCGCGCATTGTTTTACTTATTTGAAAGATTTTTGTGGTTTTATTTTTAAAATAGATAGTGTTATTTTTACTTGTAACTGTAATTATTAATATAAAATAAAAATACTAAATGAATTGGTACCTGCAAGCTTTTCTGTACATATTTTATAACAAGCTTGTTTTTGTTTTACATAATTAAATTGGGTAGGTACATAGAATTAATTCACTTTAACAATTAACGACAGCAGCATGGTTAGTTGGAAAATATTAATTTATTACACATACTAAAAATAAAAAAAATTAGATAATTATGTTTTTCAATTTTCAATTTATATTTGATGGATGGATTTATGGATGGATGCTTTTACTCAATCACGTCAAAACGGCTGAAAGGATTTGTGGGGGCGAGTGGGGGGGGGGGGCGGGATACCTAATTACCTATAACGTTAAGCGATATATCGATACAAAGGTTTTTAAGGAAAAAAGGGTGGTATTCCTAACAAATTAAAATTCTTTAGTGTTTCTAATATTAGTGCACTTGCCCCACAGGGTTCCGAGTCCAAGTGGTACCTACTTTATGAATGAATTAATTGAATCGCAATGGATCTCAATAGCAGTTTTCATTAATTCAAAATTATCTTTTAAATTTTCAAATTTCATTCATAATATCTAGTGTCTTATATTAGTAGCAGAATACCAAAAATGTTTAAAACTGTTCTATTCTATTAATCCATTCGTAAATTAGTAGGTTTGGGGCTCAGAGCGACGTTCTATGGGGAGCTGTGCGCATACTTCTCATGTTTTGTCCATAGTACCTGGTACCTGGGTATAGGCAGGCACAAACCTTTCCATCCTCCTGACTTTGACTAAAAAAGCTGGAAAATCGTTTGTATGAAGCTTAATTTTATTTTTAGCCATAAATATTTTTCCTCATCAATTCGAGGCTTGCCGCCTTAATAAATATAGAGGGTATAAAATACCTTTCAAATCAAATAAAATTGTATTTATTGTAAGAATGTGGTTACATGTTGTGTGTTAATAGGTACATTGTGTTACAATATACATATTACCTATATTTAGATTTGAATACCATTGTAATCAATTTATTATAGTTTTTCAATAATTATAAAATAATAATATTGGCTATTGAGTTAGGTACCTATGTCATATTAATAAACATAGCAATGAAAAATTGAAAATAAGAAATTTATTAAGAAGTAAAAATTTAAATAAAATTACCTAATGGTGATAGAAGTTTCGGAAGGAAAAAATACGAAAACCGTGCTCATGTCGTTATATCACTGAAATATATTTGAGGGGCTATCTAATGATATCGTAGCCATAATTGTGACGTTATACTCGTATGTATAGAGATTGTGCACCTACCTACATATAGGTACGTGAATATTGGTTCTAACTTATAGTTATCCCGTTATTTACTGGCTGACTGGCCTGTTGGTCTAGTGGTTAGTGACCCTGACTGCTACGCTGGAGGTCGTGGGTTCGATCCCCACCTAGGAAAAATCTTTGTGTGATGAGCATGAAGGTTTGTTCCGTGTCTGGGTGTAATTTATCTATAATATGTAGGTATGTATTTACAAAGAAAAAAATGTATTTAAGTAATATATCAGTCGTTTAGTACCCATAACACAAGCAAATATAATTACTTAATTTGGGGCTAAATGGCGCTGTGTGAATGTGGTAGAATATTATATTATATATATCTCAAGAAATTTAATGAATTGGTAGATAATCACAAGCAAAAATGTAAAAAGTTGCATGTTCGGACGGAACTTTTACGGTTACTTAACGGTTTTTTTTTCTTTACTTTTGCAATTTGATATTGCTCCTTGCCGAATTTCATGATTCTAGGTGTATGAGAAGTAGGTAGGTTTTGACTTTTTTTATCGTCAAGAAATGCGACAAAAATGGCATAAACAGCAGCCTGTATCTTTGGATTGTGTTTACTTAGAACTCTGTTCTTTTTAATGCACCAAGGGGTTGCAGACCCGAGTATTTGATATTAATTTCAGCGTGATCCTCTACACATTCTGGAGACAGATATTCTTGACAGATAGACAGATAAAGGAGTAATCCTATAAGGGTTCCGTTTTTTTCTTTTTGAAATACGGAACCCTAAAAAGAACAAAATAAAGAAGCTATTTGAAAAATTTCCCGTTTTTTGAATGTATAATTAGGTATTTGCTTGCTGTGTGAGATATGATTACCAAACATATTTTGATTTGTTTTAAAAATGAGGAAACGTTTAACAATATTTCTAAAGATAATCGCTTCACGTTATTCACTAGGCGCAATGATATTCTATGTATTGACTAGGCCCCAGCCCCCAGCCTAGTGTCTAATAATGTTAAAAATTTCCGACCAACCGAATATTATTTATTTGAATTTATATATTTGACTGTCACCGTGGCGCAGTGGTTTAGGTGGTCGCCTCGCCACTACATCGCCGTGCTGGGTGACGTGGGTTCGATTCCCACACGAGACAAATATTTGTGTGATTCATAGATATTTGTTTCTAGTCTGGGTGTACTTTGTGTCCGTTAGTTTCATGTTTGTAAAGCTCCCCGCGACACAGGGCTTGTTCCCTAGTGCGGGCGTTGTCTTTTTCAAAAAAAAAAAAAAAAAAAAAAAAAAAAAAAAATAGCGACAAAATTATAAAACAAATTATGTAGGTAGTAAGTATACAACAAAATAAAAATTTTAACACAAAACACAGATTTTCTTTTTGACAATAGGCAGTATGTCAGTTTTTGCCATAGCAACAGGGCATCGTCCGTCGCTCTGGCAGCGACTTGACTTCCCTCCGTATAGTGTATAGGTAATCTATGGACGTGACGTTCTGTGAGATTGGTATTGGTCGTGGTAGCGCCCGGATTCTAGGTCTATGGTTTTTTTCTGTGCAAAAATGCTCCTTGAACGAAAAAACAGCTTACAAAAGGTCACTAATAGGTACATCCACCATGAAATTTGTGTTATGGCCCTATGAAAACGCTCACGTGACAATCACAGAAAAGCAAAAGCAAAAAAAATTCGTGTTCTGGACATCATAATTATTGTCATGATAACTATCATACTATGACCACAACGTGTTCTGGCTATGAAGAAAAGCCATAACGCGTTTTGGAACCATATTCGGCTGCGGCCCAGTGATTTTCGATATGAGTTCTACTGTTCGTATTTTTTCATCTTTAACCAAGTCATATTTACCTATGTATAAATTAAAACCTCTCAATGCATAGGTAGAATGGGACCTACACCTACCTGTTTGATGTAGGTGTCAGCCACAAAAGAAGCAAGTTCAAACAAACATTTGGGTACACTACTGTTTTTTTTTTTCTCTATTATTTTTAATGATGTTGACTCAAAACACAATAGTCAACTACTGGTATGTTGAGAGTTGAGACAGCGGAACGGGTGCAGGCTGTTTGTTGCCGATACTAACACGATTACGCCCAATCAGCAGCGTCGCCGCCCTAATTGGGCGCACCCGATGCGAGGGCGGGAGCGACGGCCGCTTTTTTAACAGCTTGCGCAAACAAGCTCCCCGGCACGGGGTCCCGCCGCATTGACGTGCTCGCTGCAACCCTGCTGTTTATCACTGGCGAAATTACAACATTTAAATTTAGAACGCAGTGCATACAAGTACTTTTATATTTCTTTCTTCGGTCGTGATCATAACTTATTTTACTAGAAAACGTCAATAAATTTTATTATAGGGACTAGCTTCTCGGGTCCACCCGCGTGGTATGTTGGTAAAAAGTAGCCTATGTTTCCAGACTACAAATCTCTACTATGTGCCATTTTTTCTGGCCGCCGTTCTGTCGTGATTGAGTAACAAACCTCCATCCTAGCTTTCACATTTATTTACAATTTTAATATTATAGATAACTTAAATTAAAAAGAAAAATAAACAATATTTACAACCTAACACAATAAAAAACAAAATATTAAAAAAATAATTAAAAAACGCAATCATAAAATAAGTACTTCCACATCGCTGTCACTGTCTACCGGAAAAGTGCCCAGCAGGCTGGCAGCATTGCCACGTTGTATGGCAATGCTTATTCTTTGTACAAGAAAAATCCAGCCTGCTGGTTACGGGAAGTGTCGGACAAACGCTTGGATAGCTCTTTAAAAAGAGCGGGAGCACTTGAACCCCACGGCCCAAGTGTTTCGACTCCAAACGGCACAAATAGATACTCGCCAGCGAGGTTGTTGTACCTATTTGCGCCGCTTGGAAGTTTCGGCAGATGCAGCTGCAACGCCGCGCCGGCACAATTTGCTGAATTTGGAAGATGAGATGGCGCAAGGGTATCGACGCAAGTCGCGTCCCACACCAAAGGCCTACCCATCTTCCAAGGCAATAATGACATACCGTCAGGTCTCTTGCCATCGTCGCGCGCCAGTCCATTTGGTTCTAGAACGGCTGGCACTCTAGCGGTGACAAGAGCCCTGCGAAGTATGTCATTGAGATTGGCATGCCGCGAAATGCGGCCGGCGCTTCTGCTGCATGACAGGCCGTGGTGTCCAAGACTCTCGACAGGTTCCCCGCAGCAGCAGCGGTGCGGAGAGACAGACGGTGCCCCTAAACGCAAGCAAGTAGCAAGGCGGAAGGTTGTATCATCCATAAAAGTTCCTACATTGGACGATGGAAGTGCCTGAAGCCACAGTCCTGATTCCCACTCCCCCACAGCCAGCAAACGAGCACGGTCAGCAGGGTTGGATGTACAAGAAAGAAGGTTGTCTCTAACCTGTCTGCAGAGCGGCTCGTCCCACTGTCTCTGGGAGGAAAGGTTAATAGGTAAAACGGCGTCGGGAACAGTCATTTTCCAAGCATATAAGGCGTCAGTCGTACACGGCACTTCAGAATCAACTAGTTTAGAAGCTAGAATTTTCCTGGTTAATTCTTCCGAGCCGTGGACTGAGGACAAAAAAGCTGGTAGACTGACATCAGAAATTTTGCGAATGCCGAGCCCGCCAAACCGTACTGGTAAGGACGCTTCGAGCCAGGCTCGATCGTTCAAGCCACATTGATAATGGTACTGATAGTGTTATGAATAATTTGGTCAATTTTGTCCATAAGGGTTAAATGTTTAAAAAAAGGGGACGATCTTAAAGCATGTTTGAATTTAGGTACAAAAAGGCAGTGACGAATGATTGTAAAGGCCGATTGTAAATTAATTTTGTTTAAACGATCCGAAACATACTAAAATTTTCAATGTTTTCGTCTATAAAGGAATTAAAACCATTTTCCAAAATTGGACCCAAGAAGGCGTAGGGACGATTTTTCTAAAATTTTGATATCAGGTGCCAAAGAACGAAATTGATTTATTATAGATTATATTCTTAAATTGGTTTCATTGATACTAAAATTATGTACTACGACTACACTACCACTGGCTGATTGATTTAGCCTATCTAAAACTTACAGTTTTTTCATATAAAATCTGTCAACTTCTCAGACAATTCTCTGTGAATGGTGAACCAGGACCTTAGCGGACTATTCTATGTAGGGTATATGAAACCTAGGTGGCACAGACAATGCCCAAACAGCCTGTCCTGTCATCAATCAGCCACAAATGTAGAAACAATATCGCTCGCCGTGGGGGATGCAACCCCGACTCCCAACTCACCCCTGATTTATGAGCGATGTCAAATCACAGACTCATCTGTATCATTGTTTAGTGGTATTCACTTAGTGATATTTCGAAACAAAATTTTCATTTGTTATTAAATGACTTGATTTGAACGTGGTTTGTATATGTTGTTTATAATATATTATCGTTTAAGACTTGAGAGAGTTGTTTATTGTTTAGTAACTAATGGTACGGGCTCCAGGTATATTTAACCCTAGTTTTAACTGATTATAATCATATATATCAATCATAAACTTGATATAGATAATAATTATTATCTAAGTATATCAAGTTTATGTACTGGTCAATATCTATATGTCGGCTGAGTTTACTGTTCTCAATTTTCAGGAAGAACCGTCCAAGAACAAGTTTTATTAACAAGTAAAGTTACACAATGGTAGATATGGTTGTATTATAAAAACAATCTGTCTTCCCACAACATGGGATACTTTACGCGAAGCGTGAAAAAGCACCATGGCAATGCCATGTTGGCACGTAAGGCTAGAACGACACTTCCAGCTAACATGGCACTATGATACCCTGTCAGCTGTCAGTGCAATCTGGGCTCCTATTTTGTTCTGGTTAAAGACATTTATTTCTCATAAAGAACAGGATACAAGTTCACTTACATGAGAAACTTAATGTATAATTAAACTTAAATATTAATGTTTGTTAGTCGATGGTTTTAGAGCTAGAGGTTAGTAACAGTAGTAGTAGTAATTAAATTAAATGTAAATTTATAAAAGGTAGATACAATTGTATCAGAATTTAATTATTGAAATCGGTCCAGTAGTCTTTAAATTTACTCGTTACATAGCGAAATATAAGTTTTTCCTCTTTATAATGTAAATAGTAAAAATGAATATATATGTATATATATATAGGTAAGATTATTATTTTTATTTTAAAATTAAAGTGAATTTCCGCTGAGTAGGTACATTTGTAGTTTTTTCTTAAATATTTTGAAAGAATCTATGTCTACAATATCCTTTGGTAAGCTATTATACATTTGTGCCCCTTCAAACAATATATTTCTTTTCCCGTAGTTTGTTCTTGGTGTAGGTAGATTAAATTTCTTTTTATTCTACTTTTGTTTTACTTTTGTTATGTTATGTAACTTAATGCTACCTCGTTTTAAGACTCGAAAACTTGCCGACGCGACGGTTGAGACTATGAACATAAAAATACGCAAGAAATGCCCAGTTTCGCAATGTATCAAGAGTCACTACAGGAAATCAGAAAAATAGAAAGACATTTAACCTGGGAATTTTCCTAATTGACCACAAAACACGTAATGGCTGACGTTAAGGACGCTCTTATTTTATTTACACATTTTATGTAGGTACTTACACAAAAAATACAAACTTCAAAATAACACAAGAGAAAAATAACATGTATTGTATACATTGGCGAGCTTAACTCAAATTTGAGTCAGACTTCGTTGTACATTTCTTTTGCTCTCTCTCTGTATTCCCTTTCTGAGTAGAGGAAAGAGAATAAGGAAACCAGAATATAATAGAAAAGGTACACCGTAATGTATTACGTCCATGTGTCCATGTGCACTTAAGATCAATGTACTGACGTCAGCAAGTAAGGAAACTATGTAAAGATCGTCATCTAATAGTATTTATTAAGTACACAACTATATGAACAGAGCGTTATTAGCGAGACCGAACACTTATTTACATTCATATTTACATTTATCGTGTTCGGCTGAAACCTAAATTACTTATAGAGATCATATCGATACATATGCGTCTATTATTATTATATGATAACAGAGGTAGCCAAGCATACTACGCATGAGGAAATGCATATCCTTTTTATTATTACATGAATAATCTTAATGTTAACTCTAGTAGGTGAAACTTTACAAATTAAAGCTTTATATTTAAAGACATGGAACGTACCGTTTCAGACAAAATAATATGTTTAGGGTACCTCAAAAAGAAAAAACGGAACCCTTATATAGAACCATTCCGTTGTCCGTCTGGCAAAAAAATTTTTTCAAGAACGCGTAGAGTTATCGATCTTAAATTAATATCAAATATTCAGGTCGGCAAACTCTTCGAGAAAAAAACAGAGTTCTAAGGGATACTTCCCGTTGACCTAGAATCATGAAATTTGGCAAGAAGCAATATCAAGTTGCACACGTAAAGGAAAAAACCGTACCTACCGTAGTTACCTATATCACTGAAATATATTGGAGGGGGTACCTATACAATGCATGGTAGGTTGGTGGTGTAAAAAAATAGAGTAGGAGTGAGAATTTATTCTAACTTACTTGTCTTACCTTCAACATCATCATCATCATCATATCATCCCAATGACGGCTACTGCTGAACATACTATTTCTCACCAAATTTCCGCCACAGTGAAAACTTGTCTTACCTTACAGTAAAAAAAATCCTACCGTTTATCTCCAGTTTTTATATTATGTAGAGCATGGATAGCCAAAATACGGCCCGCGGGCCGCACGTATATAAAACAAATCAGCAAAATAATAATCTATCATTCGTCGTTCATAAAATCATCATCATATCAGCCTAACAACGTCCACTGTTGAACATAGGCCTCATTCATAAAATATGTCACAAAAATAGTTGTGCAGTAGCATGAAACATTGGCTTTTATATAATTGGCTTTCTGTCGAAAAGGTTGCTCATCCCTAATGTGGATTAGGTAAAACTTGTTGGAACTAGTTTCAAGGAACGAGATCTATATCTACACAATACCAGCAATAGTTAGGGTAATGTTTTTCTCATATCGCTACAAGGACAAATTATTTGTTTAAATTCTTGGTTACGTGATTCACTCTATTTTAATTCACACACAATAGTCCATTGTCCATACATAACAATAGACGTAAATGTATCACTTACAATAATTAATATAAACTAAATAAAAATATATCAAGGTAAAGAGATCATTGACTTTTCTTTCCAACACTCGTACACTTATCACAGCTTATTTTAATATACAATAGTCACAGTCCAATTTACTCTTTTGGTCAATTATATTCTAACATACTGTTCTGTACAGGCCTGATACAAGCGGACATTATAATTATTTCCACAAACACGTCATGTAGTGTGAACCTGGGCAATTGTAAATAGGTAAGACTAATTGGAATCTAACATATAAATGGGAGAAATTGATCAAATAAGAATAGAAAAATATATCTACACGTTGGTTTACATGGTTCATTACTGATTGATATTAAAAAAAAACTAGTAAATAACCCTTATTATTAGCCATATTGCTTCTTGCTCTTGCCCTTATCCCGTGTTTCCCGAATCGTGCGTGTTATTAATTAATGAAAAAGAGATCTTTGCTCTTTTTATTATCAATTACAATAGCCGGCGCTTTGTAAAAAAGGTATGTAGGTAGGTACCTTTTTTTAGAGAATTTAATAATTGATTCGAAAACACAAACGAGTGCAAATTGATCCCAGAGGCCAATTTTAGATTTCCTATAGATTTTATATGTTGGACTTTGTGGCTTAGTTTAAATAATAAAAAATTACAATAAATATTATATTACATAATTATGTAATATAAGTAATATACTATAATATATAATATAAATAATGTCTTATAACGGATGTATAATTTTAAAATGACTATTGTGTACGATTGCCCAGGTCGACAATTATTTACTTACAATATCTTAAATCTATAACTATAGGTAACACCCACATAACGAAGTTAACTGTTTTTACGATTTAATATGTCTAGGAACTAAGAGTCCATGAATACATAATAGTCTTCCTTCTTATAATTTTAATAGGATTAATTTAATTGTCTAATGTACTTTAGTTCGTTGAAAAACTTATCGAAGTATGTACTTTCATATATATTCAATGATTATTTTCTTTTTATTACTAATATGTTTTAGGAGATATTTCGTTGTTTGAAATGGATAACCCCCTACCAAAAGTGAGGTGGAAACTTTAAAGGAAGCTGCCCTAGAAATGAACGGAATTTTTTAAAAGCAGACCAATCATTTTATATTACGTTTTCCAAGTAAATCAATTAGAAAACTCTCGTTACCACTGTGTCACACAGCCGTCAATAATTAATTAGGTTTTTAATTTTCAATTACGAAATGTAACTTGGATTAATATTGCCAGAGAGATTACAACGAACTCATATCCGACGCATTTCCTAAGAGAAAACTGAATGTTTTTGTCATATTCTGGAGACTCAAGAAGTCAAGGAGTCGAACTGGATAGAATAGAAGTAAATAATTAATAGGTAAAGTAGGTATGTAATTATGTTTGAAGGTACTTTTCGAATATAGTTCTTATGATATAAAGTATTTACAAAGTGCAGAAATCTCAAAATACATTATACATTCCTGCAACATACCTACTCGTATACCTATATTAGAATCTTACAGATAATTCAGTGTCCAAGTCTCCCTATACCAACGAATCAACGTAACCCGTAATTAAGTAGATACTGAATCATTTTATAAATGTCACTGAAACACAATGGCACTGATTATTAAGATTTGGAACGCACTAAAGTTGAGTGTTTGTCCGATGAGTGGCTATGTGTCAGCGGGTGCGGAAGCGGGAGTGGGCGCTGAGGCGGGCGCGTGCGGCGGAGGTGAAATCCGCGCCGCCGCCAGCGCTGCCGCGTGCCGCCGCGCCTTCAACCGTAAGTCCGCTATAGAGGATGACCGACATCGGGCCGCTAGAGCAGCGAGACCCGCGTACGGTGGACATAGAGCAGCCGCCGCCGCCGCTGCTGCACTGGCATACTGTTCGCAAATTTATAATTAATACTACATTGTTCGTTTAGGTACGCTTAAAACATATTTTTTTAAACAAACATTGATAAAATGAAGTTTCAGGGAAAGTAAAGGTGATATATATCATATATATATCATCAATTTTATTATAGTCTCATTTTTATGTTGATACTTTTTTCCCACGTACCTTTTGTATCCATGCATTTTATGCCATACCTACATAATATATATATGTGTAATGGGCGTGTTCATAAGCGTTCATGACTATACTATCACCTGATGAGCGGCAGCAGAAAGTAGCGCAGAGTCGAAGGGAGCGAAGGCAGTGGAAGGTGGTGGATGTGTCAAAGGCGGTAGCGGGGGCGCGGGCGCAGGTGGACGCGCAACTGCTGACAGGCGCGGTACTGACACGTATGGCGCCACGCGACACGGCTCCAGCGGTGTGCCGCCCCCACTCACTAGAAGTCCTGATCAACAAATACTTAATATTTTTTATTTGTATCATTACTAATATCTATATAGATACAATGTGATATAAATATACGCATATATGATATTTTGCGATGATGGTCGAATGGATAAGTGACTGGCATGTAGGTAAATCATGAGATGCGGGTTCGATTCCGACCGGTAGTACCAATGTGGATTTAACTTTGTGGAATTTTATGTACTAGTCAAGTGACTTACCATACGCTATAAGAAATTCTAATTGTATATCTGATCCACCAATCCGCATTAGCCGTGTGCGGATTGTGGCCTAAACCCTCTCGGCTCTCTAAATAGTAGCCAAGTAGTTAAAATGAATGGCAAAAGTTATTCATTATACGATGTATTTATTAATTGTGCACATTAGCACACGTGCAACGTTGTTCTTGTTGATTCTGATTTAAGCATTTATCAAAATAACTAGCCTATCTAAAATCTCAAATTACTCAATTACTCAAATCTTGGGCAATGTTACTTGGTGTGGTGCTATAAAAGCATAAAGAAGTAGGTATCACTTATTGAAACAAGTTAATCTGTGGATAGGGTAGGTAAGTCCGCTCCGCCGACAGCTCGCATCGATCTGAGTCGATTGGCAGAGACAAATGAGCGATCTGACTCGCCGCGCCTCGCTCCTCTGCACAAATCCACTGAGATCCGTTCCTGAACTCCACTTAATTAAATTGATATTTAAGTAAAGCATAATTTGCTCGTAAATTAAGTGAGATCCGTTGTTTATAGCCCACCCGTCGAGCGAAGTGGCCAATTAATAAATTAACGCGGATCTGCCCGACTTAAGGTGCTCCGTGGGTCTCGTCTCAAAGATTCATTAATTTAATTACTGTAATAGAAGACCTCGCCTTTCGATTATATTAGAAGATATTTTGTTTTAACAAACTCCAACATTAAATATATCCCTCTATTATGAGAAAGGGTTGTCGTCTTTTGATTTTATATACGATGTTTTAATTAAGTACTCATCTATAATTTTGTTACGAACTGTTGTTTGTATGAATTTTAAAATAATGAATAAGGCTGACGAAAAAACAAAATTGTTTAATAATTAAATCTCTTTAGGATAGTTACATCGCAAGAAAAAGAGGTATTTGATTACTTTGTAGAGGTCTACGAGCGTCTACGCTTATCTATTTTTGATACCTACGGTATTTCCCTAAGTTGCAATGTAGAATCTATTAAAATTATTACCTATTTAATTTAAGTACTTACAATAATTGTTTTTGCAACTGTAAGGTTTTAGATATTTGTTTTGTTTTAGTGCGATTTGTTCGCTACGTGTCGTCATTTCTCCGAGAGGTACTACGAGGCTGCGAGCGGGCTTGACGCCGACGGCAGGCGCTTTGTGAGAGGGCGGCACTCGCGCTCCGCTCGCAGTAAATCAGAACCACTCCGGTCGCCGTCGGCATTATCAAAATGGATGCTCCCTGCGCGTATGAGTTATTTCCATATTTGACACCGAATTACTTTCGAGAAGTGCCGACATAAATACCGAAGTGTGCGTCCGGCGCTCGGCGCTCGGCTCGGCGCCCTCTACCGACCTCTGGCGACGACCGCTGCGCCGCACCGTGCATTTATTTGATTAACTCTGAGTTGTTTAATTTAATCGAATTAGAAGGTAAGCAGGCGCTCGGCGGGGTGCTCTCTCGCTCTCGCTTATTTTAAACCGGTCTGAACATCTTTACAGCGGTTTGTACGCAATAAAATATCGCCACCCTCGTGACGCGCGAGTAACTTTACAATTTTATGAACAGGGGAACAATTAAGCCTCGGTGTATTCTTTTATTCTTGAATTTCACGGCTGTTCTGATTGTTTTTATAGCGGCGGCGGCGAGGAGTTGCGCTCCGACGAGATTCATGTCTTCGTTAAATATGAATTCTTAATTTTTATGAAGATTCAGTGCCTACTTTTTATGATTTAATGGAAAGTGATGTGTAAAACATTGCTTTTTTTGGGTTAAGTATTATATTTATGGTATTAAATAACATCAACACTTTGCATCGTCACGCAATTGCGAATAGCCTTTTCCTTTAAGTACTCACTCAATTTCATGGTTGTTTATAAAAAGCATTGAAATATGGTAGTCTATAATGTTTGATTTAACACGAAACTGAAAAGTTTGAAAGAACTTATCAAATTAAGCTTGTACTTAAACAAAATAAATGATTACAAAGTATGTTTAAATGAGTGATATGAGCCCACAAACGATTGCGTAAATCAATAACGACATTGGGAATCTCGACGCTCCGTTAAAGGGGCATAACATAACAAATAACCGTTTCATTTCACTTTACATGATTATTCTCGTGTCGGCTGGGGTGGCGGCGGGGGTGAGGTGCGCGGGAGACGGCACATAAGTTAATAAGACATTTAGCAGGGGACGGCGGGATTGCGTCCGAATGGCTCCCGCGGGGAATCATTTTATTCGATTCCGGCGAGCGGCTTTTTTCCGCTTTACGCTCCGTTTAGCGGTTCCTCAATGCTCTTACAATCACACGATCTGCTTGAGATTTTCTAAGTCTCGAGCGGTCATGTCTTGTTAGTTTGTATGACGTTATGAGCGTAGACGTCGCCCGCCGCAGAACGTATATACGATATCAGACAAAGTGATATTTTCGTTCGTCCATCGTGTTACTGGGGATGTGGGACACGATATGTCAATTTGCGGGTAACTAATTGTTGTCATTGAGGAAATAAGGCATATCCATTTTTCTTATTTGTGTTTTTCATATATTTTGTTTTAAAACATAAGAATTATATAACAGATCAGTCAATGCATGGTCTAAACAACTTAGAAGATACTAATCGTAGTCAGCAGTCTTTTCGTGAAAACCAGTTACCATATTCATGATTGACGTAAAATTAAAGAGTTCGAGTTCCAAAATAATTAACAGGGGTAAACTGCCTGCAGCGGTGTTTCCTGAGCGCTATGACATGTCGTTCTTCAATTGAGGTTTAAAGAGAGCTATCCTCACTAGGTAGACAGTGACTTGACTGTGTCCCTGACATTGTCAACGTCCATGAGCGACGCTAACCGCTTACCATCAGGTGGGCCGCCTGCTCCCACTTCAGACTATAAAAATATCTAATAATTAAGTACCACTTGTATATATCGCAGCTTGACTGGGTGAACTTGAAGATTTTTCGTTCAGAATCCCACACAAGTTCAGAGTGTAACGAATCTTGTGTTATTTATTTATCTCCTTGACCAGTGAGGGAGGTCAGTCAGTCGATCGCTAAGTGCGTTGTGCAATTCCCTGAATTTATCGCCTCGCGTGTACCGTTTCCCGGGCTTTTTTTACCGCGTTCGCGCGGATTCCCGCCTCGGCCCGCCATTTTAATTATTCATCCGCGTGAGTTATGGTCGAATTAAAAAACTGTTAGAGTCGGACCGGCGCCGGCGGGAGTTGTAATCGAGTTAGACGGAGTCATGGAGAATACATAATGTGCTAGTTCAGTAGTCAGTGTATTCATAGCCAGCCGGTTCTGCATTCTGATGGCGCAGGGCGGCCTAACTATAACTACTCATCTAGTGATACTACGCACGAGTGAATTCATTGCAATTATACAGCGGTGTCAACTCGCCGACAACTAGTTTGCCAGAATCATTTGCAATTTGTAGTTTTCGACTACATTAAGCAGGGAAACTGTTTTGAATATAAATTTATGAAGTTGATGCATTTGGTTATGCTAAATTAATTATGAAAAATTAACATAAGAAAGCATTTAGTAGAGTTGCGGTCTTGTTTATTTTAAGAACCATAAAGTAAAATAATGTAAGTCAGTATCTTACCTTTGTGCATCTGACTTTCATGTTTGCGACATTTGGCTCTTCTATTTTGAAACCAAACCTGTGTAAGAAAAAGCAATATATACATTTATTTATAAATTAGTAGTTGCTAAAATTTAGTTGACTTCTATAGTGAGTCTTAGAATTAATAATAAAAATAACAAAAAATATCTCTAAGGACCTCTGCGTGTTGTACCTGCGTAAGCCTTCCAAAAGGACCGGGTATACTTAACCTTACAGAGAATTTTACCCGTGAGGAGAAAAAAGAAAATAATACTTTCATTAATTCTCCGCTGTTGAGCAGAGGGTCTTCTGTCCTCTATCTATAGATCTGAGAGGATTCAGGCTAAGGTTCAGCATATATAATGAACATAGAAGTTCTGTCTGTGTATTGACGGATTAAGAATACATAATGTCACTACCCCATTTCAACCCGTAGGTGTCGTAAAAGGCGACTAATGGAGTAACCTAAGCAGACAAGAGTACTGCGAGAAAAGGAAAATTTGAATCAAAACCCTATACCAATCCGTCTGACCAGCGCGGTATAGTAGGCTAAATTCCCTCCATAATCTTTGGACGCGACCCGTGCCCAGCAGAGGGACGTTTCTGGGTTGTAGTGATGATGAATAAAAGTACTTAATTTTTCTTTTATGCTAACAGAGCTTAACGTATACAAATAAAAACGTGACAACACGTCACTAAATAAATATAAAATAAACATACATTTGCATTTAATCCTGTTTTAATAATTGACGATACAAATAGGGGTTGGATTGAGTCACGAACGAGACTGTTACGAAGTTATATACCTTGTTACATAGTCATAGACTATATTTTATGTCTGTGTAGTGTATGTTACAGAGTTGTAGTACGGGCATGCATGCTAGTGGGACGGACAAACAAGGGTAACCGCATTAGTGAGGACAGCACGAACGCTCTTGATTGCATGTTGCATAACGTTGGGAGAGTCGGGATGTTAAGTCGATTGTTGCAACATCTCGATAGTTCTCGATTTATTATTTATACAAAATAAGAATTACCGGATATTGAAAATCAGAAAATATTGAACTTGCATTGTGAGTTGATTGGTCGATAAGTAAGCTAGAGGTATTAATATAATAATATGTTCACGAATGAAAATCAAATGAGAATTATTTTAAGACATTTATAAACGCGAAAGTTTAAATGGATGTTTGAATGTTTGTTACTCAGTTATACAATGACGGTTGAAGGATCCGTATGAAATGTGGCACACATAGGTATATATGTCGTTTTACATTGTATGCTCGCTAAACCGCAGACGGAAGCTATAAGTCTTCCATATCTATAATTAACTATGTCTCGGCATATTGATTCTTAAGATATCGTAGCAATTGTTTTATAATCGATGATAACTACTGCGTGCTTACAATTATTTCATTACTTTGGTCAGTAAGCACACAACAATCGATAAGCAACAAATCAAATGGGGAGCGAGAGATAATCGATTTGCGGTTATTTCGATTAATTTAAACATCTTTAACTAACAATCACTGTGTTGCAGATAATTTCAGTGACTGTATTACACACATTTTACATAACTAAAGTTAAAATACCTCCGTACAAAATATGAATAAAAGTCTGACCTCTAATATCTATGTTGTGTGTTTTGTGTTTCAATTAGGTACGGACCACTTTTCGGTTGGTACTTCTAATTAGACCTCTATACCCATTTAATTAATACATTTAATAAACTAAAAAGACCGTAACAAACAGAAGCATCTAAGTGCCATGACTTGCTCTTTTAATAATAAGTTTTAACCTCATGTATGCACATACATACCTACATACATAATGCTCAAGGCACAATAGGTTATATTGTTAAACAGCAGCCTGTACCTATAAACGTCTACAAAAGTTACGATCATTTGTCTATCATCAATGGGTGAATATTATGCGTACCTACTCGATGAAATCTTTTGAAATCAATAGTTATCTACGGCATTATTTATCCAACGTCTTCAAGTAGGTACATCTTACATTAAAATGTCCCAAATTTATAACATTTAGGTCTCGGTTATGTAGGTCTCGGTATTGTGCCGAGTACCGACCGATACTCTAACTAGGGGCGAATTCATTAACTCTGATTACATAAGACAATTTGGGTAAATAACAATCAAACAAATAAACCCTCGCTTGCCGTACCCCGTGATACTATTGTACCTGTTTCATTCGTTTGTATTTATAACGAAATTTCAGTATTTTAAAGTCGGTTTTTGTGAGCTTCATCAAAATATTTTTAAGTGAAGATAAGTATATTTATAACGTGGCGTGGTTACTTACTCAAATTGAGTAAGAATACTTCGTTTCAAAAGTATTTAATTGTACTAAGAAAGGGTAAACAAAAATGTATTTCTACCGTATGTATGACAACTAAATTAAAATTTAATTAACTGTAAATTAAAATAATATCATTTACGGCCGTTTTCAATAAATAATTTATCTATCAATGGATTTGGTTACTAGAGGTATAATTTTGACATATTTTGTATGGAGCTTTTGTCAAATATTATATATCTGTAGTGTAGTAGCCAAATCTATCGATTAATCGATAAAACAACAAAAACGGCCGTCTGGAATCGTTCCCTTTTGATTGAAAGACTGATGTATATGTGGTAATTTTGACATATTAACTTTCATATTAACTTATAATAATACTTGCATATTAACTTTCTGCAATAGTTCTTTCTTGACTTGCAGTCAATTTGAAATTAAAACAACTATTTCTCTATAATGTTCCTTAATGCAGTATCTATAGAAAAACTAGTAAAGCCATAAATAAATAACATAAAATATCTGATAGAAACATTAATTGAACACAATAAAGGCGAATCACAGCATCTAAATATCAATAAGGTTGAATAGGCAGGTCGTGTGACACTAGTGAAGACGTATAGCCGACGCAGAGGTCAAGGCATTTATCTATTTATTTCCCCTACTACTTGTCCAATGAGTCGTACAGTCGCACCACTTAACGCCGATTCGACGTTAATAGCGATATATTGACGATAAAGCCGCACTTGTTGGATACAAGCAGCTAATTACTTGCATTAGTAATGAGGGGTCGACAGTGGAGGTGCTCGAACGAGTGAGGTACAGGGGTAAGGGTATATCCCGGCTCTAATTAATATCGCAAGTGATCATTTTGTGAGTGTTATGTGTGTGATAATACTGATAATTGAAATTTGTGATGATTGTTATATGTCTGAGTGGAATAAAAGCGTTGAAATAACGTATGAAATATTTTATTTATTACCTATTTCATATGTTAAAGAAGCTGGTTCGTATGTAGTCCAAATATTTTATACAAATATAAAATAAAAAGTGATGGAAAAAGCTACTTCCATGCAAAATTTTCCATGGCAAAGACGCGTGGTAATCATAGAAATAAGTAGTTTCTTGATCTTGACCCCAAACAGCTCCAAAACGTAACTGACCAAAACTGTATTACATTTAATTTTACATTGTAGTACATTTAATTTTAATTTAATATATAACACAAAATATATTATTATGTAAGTTATATCTGTTGAAACGAGTGATAAGCTAAAAATACAGCTAGGCAATTTTTAAACTTAGCATCAAAGGTAGTACAAAAGTAGACACAAATTGCTAGACATACAAATTTCATCAAGTGCCTTATTTCATCAATTAGTGCGGGAGGTATATTATATATATCTACGTGTTTAGCTGCTCGTGTTGCCTCACCTGTACTCTCGCCTCACTGAGCCCCAGCCTCTGGCTGAGCTCCTCCCTCATGAACGCGTCAGGGTAGTGCGTCTCGTCGAACAGTCGCTCCAGCTCGCCCAGCTGTTCCAGTGTGAAGTTCGTGCGAGACCGCCGCTGCTTACCGCCGCCATTGTTGCCAGTGCCGTTTGATGATTTGTCCGTTATATCTGTGTACAATAACAATTAATATATTATTTTTATTTATTGAGATTTTTTCAAAACTACCAAATAATGATACGGGCCAAAGTACTTTTACTTACTTTCTTGTCTAACGAATACCTACAGTTAAGGAAAATATCTTCTGATCTGAAAATAAGACTTGATTATTTCAAAAACTTGAAAAAAGTAAGATGAATCATGAGAAGTAAATATAAAATATCCACACACCAACATAATAAAGTATACATTGACAAGAAAATATGTTTCGTATTCGTATCAATAAAATCCAATTCATATGAAAGTGTGATGTTATAAAACAAATCAAAATAAAACTGCAGTTTAAATCAACATTTCATATGAGTAGGCATGCCCCTTGTCTCTCAGGGGACTACGCAAGGGCTACAGCGTAGCGGCGTAGAAGTGGCGTAGTATGAAAACGCTATGAAATTTAAAAACATCAAAGAAATCAAAATAAAAGTAAATGCTACTTTCTCCTTATTTTACTAGATATATTATATGTGAGATCATACATACATAATGCAAACATACATGCATAGGCATTAACCTACATTTTTATCGACATTTTAAGTCATATTGGTATTTCTCTTAGAAACCTACTTGTCCTTTTCCTACCATGTACCTACTAATTTATTTTACACGACTGCTAGATATTTGTCTGTTTAAATAACTGCTTATATCTACTGACCTTGAGCGTGTCAGACACGTGCCGTGTGGCAGTCAAAATAATATTCTGCTATACAATCTGACGGTTCGTGTCTGCCGGTGTACGCGCTGTTGTATTACGTACGATCAAGGAACTTAATTATGTTCCTTGCGTACGATAGATATAAGTACTAAGAACATTTTTGTAGCCGCGCAGACAAGAGCTGTCAAATTCTATAGAAAAATATTATTTTGTCTGACACGGCACGTGTCTGATACGTTTGTAGTAGGTGTTAACTATGTCGACATTTATTTTATACTTTAAATCATTTATACTAAATGATATAAAAGCAACTCTTCTGAATCAGATAGATGTTTGTTGTTTCGCTAAAGACAGACTTAAATCGTCGACTGGGTGAAGATGGGTAGTTCGTCACCCACAATAAGATAAGGACCCTATCACCCTAACTATAATAAAACTATTAATCTGTTAATAGACGTGCTAATGCCCGCACCGTGCCTTCTCAGCTTCTAATACAAGCACACGGGTATTCGTTCGAGATTGTCGTTTGAAGCAATTTAGCAAATTGGGAAGCGCTCCTTTTTATACGGCAATTATGTAAATGGAGGGATTATCCCAGTGTGGGCGGTGCTGCGGGCCACACCCGCTCTCCCCTTTCGTCTCCGGGGCATCCAAACTCCTTAGACACCTAACGACCTGAGAACAGTGATTAATTGTACAACGACGCTCGGCTATACCCCTTGTCTCCGTCGTCGCGTACCGCTCGCCAAACGCCTCTGATTTATTTGATTGAGAACTCTTTTACTTAAGAGCTTTTTCCTTTCAGCCAGTATTCAGCTAATCCTTGCTTTAATATAATTAATTGTCGTTTGGAACAAATCTTTTCGTAAAAACATTAATTAATTTTATGTTGAAGGGACTGCTGACTGCATTTATGTTGATAGCGACCCCTTGTAATATTGAACAAGAAGTTAGTAAAAATGATACTGTTATCATTATTTCAAACTGCTGCCAAACAACACGAGATTTAGATAATTAATCATTATCTACGTATGTTGAATTTGTATTATTGAATTAGTGGCGCAGTGGAAGAGTTTACGATTGCTTCGGAGGTAATCCCGGGTCAGGCAACAATGTTGTTGGGATTTTGGGTCTTGAAATTTTGTTATCAATCCAGAGTCAGGAAATGTGCTCGATTAATGACCCGTCCCTATTTGGAAAAAATATAGGTATCGAAATGAAGATAAACCTCTGCCGATTCTCTCTCGTCTCTCAATTGTAATAACGTAACGACATAGTCTACTTTTTACCGAAAAGGGTGAAGAAGCCTTGGGTCGAAACTAGTTAAAAAATAATAATATAAAATATTTTCTATTTGCTTTCACTAAGTTACGTTTTTTACCCGACTGACAGGGTATTATTTTTAGCGCGTATCTTGTATGTTTGTAAATTTCTTTATTCCCACGTTTCTTCTAAACGGCTCGATGGTTTTCAACAGTTAAGATATAGTTAGATTCTTCTCAAAATATATAATATAATAGCTGTAAGAGTGGAAAATAAATAAATAAAAACCCAAGTGTCCTTACATAGTATTTAAAAAAAAAAAGACAAAATGGCAGACTTTTGATGGCATTTGTTTCTTACAAATGCCATCAAAAGTCCGCCATTTTGTCTTTTTTTTTTTGTTACATTTTTTTTAACCAAACATCGATTACGGTATCAAAATAAAGGGAATCAAATGCAGATTACAAATATATACATATCGACGCTTGAAAGGCAAAAGTTACCAAGCGACATTTTGGGTGATATTGAGTTATATATATCATTGAAATCAGCGATTTTTTCCGCGTCGAATGATCATACTCTCATACCGCTAGGATGACTTTTGTTGTCGCTTGGTAATTTAAAAAACGTCACATTTTAACAGTTTTCGGCGACTAAGCGACAGAAAATTTATCGATTTACGTAAAACTTTCACTTGGTAGGGTATTTGATTTTAACTTTTACATATAGTAATTTTTGCCTTGACTTGAAGAAATGCATTTATAAATAAAGTATTTTTTGCCTTACGGTATCTAAATTATAAATATTGCTTAAGAATTTTTACCCGGTAATTATTATAACTTTTTTGCCATTTAAGATTTTTTGACTCACCTTAATTATGTACTCATTTTCATTTAGTATTTTTTTCCTAAATGCAAAGTACTTTAAGACGTTATATAGTAAGATTTATCCTGCCTAAAAAGAATATAATTTTGTCGTTTGGTCATATTTTACCTACCGTTTTTTGTATTGTTTTTGTGACTTGGTTAACTATTTCTGATATGAAATTGGTATAAAAACGAGCTGATCCTTGTAGCATTTATTTTGTTTTGTTGCTTATGCGCGCCGTAAAAAGATTTTTATTGGCGCTTGGTAAGAAAAAATTTGATTTTTGTTCATCAAACTGTCGCATAGATAACCCGCGTGCTCCCGCGCACTGCACAAAGTGCCCTTCGTTGCTAAAAATTTGCTCTAGAGCAGCCTGATGGAGTATGCTCCGATTCGACTCTCATCAGATGAAGGTCCATAATCGTTAAGTGGTTGAGTGTATATTACTGCAAGGACTGGTATAAAGTTGGTCATCATCATATCAGCCTATTGCAGTTCACTGCTCGACATAGGCCTCTCACAACACGCGCCATAACATTCGGTGATCGGTCCTCTGCCTTCCTCATCCAGTCAGATAAAAAGGTCGATGCTTTTTAATGTCATCAGTCCAGCTAGCTGGGGGCCGTCCTACACTACGCTTGTGTTTACTCCATCGTAAATCGGTCCTCCTGCAGATATGACCAGCCCATTGCCACCTCAGCTTGCTTATTCTACGAGCTATGTCGGTGATTGTAGTGCTTAGTCAGATTGCCTCGTTCCGAATTTTATCACACACGTCAAGTCCAGAGGCTCCATCTAGGCTGTCCAGCATTTCGCTGAACCGATCCAGTGACTCTGCCAAGATGACGATATCGTCACCGTGGCAGAGTCAATGGAACGTCACTGGAACCTTCGTTGTGCCGACGATATCGTCGGCAAATCGAAGGTGTGAGTTTTCTTGCCATTGATGCTAATGCCGTAATGCCCCGTCCAGTCCAGTCCAGCGTCTTGAAGATGTCTTTGAACGCGTAGATGAAGAGCTTATTACATCCCCCTATTAATCCCCAGCTCTGGCGTAAAGCAAAGGTCATCGCTATTCTTAAGCCGGGTAAACCAGCAGATGACCCGAAAAGCTTTAAGCTGTTTGATTACACATTTAAGCTGTTTGAGAGACTACTGCTGGCCCGGCTTACCAGCTTGATTGACTCAAAGCTGATTCCCGAGCAAGCCGGTTTTAGACCAGTGAATGTAGTAACCAGACTCTAAAACTAACACAGCACATCGAAGACGGTTTCGAGAAAGGAGTGGTTACAGGTGCTGTATTCGTAGATCTATACGCAGCTTACGATACTGTAAACCTGACCGATTGCTGTGGAAGGTGGAGTCTAATGACGATAAATTTGTCAACATACTCCGCGAACTTCTACACAACCGCTGGTTCCAGGTCCATTTTCTGTCTGTCTGTGACAAAAGTCGTTGGAGAACCCAAAAAAATGGTTTGCCCCAAGGCAGCGTCTTGGTGCCTATTTTATTTAATGTGTACACAAACGACCAACCGTCAAGTCTCCACACATCCCGCTTTATTTATGCAGATGATCTCGCCCTCACCTCCCAGGCTTCTAGTTTTGAACAGGTAGAATATAACTTGTCGAATGCCTTGCAAAGACTGGGAGAGTACTATGAAGCCAATTCATTAAAACCAAACCCGAGCAAAACGCAAATGTGCGCTTTTCATCTACGCAATAAAGAAGCGGGCCGCAAACTTAACATACAATGGCGTGAAGTGCCTCTTGAACATTGCAACTTTCCTAAATGCCTTGGTGTTTATCTCGACAGGTCACTAACTAACTTTTAGGAAAAAACTGCCAAAACATCAAGCAGAAGGTGCACTCCAGAAACAGCCTGTTGCGCTGATTGGTTTCTTCGAAGTGGGGAGCATCGCCTAGCGTTCTGCGGACTACTGGCCTGGCGATTTCCTTCTCTGCTGGGGAATATGCAGCTCCAGTATGGAGTCGCTCAGCCAATGCAAAACTGGTGGATACAGCATTAAATTAAACCTGTCGGATCATTACTGGATGTCTGAAGCCGACCCCGGTACAAATGTTGTATCCACTATGTGGAATAGCGTCTCCAAGGGTTCGCAGGGCCATGGCAGACTCCACTGAAAAAACCAAGATGCTAGAAAATACACGGCATCCACTGTTCAATTACCATCCTGTGCCGCAAAGGCTGAAAGCTTTTTAAGGTACGCGCTTCCGCTTCAGGACAACTGTGGTTCAAAAGAAAGATGCAGGTTATGGCGAGAACATTTTAATCTCCCAAAGCCATTAATCCAACCATCGGAGAGTCCTCCACCTGGTCATAATTTACCATGGCTATCTGGAAGTCTTTAAATAGACTTCGGATACAGGTTGGCCGAACTAAGGACAATTTGGCCAGGTGGGGTTATTCAGATGGTTTCAACTTGGAGTGCAAGTGTGGTGCCATTCCTCAGAAAATGGCCCACATGTTATCATGCTCTGCATGCCCGAACAACTGCACGCAGGAAGATCTGATGAGCGCAACTGACGGTGCAGTGGCCGTGGCTAAATTTTGGGCTGATACAATTTAAGATGATTTGCTGTCGACACGATAAGAAGAAGAAGACATCCCTCTGTCTCACCTCTCGACGCAACTCGATGAAGTTGGTATTTTGTTCCTGGTTATGAACGGTCATAGTGGCGCTTTCATAGAGACACCTCTGCACCTCGATATAGCGCCAATCGATACGACATCGCTGCAAAGTATCCAGAACCGGCCAGGTTTCGATGGAGTCGAAGGCTTTCTCCTAGTCCACGAAAGCCATACACAGCAGCTGATTGTACGCTTCGGTACAATCTGCCGAACAGTATGGTGTAGACCATACTGTTCCTCTTCCTCTTCCGTCCTCCTGTTTAAAAAGTCTGGTAAAGAAAAGGCTACAGCACCGTAGGGTGCTGTAGCCTTTTCGTTACCAGACTTTTCTGGTGGCTGAAACTCGTCGAGTCTCTGGCGAGGCGATTTGTGAACACTCTCGAGAACAACTTGTTGCCTTTTTTGAAGAACAAAACCACTGCACTCCCTCTCTACGTCTGACGGATGCCGGAATTAAATAGACTCGCTAGCTAGTTCAGGATTCCCGGGAGCCCCGGGTGCTTTAAGGAGCTCTGTCGTCATTCCGTCATCTCCTGGAGACTTATTGTTCTTAAGTTGCTCGAGAGCAACTTTAGCCTCGCCCTGTTTGACATCATGGATGTCTTCCGTGTAATGGCGCGTGAGTGGATGCGTAAAAGCGTCTATAGAAACCCTCTATTTCCTCGACAATCCGTTCAACCACAGTCGCAATGGCGCGGGTTTTGAAACAGCGAAGGTCATGTCATACCAGCTTCCGATTGAGGTTTCTTCCATCCAACGACGCGTGCGTAGATGACATTTCACGTCTCTGCCTCTGTTTTTACGCTTTTACCGGTTATAAACACCCTTCGAGACACCTCTTTTAGCGTTTTGACCACAGCGTCGGTTGCTAACTTTGTTCGAAAGTTTTTGATTTTGTGTACTAAAATCTACATTCGTTGTTACTTGTTCAAAATAATCCTACACGAACCGTATTTAATTTGTAGTATAACTAAAACTGCCTAGATGAAAAGTGTTTGTGTTTTCTATTTAAATAATTTTACCTAAATGACAAACGTGCATTATTTCTGGATGCGTTATTTTGCTTCAAACTCAACTATAAAATAATTAGATTTAGTTAAATTTACTTGTTTGATCATAAAACTTTGCTGTCGGTAAGTAATTTTTACTTGTTTGTGTTTTTGTTAAATTTTTTACTAACCGACACTATTTCCTAAAATATTGAGAAAATTCATAATCTTTAAATGCCAGTTTATAAAGCCTTTAAATAGCATTAAAAATTCGTTAGAATCAAAGTAGTTACAATTAATAGGCGATTTTATATGAATTTTTTTCTTAAAAAAAAAACTTTAAACTGCTCTGGTGTAAAGTTACCAAAATGTCGCTTAGTCATTTTTGCCTTTCAAGCGTCGATATGTTATGTGTTTAAATTTAATCAGGAATAATAATTACAACAATTTTTCGGTCTTCTTAGTGCGTTGCTTATCTGTATTTTTTGCAGTCGAGCTATTTTAATATTTTAATTATATTTACTTGTGTAATTTACAACGCATAGCAAAAACTTTTTTCATGACATGAATGATGAATCTGAGATTTGTGTGATTTAAACATATGTTTTGGTAACTTTATCGTATCGTTTGATTAGAAATTTCTAATACAATTGGTAGAAAGTTTTCTGTAAACAACAAGCCATGGTCACCCTATCGAAACATTTAAACGTATTATATATCTTATAATATGCAATCCATACATATTATAAAAGGCTTTGTCCTGACTGACTGACTGACCTATAGACAACGCACAGCCTAAACCGCTGGTCGTAGCGACTTGAAATTTGGAGGGTGTGTTTGTCCTAATGTCTAGAGGTGTACTAAGAAAGGGTTTTTTAAAATTCAACCCCTAAGGGGGTGAAAACGGATAAAAACGATTGTATGAAACTTCTTTGTTTTTTAACTTATAGATTTGAAAATTTGTTTTGGGGTACTACTATCAAAATAAAAAATACCCTCATCAATATTTTTGACGAAAAGAAGAAGCCACCCTGGCTTTGGAAGGGTGAAACTGGGGATGAAACGTTGTATGAAAAGATCTTTGTTTTGAAGTTAACGTTTTGCACATTAGTATTGGGATAGGAACTTAAAATGTTGTTTTTAATATTTTTGATAGGGATGAGTTCAGGGGGTGAAATATTAAATAGATAGTTCTTTGTTTTTCAAGTTATATGTTTGGTCTTACTTAGTCGTTATTTTTTAGGTTTTTATGGACGGATAATACGCAATTAGAACCTCAGTTAAGAAGTGCGTTGATGGGATGTTTTTGGTGTTTGAAAACTTTACCCTAAGGGATGAAATAGGTGTGAAAATTATTAGAAATTGATATGAATGTCGTTTTCAAGGTTTTCAGGGACGCTGATTACGAAAATGTTATCTATATTGACGTAAAATGAAATTAGTATTGGAATAGGAATTTAAAATGGTGTTTTTAATATTTTTGATAGGGATGGGTTCAGGGGGTAAAATATTAAATAGACAGTTCTTTGTTTTTCAAGTTATATGTGAACATTAGTTAAGAAGTGAGTTGATGGGTTGTTTTTGGTGTTTGAAAAATTTACCCTAAGGGATGAAAAAGGTGTGAAAATTATTAGAAATTGATATGGATGTCGTTTTCAAGGTTTTCAGGGACGCTGATTACGAAAATGTTATCTATATTGACGTAAAATGAAATTAGTATTGGAATAGGAATTTAAAATGGTGTTTTTAATATTTTTGATAGGGATGGGTTCAGGGGGTAAAATATTAAATAGACAGTTCTTTGTTTTTCAAGTTATATGTGAACATTAGTTAAGAAGTGAGTTGATGGGTTGTTTTTGGTGTTTGAAAAATTTACCCTAAGGGATGAAAAAGGTGTGAAAATTATTAGAAATTGATATGGATGTCGTTTTCAAGGTTTTCAGGGACGCTGATTACGAAAATGTTATCTATATTGACGTAAAATGAAATTCGACTCCTGCAGTGGGGTGTTTTGGAGTTCATGAATTCCACTTAAAACAAAGATCTATGTAATATCGAAATCTACGCAGACGAAGTCGCGGGCAAAAGTTAGTAAAATATATTTTTTACCTATTAACGGTTATTCTACATATTAATAGGTGTTGTTTACAAAAACAGATCTCGGTTATACTTACTTTCTTCGATGGATAATCATAAGTTATTTCTCCACAATAGCCACAAACTATAAACTAAGGATATTTTTGGGTATTTTTACAAGTTTTGACTAATTCAAATCTAGGTTTTACAAAAAACTTTAGATCTCTGCGATGATTTACCAGCGAGATATCGGTGATAACGTGTTTTGCACCGTTTTAATGGCCAAGGTATTTTTACCCGACTGACAGGACGGGTATTGTTTTTCGCGCGTATCTTGTATGTTTGTAAATTTCTTGATTCCCACGAATCTTCCAAACGGCTGGATGGATTTTGACAATTAGGGTATCGTTAGATTCGTCTAGAAAACCCAAGTGTCTTTAGATAGGTTTTAAGAATAAAAAGATTTAAACGGCGGGCTTTTGACGCCAAATTGTAAGAAGTTCTATTTTTTTTTTTAACCAAACCTATCGAGTAGAGTGTCAAAATAAAGGGAATCAAATGGAGATTACAAATATATACATATGTTATGTATTTAAATTTAATCAGGTAATATTACAGTAATATTTACGGTCTTTTTAGTGCGTTGCTCTCTGTTGATTTTTTTGGTTATTAAATTTTTTTAATTATATTTACTTGTTAATTTATAATGATTTTAGTGACAAAAATAAATTTTGGTGTCGGATATCAATTTTGGTGTATTGACAATGTAGGTGTTGATAATTATATAACTAGTTGCATGAAATGCTAGAGAAGTGTAAATAACCCTGAAAATTACTAATACCTATAATTTATGTAATTTTCAGGGTTAATTGGACTAAGTTAAGCTAAGCTAAGAGCTAAGACTTAAGCTCCTCTAGCATTTCATGCAACCAAATAGGTATTTCTACCTTAGCATAGAATCAGGTTACCTAAATATCTAGAAACAAAAAAAAAGGTTATGTGTATGTAGGGTTCCGCAGCAAAAGAGCGTATCTTCAAAGCGCTTACGTCCTTTTGTTGAGAAGCGCAGTTTTACGGCAATAACTCAAAAACTGTATATTCGATCATGTTCAAAATAAGTATTTAATAAGCGTGATCTTTGTGATATTTTTCAGATTTTTAGGTTATTCGGTTTAGAAAATAGAGGGGAACCCGAAAAACTACCAAAATTTGGTACGATGTTGAAATTCACCCGAATAGTAATTTAGTGTCAACATCTATACTAATATTATAAAACTGTAGTTTGGTTGATTCTTCCGTTCAACGCGCTAATATGAAAGTATGAAACTAATGGTTCGATTTAAAAAAAAAATTTAGTGTTGTCATATTTATCGAGGAGGGCTTATGGGTTACATAATATCAAGCTACGGCCAATAGGAGCAGAGTAGCTGTGCCATACCGTCACTTGGCGCCGGCCCTATATAATATAATGTAGAACAAAGAAGTTCCTGAATCGAAAAGTTCGCGACTTTTGAGGTCATGTATGCAGACAAAATCTTTAATTATTGTGTAAACTAAGTACCTATACGTTCTTAGGTTATGATTAAAGGTATCTATCTCATGGTAGTTCCATGAGAAGTGGAAAGTGATGGTAAAATAATTTCAAATATAAGCAGTGATCCTATCATTTTGACGTATAACAAAATAAAATATAACATAGCATCACGCCTTTTTCCCGAAGGATTAGGCAGAGGTGTTTCACACCCACATTTCGCCAGTTATGTTTGGTCCCATGAAATAGGGGGCGAGCCTATTGTCATCTATCGAGAACATTTGTTTTACAAAACTCCGGGAAAATCTCAATAATGGAATTACATGATAGAAAAGTCCAATATAATTTTCACCCGACCCGGGACTCGAACCCGGGACCTTGACGTATAGGTATACACATTAGTGGAATTGTAATATCGGAATGCTTAGCAACAGTGGAATTGACCTTTGTCCGGCAATGAACTGTTATAAGCGATGATTTACTGTTATGAAGCCTTCACACGAGGTGCATGCAATGATATTGGTTCCCTTTTTTTGTATATATACTACTAACATACATATAGATCACGCCTCTTTCCCAACAGAGGGGTAGGCAGATTATTTCCTTCCACTTGCTACGATTCTGACATACGTCTTTGCCTTCTTCAACGGTTGAGGGTACTCCTGATCTGTTCCTTCTTTAGAACGTCACCTATTTGGTCATGGTACGTTCTTCTAGGTCTTCTCCTTCCAACGTTTCCTTTCATATTCGCTCATATATTTGTTTTGTCACTCTTCCTTTATTCATTCTCTCGGCACGTCCAAACCAGCTTAACATTCCTTTCTCTATTCGCGTCATAATATTTATAGTTCCGTTATTACACTATTCCTTATCCTATCACTCAATATCTAGGTACTACTAAATTGGCAAGAAATCCGTCGGTCCGTGTTTTTTATTTGTTTTATGGTTATTGAAAGCTAAAGGATATATATATATATATCTATACGAGTCTTATTATATAAATATACTTAATGTTGTACCGTACTCTGTTCTAAGCACCAACATTTTCTAAAAAGAACTCACGGGTTTCACTGAAATTCTATTCAAATAAATTAACATTTTCCATAACCCTTTATTTAGTGTTATTTAATTAAGTGAAAGTAATAAACACTATATATTGGTTTATTGTATTGGTATATTGTATTTATCCTTAATTGATATCTATCTAGGTACCCTTATATGACCAGGTACCATTCAACTTATTGTGAAAGTAGCAAATACTGATCATAAGCTTTATGGATTAGATTTTATTTTGACTGTGACCAAGCTTTTTCAGTGTCCAATTTCAAATACGACAATTAACTACAACACATGAAGTATACGTCAGCGAACCACTCACCGTGCCTCTGTTCGTCGTCATCGTCGTGATTATTCTCTCTTTTGCAATGCTGCAGAGGTACCGGGGACAAAAGCCAGTTGCGTGGCCTTTTTGGCGGCGGTGCCTTGTCTTCGAGCTCGGTGATGTCCACCTCGACGTCATCAGCGTCGTCGGGCTCGCCGGGCTCGGGCGGCGGCGCCGGCGCCTCGCCTCCCTCCAGCGACTTGCTGACGAAGTCCGCCAGCCGCTCCATCACCATTACTGCCGCGAGCACGCCACGCCGCGCGCCACGCTCTACCAGATACACACTGCAGCGCCGACACCTCGCACGCCCACACACCGACACTCACCCCCGACCTCTCTCAATTGCTATCGTATATCAGGGAAGTAAAGACTAGTTTTGAGAGCAGGGCGCGTTAGGGCGGTCTCGTAGACTCCGCCCTGAGTTCGCGCACGCGCCCGCCGCGGCCGCCGGCTCCGCCGCGCGGGGGCGCTCGGTGCACAGACCTAGCCGTCGGCGGATAATACACGCCTACATTATCGTTACATTGAACATGAATTTTTAATACTATTATCTAGTGTTTGTGTGCATTATTCAGGTGTGCGGTGACTGTTACGTGACTTTAAACGTTTATTCCAATTCGTATGCTTCATCAACGCTAACATTAAACTTAAGGTAGGTACGACC
This sequence comes from Laspeyria flexula, assembly GCA_905147015.1. Lineage (NCBI taxonomy): Eukaryota > Metazoa > Arthropoda > Insecta > Lepidoptera > Erebidae > Laspeyria > Laspeyria flexula. Next base: position 13,500,066 of record LR989950.1, on the reverse strand, counting down.
CTTGCTATGATTTCTTTCCAGGACAATTATGGTGTTAAAAATAATGCTACTTGTGTAATAGAAATTAAATATAAACTTTATTTACAATTAAATTACGCAACTTGAAACCAACTAGCTATATCACAAAGTATAGAAATCTAAACCTGAGTAAGTAATGTCAATAAAAATCAACACCTTTACAAATAATATCTATCACTACAATTATCAAATACCTACCCATAACAATATAAAACAAAGTTACATCTAGGATTCATCATATTCCATGCCGATTGGCAGTTTACATAACTTTTGTAAACTGCCAATCGGCATGGAATGAAAACAGGAATAAATCATCAAAAAACGCATTCATTTACAAGTCATCATTAGGTATAATTATTCCAATCTACAATAACGTGCAAATAGTGTTGTCGACTTTATTGCATATTTATCTATGCACTTTTAGAATTTACAAAACCTAAACTTGTAAAACACTGTTAATTACAATTTTTATACATTAATCGATACCGTTCAATAACAGTTTAATTAAATAACAGAGGCGGTGACGCCAAATCCAAGTCTGAACTTATTATTAGGATGGTTGAGGAGTGCTGAGATGGCGCACGACAGGTTGGTGTTCTTGCCACCGAGCCCTCTCAGCAGCGTGGCGCCGACGAGACCGTCCGAGTCAGCTGATGCTCGCACTGTAAACGCTTTCGTTTGCCACTCATATGCCAGTGTCGCTACGGCGCGCCGGATCGCGAATCCCACCTTCAAATCATCAAAAATACACCTTTACTTAGGAGTACCTACTACAAAATCTTTACACGACACATACTTAGGTACGTCACGTACCGTACGTGACGCAGTTAATTTTCAAGTAAGGTTATATCAGACTCCAGCTATACCACCAGGTTTCGGTTTCGGGAGTCGTCTGCCACTTGACCGAGTCCCGAACGGAACCGGAAGTTCTCATTACATCTCATTCTCATTACATAGGTGCCTTTACCAAGTGGTAGGTGATGTAATGAGAAGTACCTAATAGAAGAGAACGATAAACAAATGAGTTTAATAGCAATGAATATATTAAATTTTTTTAATAGGTAGGTCTTGAATTTTATAGACATTCCATAGAATTGTTTAGGTATTGTAATTTAGACTTCTTAAATCAAAATTGGTTTTGCCAGGGAGCATGACGTTGTAAAATTGCATGAACAAAACCATATTTGAATAACTAAAAGTTTCATAAACAACAACGTTTCAAACAGGCACCGGCGCTGTACTGTCCACTGGATGGTAAGTGGTTACTACGGTTACGAGCGCGTTGCCGACCCTTTCAAACCCCTCCTCCAATGAACTCTGGATACCACTATTCACCAGCAGGAACACAACACTAATGTTATTTATCTGTTGTCTTCTGTAGGGCGGAGACATTTCCCCGGGCATGCAGCTCAGTTTGAGCGGGTATTACCTGCTGTGAAAATCAATAACAAGTTACCTCAAGCATAGCGGCCACAGTGAGGTAAGGCTTGATGACCCTCGTGTAGCACAAGTCGAGGCCTCTGTTGCCGAGAGTGGCGCTAACAGCGTATTTGTCATCGACCCAGCGGCCTGCTCCCGAAGCTGAGCTGAGCTCAGCTGACTGGCCCCGGGCTACTACCTCCGCTCCCATCGAGAAATGGTCCGTTATTGCCTATATGAACAATCAGATTGCTCCTTTAAGTTATAAAATTAATTACTGGCTAATTTTTTTAGCGGCATTGTATCAAGTATCGGCAAAAGTATCACGATATTTCGATACCAAGAAGGCTCTTCTTACACCAAGTACCTACTTAAGGCATATCAACATAAACTCGTGTATATGTCGTAGGATGATTTGATAATTTGCGAAATTCCTGTGAATTTGGCGAAAACGCAGATAATTAGACAATAGTGAAAACGTCTGAAAACCGGTTAAGAGCATGTCGGACCATGCTCAATGTAGGGTTCCACGGCAAAAGAACGTATCTTCATGGCACTTACGATCAAAAACCCTATCTTTCATAGCTATTGTAATTGTACCTATAACCGAGTCAAACACTTCGCAGATACGGTAAAATACGGAAAATATATATTATATAATCTTTGTATAAGCAGATCTTTGTATTCGCACTATCTGTTTTTAAGTCGGTGCTTCCACATTCTGAACGATAACAGATATAAAAATAAAACCCTATTTCCCTTGGTCACGGCATCGCGCGTGAACGGCAAATCCAATTTGAAAAAAAAATCTTTTCTTGGATAGCTCATATATCGAGAAAGGGTTTGGCTATATAATGTCACGCTACAAGGCCAAGGGCTAGAGGCTACAGGCTAAGATGGACGCGAGCAAAGCCCAGGGCAAAGCGATATTGACAGATATCTGCGCAGATAAAGATATCTTTCCGTATCTGCGTAGGGTGACTCGCTTAAGCTTAGTATTCCATACCTGTAAATAGTGAAGGGCAATGAATTCTCGATTGACAGCAATGATTGATGCCGTAAAATTAGAGAAATAAGCATCCAAAATGCTTTCAAAGCTATAAAATTCAGTATCGGCTACTTGTGCAACCACCGTGGCCCGCGTTCGCTTAGTCGGTCCGACGCGTACCTCACAGCTCATCTGACCACCAGGAGATGCTTCCATCACAAAGTAGGGCAATGATGAAGGCTTATTCATGTTCACATATGATAATAAAAATTTGTAGCCTCCAGGTGACACTGAACTAAAAGACATCGTATGACCAAACATCCAATTCGTGCTTGCACATTGTTTCACAGAAACACAGCCTCCTTCAAAACATTGCGGTAATCGGTATCTCGTTGAATTATGTATGTGTCGAAGCAGGCCCGGGTTCGTGGCTCCTGCTGGTAGGTTGTCGGAGTCATCGGAGTCTTTCTTACATACTCGACCCGATCGAGAGCCCGTCACTCCGGCGCCAGTCTTCCCTCGATCTCTTGTAGTACACTTTCCAGGTTTCTCATTAACTAGACAATCACACTTTTTAGTCTCTTTCGAACATACGTCTATAGGAGATGGACATTCTTTCTTTCGAGGAGAATTACATTGTTCAGAACCTTTTGCATAAATTGTATTAAAAAGTTTTAATTTTAATAAATTAAATATTGACAGAGAGGACTTCTTACCACCTTCTGATTGATCCATTTCTTTTGGGTTCAAAAATTTTTTATTACCATTTACAAAATGCGTGAAGCGTCATTGAGTACCTATGTCATATTAAGATAAATCAAAAATCAAATAGACCAAAGAGAATATAACCAGTACTTTACCTACGAGTGAAAAACTTTAAACATAGAATACGGTCTCGATCGAAAGTATTGTACGCAGTTATGAAACCTTTCCATGTGAAGGTAATCATAGACCAAGGCACTTATATCGAGATATAAGTTCCTTGTCATAGACATAATTATAATCCACGCGCTACAGCATATAATTTAACTAGCTTCCACCCACAGCTTTACACGCGTGCTATGTTGGGAAAAGTTGTCAAATTTCTAAATTAATCTGAATTTTTAGGGGTTAGCCGTTAACCTTTCAAATTAGAACATGGTCTAATTTAAAATTATTAATAATAATCATAGTTACGGTAAAAGAGCCACTTTAAAGCAAACATATAAATCCTGTTTGTTTCCTATCCCGTAAGCATTTCAAAAAATCCTCTTTGTGCTCGCCTATGCTACATATGGAATCTGTGTACAAAATTGTATGTTTCTAGACTTAGCGGGTAGTTTTTATATGTTTCATCATCATCATCAGCTATCCATTAAGTCCCACTGCTCTATGGGTTTGCTCTTATTTAATTAACAACGTTTGTTAGAGAGATTCAATACCTATGATTGACCCTATCAATCGATGCCGTAAAATTGCTGGGTGTTATTTTTTGGATTTTAGCTGGTTCGATTGCTGGGTGTGGCAAGCTAATTTCCGAAAATATTTAAATGCAGTTTTATTTCTTTTTAAAAAGAATGGAATGTTTCCTTGGAGTAAAATTATCGATCTCAAGTATTTAGATTAATTACAAAATTCCAGATAGATAGGTACATATAATAAAATTAAATGCCATAAGAGAGTTGCTTGCTTTACCCACACACCTTATTAAGGCCGCGCTATAAGCTTGATTTCAGTGACGTGTGATATTTGGAGTTCCTATGTCCACGAATTAACAGACAACCAAGTAACAGTCAGACAAACAAAACATAAGCATTTTTAGGCTCTCTCTCTACTCATCGGCGGCGGAAGCATCAACAATTCAACAGTCAACATGTCAATGACAAAAGAATGACGGTTTGTCATTTTTTTAACTTTTCTGACGTTTTAATGTGACTTATGAAACAATGTCACTCAGTATCACTTGTCTGTCATTAATGTCAGATTAATATGATTCTTATCATGGAAGACTACAATTCAGTCAATATTTATTGAGTTGAGCCCTGCATCTGCGCCTATTTTAATAATTATTAAAACCTAGGGTAAGCATAAAATTATTTTTTTAATTTTATAACAAGCAGAAGTAAATTAACCTTTGCAAAACAATAACATCATTCAAAAGTGATAAGTCGTTCGTTAAGGAAAATGTTCTTTGTTTCTTTCAGCTTATTGTAGCATCACAAAATAGAAAATGACGTTGAACTTTAGTATGTCCAGATTTTTTGAGAAATTCAAAAACTTGAAATCAGACGCAGTGCCAAGGGCTCCGAGGCAATCAGAAGGTACTAACAACGAGGCTCCAGAACAGTCTAATGTACACATAGAGTTTGAAGATGACGAAGAAGAGGAAATAATCATACAGCCAGAAGAAAATATGAAAAAAAATAAACCAAAGAAAAAATTCTTCAAGTCCAAGAAGACTGTTGAAGAAGAGGATGGTGAGGAGACACCAAGTAAGGATAAGAGAGACAGCTCCAGTTCTGTTAATGTACAAGGTAAGGTTCATTTAAATTATTAATAACCCAAGTTGCTCTCTTATAGTAGCAGGATATGTCCCTTATAGTAGCGGGATAACCATTTTGTTTATTTCTTGCCACTCTTTCTTTGACACTCAAACTAAGTGGACTAGACATAAGGTGTGGAATGCACCTTCCTTGCTCACAAATTACTTGAAATATATAGTGTTCATCTTGTTAAACTCAACACATCAGTACTGTATGGTTTCACAATACATTTATATGTCAGTGTGATAGGCAACCTAATTAATTTTGCATAGCACTAGTCATTATAAGTAATTTTATCATTTTAACTAACAGTGCCACAATAGACATAATAAAACCAAGAATTGTTGATGATTTGCCATAAGAAACATAATGAAACCTTAAGGGGAATAAACAACTACAAAGTGAATCCTTCTTTTACATGCCCCACAACACCAATTTCTACACAACATACAAAAGTTAGGGTAAAGGACAAACTCGACTTTACAGTACATTTCCATGTATTATGCATGTAATTTTTTGTTATTAGAACAAACAAACTATTCAGCTTTATAATTGAATACTAATAGAATTGCTTGCACGTAAATCATTTTAAATATTTAGTGTCATTTGTAACAACTTCATGATTCTGTACCACGTGTCCATTGTCATATACAAGATTAATTGCATTGTCTTAAAGATTACAAAAAACTTATCATGCAACTGTTTCCTGTCTGATACACATCCTTATCATACATAATTATGTTATCTAGACTTTGTCCTAATTACAGCTACTGGAAGTGTTTACAACATAGTTAATTCCTCACAAGTGAGACTGGGCAATGACTTTTACTTTGGGCCCGTGTCACACTCAAGAAAATCTAGCAAAGAGAATTATGAAGAAGAAACAATTGAAAAGGACAATCTGATTACACTTCTTATGGAAGCTAAGATAAAGGTATTGTGTTGCACATATCAAGGAAATTATAATATAATAATAATATTTATAACGTCATAATTTCACATGAATTAATACAATTGTTATTGTACCAGAAGTTTAAAATTAGAATTTGGATTATTATTATATGGCTATGGTCAGCGTTAACTAAATTTAGTACTTATAATTAATAAAAAATAAGTACATTATTTTGCAACCCAAAAAAAAGGTAAATGTTCACCAAAATCTGTTACCCTATTTTATACTTAGATGTTACATTTAAATAAGTAGTATTAGTCTAATTAAACATTTTAGTAAGAAATTAAATCATTAAAATGAGTAACTGTTCACCAAAATTTGAATTTGAAGGCTCCATTTCGCTCGCGCTTCGTCCCTCTTACCTAACTTATCCATCATTTTTTTTCGGTAACATATATTGGTAGGCATAACTTGGTGAACAAATTATTTGTTCCTTTTTTTTAATATATTTGTTGTGTGTTTAGCTTGCAGTGCTATATTATAGTACCTGTGTTAGGCTACACATATTTTTATTCTTATCATTTTACGGTTAAAAATACTGGTAGAACTGGAAGAATACAGTTTATTCTACTCCACCTATTATTATAATAAAGAGTCTCACTGCCGCATTTAGAGTCGTCAATAAGCAGTAATCTGTCATTAACACAATTTTTTCATTGAATAATCGTTTTAACGCGTAACACGTTTTTACTAAGTAAACTTTATAGTTAAATAATGTCTCTGAGTACGGCAGTGAGTACTTCTATACTGAACCAGCCTGTTATTTAAAATGTGATTATTCGCCAAAGCTTACAAAGGCAGTTTTCTTAAAACTAACATTAAATGATGCCAAAAATTACACTTTAAAACTTTTAATCCTAATTACGAAATCCATTGCGGATAGGCACCTTATCTACTATTGCATTTTTAGGTGTGTATCAGTTATCAGAACCATTTCCTTTTTATCCATTTATTATTTCCGCTAGAGCAGTGTTTTAATTCTTTATTTTAATGTGTTATCTTTACGAGTTAAAAAATTACTCACACATACGGCAATATGGCTATAAACAAATTTAATAAATTTGATTATCAACAATACAATAAAAATACCTAATAATTTTTTTTGTTGAGTCCTGAACTCTTGCTCTGAAATTATGTTGTGTATTGTAGTACAGAAAAGAGAAACTTACCGTTTTTCGTTAGTCGGTAATCCCCGAATAAGTTTCGATACCACAGTTTCAGAAGGATTCCCCAGTTATGAGTCATAAGCCTACTTACTCGTATTATTAGACAATAGTCATTTAATGTTTCTTATAGAGTGTGGTTAATTCACGTTGTAAACGGGTATTTCCCTTTGATTCTTAACCAAGGATAGAATGTTAATCTGCTTACACAGCTAAATTCCCCTGTTATAAAACGAAAAGAAACCTTATACTTACAACTAAAGACATAAATTTCTATACAGCAAAGGCTCATGGTGCAAATTATCTACTTAGATCAATTGTGTTGCTATCTAATCTAGGTATGTCTTACATAAAAAAAATAAAGAGCAATTTGCATCAAGTAAGCCTTTTGGTGGTCATAATGGACCAATAAAATAGACCAAAACTAGGAAATTACGTTTATTTTTCGATAACGATATTATAGAGTGCGAGGACAATACAAACGCGTAACCACCTAACTATTAGATATGTAATTTTATGACGATCATATTGCCGTGCTATTTCGAATAGGCGCTTAAAAAAATTCGTCGATTCTACTTTGGACAGTTTAAAATTCTCTTTCTATTGAGTTTAATAATTTAATGAATAATCAAAAATATGAAGTTAAATAAACATAGATACTGGAACTTTATTTATATTTTACAATACTTACATCATAATTATATTACAGTAGAAATATTGCATTTGTACACAACACACAACACAAAATGTATTCATCGTCAATCAACAGCCCATTAAGTCCCACTGCTGGGCTCGGGTCTCCTCTCCTCTAACTAAAAAGCTGAGAGGGTTTAGGCCATAATCCACTCACGCTGGCCTAGTGCGGGTTGGTGGATCAGACATACTCATAGAATTTCTTCTAGGGTATGTGGGTTTCCTCACGATGTTTTCCTTCAACGTTAGTAGATGGTAAGTCACTTGACTAGTACATATAAATTCCACAAAGTGGAATCCACATTGGTACTGCAGGATCGAATCTAATCGATCGACTGTTGGTCAGGATCGAACTCGGACCGCGTGATTTGCACGCAGGTCTATCATCCATTCAGCCACCATTGCTTTTGCAAAATGTATTATCACTTTAATTTTCATCCAATCTAATACTATAAAGCCTCAAATTAGGATATATCTGTAAAGCATAGTATATTTTATGTCAGTATATAATCCTATTTTTTTAGTTTCATTTGGTTCCCACGCACTAATTCACACAAGATAATTTATATATTTGCAGCCTGACCATGACTATATGGACTATGTATCGAAGAACCTTGGCAAGAACTGGCACACTTTCTTCAGATCAATGGGTTTTACCCAGGGCAGGATTGAGACTGCCGAGATTAATGCAGCTGGTTATGACATATCCGAGGTAAGTTTTTTTTTATTTTTTTAACTGGCCTTTTGGTCTAGTGGTTAGTGACTCTGACTGCTAAGCCGGAGGTCGTGGGTTCGATCCCCACCCAGGACAAATCTTTGTGTGATGAGCATGATTGTTTGTTCTGTGTCTGGGTGTAATTTATCTATTATATGTAAGTATTTACAAAAAAAATGTATTAGTATATATCAGTTGTTTAATACCCATAATACAAGCAAATATAATATATATTTGGGACTAGATGGCGCTGTGTGAATGTGGTACAATATTATTATATTATATTTATATCCAGACTCAGAACATCTATTAGTGAACTATACAAATATTTGTCCTAAAGGCCTCACTCACAATAGTTTGGCGTAAAACTACATATTATTTATTTATTATTGTTATATCATACTTTATTGGGACAAGGGTATCCTCACCACTATCAAGATAGCTGAGAGGTTTTAGACTAGAATCCACATATACTGAACCAATGCGTAAGTTAGAACTGTATTTAATAATTAGATACCAAAAAACCTGAATTATCTTTAGAAGCCATTCATAAATTACATCACGCATGACGCATTTCTATTTGGCACGTGACAGTGTAATAGCGTGAGCGTGAACACGCCAAGAAAACAAATGAAACCTTATGATTATACAGATAGGAGTTATTTTAAACTTTTCATTTTTTGTTAAAACGTCATATTTCAATAATTTTTTAACTGTGACGTCACGAAATTTATGACTCCTTCCACCTATTGCCACATTACTGTGACCCCCCTCCCGGTGCCTTAACGTGCGACGTAACTTACGAATGACTCCTTAGAAGAATTGCTTTTATTTTATTTTATTCTTATGTACCAGGCTCGTTACAAACTATTACTGGATTGGGTGACTAACGACGATGACGGCACTCTCGGTCGGTTGGCGACGTTGCTGTGGGAGGAAGGCGAGCGGAGTATAGTCAAAGAGCTTTCTGTTATGTACAAGAAAAGTAAAAAGTAAAACAAACACTGTTTAACGTTATACATGGCCGTATTATGAACTCTTAATGCCAGCAAGGCAGACACTTTGCCTTCTGACCCACGAAAAGTATCTATTGCACATATCGTCCCATTAGAAGAATAATGTCTTATCTTCAGATAAAACAAAAATGAAATTATTATAAATTCTGCATTAAAAAACCGTAAACTAAGTATCAATTGATCAAATTTGTATTTTATACTGACTAAAGAATAAAATAAAAATTTGATCAATCGATAGTTTACGGTTTTTAATGAAAGAAATGTCTATTTTATAAGTAATTTGAGTAATTATTAGAAATGTAAAATGATTAGTTATAAACAAGGTACTTTACATCACAACTGATTTCAATGTAGGTAAGTTAGGCACTTCAATAGGTACAGTATCCCGTCTTTGATACAATTCGGGGACCCCTAGGGGGCCTGTCTAAATTATCAATTAACTGTCATTAAAAATAACAGGCCATAAAAAAAATGTAAAGTATATAAATTTAAAAAGTATTTTGTACTCTTAACCATAGGTATGATTTTTTCAAGTCACAATGTTTTCAATTGGGACCGGGGGCGCCTTATATCCGGGGGCCTCGGGCTAGCCCCTACATAAATCTGCCCCTGCTAATATAATACCTTTATTTAATAAATGTGCCTTATTCCAATTATTACACTACTATTATTACAACTTGTAAGACCAAATTTTGTAACAATTACTTAAGAACTAGTCAAGATTTATTAAATTGTTGTTGATGTAACTATGAATTTGTAGTACGTAAGTCATGAGCGCATTTAGCGTTTGGACCTTGTGTATAAGAGTAAGGGAGACAAGAAATTCCTTTTGGATACATTTTTTATACTTTTTAAGGTGGTAATTTAGTGGTAGATTTTCTATCCCTTTCTTACCTTAAATACAATATGTAATAACTACGTAAAAGTACACAATTTTATACATTTATTATACATTTAAATATATTTATAAATGTTTGTTGTACATATTTTTTTATTTGGATTCCCACAATAACCATTAATTAGACTTAATCCCCCTTATTACAAAAAAAGGACTATAAGCCTTAAGCCAGGTTTTGACGGTTGAAAGTTGTCAATTTAAACCTGGCTTAACCCTTTGAACGCCAGAGACGTCTATACACGTAAAATGAAAATGTGCTCACCACGCCAATGACGGCATAGCACGTCAAAAATGTACTGTATTTTAAAAGCTTGGCGGTCAAAAGGTTAATGCCTAGCCCGTATTTTGTAATAAGGGGAAATATGTTCTCAATATAGCCATCGATCGTTGAATTCTTACGAATACGTATATACGTATACGAAAAGAGACTTCATTATCATATCAATCTTGAGGCCATCCAACTCCTCGATTGTACGGACACAAAAAGAAGACTCAAAAGGACTAAACCGTTTGAGCTAGTGTAGTGTTGATAAACAAAACAATTAGTGACATTTTATAGTGCTATAATAACACAAGAACAAAGTGTACAGTTTAACAGACTCTAAGTAAAAATCAATGGATATTTTCTTAGAATAAGTTTTAATTAGAAGTTTAGGCTAACATAAAATTACTTATTAGCTCATTACGCTAGATTGTAATATTTAAAGTACAGAGCTTGCTCTGCACTTTACAAAGAAAAAAAAAATACTAGGTATACGTTTTAAATAGGAATAGGATAGGTGAGACTTCATTATCAAGGAAAGCGGTTAGACCGTTTCGTTTGCTCGTAAAATTCTCAACACACCCGCAAATACTTCAGTTCTTCCGTGATCATGGCGCTTGCAACAGCGCCGAAATATCGGAAACTCGAAACACCTATATGCATAGGTAATTACTTTTTTCTTCATTAACGATTATTTTGATTTTATTAAATTTATTTATTTTGTCTTTTCGATCAAATATTCATAAATTAATCATTGTGTTTTCTTTATGGCTTCGGAAGTGATTTTATCAAAATTGGTCACACATTTTTGTCTATCTTTGTAGGTATGCTGTGCATATGTCTCTATAGGGCGCCGGGCGGTAGGTACTAAAATAACCTAAGCGGTGTGACAAGTGTGTGATATAGGTACAGGTGCGATCCTTTTCTTATTTGAAATGAATGGTACATTTTTATCTATTAATTTGTCATTAAGTATACACAAAAATTACAAAAGTAATTGGTATGATATTGATATCCCTTCGTAAACAATAAACACAGTGCACCTATAAGATTTTTTCTATAGATGTAGGTAGATACAAATATTAGCGAAATATAGGGTTATGAAAAGAAGCTGTAAACCAAGTCGAAGACAAGCATTATCTGTATGGAGTACATAAAAACAACCATTAACTTGATAACAAAATATGAAAACATCGGTTTGAACCGTTTGAGGTCATTTACGAACAGTTTACGATTGACTGTGAGAGTCTGCAGTTGAAAATGACGAATCGCAGCGGTTTAGAGATTGTGAACATCGATGTGTGGGATGTGAGGTTCCCTACATCACTCGGAGCTCATGGATCTGATGCTTTGGTGAGTACTTTAGGATTAAATAATAGCTTTCCATGTTAAAAGAACTTATATTTGCGTTTCATAATTTAAATCCCGTCGAGAACGTAGGAGAAATAAATAATTATTTGGCCACTGCTCAGCTCCTATGGGCCGTATCGTGATGTTATATAGCCTATAGTCTTCCTCGTTAAATGGGCTATCCAACACTTAAAGATTTTTTCTAATCGGTGAAGTAGTTATTTAGTCCATCGCGAACAGACAGACAGACGCGGCGGAGGACTTTTTTTTATAATATGTAGTTATGTTGTTATCTAATTAATGTGTCTGTTTGTATTGAACGAATAAATTCCGGACCTGTTTCTGTTTTCAATGCAGAATTATTTACTTATTTTTGCATTGATAACAAAACCGGTGAGTGCTATATCTTTTGTGGCGTGAGTTCCGTAGTTCGATTTAGTAGTTCAGAAAATGCATGAATTTTATTTATAAGTCTTTTTCATAAACATCTAAGGACATCTCTATTCCTACATTTAACTCTGTTGATCTTTCTTGAAGTCTTAAGGGCGCCACACACAATCAGTTCGCCGGAAGGTAAAACGCAGTAGCCAATAGGCGACCTTCCACGCTTTACCGACAGGCCGTCATCGCCTGGCAAACTGATAGACTGTGGGGCCCTTTACATATGGTCATAAACTAGCTTGTAGTGTACAAACATATCTAATTATGTGTGAACTAATAGTTATTATACTTAGCTCAGTGAAATCATACAATCATGTTAACGATGTATGATTTCATTGAAATAAGTATTAAGTAGTACAAAAAATAAGTGTGGGTAACTAATGAATCTCTGTGTAGATACATAATGTCAGTATTGTCACTACCCCATCTCAACCCGTGTGTGTCGTAGAAGGCGACTAAGGACTAAACCTTATGCAGACAATAGCACTGCGAGGAAAGGAAAATTCGAAACAAACCCTATACCAACCCGTCTGGCCCGCGTGGTATAGTATTCCCTCCACAATCGTTGGAGGACACCCGTGCCCAGCAGTGGGACGTTAGACTGGCCTGTTGGTCTAGTGGTTAGTGACCCTGACAGCTAAACCGGAGGTCGTGGGTTCGATCCCAACCTAGGACAAATCTTTGTGTGATGAGCATAAAGGTTTGTTCTGTGTCTGGGTATATTTATATATAATATGTATGTATTTACAAAAAAAATATATTTAAGTAGTATATCAGTTGTTGTTTAGTACCTATAACACAAGCAAATATAATTGCTTAATTTGGGACTAGATGGCGCTGTGTAAATGTGTGGAATGTGTGCTGAAACAAGCTGATACACTGTGCTATAACTGCCTTTTGACTATGTTGTAGGTACCTACATAGTTTCCGTTTGATCATTTTTATATGAAAATACAAAATAGATATTTGTAATGCTATATGTCAGAATCGTAGCAAGTGGAAGGAAATGGTCTCTGCCTCTGCCTACTGTTGGGTTTGTAATGCTATCATGTTTTGTGAACCGAATCATTACGTTGGTTTCGATTACTTGTTTATTGATGTGACCTTATGCGACTTCTTATTAAGTTTTATGTTCTATTTATCAGTTGGTACAATTTAAATAGTTTACAGAACAAATAAAATCAGTATGTCCGGTAAATATGACTGCCCAATTGACTGGCCTGTTGGCCTAGTGGTAAGTGACCCTGACTGCTTTGCCGGAGGTCGTGGGTTCGATTCCCACCCAGGACTTTGTGTGATGGGCATGATTGTTTGTTCTGTGTCTGGGTGTAAGCCATTAAAGGAAGGTTATAGGTTATAATATAACATCAAGCTACGGCCAGAAGAAGCTGAGCAGTGGCCAAATAAAGAACGATGGGAGCGAAGCCCTGCGCGACTTCTAGTCTATAATATGTATGTATTTACAAAAAAAAACTCTATTTAAGTAGTTTAACAATTGTTTAGTACCCGTAACACAAGCAAGCAAGCTTAATTTGGGACCAGATCGCGCTGTGTGAATGTGGTAAAATATTATTATGTCATAGTAGGTATTCTAAACATATTACTGTAGAGCCTCTATAATCCGAAATTTCTAAATTTTCACCATGATAAGGCGTTCGGATTATACCTGTGCCTGCAATTTTGTTCTCGTGGAAATCCAGCATTCATTGGTATTTTATTTTTTTCACGGAACCCTATTTTTTCTCTAATAAATGTAGCGTAAGTTACTCATTCTGACATTAGCTATCCGCCAGTGAAAGTCCCAGCGAAAATAGTTCAGTCAGGAGTAGGTATAAGTACCACAAACAGACAGAAAAAAAATTTGAAAAGCGTGTGACAGCGACATATGCCTAAGCAGAGGGCTCGTTCGGATCATCGAAGCCCTTCTGTATGACTGGCCTGTTGGTCTAGTGGTTAGTGACCCTGACTGCTAAGCCGGAGGTCGTGGGTTCGATCCCCACCCAGGACAAATCTTTGTGTGATGAGCATAAAGGTTTGTTCTGTGTCTGGGTGTAATTTATCTATAATATATATGTATTTACAAAAATATATATATATATTTAAGTAGTATATCAGTTGTTTAGTACCCATAACACAAGCAAATATAATTGCTTACTTTGGGACTAGATGGCGCTGTGTGAATGTGGTAGAATATTATGAAGATATATAGCAGTTCCTAGTTAGAGTTAAACATACCTTATTAAACTATTATTCTATATACATTTTACATTTAGAGACTTTGCTATTGAATTGTTTGAAAGAAAGAAAGAAAGAAAAAACGTTTCTGCTACCTACAGCTGTTAAAATAATATTTTATTTATAGACCATAATACATAGGTTCCTATTGATTCGCTGTAATATAAAGTCGCTATTTTTACTACATAACTAAGTAGGTAGGTGGGTACCTACAAAGATGTAAAGGTTTCTTCTTCGCTTAAAGTAAGAAGGAAAATTATACAAATAAAAACCATTATAATTAATTGCTGTAAAAGAGAATTTGTCGTGGGGTTTATAGACTGTGTTTTTTCCTGGGTCTACTGTTATTGTATCTCCGTAAAGTGAAGGTGTCGCTGTTAAATTTGGTAGAAGCATCATTCACAATGAGGGCTGTATGGGTGGCATTCCTTTTTATTTGTGGGCTCACAATTACTTTACAAAAAAGTTGTGGCTTTGATATTGTTCACATTGATGTAGAAGATGTAAGGTTCCCTACATCACTCGGTAAGCATGGATCTGATGCCTTGGTAAGTAATCTAGCAATTAACTTCGTATTGCTTTTATTGAAATATTTTTTTTGAACAGGGAGTTCTACGGTTCCTCATATTATTATTGTGCATTGGTAGTAGTGGGTACCACAGAATAATGAAAACTATCTCTGTTCTGTGGTGGGTACTCATCTATAGCCTATTGGTAGGTCCCCAGTAATGCACCATATCTTGAATTAAGATTATAGGTATTCAGCTTAGTAGAAATGTAGCCAGTGAAATCTGTGTATCTGAAACGTAATTATACAATAGGTTCTTATATATTATATTTATTTAACGGAGAATTCATCAGCAACTCATTAATGTCACACTGCTGGGCTCGGGTCTCCTCTCCTCTATCTAGAGAGCTCAGAGGGTTGAGGCCATAATCCACTCACGCTGGCCTAGTGCGGGTTGGTGGATCAGACATACTCATAGAATTTCTTCTACGGAAACCCACATAGGTTTCCTCACGATGTTTTTCTTCACCGTTAGCAGATGGTCACTCACTTGACTAGTACATATAAATTCCACAAAGTGGAATCCACATCGGTACTGCCGGCCGGGATCGAACTTCCATTCAGCCACCATCGCTTTTTACGGAGAATGCGTGAGAGTAATTACTGATAAATAATTTTGCAGTATTTTTAGTCTCCATGACGATAATTTATTATAGGTAAGTATCTACCAATATTTATTAATTTGTACATAATTCGTTCCAGCGTCTTACCACCTTGAAATACCTGCTATGTTGCCAGTTAGGACAAAATACGACATTAACTGAACAATACCAATTGTTTGTAGCACACCGACCCCGACTACTCGTGTGCCTACGTCACAACCACCACCAAGAATGGAGCGCAAGGCTTTGGCCTCACGTTCACTTGTGGCAGAGGCACTGAGATCATCGTACTTACCGTCAGGACTATGAAGAAGTTCATCCTTGGGAAGAATGCATTCGATATATTTGCTGACTTCGCTGGATTCTGGAGAACTCTTACGAATGATTCACAAATGAGATGGGTAAGTTTAAAATATTACGTGTAATGACAGCCCATAAACAGTATAGGGGTTATATTTGGAAACTATATAGGTAAGTAGGTAATGCGGATCCATACATTATGTATTGATATTTGCACAGAAATTCTACCGACCGATCTACACATCGTGTTGGGACTTACAAAATTAAGTCAAATCAATATAAAATTATGTTCAAGTTAAATAAAATACCTATCTTTGATATCGTAGATTGGACCTGAAAAGGGTGTCGGGCATTTGGCTGCGGCTGCTATTCTTAACTCGCTGTGGGATCTTTGGGCTCGGATCGAAAACAAACCACTGTGGAAGCTTCTTGTTGATATGGATCCAGAGGTATGTACCTACTGCCTACCTACTTAATTGCACAAATGGATTGAATCTATTGCTGTGCGTTGGTTATATCAGTTTTGAATTCTGATTAATTGTTCGATGAATAACTTTGCGGGTAAACAAATATTTAAATTCAAATCGATGAATAACTTTGCGGGTAAACAATTTCATTAAAATGCGTATTTCAATTTTAGACATTAGTATCAACTATAGATTTCCGATACATAACGGACGTGGTGACTAAAGAAGAAGCGATCAAAATGTTGAAAGAGAAACAGGCTGGCAAACAGGAGAGGGTGAAATATTTAGAACAGAACGGGTACCCAGCATACACCACACAAGTTGGTAAGTAATTGCTATCGGCATTTACGCTAGGGTATTTGGTTATTGTTAATTCATCATTAAAAAGATACAATTTTTTTTTCTTAGTTCTCGTTTAGTAATTTTTAAATAAATCTATTTTCTACCAATTTGTATTTGTAGGTAGACCTCTGAGAATAAGGGTACAGTTTCTAGACTCTCAAAGTCTCATCTCAAATTAATAACAGTTCAGTGTTTTAGTCCATAACGCGTCAATGCAAACAAACATTAAGAAGTTATGATTTTTATTTCTCACAATGATTGCAGGTTGGATGGGCTACAGTGACGAACTTGTGAAGTCGCTCTGTGAGAAATATTTGAAGCTCGGCTTTAAAGAATTTAAAGTTAAAGTAGGAGTGAACTTCGAAGATGACTACAGAAGGTGCAGCGCGGTCCGTAAATACATCGGTCCTAACAATGTTTTGGTTTGTACTTTTATCTTTTAATTATTGTCTGTTTTTAAACCATTCTCTTCAATATTTAGTTCCATCTTACAATTCTTCAGCTTTAACTACCGAAATACCTTTAAGAGATTCAAGCGCAAATATTTGCATAAAACTACTTAGTTAGTAGCTCTGTCTACTGATGTTTTTTTATTAGGTTAGGTTAAGCGTGATCTATATTTATGTATGTATGTACATAAATATAGATCACGCCTCTTTCCTGACAGAGGGGCAGGCAGAGACTATTTCCTTTCACCTGCTACGATTCTGACATACATCTTTCGCTTCTTTAGCAATGATCAATCTTTTCATACATTCTCGTCGGTTTAGGATCTGTCCTTACTTATTATTGACTTTATCTTACCGATGTGAATGGTAAATTTTGGCAATGTTTTATGTATTTAAATAGCAAAGCTTTTCTTTGAAAGCTGTGGTTAGTTTCACAAAACTTTCTGTGCTGTTCGTAGATGGTAGACGCGAATCAAGCATGGAGTGTGAACGAAGCAATCGAATGGATGAAGAAGCTGGCGCCTCTTAAGCCGAAGTGGATTGAAGAGCCAACCTCGCCGGACGACGTGCTCGGACACGCTGCTATATCGAAAGCGCTCAAGTAAGAACTTATTTTAGGAAAATAACCTTCATAAAACACTTATGTAGTCAATAAGTATGTACACCCATTTTTACCTATTTATTAGGTACCTAGCTATGCAAAGCCGCACTAGGCCAGTGTGAGTGGATTATATGGCCTAAACACTCTCAGCTCTCTAGTTAGAGGAGAGGAGACCCGAGCCCAGCAGTGTGACTTAATGGGTTGCTGATGATGATGCAAAGCCGTTCCCTGTTTTTGTTCTGATGTTACAGACATTCATATAGGCTACGGTAAACGTTTACCATCAGGTGAGCCACCAGTTTGCCACCGTCGTGTGGTACAGTCGAGTTCATTAATCACCATTATTAGATATTTTTGTTGAAAAGGGTGACTACAACTTATTGCATAATGTACAGCATATTTTATTGAACCATTCACATGAAGACATATATTTGATCCATAGGTTCTATAGTATTTATTGAGCTTTTCAACGCTCACAATATTTTAAATCCTTGATGGTGCCAATCAATGATATTGTATGTAAATCAATATCTTAATGAACTCGACTGTACACACAAACACGGATTGAATTGAAAACTATTTTAAAGCTTTCTGAACTAGGTAAGTATATCAAATTAGCTCGAAAGGTGAAAAGTGTATGGAATACTCATTTAAAGCCCAAATTATTTAAAATACAAATGTTTTATTGTATTTATGCTCTAATTTTTGAGGCCTAAATCTTTATAGAGCCGCGTTCTTTTTTATATTATATCTAAGTTTTATTTACGTGCAGACCATATAACATCGGCGTGGCGACTGGCGAGATGTGCGCCAACCGCGTCATGTTCAAGCAGTTCCTTCAGAGCGGCGGCATGCAGTACTGTCAGATAGACTCCGCGAGAATTGGTGGCATCAACGAAATACTGGCTGTGTATCTAATGGCGGAGAAACTTAAGGGTATGAATATAATGTGCCTGAATCTTTGTGTGCCACAAACATCAATAGCTGTCAAACCGGTATTTCAAAAATTAGTTGCTATTTTTTATTTATCGTTTATAATGGTTTTAGTGGACAGTGTTAAAATGCTGGCATGGCATTTTTTCGTAAACTCTGCAATCTAGTTTCACTATCTTAAAAATTTAACTCATTATAGCTTCTAAACTAAGAATCGCCTAAAACGACAAATTCCAAATAATAAGCGACTAAATTTGGGAGAAAAAACATCTTCGGTAGGTACTCTAGTTCTTGAGATATAAATGTGGCCAAGCTGGGAAGATTCTCGGGTGCCCTTTTGAATTAGTCACCGACAACTTCTAACGTTGCGGGGCGTATTACAAAGCTCAGTGCCTAAATGTATAAATAACTTTAAACCTGTATACTTTTTTTTAAATCTTTTTTTTAAGGACTTTTTATTCTAAAAGAACATGTCAATTCCATTAGTCCTTACAATATTATTGTTTTTAGTAAAAGTATGTCCGCACGCGGGGGGCGTGGGCCTGTGTGAGATGGTGCAACACTTGCAGTTCTGGGACTACGCGAGTCTCTCCGGCACCATGGACGACCGACTCATCGAGTACGTCGACCAACAACACGAACACTTTGTCGATCCTTGTGTCGTCAAGAATGCGAGATACATGGCGCCTAAGGTATCTGCTCCTCCTATAAAATCTGCTCTTGTCGATCATAAGATCTATTATAGTTTGACCCCTGTCCTTATATATTTGTAAGGCATTATCAAGCCACAGTACAGTTGCATAGATGATTAAGGAAAAGAGGCCTTTAGGTACTTGACTTTTAGAGTTAATTTCAGACATCTTGAACTTATTACATTATTATTTATTCGTACGTATGCTTATGTATTATCATTAAGTAACTATATTCAATTTATTGTAAACAATAACTTAACAACTGCTATCTTCTATCTTGTGGTAGGTAGTTTATGCAAACATCGTTACGTAAGACAACACTTATTATCTCTAAAGATAAAACGAAAGGAGCTATAAATATAATGTTTGTTCTCGTGTAACTAATATCATTAAACATTTAAATTGGAGTAATAACAAAAATAAGTTTAACGATTTATGATATTTGAGGAACCTTGGCTAAAAATAATGTCAAATGTTAATTCATTTGCAAACATGTTCCATATAAACAACTTTAGAATTCTTATCATTCTGTTAGAATACCTACTTAACATTATATTGTTTGTTTGACTACTCGTAGCTGGGGTACGACTCGTAGCTGAATCCGTGTAGTGACGGATTAAGAATACATTATGTCACTACCCCATCTCAACCCGTGGATGTCGTAAAAGGCGATTAACGGACTAACCTTAAAGCACTGCGAGAAAAGGAAAATTCGAAACAAAACCCTATACCAACCCCTCTGGCCAGCGTAGTATAGTAGGCTAAATTCCATCCACATTCTTTGAAGGAGACTCGTGCCCAGCAGTGGGACGTTTATGGGTTGAAATTATGATGATAGGAAAGTGCGGTTAGATGTGGTGCAACCCTCATCTTTTATAAATACCTTATCTTTATTTCAGAAAAAGGGATACAGCACCGAATTTCTACCAGGCATATTGGACAAATTCTCATATCCCAACGGTACTGAATGGCAGAGAATGATCAAAGAAGGACTGTTCCCGCCGCCTGATGAAGTTGAATTATTAAATGCTTGAAATCAAACAATCTTATAGAAAAACTATTTATATTTAAATAAGAAATATATAACACGTATCTAAAATCTAAATTAAATTAACCATGATTATGTTTTCTTTTGAAACGCAAAGGCACTTAATTTTGACTGTTTAGGAGCATTGCTTATAGTCGATTCTGTTCCATTGTTTTCATCGTCCAGTTTTCTCTTCGGTCCATTCTCGTTTGTAGTGGACTTTCCTTGTACTGTTTTGAACAACTTGATGCCGTGTCGCGTCAACTCTGAAGGACCGAGCTCGGGGTTTTGTCGTTCTAATACTGTTTTATTTCTAGTGAACCAATCCACGAATGTTTCGCCTTCCAGAGGTTTTAATAGCTGAAAACATAAAATGTTTCTATGGGTATGTGTCCTTACTATTCTCATTAAATAACCTATACGTGCGAAAGCTTGGATGAATATTTCTTACGTCAATCACGTCAGAACTGCTGAATGGGTCTGCATGAATTAGGCACACAGATTTCAGTCTACAATAGCATATAGGCTACTTTTTACAGATATACCACGCCGACGATGCCGCGATGCGATGCTGATGTTCGTGAAATATCACATTTACCACGCGGACAAAGCCGCGGACGGAAGCTAATCTATACTAATATTATAAAGCTAGAGCTTCTGTTTGTTTCGTTGAACGCGCTAATCCCAGG
Source organism: Laspeyria flexula (assembly GCA_905147015.1). Classification (NCBI taxonomy): domain Eukaryota; kingdom Metazoa; phylum Arthropoda; class Insecta; order Lepidoptera; family Erebidae; genus Laspeyria; species Laspeyria flexula. The sequence goes on along the minus strand of LR989950.1, from coordinate 13,478,724 downwards.
TTCTACTGGTTCGTATTGAAAAATTATTTTAGTTTTGTATATTAAGGATGGCTATAGTCATAGGCTATAACATCACGCTACACCTAATGGGAGCTAAGTAGTGACCACACGAAGATCCACGGGAGCGAAGCCTTGAGCACTTACGATAAAATGTCTCAATGCGTGCCAGTACAAGTTTTATGTATTAACACTTACATCTTCGTTCTCTGCCGAGTCCGCGGTGTTATGTACATCAACTAAAACTCGTTCAGTCAAACTTAAAGGACTTGGCGCATTCTTTGTACTTGTCACTTGCTTCTTGAATATGTTCCTAGCGCCACTTGGCGATGATTTTATAAGCTGTAAAAATGATAATATATCACAGAATGAATTAGTAGAGAGAAAAAAATTATAAACTGTCCGAATAAGGTAGCAGGAATACACACAATATACCCCGACAGACCCAGGACCCACCAGTACTGTGTAGTGCAAAATAAAGTGACTTGGATTAACTGTCACTGTGTCCACTAACATCTCCGTGTTGTGATTTCGATTCCCACACTAGTCAAATATTTGAGAGATCCTTAGATATTATTTATTATTATCCTTAGTCTAGGTGTAGAAAGAAAGAAAGAAAAAACATTAATTCTCCACATTTATGTGACACAAGTAGGAACAAGAGTACAAAATAAAAGTAAAATAAAAAAAAGTAGGTAGTAAAAAAAATTAATACAAAGAAAAAAAATAACTAATTGTACCTACTGCATGTCACATCTGCGGGAATTTGGACTTAATAATTTACATAGTTGGTGCATATTATTGATGTTACAAATTAGAGACAAAACGGTTTACTAAAACTGGTGTACAAATATGGTTTTAGTTTTAATTAATTGTATTACAAAATAAAAATACCTTCTATGTCAAATACTATGGTTTCATAATTATCACCAAACAAAAATTAAAATTATTAAGCTGTTTTAATAAAAATAAGATATTTTTAAATTAATGTACTTACAACAGGCCTGATGCTAGTATCCATATCAACTTTCTTCTCTTTAACTTTGGGCGCTATGATCAAACTAGCGTTCAGATCTTGTTCCGTGTTCGTGACATCATAAGTTTCTTGCGTGTCTAACTCAGTGAAATGCGAGTTTTGTGCGACATTCAGCTTGTCCGCTTCCTTCTCCCAAGTGTCGGCCAAGTTGGTCAGCTTGTCTGCTAAGTGTACGCGGCCAAGTCTTGATGCATACTTGGCCGCTAGAGGTAACAAGCGGTCGTCTTTTAATAGCTCCATTAATTCTAATGCTCTTTGTTCTATCTCGCTGCGGCAGGCAAGCTGCAAACAATAATAGAATATAATAATTTAGATTAATCGTAAGTATTATAATAGGTAAGTAACTACGTTATTTCTATAACCTTAACATAACATTTTTGATGTAATGATTTTTGACTGCCTCGGTGGCGCAGCGGGAAGTGTATACGACTGCTGTGCAAGAGGTTCTGGGTTCGATTACCGGGTCGGGTAAAAATGGTATTGGGTTTTTCTGTCATGAAATTCAAGTATTAAGATTTTCCCGCCTACCCCTTCCCCCCCCCCCTTCTTTCTTCCTTCCCCCTTATGTATGTATGTAACATTTTTGATAACTTTGTTTATATTTATTGATTTTAAACAGGAATTCACGTGATTATGATTTAGGTATTTACATGCACATCACATTAGGTGCTTGACGCTTCGACCAGGTTACACCGACCGTGGTCACAAGCTGACTAATTTTATTAAAATCAATAAATATTATCATGCAACGCGAAAATTTAAAGTACACTTTATGTTCGATGACTCCAAATCTCTATATTTTATCGGCAAATGGATAAAAGTAAGTGTGGAAATAGCAACATATTTAATTTATGGCAATTTCGCCTCCTTCCTCGTCTCCTGCAAAAAAGTACTCTAGTGGCAGCCACATATTGGAAAGCGCAGCGTGGGGCGGGCCCCCGCAGGTGGACCGAAGACCTAGTAACGGTTGCGGGTGGCCGTTGGATGCAGGCGGCACAAAATCGGTACTTGTGACGGAAATTAGGTAAGGCCTATGTTCAACAGTGGACGTCATTGGGCTATGATGATGATGATGAATTTCTCCTATCTACATGTAACCCGACCATTTCCTAGTATTTTTTTTAAGTTTTACTTCCATGATGTTGCCTTTTAGAAGGTATTGGCACTTCGCCGTCGATATTACTGTACAGCTTACAATTATATATAAAATATTTGCTATATACTCAATGGTTAAAAGTAAATCACAAGTAACATATAAAAGATTAACCTTATGACCACCACGTCAGGTCGGCGTCTCCATGCCCTGGACGCCAAGCCCTAAAATTCGGTTTTTAAGATTTGGTAACAAAATTAGTATCTTTATTTTGAATTTTTATGGACCTGAGTTTTGTCATCTATAGACGACATCGGCGCTCAGGGCACGCTCACGCTTGTCAAGTATAGATGACGTTGGCGTTCAAAAGGTTAACAAATAATTATGTAAGTACATACCGCGAACAGTTTAAGAGCAGTTTCTCTAGCCGCCTTGACGTCAACATCGGCAGTGGTATGAGCCCAGCGCACCAACTGTTCTTCGTACTGACTCTTCTCTGTATCCATTTCACAAAGTGGCATCTGTTAAATGCAACACAATTATTGTTAATATCGAATATAACAATTAACACACAAACATACAAATGTAAAAAGTCTGGCTGGCATGTTGTGGTCTGGTGGTGAAGGAGTACAGGCGGACCGTACGTCTGTTTGCCACCGTCGTGGTATAAAAAAAAAAAAAAAAAGTATACTGGACAAAAACTGTGTATAATTAATGTTTGTGTAACTTTGTGCACATTCTTGGTTGGGGAACCATAATATCAAAATAAAAAAAATAATAATGCATCAGGGCCCGATCGATGGGGTGGCAAAACTGGCAAATGAGAAACGACAAAATCTGGCACCATTTTACATATGGAATAACATACTTATTTTCATTCATTGTAAAGAGCGTGAAATTTTTTTTATATAGCACTCTTATTTCTATAGCTATATAACATATTTTTCTTTGCATGTGTTGACACTTGGTACCAAAAATGTTAAACAAAGCAACCTGCTTCTTGTTGAACTATAACTTGAAGAATATCTTACTTGTATAGGAAGTTCGGCAACAATAGGCTTCGGTGCAGTGGCTGGGAAGGACGCTCCTCGACAAAGAATCGCACGCACTTTCTGGGTCGCTTCACACACCTGCAAATCAAATCATTATTTTAAAAATTACAGGCTATTAATGATGAATCCTGTATCGAAAAGGTAGGGTTAACATTTATAACAAAAATAATACTTACGCAAACATTTACTCTATGAAAACTAAAGCACCTAAAAAGTAATTTTAATTTGCTTTTTAGGTGCTTCACACTGATACTAAAGAAAAAAAAATTAACACTCAACTAGGGCACTACGTTTGCTACTAATATAAGAATGGACTCAATACTATAAAATAAAAATTGCTACCCAATGTGTGTTTTAATGTCCCACTGCTGACCCGTCTCTTCTTGTGTGTTTAGAGCAGGATTTCCCAACCAGGGGGGTCGTAATAGGTACGTTCACATTTCCGAATACGTTATATATCGTATCTGTAGGTATTGTACCTAATTGAAATTCAAATAAAAAAAATTGTGGAAAAAAAATAGGTATGTGTTTCTTAATTTTGTTGAAACTTGGCATGAAAATATTATTTTGGGTTCGGGAAGGCTTAGCAAAGTAAAGGTTGGAAAACTGTGGTCTAGAAAGCTGTGAGGGTTAAAAATTAAAATACTCACAGAAACAATAAACCACGTATCAGAAGCTCCTTTAGAATGTGCAGTAGTGTCACAGATAGGCAGCCACAGTCCGCTGGCCACGTCGTACAGTCGCAGCTGCCCCGCACTGTCGCAGGCGCACGCCGCGCCCGCCTCCGACGTGCCCAGCCACGATAACTTCGAGCTAGGACTTAGTGGTACTGCTACTGTCTTACTTCTTACTTGGCGACCTGAGAAATAAAAATATCACACCTAAGAACAATTTACCTTCTTTCCTTATCATTATTTCAATTGAATCTTCGCGATAATTCGATTTTACAAAAACATTTGTCATACTGACCACTTGTTAAATTTGTTTAAAAGGAGCTTTCATTTGCCAACAAATGTGCAGTTTGGCAGACGATTAAACAATCTATGTAATTTTCTTACACACTAAATAAATGCTTTTTTCTTTTTCTTTTCTTTGTTCGACTATACTTCGCCTGCGCCTGTGCTCTCTCGCCGATGGCGATGATACGTTCACGAGAGGTAGAGTGACGCGAGCGGGTAGTAAACGCCGAGAAAGATGGACGTATTGTATTATAAGTTAGGAGACTGCCTACCTATAAGGTATATCACTAATTATAATAATTATTTGCTTTCGCCCGCGTGGTATGAATAAAATTATATATAAACCTTCCTTATTAATCACTCTATCTATTGGTGAAAACCACATCAAAATCCGTTGCGTATAATTAATACTAATATTATAAAGTTTGTTTATTTGTTTGTTTGGTTGAACGCTAGGATCTTAGGAACTACTGGTCTGATTTGAAAAAATCTTTGTGTTGGATAGCCCATTTATCAAGGAGGGTTATAGGCTATATAAAATTACGCAACGGCCAATAGGAACTGAGCAGTGAGAGCAGAGCAGCGCGAGTTCTAGTATTACAATAAAGTCAGGATTTAGCCTAAGATTCCATATTATTAAAATCTCATTTACCATTAATTGCAATAATATCCATAGCGAGATGTTGATCTGAAACCCCTGGATCAGTGGAGTGGTATACTGCGAATACTGTCGTGTTGAATGCTGCCAACGTTACCACGGGACCTGCCAGTGATATTACCTGTAAATGTAAGTGAAATTAAATCTCGTTTATTCATCTAGGTTACATAGTAACACTTATGAAAGTCACAAGTAAAGAATGTAACAGGTTATCCGAAAAGAATTGTCAGCAAATTTGCCTACGAACAGTTCATTGACGGGTTGGAGCCCCCTCCATAGCTATGAGAAGAACTGGCACCTCACGCCACTCTTTAAAAAAACAAATTGGGTAGCGTGTAAAGTGAAGCAGCAGAGCAGTTAAGATATCATAAGTAAGATTAAGAATTAAAAAAAAAGATATTTTTTTATTATTAATAAAAATATAACATTGTACCAAGAATCCCAATAGAAACACGAGACGAGTAAAGGAATTTGTGAAAAAAAAAATCATTTAGATGTATTGTAAATCTGATTACTGTGATCTAGAGAAAATTATTATGACGACTAAAAGTACAGTGTATAAATATTAAAGGTTGGAGCTATCGCGAGCTCGCCGCATCACGGAGGCAGTTTTGAGCACATAAAGAACATAGAATGTGTACCTGTCTCTGCGTGCCCAGCGGTGTGTACAGTCTGAGCAGTCGCGCGCTAGTGTACACGCACACGAGCGCGGCGCCCGCGCACACACACAACACCTCCTCCGTGTCCGACATGGACACGCTCCACTCCTTGCTGCTGCCCACCAGCGATATACATACCAGTTTGCTGAGAAATACCGTTCAATTATTATTGTAATACTTTCAGATTGTCAAGAAAGGGCAGGATGATAAATGTTGAAGAACTTTAACTTTTTTACTATTACATATGTAACATATAGACAAACATTGTGGCTATTCGAAAGTAAACATTATAATGCAGTCCATATAGCAGACATTTGGCCAATGCATGTAGTTTCACTGAGTTCTGTAAATTAGTTCAAAATCGAACAGACATTAATTACATTGTGATATTTATTTTTCGCGACATTATGAATCCTTACAAAATTGGTTGTCGAATTGATATAGAATTTCGTGTATTCTATAATTACAGCTTCTTTAGCCTATAATATCTTTTAACATCAGGAGCATATCATTGATCAGGAGTATCAAATGCATGATGATATTTATTTCATTCTACAATTAGCATTAATTTCAACGATATAAATATAAATATTAAACTAAGGTTATCAACTAACTTAAATTAAAACTAAAAAGAAAAATAAACAATATTTACAACCTAACACAAAAAAAAAAACAAAATATTAAAAAGTGGTGAAATAATTAAAAATGACATCACACAATTGCATGATGCATTTGAAACCTCTCCCTCCCCCTCCTCAATGTGTGCCACTACTACTGAAGAAATGTTATTATGGCTATATGGTCTTCTGTAGGAAGAAGGTACTTCCCCGGGCCTGTTAGTCACTTTTAACGTGGGTCACTCACTAGTCACTATGTCCTGCTTTTTTAAATGCAAAGAATCATATTAATATTACTAAACACTAGTTCTTACCTAGGAGTTTCACATGCCAATGCAACTACCGTAGAAGACAAACTGGCCATAGTATGGTTCAAGTAGTTGTTCAAATGTATACCGTGGTGTAGATTTGTGTCATGAAATTCTACGTCTATAGTGGACTCGCCGTTCTCAGCTGTGTGACAGCGAACTATGCCGATGTCATTCCAGCACATATACCTAGAATGTACGAAATAATTATAGAATAAATTTATTAATTTTTTTTATAATATTTTATATATACAACAATATTTTAAACTAAATTTATACAATAATATTTACAAATAAAAACTTAACTAAATGTATCATTAAAATAAAAGGGGAGGAAATTACAAATTAAAATACGGCATCATAAAATTCCTCCGCATCTCTGCCATTGTCTGTGGGAAAAGTGCCCAACAGACTGGCAGCATTGCCACGCTGGATGGCAATGCTTATTCTTTGTGCAAGAAAATAGCCAGCCTGAAATGAATGAAATAGGTTTTTTAATCTGAAGAGTTTGTTTTTTGAACGCACTAATCTCTGGAACCACTGGTCCGATTTGGAAAATTCTTTTAGTGTTGGATAGCCTATTTATCGAGGAAGGCTATAGGCTATAACATCACGCTACGGCCAATAGCAGCTGAGCAGGGCCAAATAAAGAACCACGGGTGTGAAGTCCGGGGCAACAACTAGTTATACTAATAAATACGGTGATATTTTTAACAGTAAAACATTTATTTTTGCAATATGTCCCGGGTTCGATCCGCGGGTCAATAACGGGTTATTCTGACTTTTAAATCTGCCCAGAGACTGGAAATAAGTTTGGTTAATCGTAATAGACTCGCCCCCTTTTAAATGGGACCGAATATAGTTGGCGATATGTGGGTTTGATGCCTACCTACCACGCTAGGCACATTTTAATTGTAATTAAATATATGATTAATTGCTTGTTTATTGCCTCCAAACAACTAACAATAATTAATTAAATAATTTCATCTGTCAAAAAATACTTCATATTTTTTTGCAATTTTTCACTATTAACAAAATACAATGCAATAAAAACCACCAGACCTTAAAAGTATGGTAGACTTACCTATGTTCAAGATGTGTAGGAGTAGAAGAAGGTTGGAAGGGCGGCTGTGGCGCGAGCTTGCCGGGCGCGTGCGTGGAGTGTCGCGAGGCGGGGCGCGACTCGTCGTGCGGGGCCGACACACCTAACGTCTCGTTCTTAATCCTCTCTAAGGATATCGCGTTGTCGTCATCGCTCTCATACTTCTCTATTAAATCATCTAATATATCATCGTTGTCTGAAATATACAACATTCATTTTAGCTTCTTTTGAAAAAATAATTATCATTCACTGAGGCCAGCTGCTTCGTTTCGTTTCTCTATTTTGTTACCTTAGATGAGACACATGAACACGATGAGACTGATCAAGTGAGAGCACTTTGAACATTCTAGCACTATAGTCATTTGAGCACCATAGACATTATGGCATCTTGGTTATAACGGCTTAACATATTACAATATGTTAAGGTGGATATTCCAATACGCCTCCTCTATACATCTTATGTATTTATTTACAAAAAAATATGTATTTAACTAGTTTAACAGATTAGTACCCATAACACAAGCAAATATAACTGCTTAATTTGGGACGAGATAGTGCTGTGTGAATGTGTGAAAATATAAAAAATTAATAGTAACAAAACTCACCATCCGCCCTGTCCACCATCTCAATATCATCAGTGTTATCACCAAACTTGCTGCTATCTTTACCATAGCAATTCACCAAAGTACCTAGTTGACCAGCAACATCACAATATGCTAGTACACCATTACCTACAAACAAAATATCAAATTAATATTTTAAAAGGATAACTATAATGCGAACAGCATAAGGCTGAATTCACAGGCAGGGCAGCGCGTGACCGCCAACGGTGCCGCCTCGCGGTGCCACGAACCACGCACTACTTGAGAGGAGTATAAGCGCGTGGTGTTCCACTGGCGTCGTCACACCGGTGTCGTTTCGGTGTGAATCAGCCCTAAGGTTCAAAAGTAAGGTTGGGTTGCTGGTGAAACGCTTACCATCAGGTGGGTCGTAAACTTGTTTGGTAAAAAAACCATTTTCCACACTGCTCCGAAGCTAGGACATCAAATAGGGTCCTTGTGTGATTCACACCGTGGTCCAAACTCCTTGTGATAAAAAATAATTAATTACACTAAGCTAACATATTTACCTTTAGGGTTCCATGCCATCGCACAAACATTATGTGAGGTGGGATGTTCAATGATGCCCATGCATGCACCAGGACCTATCTCCCACACAGCAATCTGCCCTGCCACTGTGCTGCCAGCTAAGTACTCTCCACAAGGTGAGAACAAACACTGAGATATTGGACACTTTATCTGTAATAATAATAATAATAATTTTTAAAATTATTGTACACAAGTTATATTTATATACATGTAACATAGAAATTAAGCATATACAATGGGCGGTTTTATCGCAAGCAGTGATCTCTTCCAGACAACCTTTGGAGGCATTTAGTGGTCAGAGAAGTGTTGATTGTTAGTGTGCTTTATTAAGTAAATATCTAATATAAAAACAGAATATATAATTTATCGAGGAACACTATAATATAATAACAATCATGCTTCAACTAATAGGAGCTGACTAGTGGTCAAACAATGTATGGGAGCGAAGCCTCGGGAAACAGATAGTGTTTAGATATTTTTAGCCTAGTACTTCAATAATTGTAATGATGAAAAATACAGATCTTAAATATTATTTGCATTCAAAACAAAAATATTTATTACAGATTTTATAATTTGCATCAAAATCCTATAATACCTACCAAGCTGTGTGTAAAAGTCATCCTCTGACCCCAACTTTCACAGTCCAAAAGAATAATCTCACGATTGTTCGGGTAAGCCAAATATTTTCCTTCTGTAGGCTCAAAATCCATTCGACCTGAAATAATCAAAAGAATTAATATTTATTTAAATATCAATACAAATCCATGTTTCTATGAATAAAAGTTATTTAAATCCAATATTTTCAATGTCAATTTACATTCATTCAAATTCAGATTACATTGTATTGCGTTTCATAGACTCAGCGCACACCGCTGGAGGATCCTGGCTCCACACATGTTACTCATGGATATGCGCTATGCCATGCATCCATAATGAACATTAATACTGTAGTTATTATGTGTATTTTAAAGTACATAATGTTTAGTCGTACTATTTTGGCTACTAGCAGAGCAATATGAGGAGCATTATGATAAGCAGCAACAGGGCTCTTTGTGGCTAAGGGTGGTGATTCCTACAAATTTTTAGGGTCTTTGGATAGGCTGTTAGGCTGTCTAAAAAGGTTTAAATAAAACAATTCTACTCTATACTTACACAAAACTTTAGCAGCATAAAAAGTATTTATCTTTGGTACACATGTCAGTTCCTTGATCATATTCTGCATATCAATGTCCCATATTCTTAATATGCCATCACCAGAAGCAGTGCTAGCATACTTCATTTGTGGGCAAATAGCTATACTTAACACTGGACCTTTATGGTCAGTCATGGTGAACAATGGAGCACCACCTTCTAGACTGCATATCTTCGCCTCCATATTCTCTGATGTACATCCTAAAGCCTAGGAGAAGAAAACTATAAAAAGATTGTAAACAGGTAGGTATGTTAAGAATAAAATAAATATTTTAATTAATTATCTGCCAAAGTCTGATTTATGTGAGGAAAAATAAAAAATTCACATGATACATCAGGACTACTTTCTTACCTCAATTTTCTTTGTTGATTTGATTTGTGTGACCGGTGCTGTAAATCTGGTGACGATACCGTCTTTGTCGAATGCCGGGTAGGTATAGGCTTGAACAACGTGGTTATCAGTGGCCACATAAAGTCTCTTTTCTTTGTAACATACAGCAAGTGCACTCTCGCCAACGCAATGTGAATTTGGGTCGTCATCCTCAATATCCACCCATATCCTCACGTCTCCATCGTTACCACACGTTATTATGTGCCTAAATCAAACATGATACGGTTAAACGGTACTTTTTTATCAAAGTATACACAAACCAAAAGTTTAGAGAAATGAAAACTTACTGTCCATCTTCAGTATAACATACATCTGTATGACCCTCAGCGTGAGCATATCTAAGCGGTTTGCTATCAATTTTCATAATTATTAAACTTAATATTATGTTATGTGTATAAACTTATTATATATTACAGATCCTCCTGGATTTGTTCGCCCTAGTTCGGAAAGTTTCATCAAACCAATATTTTTATTTTTTGACAATTTGACACTTCATTTTTCAAATTGGCGGGAAAGTTGATATTCGATTCTGCAATTTGATTGTCATTATGAATTATTCTGCAATATTTTTTGTGTCAAATTAAATAGGCAGGCAGGTTACTTTAACATGCTTTTGTACAATTCTATTGTAAAAAAACATTATATTCGTACAACACTGAAAATATTTGACTTTTTTGAATGGCCTGTTGGTCTAGTGGTTAGTGACCCTGACTGCTAAGCCAGAGGTCGTGGGTTCGATCCCCATCCAGGACAAATCTTTGTGTGATTAGCATGAAGGTTTGTTCTGTGTCTGGGTGTAATTTATCTATAATATGTATGTATTTACAAAAAAAAATGTATATAATTAGTATATCAGTTGTTTAGTACCCATAACACAAGCAAATATAATTGCTTAATTTGGGACTAGATGGCGCTGTGTGAGTGTGGTAGAATATTATTATTACCGGGCAATGTAAGATTAAGAAAAGTTATCCTTTGAATAAAAATCTTTTTACATACGTACTAAACTTTTTATAATTTAAATTTATGTCCGTATTTATTTTTCAAGGTCAGTCAAAAACATTTAGGCTGCTTACACACACCGACTAAAGATTCATCGCGTCTCTTCAGTCGCGTAGCAGAACACACAAGTCCAAACTAAAACGTTCAATCTTCACACTAGTTAACTAGACCGATGATCCGTTGACGTATTCCCCATAAACAAAAGTAATTACGCCCAACGGATCTTTCACCACGTGTGAAATCAGCTAAAACTATTACTCACGATTGGGCAACCGCCGCGACCACCATGACCTTCGTTGAGTCGACCAAACCAGCAGTAATCGGTTCTACACTATCATGTGGTTAGAAAAGTGTTTACATCATTGGCACCTCTTTCAAATACACAAAAAGTCGGAGTAGGTAGTTCTTCTATGAGATTACGAGGAAAAAGGAAAGAAGAGAAGGAAATGGGTGTTATACAATAGTAAAAATTCTACCCAATCGGGCATTGCAATATTATGTACTTAATATTTTCACCACATTCACACAGCGCCACCTAGTCCAAAATTAAGCAATTATTTGCTTGTGTTATTGGTGCTACACAACTGATATACTAATTAAATACATATTTTTTTTTGTAAATAGATAGGTACAAATGTATCATCATCATCATCATCATCAATATCAGCCCAACGACGTCCACTGCTAAATATAGGCAATACAATTATATATTATAGATAAATTACACCCACTAGTCAGGTTTCAGTTCGGTTCAGAATCATCCTTAGAGCGAATGCGCATCTTTCGCCGCCGTGAAAAGTACCCATTTTACAGCACCATAGCACTTTCCGTCTGAACCTCATTCAGTATGTAGAGATCAACGATTGACATTGTATCGCACTTGAAACTAAGCAATAAAAGTAGGTACATAGATAATGATTGCAACAATATTTATATTTGTATACTAAAATTATTAAGCAATCTTAAGTAGTACCTAAACGTTTTGGAATGATAGCGCGATAACATCTCGTGATAAGTTCGCAAGTAAAAGAACGCACGCACTGTTAATTTGGGTAAATAAAGATGTGCGACGATTGCGAACGATTGTGAGTGTGTCTACGTATCAGTAAATTAAAACAGTCAAATATTACGCAGAAAATAATAGTTCAGTCACCTACAATCAATAAAATAATGTAAGTAATTATTTATCTACATTAAATTACATTAACCACAGTAATTACTAGATAAAATTTTATTTATTTACTTAAAATACACAAATTTAACGTATAAGGCGGACCATTCTATAACAGTCAACCTAAGGTGGTGCAGATTCCTACTGAGATAAAAATAATTCCGCCGAATGCGAGCGAATTTTTTTTTACTGCAACGATAAAATTCGAAATGTTCTAATACAAATTCCAAGTAGTTTTGTAAGTAGATATTTACATATTTATGACATTTTATAGAAATTATGGAACCAATTGCAACGAACTTTCAAGTAGGTAGGTACTTATTAAACATTTTCTCTAGATGGCGGATACCGAATTCCTGAAACTAAAACCCGGTTTTGCTACTGCAGCAATTCACACCGGGATAGACACCGACGAGTGTGCAGGGGCTATAGTTCCGCCTATAGTAACTGCGGCTACGTTCAAATTAGCAGAACCTGATGTTGCGGATGTAGGTATTTTATTGAAGGAACTTATAAAAAGTGGTGGTTGGACAGCGACAGTTTAAAAAACATGCCAATCAATGTGGATTCCACTTCGTGGTTTATGTGTGGTACACCTACTAGTTAAGAGACTTACAATATAATTACGGCCAAGGAAATGCTTCGCGAGGTACCTAACCCACATAACCTAGAAGACATTCTAAGGGTATGTTTATTGTTTAATCCACCAACTCGCATTGGGCCAGCCAGTGTAAATTCTGGTCTACACCCTCTTAATGCTCTCTAGACAGAGGGGAGGAGACATTATTGGATTGCTGATTAAAATTTATTATGGATCGAAGAAATTAAATTCAGTTACCGTAATCCATGCTAATGAAAAGAACTTTTGACCCAGTAAACATTTGAACTTTTTTATGATTTGGTGTCAAATGTGTGAACACAATTTTACATAATATCAAGAGGCTGCAGCAGTTTAGGAACATAACCTTCTACATGTTATCAATAATCCAAGTAGGATGTAATTAATAATTGTTTTAGAGAATATATTATGGTAGATGTGGCAACCCGACAAGGTACCATTTGGAGCATACCCTGGCAATATTAGATGGCGGGAAACATGGATTTGCTTTTGCCTCTGGTTCTGGAGCAATGACGACAATATTTTCGTTACTTAGCCAGGGCGATCACATACTTTCATCCGATGATATTTACTCTGGCACTAGTTGTATTTTCAGGTAAATACGAAAACACCTAAAATATAGGTTATTATCCCCTATTCATCCACGACTTTATATTTTTACGTCTATCATCTACCAAAATATATTTTTATTATTACCTATGTGACATTTTCAGAGAAATTATAATGAGAATGGGAATTGAAGTAACATTTGTAGACTTCACTAATATTGAAAACGTAAAAAGAGGCTTACAAAAAAATACTAAGGTAGGTGAGACATTGTACGTACTAATGGCACCCAACGTGGTCCACAAAAACCTTATAGATATAATTAAAATCAATCAGATAATACTTTTCCTATGACTTGTAGAAAACTTTCGAATGCGTGGGCCTTGGCAAGTAAAAAGACATGTTGTATGGTCCCTCATTTTGAATAGAGAATCAATACAGATCGACAACAATAGTTACAGATCTAGATATATACTCGTACCTACCTACTAGATCTATTCCGACCTCCGATATAACTTTGATTATAATTATTTTGTATTATTACTTTGTTCTGTGCCTTCGAGAACAAATTACACCAAGCAGGCTTTTCGTATTTTTTGTGGCACTATTGTCAACACCGGATTATTCTAAACTCTGACTCCTAATAGTCCTAATAAGTGCTTCATTTCAGAAAAAATATTTTTCCCCGCCAAAGACACTCAATCAATCGCACTGAGTGACCTCTAAGTCGACGTGTCACCTCGGAACATGGCTGTAATACATTTTGTATGTTATAAACCTGTTACATTTACAGTAGGAACGCGTTCCTTAACCTTAATTGCTTCCTGCACTGGTGCCACTGGTGGTCGTGTCCATTCAGCAAAATCTTGCTAAAAAGGTTGATATCTAAAACTTATAGGTACCTAACTCATTAAATTTAACCAGAGTTTCTTGTTTTAGATGGTCTGGGTGGAGACTCCAACAAACCCATCAGTGAAGGTCTTAGACATAACTGCTATAAGCAATTTGGTTAAAACTCGTGGTGACATTATTGTTGGAGTCGACAATACATTCCTAACGCCTTATTTACAAAAGCCTTTGGACTTCGGTGCCGATATTGTGATGTATTCTTTGACAAAATTTATGAATGGTCATTCCGATATAGTAATGGGTGGAGCTGTAGTCAATGACGATAAATTGGCTAAAAGATTGAAATCTCTACAAATATGTAAGGTTCTAGCTTTTCAATTCACGTATTCGTTTTATACCATATTTACAGTTCAGAAAGACTAATAATGCCTCCAAAATTACTTCAACTGCGTAAAAAAATTATATATACCTACTAGCTTTTGCCCGCGGCTTCGCTCGCGTGGATATAGTTAGACGCTATTGGCAGGGCAGAGCTGTTCACAGCACTTCTTTGTAAACGACGTTTTTTGTTTTTTTATCTGGGGCAGCTAAAATAATTAATGAAGATGGTGTACTTACTCGGGAGCAAGCAACATATAATTGACCGTGCGAGAAACAATTCTCTCTTAAGTCCACACCAGCGTATTTTAAAGTTTGCCCTTGAAAAACAAAGAACTGTCTATTTAATATTTCAACCCCTGAACCCATCTCTATCAAAAATATTAAAAACAACATTTTAAGTTCCTATCCCAATACTAATTTGCAAAACGTTAACTTCAAAACAAAGAACTTTTCATACAACGTTTCATCCCCAATTTCACCCTTCCAAAGCCACCCTTATCAAAAATATTGACGAGGGTATTTTTTATTTAGATAGTAGTACCCCAAAACCAATTTTCAAATCTATAAGTTAAAAAACAAACAAGTTTTATACAATCGTTTTTATCCCTTTTCACCCCCTTAGGGGTTGAATTTAAAAAAAAACCTTTTCTTATTACACCTTTAGACATTAGGACAAACACACCCTCCTAATTTCAAGTCGCTACGACCAGCGGTTTAGGCTGTGCGTTGTCTGTCAGTCAGTCAGGCAGGACAAAGCCTTTTATAATATTAATGGATGGATGGATAATGGATAGGATGGATTATAAAAGATTAACTTTTGACCTGATCTATTCAAGTGTAGATGAGTCATTATAACAAAACTTTACAGATGTTGGAGCTGTACCATCCCCGATAGACTGTTATTTAGTAATCAGAAGTTTGAAAACATTGGCTGTACGTATGGAGCAACATAAAAAATCATCTTTGATTATAGCTGAGTGGTTGTCCAAACACGATAACGTAGTAGAAGTTCTTCATCCAGGTAAAAACATTGAAGAAAGCTAGCCTAAAATTACTTACATTTACTTGCATATGTGATGCATGCCTGTCATCGGGCTATTAGGTATTAGATCTAGCAGTCGGGCGACAGCTAAGCCTGAAATTATGATAATAAATTAATATTATCTTAATGTACTGTTGGTATGCTAATTAAATTATATATTTACTGCTTTTCACGATAATTTGTGAATTATCTAACTTTTAACGTTTTCAGGATTACCGGATCATCCACAACATGAACTCGCTAAACAGCAGACGTGTGGACATTCCGGTATCTTCAGCTTTAGGCTTTCGGGTGGATTAAAAGAGTCCAAACTATTCTTATGTTCTTTAAAACTATTCGCACTGGCTGTAAGCTTCGGTGGATTCGAAAGTTTGGCACAATTGCCGTAAGTTTTTATTTATGATCAAAGCTACATTTTAAATCAGTGATTATAAATATGGACTACTTTATAGCCTCAAGTGCCATTGGTTATACAATATAAGCGTAGATATCTACTTATACTAAATTGAAGAAAATAGCAACTTTTTCTGAAAATACACTACACTATTCTGTCTTATTTCTAGGTGTACAATGACGCATGCAGTACTGCCAGAAGAACAACGAGCTGCATTCGGTATTACAGATTCACTTATAAGGATTTCAGTGGGATTAGAAGACGTTGACGATCTTATAAAAGATTTAGATCAAGCGTTTAAAATTACTTTTGGATAACGACTGAAATACTTTAATAATGTTATTGTTTAAAATGTATGGAACTTGTAATATTCGTATGAACTCTGGTAGAAGGTGGAAGATATATAATTAATAAGTAATTACCTAACAATAAGCATAGGTATACCGCGCTGGGTGCGGGCTGAATACAATAAGTCCTATTGGAAATCTGAGGCCTATGTCTAGCAGTGGACGTCCTAAGGCTGATATGATGATGAATCATATACGTATACTCCACTCTATATTAACATTTGGCTACAGTAGGCCTTGCAATCGGCTTTTAGGTATCTAGGTACGGGTAGGACCAAGTATGTATTGCGGTTAGTCTAAGATAATTATTGAAATTTAATTCATAAAATATAATATATCATTATGTTTTCCTCTTTTGTTTCTCAGGTTTACATTGGACGTTAACTTTATTTTCCCATAATTCCCCACATTTCGAATAAATATACGATAAAATGAATAATTATATTTCTTCAGGATGTTATTGAATTTATTTGTTCCTTGGGGCTTTTTATTCATGCTTAGGTAGTTTCAATAATAAAAACAAGGTAAAAAAGATTGTCTGAGGTAGCAGTAACAGCAAATTTGCACTACCTAATCAGGCTGTTTTTAGACTCAATTAACGAAGTCTATCATTGAAAATAATGAGGCAGCATAGGTACTTGTTGCGACCGTCTAATTATATGTAGGTAGTAGGTACACTTATCAGTGTAGAACTTGAAAATCCGTTCAGCGTTCATAAAGTGTTGGAAGGTTGCGTTCTTGCGGAGGCATTTTTGAGCCCAAACCAACAACAACCAACAACGGCGTTCTAGTGAATTCGTAGTAGTCTGAGCATAAATTCGTGCCAGGATTATTATCCGAGGCGCTGGAAAATTTAACTTCTTCCTTATTATAAGTGTTTCTTGAAAATTGTTTTACGCATAGTCGACGGAGCCCCGAAAAGAGGGTACCTATCTCCTCACTACTTAGAACTCTGATGTTCTACTGCTCCAAGGGATTGCAGATCCAAGTACTTACTTACCTCTACGCGTTCTTGAGAAAAATATTCTTGGCAGACGGACGGATAGACAAACGGAACCCTAAAAAAACGTACCTACCATACAATCCACCCATTACAATTGACCTCTATTTAATCATCATAATTTATAAATAATATGTACTTAATATGTGTAAAAACAAACAGTTACATCAATTTCTAGGTAAAAAGAATATACTTAATAGGTATAGGTAATAATCATGATAAGGTTGAAAGAATTTAACACTTGTGTAAACTGTGAAATTATTGCCTAGGTAGGTAGGTAGGTATTACCTATATATTATTATAAACTTATATTGTGTTTACAAACTGTGAAGTGGATGACTCATCATTCTGTGCATAACAGCAGATAGACAGTGCAGCTACTCTGTAAAAGGTAGGTACACTATTTTCTTTTATCATATTTTCCTGGCTGAGCTGATCAAATCTTATCATTTCTCGTCCGCAGTCATAGTCTAGTCAATAGAAGAGTTGTAGAGTGCGTGAGAGGCGAGGTGGCCCGGACCAGGGCAAAGGTACAACTTTCCAAGCGGGAAATATTTAACGATCATGACAAGATTGTCACTTGGGTTTTTTGCTACCTACCATAAAACCCAAAAGTGACAATCTTGTCACGTTCGTTTCAAACTATTAGCGCCTTCATCATTCATTTTCATTAAAAAAACAATATTGTAACTAAATTTTAGTTCTGACTGCAAATCATAGTTAAGTATCTAGATTAGTTGAGGGACTACACGAGTAGTTGATGGGTTATCATACGAAAAGAGTACAGAGACCCCATTACGTCACTTTTTTGCGAAGCTGTAAGATTTGGAACGCCAAAAAAAAAACTATCTCTGTCGTCCTGCGGCCCCAATTACAAAATTGCCGAGCGTTGTGAAGCCAGTATATTTTAGTAAACCAAAAATGTTATACTCAACCACAACGCCGCACACCGCATCGTTGTACGTTGATATCGCTGAACCAAACGACCGACATATTTTTATTTGTCATTAAAAAATAATTTCTTTAGATGGCGGATAACGGATTCCTGAAACAAAAACCCGGTTTTGCTACTGCAGCCATTCATTCCGGGATAGACACTGACGTATGTGCAGGGGCTATAGTCCCGCCTATAGTAACTGCAGTTACGTTCAAATTAGCAGAACCTGATGTTGCGGATGTGGGTATTTTATTGAACTTCCTTTAAATGTTTTCGTATGGCATGATGGATACGATGATGGTAGCCGAATGGGAAAGTGACCGGTATGCAAAACATGCCGACACCGGCCACTACCTACCTACTAATGTGGAATTTACATGTACTAGTTATGTGACTTACCGCAGTTGTTGACAACAGTTTCCTCATAAAGGCTGACAATACCGAAGGCTCAGCAAATTACAATGTCTTCTATGGTATGTAAGGGTAGGTAACTGCCTCAGTGGCGCAGCGGGAAACGTATACGACTGCTGTGCAAGAGGTCCCGGGTTCGATTCCCGGGTCGGGTGAAAATGGTATTGGGCTTTTCTATCATGAAAATTCCAGTATTGAGCTTTTCCCGGAGTTTTGTAAACAAATGTTCCCGGTAGATGACAATAGGCTCGCCCCCTATTTCATGGCACCAAACATAGCTGGCGAAATGTGGGTGTGAAACACCTCTGCCTGCCTACCCCTTCGGGGAAAAAGGCGTGATGCGATGTTCTAGGGTATACCTATAGCCAATGATAATGATGATGAACGGATACTAGTATTTTTTTTATACCACGACGGTGGCAAACAAACGTACGGTCCGCCCGAAAAAAAAAAAATTAAATTATATTCTGTCACCGCTTCACTTTTGATTGACATTCACTAATGAAAAGTACCTACTTTATCTATTCTTTCACGTTTTATTTGCACAGTAAATTTATTTTTGAACCTACTTTTTTATGTCATTGTGTTTTAGGTATACATAACAATAGGTTAGGTGTTATATAATAGATATGACATATTACCTTTACATATTATTTTGTAACTGGATATTGAAAATATTTACATATTATATCTACAATAAAATAAAATTTACAACTAAAACTAAGTACTAAACAGAACAAAAATAAAAATACGATTAAAATGCGTCAAAGAATTCCTCAGCATCAATGCCGCCCGCTGTCCGCCGGAAACGTGCCCAGCAGACTGGCAGCATTGCCACGTTGGATGGCAATGCTTAGTCTTTGCGCCAAGAAAAAGCCAGCCCGCTGGTCACGTGACGTTTCTTTCAAGCGTTTAGACAGCTCTTTATAAAGAGCCCGAGCACATGGACCCCATGGTCCAAGCGTTTCGACTCCAAACGGCTCAAAAACGTAATTACCGATTAGATTGCTGTACCTATTTGCGCCGTTTGAAAGTCTCGGATGAAGCAGCAGAAGCGCCAGCAGCACCTGCTGTGCATGGAAGATGATATTATTTTGTTATTTAAAATATTTAAATATTTATTTTAGAGAATATATTACGGCAGATGTGGAAACCCGATAAGATACCATTTGGAGCACACCCTGGCAATATTAGATGGCGGGAAACATGGATTTGCTTTTGCCTCTGGTTCTGGAGCAATTACGACTATATTTTCGTTGCTTAGCCAGGGCGATCATATACTTTCATCCAATGATGTAAACTCTAGCACTAGAAGTATTCTTAGGTAAATACTAAAATCAACCTTTTCACCTAGGTACTTACATTATTCTAAATATGTACCCACCTTCTCTATCTATCGCAATACACATTACATACATTAGAATAGTCTATGTGAGAAACTGGTGCCTGAACGTGTATGCATTAAGTATATTATAACCTGTATGCAAATGTTTTTGGAAGATATGCATTAAAGCCCACCTAGAAATTTATTTTATCACACCAATTTGTTTCATTTCAGAGAAATAATAATGAGAATGGGAATTGAAGTAACATCTGTAGACTTCACAAATATTGAAAACGTAGAAAGAGGTTTACAAAAAAATACTAAGGTAGGTTAGACCTTGTCACTTCTAAAATCTATACCCACAAATAAATAAAATTGAAGTGTCTATTTGTTATCAAAATAACAGCTTACGATATAGATTTTTTAAATATTTTTCTCAGAACAGGTACAGTCTTATACCATCATCGCTCGGTTAGCCGCTTGTCGTTGAGTTTCGGGACACCCTGTATAATGTTAAAAATAGTTGGTGTAGAATAAAATCTAATATTAATCAGTTTTTAAATTCCTATTTTCTACCAATAACTTAATACGTAGGTAAATTAACTTCTCTCTACCTCGAAAAATTTTCAGCATCGCCAACAGTATCAGCCCAACGACGGCGAAGTCCACTGCTAAACATATGGCTCACCTAATTTACGCCATGGGAGCGGTTGAAAAAGTTTACGATGCGGGAAAATTCCACGGAGTTTCTTGCGCAGCAATCCATCGTAGGTACCTACATACTCCCGCTGCGGCACGGAGGCCACCGAAAGCCTAATTATATAATTAAAATAATATATAATTAATTATAAATTCAAATTAATTATATAATTAATTATAAATTCAACTAGGTACCTAATTAATATTAATTAGGTACCTAGTTGAATTTAACCAGTGTTGCTTGTTTTAGATGATCTGGATGGAGACACCAACAAACCCATCCGTAAAGGTCTTAGACATAGCTGCTATAAGCAAATTGGTTAAAAGACGCCGCGACATTATTGTTGGAGTAGACAATACATTCCTCACACCCTATTTACAAAAGCCTTTGGACTTCGGTGCGGATATAGCGATATATTCTTTGACAAAATTTATGAATGGGCATTCCGATGTAATAATGGGTGCAGCTGTAGTCAATGACGACCAACTGGCTAATAGATTGAAATTTCTACAAATACGTAAGATTCTTGTATTTCAATTAACGTATTCGTTGTATTTATTTATGGTTTGCATACAGTTGTTATATTTACACTTAGATAAAACATATTATATCAAGATGACTGGCCTGTTGGTCTAGTGGTTAGTGGCCCTGACTGCTAAGCCGGAGGTCGTGGGTTCGATCCCCACCCAGTACAAATCTTTGTGTGATGAGCATAAAGGTTTGTTCTGTGTCTGGGTGTAATTTATCTATAATATGTATGTATTTACAAAAAAAAAATGTATTTATGTAGTATATCAGTTGTTTAGTACCCATAACACAAGCAAATATAATTGCTTAATTTGGGACTAGATGGCGCTGTGTGAATGTGGTAGAATATTATATTATTATTATAGATAATTGGGCTAATCCACAACCAATTTTAGCAAACACCACATGCTTTTTACAATATTTATACAGTTCAGAAAGACTAATGCTGCATGAAATATTACTTCAACTCCGACAAATAAAATAAATATATTAGGTATCTACTTAGGGTTAACTTTTGAACTGAGCTATTCAAGTGTAGATGAGTCAAACATTGTAACAAAACTTTACAGATGTTGGAGCTGTACCATCCCCGATAGACTGTTATTTAGTAATCAGAAGTTTGAAAACATTGGCTGTACGTATGGAGCAACATAAAAAATCATCTTTGATTATAGCTGAGTGGTTGTCCAAACACGATAACGTAGTAGAAGTTCTTCATCCAGGTAAAAACATTGAAGAAACCTAAAATTACTTACATTTACTTGCATATGTGATGCATGCCTTTCATCGGGATATTAGGTATTAGATCTAGCAGTCGGGCGACAGCTAGGTAAGCCTGAAATTATGATAATAAATTAATATTATCTTAATGTACTGTTGGTATGCTAATTAAATAAGTTTATATAGTTATTACTGCTTTTCACGATAATTTGTGAATTATCTAACTTTTAACGTTTTCAGGATTACCGGATCATCCACAACATGAACTCGCTAAACAGCAGACGTGTGGACATTCCGGTATCTTCAGCTTTAGGCTTTCGGGTGGATTAAAAGAGTCCAAACTATTCTTATGTTCTTTAAAACTATTCGCACTGGCTGTAAGCTTCGGTGGATTCGAAAGTTTGGCACAATTGCCGTAAGTTTTTATTTATGATCAAAGCTACATTTTAAATCAGTGATTATAAATATGGACTACTTTATAGCCTCAAGTGCCATTGGTTATACAATATAAGCGTAGATATCTACTTATACTAAATTGAAGAAAATAGCAACTTTTTCTGAAAATACACTACACTATTCTGTCTTATTTCTAGGTGTACAATGACGCATGCAGTACTGCCAGAAGAACAACGAGCTGCATTCGGTATTACAGATTCACTTATAAGGATTTCAGTGGGATTAGAAGACGTTGACGATCTTATAAAAGATTTAGATCAAGCGTTTAAAATTACTTTTGGATAACGACTGAAATACTTTAATAATGTTATTGTTTAAAATGTATGGAACTTGTAATATTCGTATGAACTCTGGTAGAAGGTGGAAGATATATAATTAATAAGTAATTACCTAACAATAAGCATATACCGCGCTGGGTGCGGGCTGAATACAATAAGTCCTATTGGAAATCTGAGGCCTATGTCTAGCAGTGGACGTCCTAAGGCTGATATGATGATGAATCATATACGTATACTCCACTCTATATTAACATTTGGCTACAGTAGGCCTTGCAATCGGCTTTTAGGTACCTAGGTACGGGTAGGACCAAGTATGTATTGAGGTTAGTCTAAGATAATTATTTAAATTTAATTCATAAAATATATCATTATGTTTTCCTCTTTTGTTTCGTTTCTCAGGTTTACATTGGACGTTAATTTTATTTCCCCATAACACATTTCGAATAAATATGCGAGAAAATGCATAATTATATTTCTTCAGGATGTTATTGAATTTATTTGTTCCTTGGGGCTTTTTATTCATGCTTAGGGAGTTTCAATAATATAAAACAAGGTAAAAAAGATTGTCTGAGGTAGCAGTAGCAGCAAATTTGCACTACCTAATCAGGCTGTTTTTAGACTCAATTAACGAAGTCTATCATTGAAAATAATGAGGCAGCATAGGTACTTATTGCAACCGTCTAATTATATGTAGGTAGTAGGTACACTTATCAGTAGACCTTGAAAACCCGTTCATAAAGTGTTGGAAGGTTGCGTTCTTGCGGAGGCATTTTTGAGCCCAAACCAAACGGCGTTCTAGTGAATTCGTAGTAGTCTGAGCATAAATTCATGCCAGGATTATTATCCGAGGCGCTGGAAAATTTAACTTCTTCCTTATTATAAGTGTTTCTTGAAAATTGTTTTACGCATAGTCGACGGAACCCCGAAGAGAGGGTCAAGATCTCTTCTCTACTTAGAACTCTGATGTTTTACTGCTCCAAGGGATTGCAGATCCAAGTACTTACCTCTACGCGTTCTTGAGAAAAATATTCTAGGCAGACGGACGGATAGACAAACGGAACCCTAAAAAAACGTACCTACCATACAATCCACCCATTACAATTGACCTCTATTTAAGCATCATAATTTATAAATAATATGTACTTAATATGTGTAAAAACAAACAGTTCTAGGTAAAAAGAATATACTTAATAGGTATAATAATCATGATAAGGTTGAAAGAATTTAACACTTGTGTAAACTGTGAAATTATTGCCTAGGTAGGTATTACCTATATATTATTATAAACTTATATTGTGTTTACAAACTGTGAAGTGGATGACTCATCATTCTGTGCATAACAGCAGCTACTCTGTAACAGGTAGGTACACTATTTTCTTTTATCATATTTTCCTGGCTGAGCTGATCAAATCTTATCATTTCTCGTCCGCAGTCATAGTCTATTGTCTAGTCAATAGAAGAGTTGTAGAGTGCGTGAGAGGCGAGGTGGCCCGGACCGGGGCAAAGCTACCACTTTGGGTTTTTTGGTAGCAAAAAACCCAAAAGTGACAATCTTGTCATGATCGTTTCAAACTATTAGCGCCTTCATCGTTCATTAAAAAAACAATATTTTAACTAAATTTTAGTTCTGACTGCAAATCATAGTTAAGTAGGTATCTAGATTAGTTGAAGGACTACATGAGTAGTTGATGGGTTATCATACGAAAAGAGTACAGCGCCCCCATTGCGTCACTTTTTTGCGAAGCTGTAAGATTTGGAGCGCCAAAAAAAAAACTATCTCTGTTCTGCGGCCCCAATTACAAAATTGCCGACCGTTGTGAAGCCAGTGTATTTTAGTAAACCAAAAATGTTATACTCAACCACAACGCCGCACACCGCATCGTTGTACGTTGATATCGCTGAACCAAACGACCGACATATTTTTATTTGTCATTAAAAAATAATTTCTTTAGATGGCGGATAACGGATTCCTGAAACAAAAACCCGGTTTTACTACTGCAGCCATTCATTCCGGGATAGACACTGACGTATGTGCAGGGGCTATAGTCCCGCCTATAGTAACTGCAGTTACGTTCAAATTAGCAGAACCTGATGTTGCGGATGTGGGTATTTTATTGAACTTCCTTTAAATGTTTTCGTATGGCATGATGGATACGATGATGGTAGCCGAATGGGAAAGTGACCGGTATGCAAAACATACCGACACCGGCCACTACCTACCTACTAATGTGGAATTTACATGTACTAGTTATGTGACTTACCGCAGTTGTTGACAACAGTTTCCTCATAAAGGCTGACAATACCGAAGGCTCAGCTAATTACAATGTCTTCTAGGGTATGTAGGGTAGGTAACTGCCTCAGTGGCGCAGCGGGAAATGTATACGACTGCTGTGCAAGAGGTCCCGGGTTCGATTCCCGGATCGGGTGAAAATGGTATTGGGCTTTTCCCGGAGTTTGGTAAACAAATGTTCCCGGTAGATGACAATAGGCTCGCCCCCTATTTCATGGCACCAAACATAGCTGGCGAAATATGGGTGTGAAACACCTCTGCCTGCCTACCCCTTCGGGGAAAAAGGCGTGATGCGATGTTCTAGGGTATACCTATAGCCAATGATAATGATGATGAACGGATACTAGTATTTTTTTTATACCACGACGGTGGCAAACAAACGTACGGTCCGCCCGAAAAAAAAAAATATTAAATTATATTCTGTCACCGTAATCTATGCTAATGAAAAGTACTTTATCTATTCTTTCACGTCTTATTTGCACAGTAAATTTATTTTTGAACCTACTTTTTTTTATGTCATTGTGTTTTAGGTACATAACAATAGGTTAGATGTTATACAATAGATATGACATATTATTTTGTAACTGGATATTGAAAATATTGACATATTATATCTACAATAAAATAAAATTTACAACTAAAACTAAGTACTAAACAGAACAAAAATAAAAATACGATTAAAATGCGTCAAAGAATTCCTCAGCATCAATGCCGCCCGCTGTCCGGCGGAAACGTGCCCAGCAGACTGGCAGCATTGCCACGTTGGATGGCAATGCTTATTCTTTGCGCCAAGAAAAAGCCAGCCCGCTGGTCACGTGACGTTTCTTTCAAGCGTTTAGAGAGCTCTTTATAAAGAGCCCGAGCACATGGACCCCATGGTCCAAGCGTTTCGACTCCAAACGGCTCAAAAACGTAATTACCGATTAGATTGCTGTATTTGCGCCGTTTGAAAGTCTCGGCTGAAGCAGCAGAAGCGCCAGCAGCACCGGCTGTGCATGGAAGATGATATTATTTTGTTATTTAAAATATTTATTTTAGAGAATATATTACGGCACATGTGGCAACCCGATAAGATACCATTTGGAGCACACCCTGGCAATATTAGATGGCGGGAAACATCGATTTGCTTTTGCCTCTGGTTCTGGAGCAATTACGACTATATTTTCGTTGCTTAGCCAGGGCGATCATATACTTTCATCCAATGATATAAACTCTAGCACTAGAAGTATTCTTAGGTAAATACTAAAATCAACCTTTTCACCTAGGTACTTACATTATTCTAAATATGTACCCACCTTCTCTATCTATCGCAATACACATTACATACATTACAATAGTCTATGTGAGAGACTGGTGTAACCTGTATGCAAATGTTAACGAATTCTTTAACTTTCGTTACGTTTGGAAGATACGCATTGAAGCCTACCTTGGAATTTATTTTATTACACCAATTTGTTTCATTTCAGAGAAATAATAATGAGAATGGGAATTGAAGTAACCTCTGTAGACTTCACAAATATTGAAAACGTAGAAAGAGGTTTACAAAAAAATACTAAGGTAGGTTAGACCTTGTAACTTCGAAAATCTATACATACAAATAAATAAAATTGAAGTGTCAATTTGTTATCAAAATAACAGCTGGATTTTTTAAATATTTTTGTCTGAACAGGTACCATATCGCCCGGTTAGCCGCTTCAAGATAATTGGGCTAATCCACAACCAATTTTAGCAAACACCACATGCTTTTTACAATATTTATACAGTTCAGAAAGACTAATGCTGCATGAAACCTCAACTCCGAAAAATAAAATAAATATATTATCTTAGGGTTAACTTTTGAACTGAGCTATTCAAGTGTAGATGAGTCAAACATTATAACAAAACTTTACAGATGTTGGAGCTGTACCATCCTCGATAGACTGTTATTTAGTAATCAGAAGTTTGAAAACATTGGCTGTACGTATGGAGCAACATAAAAAATCATCTTTGATTATAGCTGAGTGGTTGTCCAAACACGATAACGTAGTAGAAGTTCTTCATCCAGGTAAAGACGTTGAACAAAATTTTAACTGTTAATCCAGGCTAAATTTATTTAAATTAACTTGCTTATTTAGTCTTCAATCTGTGCTATTAGGTAGGTAAGTAGGTACTGTAATTCTTATACTGCAATTGTATAAATGTAAGTAATAAATTATGCTATTAGTAAGCAAAATAAATATGTTTAATAGTTAGCTTTTCACGATATTTTGTAAACTGAAATTTTCCTACTTACCGTTCTCAGGATTGCCGGATCATCCACAACATGAACTCTCTAAACAGCAAACGTCTGGACATTCCGGTGTCTTCAGCTTTAGGCATTCGGGTAAATTAAAAGAATCCAAACGGTTCTTATGTTCTTTAAAACTATTCGCACTGGCTGCAAGCTTCGGTGGATTCCAAAGTTCGGCACAATTGCCGTAAGTTTACTTTTAAGTAAATGATTCTATCATATCAGCCGCAGGAGGTGCACTGTTGGATATAGGCCTCCCCAAGAAGGTTACCAATACGCGTAGGTGTGGTTTTATCTCTCGTTCGGATCAGGCGCCGTATTCTTGCGGAAGAGAGATAGGTAATAGGTACCTACTATCTCTATAGATATTTGAAAAAAGAATGGCATAGGTATTCCTTGACGAAACATGTCAAATTAGAGATTAACTCTATAGAGGTTTAGAGGTGATATCTCTATTACGCGAGAATAGCCCTCCATGTATGTGGAGGACGTCCAACCCTGCGCTTGCCGATGCGTGTTCTCCACCGTAGATTAGGTGTCCCCTCAAGAACTTTTAGGCCCCATTGCCTGTCAACTTGCTAATCCGTTGGGCAGTGTGCTAAATTTGGTTCTTCTACAAATCTCCTCATTCCTGATTCGATCACACTGAGAGACTGCGAGAATTGCTCTCTCTTGAGCCTTTTGAGCTTGCTAATAAGGCTCATATTGAGAGACCAAGTTACAGTGCCATAAGCCATCACTGGTAATAGGTACTAATAATTATATTATCTATCACATATATTTATGAAAATAGCAACAGTTTTTAAGGTATGACGTTACACTAAATATTAAAAACTACATCAAGCACATTACTCATAATCTGATTTCTAGGTGTACAATGACGAACGCAGTACTGCCAGAAGAACAACGAGCTGCATTCGGTATTACAGATTCACTTATAAGGATTTCAGTGGGATTAGAAGACGTTGACGATCTTTTAAGAGATTTGGATCAAGCGTTTAAAATTACTTTTGGATAGGTAACGAAAGAAACTTTTAACCCTTTGAACGCCAGAGACGTATAATTATACACGTAAAATGAAAATGTGCTCACCACGCCAATGACGGCATGGCACGTCAAAAATGTGCTGTATTTTAAAAGCTTGGCGCTCAAGGCACTACTACTACCGATTTGACGTGGCGGTCAAAAGGTTAATAACATGTTTACGCAACAATATAATTTCGTATGACATCTTGTAGGTATACCTATTGTTACTACTTACTAATAATTCCGTTTCAAGTCAGTTGATAATAAAATTTGGATCAAATATGATTTATACAAGTCAATTAGTGTTAGATGTATTCCAACTTCACTTCCTACTTACAGCCGATTGCCCGATTGACACCATCTACCCTAACACCCTGTCTGCTAATACAATCGTAACACAATCGTAAGCCGATTGTCTCTTTCGACAGCTGTGATTGGCTTAGTAAGTCAATCGCGCCATATAGCCGGCCTGTGATTGGTCCACCGGTCTGTTATCGACGTGCGTAAATTAGCAGTATCGACCAGGTCAAAAGTTGAGTAAAGTACTTAGTCCACTTTGGATTTTTTTTCATTCTATATATTATTGGCTTTTATGTTAGGGCATGACAAAGTGTTGAGTCTTCTTGTATATAATAGATAAATAGGTAAGTATTTACTGGACCTACAATATATCATTGTTTTCCTCTTTTGTTTTTCTGTCTTTTAATTATGTTAATTCTATTACCACAAACCTATCAATAAATTAATAATAAATTACAAACAAAGTAAGGATAATTTTATTGCTTCAGGATGTTAATGGAATTTATTTATTTCTTGGGGTTTTCTATTCACATTTAGATAACAATATAAGCTTAAAGGTAAATTTAGTGGTTTTAATTATTTATGAAGTTTCAAATAGACTACAGAATTAAGTACTTACCAAACTACCAACTGAATACAAAAAAAAAAGCATAAATATTGGCCTAGTGCTTAGTGACCATGACTGCTAAGCCGGAGGTTGTTCCTCAATAAATGGGCTATCCAACAATAAAATAATTTTTCAAATCGGACCAGTAGTTTCTGAGATCCCAATGTTCAACCAAACAAACAAACTCTTCAGCTTTCAAAAGATATATTATTATTATAAGTAATAGTAATTTATACCTATTATTATGGGTAAGAATTGGTACTTTTGTGAAATTACTAAAAAACTATTCTATAAGTATAAGTATAGGAATATTTTGGTCATCCCTCTATCATGAATATGCTCATTGACGACATAAATAAATTGATTGAAATTAATGTAGAATTTATTCATAAAAAACCCACCTTGCAAAAAATTTATAACTATCAAGTATTAAACCCTGTACCTACAATAAGCGTAGGTAGAATAATTACAATATAATAAAATTGTAAATAGATAAGTACCTATACCTACCAATATATAATTGTTTAGTTGAATTGTATAAAATTGTAATAAGTATTTGTACAAAATTAAGCAAAAAAAACCTTGAGCAAAACAAACGAAAGTCGGGTGTCACTTGACACTTATGACAGATTTGAGTAATGACAATAATAATAATTGACAGTAGTCTTTGGATTTGATCCTTGCCGACCTTTTTCCTTTTTTTTATTAGCTTTTTCCCTTTTTTTATTAGCTTTTATTTATTTACTTTCACTTAACCTGTTGTCGTATTGACTTTGTAATAAAACGACGGCCCCCCATTGATTTTGGACCCGTTTGATTTGTCTTCAAAAATATTTTGTCTTTACATGGTATCCAGAGACGACGCATTCTCGTTTGGGTTGGTAGAAGTTGGTACCGAATTTAAACGCTTATTTGAAAAATATTTTTTTTTCTAATTAAAACTTTTTTATTTAATATGCACGTATGCTTATACTTTGCAATAATATTAAAATCAAACAAGTAAGGAATACAGAATACCCAACAAAAAATGCAACAGCTGTAACAAACAAGTAATGTAGTTTTCAACTTATCTTTATGATTTATACCAAATTAACAAAATAAGTTGTTCTATCTATTTGATTTGACATCATGACTCAGTAAGTAAATGAAAGAGTACAATACAATAATCCGAATTGTATAATACATATTATGGCAACCCTGAGTGAACATTGTGCCATTCCATAAGCTTAAAGGACATGTATCTATGGCCGTTAAATAAATTAAAAAAATATTTAAAAATCGTCCCATAAAATCTGATAAGGCGGAACGTCAATGAGCGGTTTCATGACGTCACCGCGTCGTCGTCGCATGCTGCCCGGCACCGGCTAATAAAAAGACGTTTTGACATCTACTTTTGCTCATTTGGTAGTGAAACCAAGGGCTTGTTGGTGGTGTGTAAATAGGTTAGATAAGAAATCTGACGACAATTGCAACATTGTAATCGGAAATAAATGTAAGTATATTTTATTATTATTGCTTACAGCTAGAATTAGAGTTACTTTTATATTTTATGTCATACTTATTTGATAATGATGAAACATTAGCACATTTCCCATCACTCGTTAACCTTGAATTTTAGCGTGCAATTTTTTTGGGATAGTAGATAATTTTAACAAAATGTATCTGTGTAACCTACCCAACTGCTATAAACTATATAATTAATTATTTTGTAGTCGTGAAAATCTTATTAAATTTAGTTGCCTGCTAGATTTTTTAATATAAGTATAGAATTCTATTTAAAAAGAAAATCTAAAATTTATTTAAAATTAATTTTAAATAAATTTTATTGAAGTCAATAAGTGGCTCTTTTCTATGTTTGTGAGAAATATTTCCATCTATATACTCACCTAGGTTTAATATTAATACTATTGTCTATCGTTCTTTAA
Organism: Laspeyria flexula; assembly: GCA_905147015.1. Taxonomy (NCBI): domain Eukaryota; kingdom Metazoa; phylum Arthropoda; class Insecta; order Lepidoptera; family Erebidae; genus Laspeyria; species Laspeyria flexula. The sequence continues at coordinate 13,447,391 of LR989950.1, read as the reverse complement.
GATTTGAATAATATTAATGAGTAGAGTAGATAAGAACACCGAATTGTATTTAAGTAGGTATGCCTATATAAATAGTTTTCAACCTATATTTTTTGCCCCATTAACATCTGTATTGTTTTATTTCATTCTAGTAGGTATTTAGAAAAGAAACGTAGGTAACTCGTGGATCAGTAGGACTCTTCCTATTATTAATTTGTAGGAGCGCAATTTCAACGCTCCTACGGCTACGGTTCATTCAATAAATCCTGGTAACAAATTTGATGCTAAATTAACAATACTTACATGTAATAGGTAGGTACAACTACCTAGTTATTAAATTAACTTAGGTACTCTCGCAATGCGCTCCCTTGACTACCTTATGAATCCCCTAAGCAGTTACTTAGTTTGCAGTTTGCACGTAAAATTCCTACCTAATCACTTTTGTTACTTTAAACGTAGAGAATGCTTTCTTGTTATCTAATAATTAATATTTTTATCAGATGTCAACAAATCACATTAAAAAACATGGCTTTGCCACAATTGCGATTCACGCAGGGCAGGAACCAGAAAAATGGAAGAGTGGTGCTGTGGTTCCGCCTATTGTGACCTCGACTACGTTTAAACAGCCGGCACCCGCAGAACCTATCGTAAGTACCTATTTTAAAGGGTCGGCAATACGCTCTCCTGATGCCTTAGGCATCCATAGAGGCTACAGTAAGGTTAAGCCTCTAAAGCGGTTACGCTTACCATCAGGCGGATGGTACACTTGTTTACAAAATGTTTTGCCAACAAAACATAAACTATCTATTGCTTGATTCCTTTATAATAAAAATTAAGTACATAAATATTTTTAGGAATTCGAATACGGTAGATCAGGAAATCCGACTAGAAATGCTTTAGAAGAATGCCTGGCAGCATTGGATAACGGAAAGTACGGTATTGCTTTCGCTTCCGGCCTTGCAGCGGCAACAACGATCTATTCTTTACTTAGCAAGGGTGACCATATTATTTGCTGCGATGATGTCTACGGTGGAATGAACAGGCTTTTCAGGTAAGCACCTAGCAATAATAATTTTAAGTTCGTTTGTTTACATGTACCTATATAAACTTCCAAACTCCGTCTTTAAAATTATATGTCTGTATGAGTACATAGATGTCTGATAATAAAGTTAATTTTTGCATACACTGACAATACAATAAATTTCAGCAACGTCTCAACGAGAATGGGAATCGACACCACATTTGCAGATTTCACGGATCTGAGCAGTGTAGAGAAAGCCTTTCAAAGTAACACTAAGGTAAGCAAAATTTTTAATTAACATTTTACGTACCTACCTAGTATTACCTAGTAGAGCTATGTAGCCTACCTATGTACCTAGGTACATTTTTACTATATGCATAAAAAATTTCTTATATTTGTACCATGTCGTGATTCGTAAATATTAATTAGTATAATGGAGGTACTAATTAAGTAGTCGTTTTTCATTATTTTACGTAAACATAGGTATGTTGCATTAAATACGGGTGCCCTTATCATTAAATGCTTAGGCACGTGTCGCATGTTAAATGACGAAAATTTATAACTATATTACATTGATATTTGTAAGTAATATATGGCATTAACCACAACAATCTTTATCGCAAAATGTTTTAAATTCAACATACAGTTACTCAGACTTCTTAGTAACATGTATCAGCCGATAAAGATTATTACTTAATTTGTTGTACATTTCGCCCAACACCTACTACGAGTATTGTGTTTCTACATCTAAACCTTTGCAGCCTAATGTCCTAATTTTAGAGGATAAAAGGACCGACCTTCGTCTAAAAAACATTAAAACAATTTTTGTTTCCCGTTACACGACCGCTATTCTGTGTATGTGTGTGTCCCTGGTTGATAGGAAAAATATTAACTTTAATAAATACATTATTATTTTAGATGGTCTGGATGGAATCTCCAACAAACCCAATGATGAAAGTAATCGATATAGCTGCAGTAAGCAAATTGGCTAAAAGTCGCGGTGATGTTATTGTTGTCGTTGATAACACATTCCTCACACCGTACCTGCAAAGGCCTTTGGATTTGGGTGCCGACATTTCGTCGTATTCCCTAACTAAATATATGAATGGACATTCGGATGTTATAATGGGTGCGGCCATTGTTAAAGATGATAACTTGGGTGAGAGACTCAGATTCCTACAGAACGGTAAGTGGAAAATCACAGTCTTGATATTTTTCGCAAAGTTTTGGTAAAGTCGCCATAACTGCAAATTTTCGTTTTTCCTTGAGTCGACATTGTTTTCAGTTTTCCTTTTGATGACCACGTAAATAGTTTGATGTAGAAATATTATTATTGTAGTAAGGAAGTATATTTCGGCCACTAAAATTGTTAAAATTGCAAATTAATCCTTAGGTTTTAATTCCAATATAACGAAATAAAAATGTATAATAAAAATGTTAAATCGTGTGTTTTCGATAGAGATAAAGAAAATGTTGATGATGCAAACGCGTCTAGCTCATAAATTAACAAGATCAATAAATATTTGATAAAACAGTAGCAATAACATGAAAATTACGCATTGTGACATTTCACTGACTAAAAACTGTAGGCGATGTTGTAATACTCGTAATATCAATAAACCCTTATCAATATTATTTCTCTTCAACGACGGCATTTGTCTCTGTAATTTATGTTAAAGAAGATAATATTCTAGTTTTATTTAGAACTAGCTTTCGCTCGCATGGTAGGTATGTCGGTAAAAATGTCCTTTTAGCCATTCCAGACTAAGCTATCCGTGTGCCAACTTTCAAACAGATCCTATAAGCCGTTTTGGTGTGATTAACTTTCGTATTTATAATAATAGTGGGATCAATGTACGAAATTTGCAAAAAAAATAATTAAGCGCCATCTACAATGCATTTTTCGCAAAGTAACTCTCAATTTCTCAAAACTTGCTTTGCAATCCTCACACAATTATGAGCTATTAGAGACGCTATAGGCATTACAGCACTCCAATTACGTCACAATGAGTCATAGTATCTACCCGGGTGCTGTAAAACCGCAAGTCATACTACATAGTTTACTATGTGTAAATTGCTATGAGTACTATGGTGATAATGTAGAATTTCCATGTCATCATAACTGTAACTTTTATTTTTCCTCGAGTCATCATTGTTTTCTGTATCATTGGCTGTTCTGTCTTGAATTCTATATTAGCTCGCAGTCTGATATGTGCCTAGTTAATTCCAATAAACATAGCTGGTGAAATGTAGGTGCGATTAATCTCTACCTATCCCTTCGAGGGAAAACGCGTTGTGTTTGCTATGATAAGATATATTTATCATTGTTTTCAGTTTTCCTTTCGATACCCACGTAATATTTTATAACATAACATAATATTATTGTATCATAATATGATGAGTTAAGTTCGCAGATAAGTTCGTAATAGTACAGTACACAATATGCACATAGTTATTTACTTAATTATAATAATATAGAACTGTTGTTGCCGTCTGCATTGCAGTGAAAACAAAATAAAAGGTCTTGTTTGTTTACATATTAGGTGTATCTCTCAATATTGCACTATTATGTAGTTGTTTTGCGTTTCAATAACTTGTTTATTCACATGATATATGTTTGATGTCTACACACTGATATAGCCTGCTGCTATGTCTTATGAATAAACTATAAAACGACATGTGTTACAGTTTAAGTATTTTAAAAAATTGCCCATTATCTTAAATTGTAAGTGGATGCAATAAATAATCTTTAAAATAAATAATAAATCAGTACTACGTTATACTTTTATAAGTAGATGCTTATTTGTTAGGCATCTTAATAAATCATAATAAACTGTAACTGTAACTGAATAATAAACTGAGAAAATTAAAAATAAAATCTATGAACGCTCAAAGACCCAAAACGTATATTGAGCGAAAACAAGCACACAAGTCACAACACGATGTAGGACGTCACTGCAAAATATCCACGAGGAAAAAATCATGTTATGGCTACTGGCCCTGAAAATGATTACCACGCGTTGTGATAATCACAGAAATACCATAGGGTTGTCACATTTTAGCGTTTTCGGTCTTTAAGCCTAACATCTAGACGCAAAAATCATTTTATAATAATACGTACGAAAAAAACTTTTCCAAAAGATTTATCTATTTAGTTTTATTTCAGCAATGGGATGTGTGCCAGCGCCATACGACTGTTATCTTGTCAACAGAAGTTTGAAAACATTGTCTTTGCGTATGGAGCAACATAAAAAGTCATCCATCCAAATTGCCAAATGGTTGCAAAACCATCCTAAAATTTCTCAAGTTTATCATCCAGGTAAGCAACAAAAACACATTATTTTAATTCGCAAAGTAAACCCGTTGTCAATATGACAAAAATATTTGTAAGCAGGTAACTTATTTCTCATGTTTTCTTAGGTCTTCAAGATCATCCACAATATGAAATCACTAAGAAACAAACAACAGGCCATTCTGGTGTCTTTAGTTTCACACACACTGGTGGAATAGCAGAATCTAGAAAGTTCTTGGGTTCCTTAAAAGTATTCATTTTGGCAGAAAGTTTAGGAGGATATGAAAGTTTAGCTGAATTACCGTAAGTTTTATTCTTATTTAATATTTATTTAAAGTATTTATGGTTAGGTATAACTTCACGAGAGACAAAAGTATAATTTTTAGTTTAGACTCTGATGGCGTTTTGGCCGCATGATTAATATCAAACCAAAACTTAAATTAGTTTTTCGAGTGCAGCTCGTCTTAAATGATGATTGATGAAGAATTGTTGCCGTCGTATAACAGTAAATTGTACGTAAAATACGAGCACCTATTTTCCTGTTTTTGTACTAACCTGTAAGTGAATACAAGCGACACGACAGGTATATAATTGAACATTGTTTTTAGGTCTGTGATGACACACGCGTCAGTCCCGGCAGACCAACGCAAGAAACTTGGTATCACAGATTCTCTCATAAGACTTTCTGTTGGATTAGAAGATACAGAAGATCTTATAGATGATCTGGAGCAAGCATTAGCACAAACATTTTAAGCAGAACAGTTAAATTTTTTAATAACTAGGTACACAATCATTTTCATATTTATTTTATTTTATGACGATAAATCTCTACACAATTATTTAATTTTATTAATTTTAAATTAAATACGGAATTTAAGTGACTTTTATAATAGGTGACGTGCACTTGATAGCAATCTAAAAGATTGATGTCACGATGCACATTTCGCAAAATTATCCTATCACTTTTTTTAAAGGTTATAATTATTTTGCGAAACACACATTGCATAGTAATTTTACTTAATTTCTTTAATATTTTTTTAAAAATAAATTAATTCTTTTTATTACAATTTTCAAATACTTAAGAGCATTATGAATGCTTTATGTATTTCCTTTCTAACATCACAGTTGTAAGTATTCCTAATAAGGGAGCGTCCATTAATGTTTGGTCTAAAATCTCACCACGTATGACCAGGGAGTACAAAGTAGTAAAAAGCTGCTAAAACATCCCGTGATTAATGGATGTCCCCTAATGTGGTAGAATCGTGGTGACAATACCTCGATACTTCCGTTGTTATTGTTCAGACTTTGAATTTCTGTATAATTTAGTATCGCTCCACTATCATACGCTTACCTAATAAATTATTTATTTATGTAAAATTAATTCATATCTGATATTCGTATTTAAATAAATGCTTAAAATTTACATCACTCTAACTGAAGGATTTATATTAGAGTAAATTACATGGAGAATGAATTTTTATACAGTTAATATAATATTTTTTTAAATAAAAGCCATTTGTAAAAATAAACTAATTTTGCGATTGTTTGTTATTATTGTTACTTACCACTTTTTTATATTAGCACGTTTCACCCATGAATAGTTCATTTTAATCTTTTATATAATTAATTATTTACCTACTATTACTTCCTAAACGGACTATAAACTATTCATAATGACAATATTTTGTAAAAGATTTTCAAAACTATTAGCCTATGCAAGTGGGTGATAATTATCTCGAATTGTTTATGTAAATACTTAAATGTTAAAGGCTCAATTAAATGATACTACAAGTTTTGCAAAGTATCGTGGTAAGTATGGAACGAAAGTAATATTTATTATTATATTTAATAATATTATATTTAATAAGCCAAGAAAATTATTTAAATCAATTATCACGGTTTCATTGTCTCACTTGACTAGAATAACGACAGATGAGTCAAGAATCTCAATATTTGTACGTTTGGTGTTTGAAAAAATCAGGAAACTAACTTTGCAAAACTTGTGTTGTTGAGTTTAGCTTTGTAAAAATTACAATAACTAGACTAAGCATTTGAATTGTTTGTAAACTTTGTAATGTTTGTTCAGTCGGTTGACGTCTTGACATTTAAAAATCTAATTTTATACACAATAGTGTTATAGTTAGATAGCTACCGGTTGACATAGAAAGGTTAAGTTTGTGCATTCGTTTATTTTTTTCTGTGACGTCAATGAATTTTATTCCCGCTGCAGTATTTTCCCTACCTCATCGCGAATAGTTCAAATTAACACTTTTAAAGTGTTATATTTGTAATCTTAGGTATAATATTCCGAAATAATAATTCCGTTTATATTATTTATAATTTATTATCACACCACAATATTTTTTGTAGATTTATTTATGCAATGTTTTGAGTTGATGGTAAGGATCAGTTCAAATAATATTTTAATTAATTTTTATATTTTTTTTTTACATTTAATTTGTTGATTGAATAAAAACAAAATCATCATAAAAACTACTTTTTATTATTTCCATAACCCATTATATAAATTTTATATAATTATTTCGGTACTATAATGACCCGGCGAGTTCGCCCAGTTAGCATATAAAGCGAAAAATATCTTGCGATAGTAGGTATTGTGTACCTACACTTACTTACTAGAGGAAGGCTCACATCGAGTAACATCCGCTCAATCTGAACCACGCGCCTGTGGAAGTACATAAATACCTCCCCCCTACAGAAAACCCCAGCCATAATAACACTGCCTCGGTGGTGGCCTCGGTGGTGACCTCATTGGGGAGAACAGGGTCGGCTGCGCACATGTGTTGCTCCGTGTGTTGCAGGTGTCAATTGGCTAGGGTAACAGATTTTTGTACAGGCGGGCTGTAAACATTTTGCCACCACTACATCGTTGGATAAAAAAATAATAAAAATCACGTAGGTACGTAGGTAAGTGTACCTAGTACCAAAACCTATCTCTGTTCTGTGAACCTATTGAAATTTTAATTTTTTGTTAAGGTCCGATGAGTGAAGTCACAGGCTATTAATATAAATAATTTATCCTAATATAGCCTTCCCATACGTCACGCGGGTAAAACACATGTGGTAAATGATGCGTAAGTATAAAATTATATCAATATTATAGTACTTACATTATTTTGATTATCATTAACAGACAATTATCGCCCATTAAGAAACATAATTCCCATTTAATACCAGTCATTTACCTATTCACTGATTGTGCTGATAGTAAGTAATAACAATAGTCTACTATTTCTTAATCAATATCAAAGCGTGTGCACACGACGGCGACGCGACGTAGACAGATAATATTAGAATCATAACGTACAACTTTACAAAATTAACTTTATGTATACCTACTTATGTTGTTTGATAAAAATATCTTATGTTTATAGGTACGTACTAGGAGCTACGAGCTTTGCCAGGTCTTTGTCTAAGGAACGAGTAATATTAAAATGTAGCGGCGGGCGTGGCGTACCTACCTATATGGAATGTAATAAAAAAATAATAAGTTTAAAAACTATAATCCTAGTTTAGTTTTTAGATGATGATCACATCATCATCAGCAACTCATTAATGTTCCACTGCTGGGCTCGGGTCTCCTCTCCTCTATCTAGAGAGCTGAGAGGGTTTAGGCCATAATCCACACGCTGGCCTAATGCGGGTTGGTGGATCAGACATACACTTACAATTTCTTCTAATGTAAAACCCACATGGGTTTCCTCACGATATTTTCCTTCACCGCTAGCAGATGATAAGTCACATGAATAGTACATATAAATTCAACAAAGTGAAATCCACATTGTTACTGCTAGTCGGAATCGAACGAATAGACCGCGTGTTTAGTATGCCGCCGCCCGCCGGTCATCCAGCCACCATCGCTGCGCACCAAAATCATTATCCTTCCTTTTGGTAAACGGGCAAATTAGGATATATATCGTCCCTATTTATGTCTTCAGAGCCTATTTTTTTATGCCTGAAGAACATCATGCTGCAACACAGTGTCTAGGAAGTTCATTCCTTAAATGCAGATCGTTTCTACGTAAGTCCTACCTACCTTACTATACGTTATACTTACATATACGTTATCTATCTCAATTGAACATAATCAGTCCAATTTGAGTCGTCAATTGGCAACCCGTATCACTGATCAAGCTGCTTTTTTAATGTCAATAATGTTGTGTAGTATGTATCTACACCTAAATTCGCTTTATTCGCCAGTTCCAGGAGGTAACACCCACCATTCGTTTACATTCATTACATATTTCATTTTTAATTATCGAACACAGACCAGTTGAACTTCTGGCACTTCTTTCTTTGGGAAAGAAGTTCCAGAAGTTCAACTGGTCAAGTGGTCAATGTTCGAAAAGTGACACTGGATATCCCAGCACTATTCTGCGACAGCTCATACTGTGTCTGGCTGACTGCCCGTGGAGTTGGATTCGTTAGGCATGAAGACTGGCCCGCTTCTGGCCCAGATTAACCACCAACAACTGTGATAACACAAAAATTTTGTAGGTATTTATAGGGGCGCCATTTGAAATAGGTATCTATTCCACCATTCTAAATTTTGCTAAAAAAAACGGTGGTAAGCGCGTGGTTGCACTACTATACGTAGGTACCGTATATGTTGGCAGATATAAATGGTGTTTCATCTTTATGTATCTAAAAGGCATCTAGGTACATTTTTTTGTCAGCACAATGCCGCAAGCATTGTTTTTCTCAATAAAAAAAGATTTCACTATGATGTACTTACTTACCTATTACATTTAATTACTATCGTGTGGTACGATAAATCACTGGTTATGTTTAATGCACAGAATAACATAGAAACAGAAACGCTTCGACAAATAAACTCTGTTTAAATATTCAATGTAAACATAAAACAATTTGCGGATTGTGTAATTTGCTTGATAACAAAATTTATTTATGAACATTAACTTTATTAAGATAAGCGGCTTCTTAGGTCACATTATATTAACTTATAACATCGAGTAAATGGACCAGTTAGTTGCCGTCTTCAATATTTGCGTCATTAATTATGGCGTAACTTCAGTCCCAGTCTTTTGGGTATCTTCCGTAGTAGTGAATACCTAGTAAGTAGGTAGTAAAGTAAATCAGGAGTACTTATAGGAAAAAAATGAAATAGGCAGTTTAGTAAAAAAATTTATGCCTAATTTTTAATTGAGTGCCACGCAGCGGTAGTGTATAGGCGGTTTCTGAGGAGGTCTTTGGTTTGATTCCCGGCTCGAAACAAATATTTGTATTATTTGCAATGTTTTTATTGGTGTTTAATTCAAAAAATTCTCAAATATTTAATTATTGGCTTCTCCAAGACGGCTATGTTAGCGTAACAAATAAATAGATCTAGGTACTTTTGAGTTTTTAATACCTACTATTATGGTTTAAAAGAAGTGACGTAATAAATATTTTATTGAATACATTTCAGACAAGCCCATGAAATAGCTCAACTGCTAACTGAATCGGCAATAAGCAAATTCTATGGAGACACTGACCTGAATATTAGATCAGTGTATGGAGAGTATAAATAAATTATCTGACAATTGTGACACTTAGGTACTGCATTTGGGATCGTTTGTGGTTTTCATTCGATTGTTTACGTAGCGTAACTACGGTGTCTATCAAATGAAAACAACAATCCTGTTTCATGACCGATGGGCGCAGGTCTCTTTTTACTCATAGGAGATTTATACTTAGGACAACGCCAACATCCGCACTTTAGCCCAAGTAGGCCCAAGCCCTATATTTTTCGCAAAGGACTTTTAAAATTAAATAACAACCGACATATACAATTAACGACCACAAAGCACACCCTGACTCAAAACAAGTATAATAATAAATATTTGTCAGGCTTGGGATTTTGGGAATCGAACCCAAGACACTCGGCAGGCACGACAATACTATTGACGGCGTGCGAGGCGATTACCAGATACGCTACAGCGACAGTAAAATCGTGATCATCAGCGACCAATTAATGTCCCACTGCTGGGCTCTGGTCTCCTCTCCAGTATCTAAAGAGCTGTGAAGGTTTTTAGGCCAAAATCCACACACGCTGGCCTAATGCGGGTTCGTGGATCAGACATACACATCGAATTTCTTCTTGGATATATATGTGATAAGAAATCGTGATATGTGATAATCAAAGTTCAAGCTGCAAAGGTACAAAGTGTGCAAGAACAAGCGAGGGAAGTCTAAGAGCCGGTCCTAGATATATATGTAGTACCTACATATCCGAATATAGGCCGTGTAAATAGATTATTAGTTCACAAACTGCTACCGACAAAGACAACAAACGGTTTGAAAATATTAGCACACCAATATGGAATACAACGGAAGCAGAACGACAGTTAATTAATTAACATACTAAGCTTGAATAATGTATCAGGTCTACGGCTTATATGAATTAGAATAGAGTCAAAGGTCGTATTACGATGTAGGTAAAGAAAGTACGTCATGGCAAAACGACATTTTATTTTCTCGCTCTAATTCTGTAATCTCGATGACGTAGCGGGAGCCTATACTACTAATGAATGCGCAAGAGGTTCTAGGTTCAATTAACGGTTCAAGCGAAAACGGTGCCGGGCTTTTCTTTCATGAAATTCTCCGTATCAGTCCGGGGCAATAGACTCGCCGGCCTCGCCGCCCCCTATTACACGGGACCTGACATAGCTGGCGAAATGTGGCTTCCGAGGAAAGCGGGTAGGTATTTAAAATAAATGTGCTTGTCAAGTTGTCATTACATAGTATACCTAAGACAAAGTCTGTCTCTCTGTTCGCTATAAAATCAAAAACTACTCAACGGATGTTCATGCAGTTTTCACCAATAGATAGTATGATTCATGAGGAAGGTTTAGGTTATAACTGTATTACCTGCATACGTATCTACCAAGTGGGTGAAGCAGCGGGCGGAAGCTAGGGTTTATAAACAGCTACCCATCGGCTAGTTATACTGAATCTACTACAGGTTGTAGCGTTTCCGAACGTAACACGTCCGCGACGTGAGCGCCGCGGCGCCGCCTTTGGCACGACTAACAAATAAGTTCGCTCATCCCTCTCTTCCTTTCCGGCTCCCAAAGAGTACGGATGCAATTTATTACTGAGGGGAGGGAGAGCCACTGACCCTTTGTTTAATAAACTAGGTAAGACACTGCTGATCCAACATTAATAAGATTTAGAAAATTGAGAAAATGATTTTATTTTCTGAAATGGAGGTTGAAATTTTAAATTGAGACTATTATATCAAATGGGGTATCAAATGAAAGGGCTTTATTTGTGAACATCAGGATGACGGGTGTACGTCAATAAATAGTGATTCTATACACATGAAAGCAATGTTCTAGCAATGTGAGGAATGTGCGTAGAATTTGAAGCAATGTGCTTTTAAAAAACCAGAGTTATTTCAGAAAGTTAGTGAGCTGCCAGCCTGATATCAGAATGACGGGTGAATTTTTAATACGAGCAAATTGCTTACTATCTAAAGATGAAAACATTACCGTAGCAATGTTCCGGCAATGTGCTCTCGAACGTACCAAAACAGAATCAGATGCGGTGAAAGGTTTAAAAGTAATTTTGAAAATAAAAATTATTAATTTTCACGCCTGTTGATTTCATACAGGCAATACGACGAATAATGATCTTTAGATAGTAAGCAATTTGCTCGTATTAAAAATTCACCCGTCATTCTGATATCAGGCTGGCGGCTCACTAACTTTCTGAAATAACTCTGGTTTTTTAAAAGCACATTGCTTCAAATTTTACGCACATTCCTCACATTGCTAGAACATTGCTTTCATGTGTATAGAATCACTGTTTATTGACGTACACCCGTCATCCTGATGTTCACCTTTATTTCCACATTCTAAAACTTATTTTTATTTATTACGCCCCATAGTTTTTAATCTAAGAATTAAAAACATCAAAAAAGTACCATTCCTCTGACTCGCTCTTGACCGGTTCTTATAAATTGCAGTAGTTGAAAAACACATGCTCAAGCTTCCTTTCGACGTCACCAGGCACGAGTATTAAATAAACTAGGTAACCAGCAGCTAATTGATAAGAGTTAGTTAGATAATAATAGATAATAAGGCAGGTATCTTGTACGTCATAAGTTCTAATAATAAAATTCTATCTCACGTCATCTCAAAATTATATCTACACTCTTCTATGTCATCTAGTTTGTCCTATAAACAGTTATAGAAAAACTAGATGACACGCGGGGCTTCGCTCCCGTCAGTCGTTCTTTATTTTGCCACTGCTCAGCTCGTATTAGCTGTACTGTGATGTTAACACTAAAATATGCGGGAGGATTCCGACGGCTCAGAATCAGGGGGCTGGTGACACAACTGCACTGTGCTCCATCTTTCCTAATTCTTAGAAAATCTGCATACAGCATCAGGTCATCACTGAAGAAACATTAACTTGTAAATTGACATAATATTGAAACTTATTCTATTTTCAAGGAAAATAACATAACTAACAGAATCTTACTCATTTAAGAATCTTCCTCCTAGATTGTTTCGGGTAATTTCAATAAGGCTTATAAAACCACATTGGATATACCTACCTATTATTATATACCTAACTTAGTTAATTGCTCAACATAATTAAATAAAAGGTTGATTTTCCTATTATATATTATACAATATTATTGAGGCTGTTGTTAACCTAAACAATAAAAAAAATCGTATCTAGTCGTTCAAAAGATTCAAAGATTTATTTATTTAAACTTCTAGTAGGTATAATATATAATTATGTATACCTGCGATACCTGCAGTTACAATAGATAGTAGCGAACTAGCTAGAGCATTTTTTTGTGTAACGTAAGTAAACGCCTGATCTTAAAATCATAAATGTAGATCTGACAAAAAATAGCTAGGTCCTTTATGGCGTCTATCTGGCCCGTAGCAGCCGTAGATACTGGGAGTAATGGCCCGTTGCATGTTTCATGTCTTTTTTTCAACACAACAACAAACAGGTTTCAAGTGAAAAATAAAATTTTTTTTTTTTTTTTTTTGAGAGAGACGTTGCGCGCTCTATGTAACAATTCCTGTGTCGCGGGCGACTTTACAAACGTACTATCAACGGATACAAAGTACACCCAGATTTGAAACAAATACTTATGAAGGAAACAAATATTATATGGTCCGCGTAGTGACCGATTAAGAATACATATGTCACTACCCCATTTCAACCCGTGGGTGTCGTACAAGGCGACTAAGGGAGTAACCTTATGCAGACAACAGCACTGCTAGAAAAGGAAAATTCGAAACAAACCCTATCCCAACCTGTCTGGCCAGCGTGGTATAGTAGGCTAAATTCCCTCCACATCTTTGGAGGAGACCCGTTTATGGGTTGAAATGATGAAACAAATATTTGTCTCGATGAAACAAATATTTGTCTCGATTATAGAGCCATCATTGCTCCGAACTTTAATGAGTAGAGATTTGCTTTTGAATTTTTATTTTATTTTTCTGCGGTGCAGCGGTGTTCCTTGTGTTCTAGCTATCTGTCTTTTGTGGTTTGTAATCTGAACGTCCCTTTTAAGTGGGTAGGTTCCTAGTTGTGGTAAAAACCTATTCACTCCTTTATTAAAGAATCCCATAGATACTGTTGGCTACATCCTGAGAGTTTTCGAGGGAGATTCCTCTGGAACCGCATGTTAGGAGATTATTTAGGTTCTAAGGTGTGAGGATATGAACTTACTGCCAACGACAAGCGATGCGATGGTAAAATGTAGCCGTAGCCGGGCATAATTTCAAACCATTCTTCGAAACACAGTCTTTTAAACAAGCGGTAAAACACATATTATTATATAAATAATTCCTTAATAAACTAAATATTTTAAATAGTGAGAACAGGTGCTAACCCTAGCACTATAGGCACATATCACAATAAATAACGTGCATTGTGATAAACGCCACTGGCTAGATAGGAATTTCGTATCAATAAAACAACAAAGAATCACTTTAGCTTGGTCGCCTGAAGAAGAAGCATTGTGTGTTGTGATACTTATAAAGACCGTCGATTTTGTGCTCATCATTGAGTAGATAACCAACGTCCCAGTAGCACTGAGCATTGTTAAGGTAAATTTTGAATGATCATAAGTTTTATTATTCTTACTAAATACTTAATTGTACCTACCAGAGGTTTTATTGGGCTGAAAAGCTACCGGCAACTATCCATTTAATCTTACAAAAAACGACACGAGATGCGACGCGTAGTCTCCAGCCAACTATATTATTTTTAGAAGCTAGTACTAAAGCGATCGAGTTGTTTCTATCATCCCGTTCTCTATATCAAAACGTTTAGACAATTTGTTTTATTTCATTGCATCTTGCCATCACCTTGAAAAAGCAATTAATTAGGTATATCAAGACCTACATCTAAAGATTACCTCTTTTTAAATTAGATGGCAGACCAAGGATTTTTGAAACCAAAACGTGGTTTTGCCACTACTGCGATCCACGCAAATCAAGAGCCGGAAAAGTGGTCCGGAGCTATAGTCCCTCCCATTGTGACATCTACAACCTATAAACGGACGGTAAAGGATCATACTGTAAGTACCTACATAATTATTATAGGAATTCTTTAAAAGTGGATAGTTCTGTACCTACATTCCTACATCATGTAATCATATCTCAAATTATATGTGATCAGTATCGATTGGTAAACTGGAATAAACACACGTGTATTACTCATCTGGCGTTTCATTGATACTCGATATAGATATACACATAACGTGTACAGTTCCAAGAGAGTAGTCGCCTCTCCATTACTTTTTCTGGACACGTCTGGACGTCAGGGATTAATGGAAATTATACCAGTTTTTTTTTAAGCACCGACGCAAAAGAGTGTTGTTATAAATTTATCGTGTCTGTTTATGGCATTATAGCTTTTAAAGAAATACCCCCTATATATAGGCCCCTCTTGATGTGCTTTTTCGTTTGAAAGCTGACATGATCGTGATGGTTCTTCTTAGACATGTTTTATCAAAATCAATACAACCGTATCATGCATGAGGCTGGCTATTAAAAAAATCTATTTTGCTTTTTTTATAACTTATATTATTATGCAAGTAGTGCAGTGATATATAATAATAGATTAATCTCTACATTACCCTAAAGTTGAGTAGATAATGCTTCAGGTTTGTACAGAAAATTTATTTATATAAATAAAATATATTTTTAGGGTTACATTTATAGCCGCTCTGGAAACCCAACGAGGAACGGCTTAGAAGAATGTCTTGCAAAGTTAGATGGTGGGAAATATGCCAGAGCGTTTGCTTCTGGCATGGGGGCTACTACTACGATTGCCTCGCTACTGACCAAAGGAGACCACATTATTTGTAGTGATGATCTCTACTCGGGCACTAGCCGACTATTCAGGTTAGAAAGTAAGGGCTTATAACCATTTGAGACTCCGTTTCACTTGAACCATCCGCATCCTTTGAGTAGATATGTCTACAGTTCTACACACATATGAGGCAGTTTTTAAAAATGAAGTAGGGTAGACTGGGTACAATAGTACCACGGGTTAAAAGTAACACTAGCTATATTTCACGAACCAAGCAACGCATCAATGTGCGAGTGCGAGCGGCAATAGTTTCGACGCATACGATCTTCTTTGGCTGTCAGCCACCTGTCAGCCGCGAGGCTAGTGAAAGACGGACGCGTGCCACAGTTAATCAAAAATTCGGAGAAGCCATTGTACCTACCTACATATCTGAATGTAATCATATTCTACGTTTATTGTTAAATTACGTAAGATTCCACATAGATATAATTTATTGCATACTTTTTATAAGCTAAAAAACATTAGACAAACCTTCCCTACATAAATCGACAGTTGACACCTTGGCTGACATCATGAAATGTGATGAAAGGACGATGATATGAATTTGGAACCTTAGATATTCGGGCTATATTAAAAAGAAGTTTTCCCATAAATAATAAGTAGGTGCCTATTCTAAGTATCTCAGTTAAATTACAGAGATATCGTTGGAAGACTGGACATTGAAGTATCATTTGTAGACTGCTCAAAAACTGATAATTTAACTACAGCTATTCAAAAAAATACACGGGTAAGTGCATTTACATTTCATTAACGAGAAAACGATGTACCTATTTTTCATAAATTAACCCAAGCCAAGCGCATACGCGCCTAATTTTACCACCCTCACCGTTGAAATAGTACGTACCTAACCTAAAACAATGCGGCCTCAAATTCAAATTGTTTATTCAAGTTGTTTATTTGCTATAAAAGGGGTGGGTACATAATGTGATGTTACAAAGATATGCAGAAAGTTCATTCCCATTTAGCCATAGTACATAGCATGCAAATTTAAGTGTTAATTTAATATAATGATAACAACAATGTCCTTAACAATCACAATAATTACCTAACTCAAATTCATAATTTTTATACAATGTCAAAGATATTACTTAAATGTCATTGCGGTCCGGTCTGCGGTCCTCCGGTCACTTAGGTACGCAAGTAGGTAAGTATTTCGACAAACATAAAATGTATATTCCAAATGAAATTCATGTTTGATAATGATTTTTTTTCAGATGATTTGGTTAGAAAGCCCAACAAACCCTCTTCTAAGAGTACTCGATATCGCTGCGATTACTAACTTAGTTAAAAGTTTCGGCGATATTATAGTAGTCGTGGATAATACGTTCCTTACACCGTATTTGCAAAGACCTTTGGATTTTGGAGCCGACATAGTCATGTATTCTTTAACGAAATATATGAACGGCCACTCCGATGTCGTAATGGGTGCGGCAGTCACCAATAATGATGATTTAGCAGATAGACTACGTTTCTTACAAAAAGGTGAGATGAAATTTTGTTCTTTTGTTTTTTCTTTCGTCATTATCACTACACAGCGATAAAGGCAAAATTTTATTCTTAAGTAATAGTAATCTTTATTGTGGGTCATAGGAAGACACCTCATAATGCAGATTTTATACTTAGTTAACGTACCGTTAGTTGTAGGTACCAGTGTCGGTTGGTAAATTTTGGTTTTGGTGATTATGTCCTCTGCTCCTTTTTGGGCAGATCCGACATGGATAAGTTAGGTTAGTAGGGAAGGCATAGCCCATGTTTAGTTCAAATTTTACCGTGACTTTGAGGCAAATCCTAAGATTTACCAAATGAATGGTGGTAAAAGTTCGAAATAGACGATGATCTTAGAACGGTTCGGACGTTTATAACATTAAGAGTTGGTAAGTCTTAGGTTTTGTGCAATTTTTTAATTAGGTACTTTACCCGGACTTTAAAAACCGAATATTATCGTCCGATTAATTAATCATTCAACATTATACGTGAGGATTTAATGAGATCCTCTTGAATAATATCTACTTAGTAATATACGACAGCGACACGTGCAATTAAAATCGATGTAAGTATATAATATTATATGAAACCTAGAAACCGGGTGTTTCTGAACCGTAACTTAAAAGTTATTGATAGGATAAAATATAACTGAAAGTTGTAGGTATGAACTACCTTAGTTCTATTGTTTTATTTTAATTTGATGGTTTAGAAACCTGGCACTAGTTGATGTACCACAGAAATACCTAACTTTTGACTAATAGCTATGATATAACATTTTTGTTTATAAGCTATGCTACTAATGGGTACTAATTTATTATCACAGATTAAGATTACTGACTTGACTATGCATCTTACCGACTTAGGTACTTGATTATGTCACGAGTGCGTAATCAGTAATTATCACCTTAAGACAATTGATATTTTATAAATGACAGAAACGAGACATACTTAAATGTTAAGCTAATATTATTACATTTTAGGGCGTTAATTTCATAGTAAATTAACTATAAGCATTATAGATAATTACTTTTTAATACACTTTCACGTGATTCAAAAAGTGTAGCAAACATATTTTTAAATCACTAGGTACCTACATAGCATAGCATAAAACAAAGTCGCTGTCACTGTCTGTCCGTCCCTGTGTATGCTTAAATCTTTAAAACTAGGTACGCAACGGATTTTGAAACGGTTTTTTTTAATAGATAGAGTTATTCAAGAGGAAGGTTTATAGGTATAAAATACATACCACTCGGGAGAAGCAGCGGGCGGAAGATAGTTATATATACATATATTTTTATAAATAACAAAAATTAAATATGACACTAAATTGCGACGTTGCCAATCTGTTTGTAAATACGCTCTTAAGTATGTAGGTATGCACGTTGAGGTTGGTGATGATAATAATATATTTCAGCCATGGGAGCCGTGCCATCGAACATCGATTGTTACTTACTAAGCAGAAGTTTGAAAACATTGGCTATACGTATGGAGTTTCACAAAAAATCTGCGCTGACCATTGCTGAGTGGCTCTTGAAACACCCCAAGGTTACTGAAGTTTTGCATCCAGGTAAATATTACAGTATAGTATTAGGTACCTACTACCGAAAAACATGAGCAATTTTGATTATAAATTAGATTTTTACACTTGGTGCTAAATTAAAATTAGAGAAAAGAAATGCTTTGAAAAAAATACGATGCAAATTAATAATAATAAAGAGGATATAATAATTAAGTTTATTTAATTCTCTTCCACAAAGATTTCTTATCAATTGATGGTAGGTATAATACAATGCAATTTTGCATTATCTAATCCTTTGTAGGGGACAAATTCATTCAGTCCCATAATTTAAATGGCTATTTGGCTACTGGCATACCTACTTTAAGGATTCTTTCTTTTGTTTTAGGTCTACCTAGTCACCCGCAATACGACATAGCTAAAAAGCAAACGGCCGGCCACTCGGGTGTGTTCAGTTTCAGACATAGTGGTGGATTAGATGAATCTGAAGCTATATTGAATTCTCTGAAAGTGTTCACACTAGCTGAAAGTTTAGGCGGCTTTGAGAGTTTGGCACAATTACCGTAAGTTTACCTAACTATTATTATATTTTCATTATTAGATATATTTCGGGCTTTCCACCATAATAGTAGACTTTCTCTTTCTGCTGTAAGTTTTTGGTAAAAAAAAGCGGCATGTTCAAGAACCTAATTCTCTTATTTTTATGTTATAGAGCTTTAATGACCCACGCTTCAGTACCTGAGAAGCAGCGGCAGGATCTTGGTATTACGAATGATCTCATCAGAATATCCGTTGGTTTAGAAGACACTGAGGATCTGCTTGAAGATTTGGAACAAGCCTTCAATATTGCTTTCCCATAATATTTTTAAAAACAAAGTGCATCCATACATTGAGCCACTACACGCGATCACAAAGCTGACTGGCCGTGTATACGCGCGAGCCAGATGTCAAAACGTGGCCACTAGTTAGGTTGTGGCCGCGATTAGTCGCCGCTACTAGTGGATCAATGCATTGAGCCATTCATCACTGGCTGATAAGTACCTATTTGATAACTGTAACTCTACTGTAACTGAAACATAGTTAGGTATGTCATAAATTTTATACGAAAAATATGTCAAAAATGTGACAAGGAACGCGGTCTGCGAGGAATTTGAAAGATAGTTAGATATTTGGAGAAACTATTGCCGTCACGCTGCGCCCTTACCTCAGGTCTGCAACCGTAGAGTGTAATAGAAACAACTGCAGCACAGACAGACTATAGGTAAGATAAATAAAAAAATTGTCGAGACTAACGTTTCATATTCCCCTTTTTCCACCTCGAAAACAGAACCGATTCAATTATTTTTTACATCAAAATCAGAAAGAGTATGACTTGGTTCCTATTATTTTTGTTATGTAAATAGATATTCGAATTTGTCTTGTACTTCTCTAAATAGAGCAGTAAAAATAGGGCTTTCCTAATATTTAGCTCATATTTTCTGTACATATTTGTTTTTGAAAAAAAAGCAAATGACACGGATTAAAATTTGTCCGCAGCTGGCCTTGATTTTACGAAAGTAAAAATATTGCGCTAGAGTCAGAAAGAAACGGGAATACTCTTAGTGTAAACTGTAATCGGTTGGTTTAAGTAATTAAAGGTTTATGACGTCTATTTTTAATATATCTTAAGCACCTCTATCTAAACTTCTATTAACACCCACTTATCACACATAATATTTATATCCCTATATTTTCTGTAGTTGTTATTGTGGTATCAATAATTCACAAGATAAAATAAAGCGCCATGCATAGTATAGATTAGAAAGATCATCCATGGCTTGTTAGTTCAAAAGTTAAATAGTATGACGTCACACTTTTTTCCCCGAAGCTGAAGGTATAGGCCATAAACACAATTGGCAAAGGTACATCCCACCCACATTTTGCCAACTGTGTTAGGTACCACCTAATAGAGGACGAGCATATTGCCATCAACCGGACGAATTTGTCTTGTCATACTGAGAATTTCATGATAGAAAAACCCGCACAAGTCGTAAACTCTTCCCGCTACGCCACCGAGGCAGTATAAAGGCATATAACAGCATGTTTTTAGCAGTATGCATTAGCATGCAAAAAGTTATTTAGTCAAAGAATTTAAATGCTTCCGCGCCCCGTATCTAGTTAGACATCTTGTCTTATATCATAACCTAGCTAGCACTAAAGCTTCACCTACTTTCCACCGCAGCATTCGGGAAGTTAGGCACTGCTTTCTTGAACATAATTAGTTATGTTGCCAGTGATGACTTATGGTACTGAGACGTGGCCGCTAGCTATGGGGCTCATAAGAAAGTTCACTGTCGCTCAGCAAGCCATGGAAAGAGTTATCCTCGGAGTTTACCTGGGTGATCGGATCAGAAATCACATCGCTTGTCTTGTATAATAAGTAAATAATAAAATAAGCTTTACATACAAATAATAACGAATTTATTTTGAACCTGATGCTGTTGGTGAACTAAAGTTTGAATATAAATAAATTCATGTTCAATAAAAAAAGTAGATTATTAAACCATAATGAACTTTAACATAACATTATTATGCTACAAAAAACTAATTTATTATAAAATTCATGAAACACATCACTTTAGAGTCACATTACACAAACTGCATGGTCTCAGTCTGCCAAATCTTTTTGTCCAAAATACCTTCCCACTAAACATATGAAAATGTTCATTGGCGCTGCTAATTGTGTAGCATTTTCATCCTCAGGATTTAGTCTAGATCTGTAAATTATTCATTCTATATTGTATTTATCATTATCATCATTTCAACCTATTGCAGTCCACTGCTGGACGTAGGCCTCTCCTAACACGCGCTATAACACTCGGTCCTCCGCCTTCCGCATCCATTCAGACCCAGTGACCTTTTTTAATAAAAAAAAGTGTCATGGGTGGAGGCCTATATCCAATAATGGACAACCTACAGCTAATATGATGGTGATGAATTTTAGAGCCTCAAATTTACTAATATCTAATAATATTAGTAAATTTATTTGAGGTAAAGTGATGGTAGCTAAACAGATAAGTGATGACAGTACCAATGTGTATTTCACTTTGTGGAATTTATATGTACTAGTCAGATGACTTACCATCTGCTAACAGTGAAGGAAACCCACATATCCTAGAAGAAATTCTAAGTGTATCTCTGATGCAGCAACTGGCACTAGGCCAGCGTCTGTGAATTATGGCCTAAACTCTCTCAGCTCTCTAGATAGTGGAGAGGAAACCTGAGCCCATCAGTGGGATATTAGTGGGTTGCTGATTATGATGATGATTGAATAATTAAGTTGTGCCCATCCAATTTTAAGTTGTATGGCTAGTAAAATACTCGAAGGTTTTAGATACCTTCTTGACCTTAACTATAAGTTTTATTTATCATGAGTGTTTAGTTAAGTAGACTTACCTAATTTCTAAACACTTTCTTGCTAATCCTCTTAATATTGTTGTAGTGTCTTTTAAATGTGGATATCTAGTGACTGCTAATAGTGTATAAATCCATCGTCCTGAAAGAAAGATATTATAAAGCTGAAGAGTTTGTTTGATTCGTTGAATGCACTAATCTCAGGAACTACAGTCCAATATGAAAAATTAATCCAGTGTTGGATAGCCCATTTAATAGGAGATGAGCAGTGGCCAAACAAAGAACAATGGGAGCAAAGCCCCAGGTAACTGCTAGTTATTCTTAAAATAAATAAATCTAGCAAACTACATAGTCCATCAATAAATAGAGTTGCAACAGCACAAAGGCAATGACAATACCAGGTGATTAATTCCATATTGCCAGTGTAAAAATTAATACTGAAAATTTAAAATGCAGCAGCAAAATAAAACTTTTACACATTAAGGGACCTACTGCCTCATGATGTTTTTTCCCTACAAAATCACAGTTTTCTATTCATATAAAATCAGCATGCTGAGAGCCACAGATAAAGATAGTATTTTAACTTTTTACTGTCATATCATTCAGTTATTTTTAGTTTTTATGCACCCTAGCACTCCTAGCACACAATATAGTATAGGGATATAGCATAAAAAAACCAGTGGGGTAATACTATCCAACATAACAAAAATAATATTGTTTATTGCAATATAAATAATATTTCCTTAATACTTGTCTAAATTGTATAGTTTCAGAAAAGGACTTCATCAATGAACTCCACACTAGGCCAGACCTAGTGTGAAGTTCTGTCTCGTGGAGTCCTATGAATTTTTTCACATCATATTTAATAATTAAATAGCGTCATGTAAACAGCAGTAATGAAAATCAACTTCAACTGTAACTTTGTATTTGAGCTTATTTTTAAAGGAGACCAGTCAACAAGCAAATCCAAGTCCACATACCTGTTTGATAGTCTATAGTTTCTCCAGGTTTTACTGAACCTAACTTTTCAATTAACATACTTATGCCTTTATCTATTATTGACTGTGATAGCCCAACAACAAGTGTCATAGTAGGCTCTTCCTCTTCAAATAGTGGTCGCCAATCTTTAACACGTCCTTTACTTATTTCTATATTTTTTATTGCTTCAGGTAACAAGTCTTTCACATGCATCTTTTGTATGTACATTCGTGTCTCTGAAAAGTCGGCCACTTGTATGTTTTGCCATTCTATTGTTGGTTTAAGTTTATCTGGTGCAGCTGGGTTTACTATCTACAAAGACAGATATTATTCAGTGACGGTATAAATCTAACAAATATACGTGATAGATGGTAATAGTGAAATAGGTACTCACTTCTTCATAGCAAGGTGAATTAGCCAACCTTTTCTGTAACTTTTTATAGTCACATTGCGAAACTGAAGCATATTTTTCACGCTCTTTAATTACTTTTAATAGATACTCTTCACCGTTAGTAGGGACTTCCTTGAGTTGCACATCGGAACCTACTTGGAAACAACGTGATGTAAGGAAATCTTCCTCTTCGTAGTCAGATTCAGACTTTTTGAAAAGACATTTCTTCTTAGCCATTATGTGTTTAGATGAAAATTATGGCTTTGTACTATATAACACTATTTACAGTTGTAATATTCAATATTTAATGTACATTTTTAATGTTTAGTAGCAAATATATACTTTGTTTACAATTTTGTTATGTTATATGACAATATTTCACAATATGGTTAGGATTCCACCACAGACTAATAAAGGATAGGATACTACGGATTCCACCATAGATGACAGATCAGTGTTGCCAATAGCGCTTGGCCAGTAGAGATGAAACGAATATATTCATATTAGGTATGCATATTATAATACGAGCGACCGTATTCATATTAGGATAAAGGAATGTCATATATTAGGTTACTCGATATTAGTCAAGTATTAGCCAGAGACAACGCGACGAGGCGAATACAATAGTATTAGGTAGGTACTTATCATTACGATACGAAGCGCGCCGTGCGTCGTTTCGTTAATCGTCGTCGGTCGCCGTATCGTCTTGCTCACTCTCTGTAATCGTCGATATGCGGGAGCGAGATCACTTTGCGCTCTCAAACACATTCATTGCTTGTCGCCACGTACCATCCAATTTGTTTATGTGTGCGTTTACTCTTACGATGGATGTATTTTATATACGTGGCGGGCTTTGTATGAAAGTTACATAAATGATTACTGAATAAAAGAGCAATGGAGAACGAGCATATTTGTATTTACGAATATTGGCAATATTACTATTATTGAAACAGGTACATATTATATTATCATCGTAACTGCATAATAGGTTATAGGAATGTCATCTATTAGGTTACTCGATATTAGTCAAGTATTAGCCAGAGACTACGCGAACGAATACTAGATATAGAGCATAATACTAAAACGTTCACTCCTTACCCTATTATCTGACTAATATCGAGTAATAGGTATGGTATTAGAATATGACGAAACTAATATATCCTATATTAGGATTATGCGAAATTGACCCTAATATAACATCTCTATTGGCCAGAGTGGCCCCCGCCTAATGTCACCGTTTTTCATTCTTAAAGTAGCCCTAAAACCCAAAATATCTATTTTAATAAAATAAAATGTAATGTTTTATCAATTCATTAAATATATTGATAAACAGGCACAAGCCTACATGAAAACAATTCTCAATTCTCATTATTTTGTGACACTATAATGTATTTTAAAACAAAATAAAGTGATTTTTTTTCTATAAATTGTTAAAAAACCATAAAAAGTCAATACCTAATTATTGTCAATGTCACAATCCGTCAATTTACTTAGTGTATAATCTATGATTTACTTACTGAGTTCATTCATTGATTCAGTATCCCTTATTAGTCTGTGGATTCATTGACCGTCAATCCAACCATCCTTGTATCGATCGAAATTAGTTAAACTTGCCAATGCATGCAGGTATTCTAATCTATGATGCATGCGTGTTTCATTTTAAAAGTGAAGAACTCTTACACTGATTTGTTATATTGATAATGTCTACATCAAGTAATATTTCGCAGTCGACTTATTCTCCGTCAGAGCCAGAAACGCCGCAAGTAAGCATAAGATTATTGTTTTGAAATGGTATTTTGTTTATCTTAATCTTTAATACAAATTAAAACAGGAAATAACCATGCATCTACTTTGTGTATCAATTTCATATTGCGTTCTTTATCATTAGGTCAATCGCAAAAGTTTTTATGCGGAACGTGTGCGGTGTTGATCAAATTAATATAAAAATACTTCATACAAAACCTAAAACCCAAATAGTATTTGGGTTTTGTATAAGAAGTATTTTTATAAATACTTAGTACTTAAATTACAATGTATGCAAATATATGTAACAGAATTCAGTTTATATGTTTAATTGATTTCATGTTATCTTGATTTCAGAATACAACACAAAGTAGAATTCAGAACTTTGATAAGTCTTTGAACCATGCTGATCTTGGTCTAAGCATTGAGCAATCAATGAAAAGTGCACAAAAAGAAATGCACCAAAAAAGAATCCAAACATTAAGAAAAGAACTTGACTACTTGAAATCTACTGAATGGCAGTTTTAATGTGAAAAAAGAATTTAATAACAGTAGACTTACATAAAAAAATACTAAAATGTTATCCTATATTAAGGCTTTTTATTCTTATTTATTTCCTGACAATTTCTTGGAGGAGACTGATGATGAGAAGCAACAGTTTTTATCTGAGCAACTTGTTCATTTAGAAATAAATACGCAGGAGAAATTGCAAGAAAATGAATATTCTCCAGCTCGACAAGTACCCAAAAATGCTGTTTGTTATGAACGCACAGGTATATGTCTATCATTACTTTTATAGTTACTGTGCTGAGCCTGTGTCAGAGCTTGGCTAAAGCCCAATGATATAATTAATTTTGTTTTCAAATATAGTAAGATAGAATTACCTAAGAGTTAAATGTCATATTTAACTCTCAGGTAATTCTATAATATCATATAGGACTTAAACTTTAACATAGTAGACTACAAACTGGCATTGCCTTAGTATGAGAACTTAATCCACATCCATTGTGTTGCTGGTGGTATACTGTTATGGATCCTCACAAATATTAGTTGAATTTTGCCTGTACTCTTTTGAGTTAGCTTGCAGTGCAGTAAATAATAATGCCAGTTTGTTGGTCTATCTCGTGGGGGGTTGCCATACACTGAGCTTTCTAATATGTGGTCACCATTCAATGACATTTCTTCTTTTTTTTAAAGTTGCTTGCTGTGATGGAATTAGGTAAGGCCTATGTCCAGCGGTGGACATTGTTGGGTTGATATGATGATGATGTGATGCCAAAGGTTTTGGCATAGCCAATAATTAAGTGTCATAAAACATCTACTGTAATAGTTTAGTTCACAAGGCCTAACAGTCTGATGTACAGGCTGTGGGACCCAATGTGAATTTACTATTATTTTATCAATTCTGTATCACTATATTAGTACATTGCCAAATTAGTGATATAAAAATTATAATATGCATCATGCATCATCTAGCCTAATGCCAGAACCTAATACAAAAATATCTGTTACAGGTATAATTACATATATGGAAGAAAATCTTGTTCTCATAGATGGTATGATATTCTATGATTTAACTGGATGTGGTTTAAACTTAAAAATAAATGATAAAGTGTCCTACCTTTGCTACAAAGATTCACATGAAAGTATAGTCGTTGTAAGGATCCTTGAAAGCCACGGCACTTATTGGGGTAACGAGGAAGATGCTGTTGACGAAAGCTGCTACAATGTAATAGAACATGTTTTTGTTGGAGAAGTGGATGTAAGAGAAGGGAGAACTGTGTTTATAAAAAATTCCAAAGTAACTTTTAATCTGGATAATGTTATTGCGACATTTGTACCTGTCGAAGGAGATTGGTTGGAATTGTTATGTAAAGTTAAGTTTGATGAGAATAAGCCCATGGAAGTTTCTATGGATCTGGTAAGTATTATGTAAAATACAATTAAGAGGGTTCATACAGAGTTAACTTGAATGTTAAGAGGGTTTATACAGAGGAATGGCAACGTCACATTTTGGTGTCATATTACGTGGTTCTCAATTTATGTTATTAAACATGAAAAAAAAAAATAGCTAGCTGAATAAATAATAAAAATCAAAAACCATGAAATATGATACTAAACTGCGACGTGGCCATTCCTCTGTATGAACCCTCTTAACATTCAAGTTAACTTTGTACCAAATATTGATCAATGTATTACTACAATAATTCCAGATAGTAGAAGTGATATCCTTTAAGGCTCTGCGGAGTAAAGTGAAGGATACAGTGATTAGACAATGGGATGGTGAGACTGGTATTTGTGATAGAACTATTTACTTTGACAAACACTGTATTAGTAATCCTGGTGAAATAACTGTTGGCTCCAAGGTAATTACGTTATTATGTTTGTTTCATAACTAAAGTGTGTAAGTATATAAATATTTATTATCTACTTATAGATATATGTGTGCTATATATGTGTACCTTGTAGCATACTTTAATTATCATCATTTATCTGCCCAATGACGTCTACTGTTGAACATAGGCCTCACCTAATTTCCGTCACAGCGACCGATTCTGTGCCGCCGCATCCAACGGCCACCTGCAACATTTACTAGGTCGTCGGTCCATCTATGCTGCGCTTTCCAATACGTGGCCGTCACTCGAGAACTTTTTAGCATATTTTAGTTGTAATTAATGTTTCAGGCTGTAATTGAAGCTTTGGAAAGTAATCAAGGTACATGTACATGGAGAGTCTTAAAAATGCATATAATAGAAAATGCATTCTCTCGCACTAATCCTATTGTTACTGAAGATGTAGAACAGAAGAGCTTGGAAATAGAAAGTAAATATAATGTTCAAGTTACACACCCTTTGAAGTTTGAAAAAGTTAATATGAATGAGAGTCCAAGCATCACTTTGAATATTACAAATAATAGTGACCAACAGATTGTTGTTAACAAATGGATCATGCTTTGTAAGAAAAGAGATTCCCAGGTTAACATCAGTCCGTTTATGACAAAGCCAAAAAAAATATTTCCTAGACATACCTTTAGTTTGACCATTGACTGCTCTCCAAAGTTCTTTGGACGAACCAAGGAGCATTTAATAATAATGTTCAGAGGATTTCAAGTGGATAGACTGATTGATATAAATATCATAACTGGTGATGTATCAAGAAGTGATGTGAGTAAAAATCTGTCAGAAGTTGGGTACAGAAGAGAAATAGATAAGATTTCTATGATGAAAGAAATAAGAATTAATCAAAATTCATCTTTTATACGAGGACAGAAACCATATAAGGTTCCAAATTTTATTGTTGTAAGACTTGGATCGTTTCCAATTCCAGAAAAAGTTTGGAATGCAGTTTTGGGTGATTCAAATGAAACAATATACAATACAGATTACAATAAAATTATATCAAGAATTGAGCGGTTACTACCTTGCTTGGTGCAAACTTTAAATATTAATAATTACATGGACAAGTTTCATACACTATTATATATGGAAGAGATTCAAGTGATTATTTCTATGAGGGCTTATGATATGCCAAAAGCTTATCTAATAAGGCATCAAGAGTACCTAGGGATTGAAATACCAGGATTGGCAGAAAAACGACCATCTATAATTACTGGGGATCAAGTTATGGTGAGAGATATTTGGGATAGTAATAAATCTTCATATGAGGGTTTTATTCATTTAATTAAAGGTGACTTAGTATTAATGAAATTTCATCCTAGATTTCATGAGACTTATACAGGGAGTGATGTAAGTATAGAATTTAATTCAGGTAGAAATGTGTTCAGAAGAGGTCACCAGGCGATTAATTTAGCTATTTCTAAGTTAGGTGTAGATGTCTTATTTCCAAGCCGCCTTAAAACACAACCACCTCAAGTAACGCCTGAGGAACTAGAAAAAATTAAATGGTTTAATGAATATCTGAATGATGGTCAAAAATCTGCTGTCAAGAACATTTTATTGGGTGAATGTCGACCATTGCCATACTGTATATACGGGCCACCAGGCACTGGCAAAACAATTACTGCTATTGAAACAATACTGCAGATACTTGCACACAATCCAGACAGCAGAATATTAGTTGCAACACCTTCAAACAGCTCAGCAAATTTGTTAACTGAGAGATTATTGATGTACAAAAAATACTTTTCAAGTTCTATTGTACGAATAATTGCAAACCATTTAGTTGATAGTGAAAATGTTCCAGATATTATAAAACCATTTTGTGCAACTATAAATATAGCTAGAGAAGATACTATAAAATCAAGTCACACTGTAAAGAACGGTATGAATTTGCAAGTCCCAGCATCATACGTATCTAGGTATCGAGTCGCCGTCGGCACATGCTATGCTCTTAGTACTTTGGCTCAGTTGGGACTTCCTAAAGGACATTACACCCATATCATTGTAGATGAAGCGGGACAAGCTTTAGAACCTGAAATCATGATCGCATTAACCTTTGTTGATAAAGAAAATGGACAAATTGTTCTTGCTGGTGACCCAATGCAACTGGGACCTATAGTTTTGTCTAAATATTGTGTAGAATATGGGTATAATGAATCTTATATGTCTAGAATTCTGGAGACGTATCCATATCAAAGGGATTACCAAGCATTTGCAAATGGATTTAATGAAAAGTTAGTTACAAGATTGAGTGAGAACTATAGATCGTTGGAAGAGGTTATAAAGTTGCCTAGTGAAATGTTTTATGACTCAACATTAGTTTCGAAATTAAACAAAAATATGCCATGGGTTGGGCGAATATTAGATACAGTGTCAGAGGTGTTTGAAAGTACTGATGATCCTAAGACTGGAGGTATTTTTGTGTATGGAATCAGAGGTTGCAATATTAGATCGAATGATAGTCCCTCGTGGTTCAATCCTCAGGAAGCTTCAATGATTGCATTAACTGTATGTAAGCTATTCAAGAAAGGTATAACTACAGACGAAATTGGTATCATTACGCCGTATGTAGCTCAGGTAAATAAGAAACTAATATTATGTTCTATAAAAACTAAATGATGCTAATGATAATGATCACTTAAAAAATAGCTATAAATTTTTATTATTTTATTTCAGTTACAGCTTCTACGGCATTTATTTGATGCTATGGGGTTACCTCGACCAAAAATTGGTACTGTAGAAGAATTTCAAGGGCAAGAGAGACCCGTCATACTAGTATCTACAGTCAGGACTACAGAGTGTCACTTAGTTGTAGACCAAAAACATGGCCTAGGTTTCGTGAAAAGTCCCAAAAGGTTAAACGTAGCGTTAACAAGAGCGCAAATTGCAGTCCTTCTGTTTTGTGATCCATATTTACTTATAAGTGATTCCATGTGGCGAAAAGTCATAAAAAATGCAATAAAAAATGATAAATATAGGGGCTGTGATGCACCATTTAGTGAAGGATAATTAACCGTAAATAAGGTGATTTAAATATAGAATGAACTTTTAAAATTGTCTTTTATTTATAAACTAGGCAAGTACGCAACGACTGTTTATTTTTTATAACAAAATAATCTATAATTATTAATATAATAAAGGTAATATTTGTGACTGGATGTGGGGTAATCTTCAAAACCATTCGACAGATCTTCATGAAATTTTCCGTAGAGATAGGCCAAGATCTAGGAAAGAACATGGGCTACTTCATAAACAAACCACATGGGCGAAGACGCGAGCGGAAGCTAGTAATTAATGAAGTTCACAACCGGAAACCATAGGCTGCCTCGTGCTTTTTACATCTGCCTAGATAAGTTTAAAGGGCGTCACACATAACTTTAATATTATGTTTCTATGACGTCACCAAAATAAGGGGATAGATCATACCGCGCGGATCCTAGGTCTTTGGGATAGGTTATATATTAACGTATATTAATATAAATATAATTATTATATTTATATTCATGACGATGATGATGATGAATATAAATATAATTATTATTATGGTACAGATAAGTTAGGAAATACAGGTGTCCCGAAACTAAACGTCAAGCGGCTACCGAGCGATGGTAAGGTAATAGGTCGTAAACTCGTACCTGTTCTGAGAAAAATATAAAAAATAATCCAAGTCCAGGGGCATAGAGTAGGTCCAGGGTACGATAACTTGGTTCTGGGTGTAGGTAGCGTTATAGTTCAGTCCAATAGAGTGGTACAGAGCATTAAACCGATATACACAAAAATAGCCATCAGCAACGAGCCTTTATTTAAATACCAATAGGACAAATAAAATAGAACAAGATATTACCTTTTTTTAATAAATTCTAAAAGAAACCTTAGAACACTACCCTGAAGAAACATTCCCAGCGCCATCTAGGGAGAGCTGTTTAAACTATTGCATGCTTTTGTAAAGTTTTTTAGGTAACATTGATATACTTTATAAATGCTATCATTGATTAGTGATATAAAAAGAAGGCTTCAAACTTACTCTTTAAATAATGCTTTCAATTTCATTTTACTTAAGAATACTTCCTTGATTGATTTTATTTAACATTGTGATATTTATATTAATTTATAATTGACTTTTTTTCTCATCACAAATAACATAAAACAGGCAAAACAGTCTTTGTAGACGCACACGCAGACGTCACGCGTTACGGACCACGAAAAACATTTAATATTTCTACATAATTTCACTATTATCGTCTCTATTAGGAAAAAAATATGTATTTTCATCAGAAATTCAAGTAAATATATTTAGCTGATATTGTGACTAGATTATTTTCTCCAGGATGGATGCAACTGGTGCGATTTTATGTGACAATTTGATTAGGTGGTTGCAGACTTTAGATCTTAAGGCAAAACATGGAAATCCATCAGGTAAATATCATTACCTCTTTCATAATTAGTATCGGCTAGTCTAGATTAGAATGTGTTCATTGAACCTGGCTGTGTCGATGTCGACCCACATCCCTATTAGGCGTCGACCACTAAGTGGATAATTTCATCACTTAGCTCTTGTTTTTATTTTGTTGAGACATCTCTGCACACTCTTTTGTTGCGCTAAGTTAAATGTGCAATCATTTTCGCCATTGTATTTGAAAATATTTGATGTTTAACCTTTCAAGTGTTCTTAAGTGGTCTATAAACATATTGTTAAATAGACAGAACAGTGACAATCTAGTTTTTTTACCACCTACGTAGAGGCATGCCATAAATAGTGCTCTAAAGCTGCAAACTAAAACAAAAAAGAAATTAATTGTAACCATACAATTAAATCCTTTTTTGTTTGAATTTGAATTAAAATTGTGGTTATGAAAAAAGGAAACTTTAATATTTGAATGTAGTGATGACTAATGCTTCCTTGAACTTTTTGATACAAACTGTCCAATGTCATAAGTGTAACAACTCATTATCAATACTGGCACATACAAGTTTTTCAGGTTTTTTATCAACTCTTTGAATTAAAATTTTATGTAAAATAGCTCACTAAAAGCTTGGCTGTGAAACAGAAAATAAATGTATGTTAACTTTGTACTTATCTCACAGCTGTAATAAGAATTTGGAATACTTTAAACACAATTATTTCAGATGTGTTAAAACACAAAAAGCTCATAGATAGTATAGGAATAAACAATACAATGAATGTGACAATTATTCAGACATTTATTTGCTTCAATGTTTTAATTGTGACCGGAGTTTCTTGCCAATTCTTCTTACCACACCACTCTGTCATCGAACTGGTTTTAGAGAAATTGTGCTATGTTATTATTGCAATCTGAATGTATGAAATTCATAAAAGTTTCCTCATAAGATAAATACTTTTTTTATTTACCTTTCAATTAATTTAATTATTTTCATATCTTTTTACAGAACTATCAGACGGAGTGGCGATAGCAGAGGCCCTCACAGAAATAGCACCAGAATTTTTTACTCCCTCATGGAATTCCAAAATAGCAGATGTAGGTCATAATTGGAGGTTAAAAAAAAGCAACCTGAAAAAAATATTACAGGGAGTTTTAGGTATGTATATTTGGTAAATTAAGATGGTAGTGTAAGCCGCAGCTCTGCTCTTATTTAATTCCATCAGTATTTGGTTGGAAAAAGAATATTTAAAAGAATATTGCCATATGGTTTGGCCACCAACCATTCAATTCATTCAAGTTATGGTATGACCAAGGGAAATAGGTTTTAATTTACACATAAATGTATAAATGAAAATAGAATCTAACAAAGTATAGTTGCTACCTGTGACAGACATAACAGCATTGTTGCCAACACATAAAATTGCATGCAAAACATTGGTGTTTTGTTGCATTATACTATAATTTTTGTTTTTTTATGATATTACATTCCAGAACTTCTAATAACAGTATTTATTAATGAATAAACAGGACATGTGTATTTGCTTATCTCTGCCTCAGAATAGATAATATCAAATTATAATCTTTGGATATTGTATTCATTTCTATATTATGATAAATATGCTTAGTAAGCTACAGTAAACATTTTTGATAATAATGATAGTAATATAATTGATATTGTTCACATCTGTTCATCCCTCGGAGGAATTTCAAATCAATCTTTTTTAGCTAGAGTTAAAACTAACATCTAGTAAACAACAAACTAATACCTAGTAAACAACAACATACCACACTGACACTGAATTGATATAAGTTATGATTTGACAGTCAGGCTATTTATATCTACTATGTATTACCAAAAGGTTTAAAATTGCCTAGTGGCATTTCTTATGAAAATAAATTAAAATATTGGTACATATTCTCTTGATAATAATGTCAATTGAAAAAAACACCAATATATTGATTATTATTGGATTTCATCTGACATAATTACAAATTAAATGAGTTTCCTCCATCCTACATTGTGCAGCCATATGAAATGGCAATGAGTATTTCCTGCCAGTTGCAGGAAGTGTAACATAGCCTAATGATTCTCAACAATATTCATCTTGTTTTAATGCTAATAATTACAAACAACTATGTATCCATAATGACTGAATAGTAATTATTAGCATTATAATGTTATCTTCACTAATTAATTTGTTATTGAATTAAAAACATCCAATTAATATTATAATTTGTAAAGATGTTTGTGAATACAATGGATATAATTGTTATTTTTTAAAAAGATATCCCTTGCACTTCTGATCAAGCCCAGTGTCGTGGAGAACGTTACAAAGATACCATTAACAGACTCAAAGTATACCCAGACTCGAAATAAAGGTCTTGAATCAAACAAATATTTGTTTTGTGTGGGAATCGAACCCACGTCACTCGGCACCTTAATCGTTACGCCATAGGGGCAGTCTTGACAAAATTGTTTTGTAGGATGCAGTTACACTAAGTAAGAAAGATATATACTTAGATATATATAATAAACATGGTTATTTAACTTACTTTGATTGGCAGTGCCATACAATAAAATTAACTTCATTGCTTGTTAGACAATTGTTAGTAATTTTATCATATACTAGCTTCTGCCCGCGGCTTCGCCCGCGTGGTATGTGTTTTATACCTATAAACATTCCTCTTGAATCAGTCTATCTATTAAAAAGACCGCATCAAAATCCGTTGCGTAGTTTTAAAGATTTAAGCATACATAGGTTCGGATAGACAGCGACAGCGACTTTGTTTTATATTATGTAGTGATTCATCAAATCGGGCAGAACATAATGTTTAAAAATTATAAATATAAAAAAAATGAACTTTATCTCTCTTGATTCAATAGTTCTAATTGAATAGTCTTTTAATCATTAGAAGATGCCATTTACAACTGGTTACTAATATAGAATATTGTTTGCAGATTATCACCAGGACATTCTAAATTTAAGTCTACACGAGTTTTCAGAGCTAGATGTAGGTAAAATAGCTGAAACAGCTGACCCATCTGAGTTGGGGAGATTGCTTCAACTGGTTTTAAGTAAGTTTTGTTTTGTAATAGTCTTTTACTGAAATGATTTATAATAAGACTAAATTTTGGAGGCAGGTTTTAAAACTATATGATTTAAGTAATATAGATTGATAGTTGATGAAAAAAAAATTCACTACTTTTTTATTTGAAAAGTCTAAGTTTTATTGTTATTGAAAGAATATTATTAAATTTACCAATCTGTAAGTCCTGTAATAAAACAAAACCATGTTGTATGATGATAAAGTCCTGTAATTATAGCTGATTGGTGTAAGAAGAATGCCCAAACTATCACTCCTGACAACAGATGATCATTCTATAGAGGATGGACATTTTTCCTCAATTAGTATAATTTGGAATTTTTGTATGATCTCCACAATTTATTTTAGGTTGTGCAGTCAACTGTGCTAAGAAAGAAGAATACATTACAAAGATAATGGAAATGGAGTTATCTTTTCAAAGGTCGATAATGCAAGCCATACAGGTAATACTTTCGTATTGTCTAGATCATTAATATTCATTTAGAATAAGCAGTGAATTGTTGAGCCTAGGGGATAGAATATGTGTCAGAAAACTAGAGAACTAGGCTATCAGATACTTATCAACCAGTGGTAAAACAGGGTCTCAGTCGAAGTATTGCACTACAAAACTTTATGGTGGCAACATTTGTCAACATTATTTATTTTATGGTAACACTATCTACAAGTAATGCAAGCATGTCTCGTTAGATGGCGGTAAACACATTTTAATGTGCAAACAAACTAGAAATAAACCGCGAATGTAAATTTTTAATTTCGTCTGACCTTGCACACGCTCGCAATCTAATTAAACGTTCACAATTACTGCACAAGATATAAGGTTCAAGTTTTATTTTACTCTGACACTGAAATTATTATAGAAATGTAGCAGTTTGATACTGGAATGTTGATATAATTTTTAATTAGTATTATGAATCTAAATTAGTTTTGAAATAAGATTTTGTCGTACAACACAGTTGTGAGTTATGAAATTTGGAGTGAGTTGTTAATCAACAGCCGTAGAAAGTGACGGCAGCGACGCTGAAGTAATCTGCAATTTTTACACATATAAAAACACTTGCAATACTTTTATAATAATGATAGTAATAATGTATAGCGTCACGCCTTTTTCCCCAAAGGGGTAGATAGAGGTGTATCACATTTCGTCAGCTTTGTTAGGTCCCACGTAATAGGGGACGAATTTAATAAGTTAGGTAGGTATGCTATTAATCAGGCACATTAATCATCATCATCATCTCAACCCAAAAACGTACCATTGCTGGGCATGAGTCTCTTCCAAATGTGGAGGGAATTTAGCCTAATATACCCTGGACAGACATTAGGGTTTGAGGCACTGTTATTGTTATAT
The DNA here is from genome assembly GCA_905147015.1 of Laspeyria flexula. Lineage (NCBI taxonomy): Eukaryota > Metazoa > Arthropoda > Insecta > Lepidoptera > Erebidae > Laspeyria > Laspeyria flexula. The sequence goes on along the minus strand of LR989950.1, from coordinate 13,410,968 downwards.
GTTAATGATACACGAAAAAATTATATATACCTTTTTTTTTATAAAATTTGTTTTGGCTAAACTGCTCTCTTTGGTATATGATAGACGTACTCGTAAATAGAAGCGGCGTAAGTTTTTGTTTATTCTGGCTTTACGACCGCATTCTACTAATAAAGTAACGATCAGTTGTATAAAAAACACAATTGTCATATTAGCTAATATGGGGAGAAATATGCAATGAAGACAGATCCGATGAATGCAATTCCATACTATTGTTACATATACATGAAGCTAAGTATGTCACGTCAGTATTTTTTGTATCCGTAAAGTGTAACAATCCATTGAAGCGTAGCGGAACAGAATAGGATTTTCTTTCTGAGAAAAATGCTCTGCGCATTTTTTACCCTTTGACCGCTGAAGCCCCCAAAGCCGACAAGTGAAAATGTGCTCTATTTCTAAACATTTTTAGAATATATTTTGATTAGTCGACTCCAATTGACCGTGCTTTTCAAAAGATCTATTGAGGCCTTATTCAATCGTAGATATTTTTCTAAGAGCGGTCACACTACATTACAAAAATCACTATACAGCAATTACTTTCGCCACAAGTAATGAAATAAATATTCGGCTTTTAGTTATTTAATCCATCCGTAACTAATTAGTCCAAGTTTGTGTTACGTAATGTATGATTTAAGTGAGTCGACCGCCTTTTCATGCATTGAACTTTAATGGCATTAGATTATATGGGCGGCGTGTTACACTGTACATCGTTGCAAGATTTAGTAAGCATACATTCTTGCTTAACGCTTTCAGAGTTGCATGCTCGTTACTTGGAGCGGTAAAGAAATTGAGTGTTTTTAGTTACACTTATATTTAATGTCCTTGAATCACGATACAGTTGTCGACGCGTCGTGGTGTGTGGCAGACACTGTTGACGTTAGAATGTGGCCGCTTAGTCCACTGTTTACTTAAAAGTAAAAGTTTAATCGTATAGTGAAATTGTGTTGTTTAGAGCGTTATTTTGTTTGAAAGGAACTGCAGACGTTAACGCTGGGCGCTAACCGTGGCAGTGTGTCGGAGGCGCCGCCGGCGCAGCAGTCTGATGCGGATATGAGAGAAGCCCTCGCGCAGAGGTGCCATGAGCTGGACGCTAAGGTTTGTTTGTTTTAGTAAATATATTATTTTATGACGCCTCCATACGTTGGCCAAAATGAGCCAATACCATTCACAATGTATTTAAATTACAATGATACGTTTACACAACTTGACAGTGGTTCAATTAAGTATTGATATATTTGATATTTTATCTATACTGTGGCTATATTGGCTTAAGTTGGCCCAATGTATGGAACTGAAACAATTAAGTATATATTATTATTAAGTACTTACTTTTATAATGTGTGCCTTTTGTGCCTGCGCCGTGTGTGTTCAATGTTTATGTAATTATAATTACTATCAAGTAGCCAGGTGTGAGGATTTTTATTAGCTTGATATATTATAGACAAGTTTAATTATTTTTATGTTATGCAAGTTATTATAGTATAATAAGTTTATAGGTACTGTTGTTGTGTTTGAACGATTACTTAACTCGTAAAGTATTGGCCAAGTTTATTGAGTTTGTTTACTTATGAAACGTATTTATTGTTATTTTCACGTCTTTAAACGTGTGTGAAAGTATACGTATATATATGATAACGGAACGGAGGTTTATTTTAAAAACATTGTAATGTAGCGTTTGTAGACTTACGCCTCAACATAAGGCATGAAGCCGTCACACGACATTACGCGAAGAGAGTAGAAATGTGACTTCTTAGATAAAGGCTAGCGCCTTCTTTTATTTAGCGCGCCAGGAGAAATTAGGACATTTAAATTTGCCAACCTATATTCAAACGTATCTAATAATAATAAAAGATAAATTCAATCTCAAACAAACATCGGAACATTAAAGGGGATCTCTCTCTGCGAGAATAAGACGTTGCTGGGGTTAATTGAATGCGGGACAATCCCGCCCGCACTCCCGACTGTCACTCTTGTAAGCCAGGATTAACAATGCTTATTCCTTGCAAACACAGAGCTGTGACAATCGGGAGTCCCATAGAAAGCCTAACCTACTGTCTTGGAACAGGCAACGAATTTAATCAGATGTAATGTAAGATGGAGGAGTAAGAAAGAAAGAAAGTTTCTTGTTTCCTCCATACCAGCCCTATGATAATTTTGTCTATCTATATTGTCATAGCAAGGAGACATTAGTACCACGGGGTTACCACCCTCCGCATTATCATAAAAATCGCTAGCTTTATAACCGTTTATTATTACCAGGAGTAGACAGTCTCCGTGCAGTTGGGGTTTCTGGGGTCTTGGGTTCTATTCCCGCGTTGAACAAATATTTTTATGATCTGCAAATGTTTGTTTCGAAGTTTGGGTGTTTTTCTATATATAATATTTAAAATATGTAAAATATTATGTATTTTTATCAGTTATCTGGTTACAATAAAACATACCATTAGCTTATTTTTTTTTATACCACGACGGTGGCAAACAGACGTACGGTCCGCCTGATGGTAAGCGGCAAAGTTATTATTAAGTTATTTAGGGCTAGATGGCGCTGTGTTAATAAAAATCCAAAATTATACGTCTGCCTTAGTACCTACAACTACTTTTAACAGTATCTCCTTGCTGTACATAGTCGTATATAATAAAGAACATAATGTTTACATAGCTGTATCGTACATCTAACTGTTTACAAAGGTCAATTGAATTTGCGGAACGGTACAGTTGCATGTTATAATTACAAATGTGTTGCATACCGGAGGCTATTCATGCTCTTATATACATACTAATAATATTTGTAATTTATAGAATGTTGTGTGAGTGCATATTGTGTTTATGGTTAGGCCTGCACAAAAGCGATGGTGGCTGAATGGATAAGAACTGGCGTCCTAAACACGCAGTCCGAGTTCGATTCTGACCAGCAGTACCAAGGTGGATTTCACTTTGTGAAATTTATATGTACTAGTCATGTAACTTAACATCTGCTAACGGTGACGGAAAACATCGTGAGGAAACCCACATACCCTAGAAGAAATTCTAAGTGTATGTCTGATCCACCAACCCGCATTAGGCCAGCGTGTGTGGATTACGGCCTAAAACCCTCTCAGCTCTTAGAATAGAGGAGAGGAGACCCGAGCCCAGCAGCGGGACACTAATGGGTTGCTGATGATTAGACCTGCACAGAATAATGCATGCCTCAAGTGTTTGAACATAGCATTTTAAAAAGTTTATCCAGAATTAGACAAAGGTAACACACCTGAGTCTGGTTAAATCGACAGGTAAAGACGATATTGATATTATTGATCTTCGGTATTTGGCTCAAATATTTCGGTATTAGACATTGGAGGTATCTTTTTGGCAGTATTTGTACTTCAATATTTTAATGAAAATACGTTTTTAAAGGATTATCTATGTAACGGTTGCACTCGTTGCAGGCTAAGGCCTGCACGAATGCACCTCTTTTTACCACCTTTTGGATCTCTTTTGATTTCTTTTTAATTTACTTTTAATAATTTCAAATCCTTAATTAATACAAATTCTCAAATTCGAACCGAGTCTTCATCGGAGCATCCGCCGAAGCTTTGGGGCTCATTATAATTTTAATATCTAGTTCGAGTCACGCTATTTTTGCCGTTTACTTATATCTATAATATAAAAATGAATCGCTAAATGTGTTGTTAAGCGCATAACTCAACAACGACTGGACTAATTTGGCCAATTCTTTTTTTAAATGTTCGTTGAAGTTCAAAAGAAAAAAAAACGTTAAAACCATCCGGTTTTAACGTTTTTTTTTCTTTCTTTTTTTAGGTTTTATGTAGGTATGTAGGTAGGTAGGGTAGGTAGGGTAGGTAGGGTAGGTAGGGTAGGTAGGGTAGGTAGGGTAGGTAGGGTAGGTAGGGTAGGTAGGGTAGGTAGGGTAGGTAGGTATGTAGAGGGTAGGTAGGTAGGTAGGGTAGGTATGTAGGTAGGTAGGAGAGGTAGGTATACTTTCATAAAATCAGTAGGTGGTACGAAGTTCGCCGGGTCAGCTAGTCTAAATTCAATAATAATAGATACTAGTGACTCAATTAATACTACTAAAAGTGAGTTGTGTTTTATTTTACGGGTCCCACGCCCTTCCCCATATAGCCGGACTATTGTAAATATTCTACTCTTGCCTAGCGCCCACTGGAGGGGACAGTGGAGACCGCTAGTCTGGCGCCCAACGTGATCTATAATATATTTCTTTAAAATCTTAATTAATAACTCTAACAATGGAAAAATTGTGCTTATAATCAGTTAACGTTCATTCTCAACCAAATTTACATTATAATCTTAGTTTCAGTATCATTTTTATTTAATATGTTAAATGAACAGATATATTCGAGATCTCGGGATCTCGGTATTCATGCCCTATGGAAGACTATATAGAAAGTGCCCTGGGGTTAATGGATTTAGGTCAGAAGTGAGGTCAGGTAATAAATGTAGAGTAGGATGCCTCCAGCTAGGTGTACCCCCCTGAGAAAGTTCGCTGGGTGTCACTGGATTCGGAAAGCGGAGGACCGAGTGTCACGGCGCGTGTTAAGAGAGGCCTATCTAGGCAGTGGACTGAAATAGACTGAGATGATAATGGGGACAGAAGTGAGTGGAGAAATGGGGCGGGAATTAAGAATAGCCTCTATTTGTGTTAAGAGCGTGTTCATCTCTTCACACAAATAGAGTAACACGTAAGGAAGGCATTTCCAGCAACATCATTTCGCCAGTTATGTTTTGGTTTTATGTAACAGGGGGTGAGTCTTTTGCCATTAACCGGTCACATTTAAGAACTCTGGTCTAGTACTAAGTATTTTAAGACAGAAATACGCAATACCGTTTTTGCCCGGCCCGGGAATTGTACTTTTCGCAGCAGTCGTACATATTCGGATCCCGCTGCGCTACCGTTAACCTTTTGTCTTCAAAATAAAGAATTATATTAACAAAATGCATATGATTCTTCCGGTTCGGTCTGGTTTCCCGACTACGAACATTTTCCGAACATTCTCGTAACTTCGCAAGTAACCGAACACAACGATAAATCGAACTGAATAGTGATATGAGGGGTCCCGAATTTAACTTAAAAATTTGCAAAGAATAAATAATTATGTTCAACGCCTTACAACATCGATATTAATAATATAATCGTAATCGCTTTATGTAGGTATACATATACCTGCTTATAGCGATTAGTAAATAACAAGCTGGTAGAAAGTTTATCAGAGCGCATTGACTCGCGACTGTTATCTGATAGCGTGAATCAATTAAGGCGATTAATTGATAGTTAGTAGTTTACAATTAAAAAAAAAAAATAATGCTGAACAAAAAGCGCGACTATCTTCCGCAGTACCTATGTACATAAGTAGATTAAAAAGTGGGATTTTTAAGGCTGCTTTACACGGGGCAAGTTCTGCATACCACTTTCTGTGCTCGTCTTAATTGTCTCACTCGTAGAGAAAAACAGAGAAGGCATGGTAATTGCCTGACAAAACTTGCATAGGCGAAATGCGTATTAATTTCCTGTTAGGCTGGTTGAACTCATATCAGTGATCTGGTGAAGCATATGCTTTAAAGTAGACGTTACGTCTGACTAAGCGTTCGAACGTGTTGAAGTTGAAGAATGTGCGATACGGATTATTAGATAAATGATTATTATTGCATATTATTCAATGTCTGTGTTGATGAATTTGAGTGCTAGCCGTCTAAAATCGTGCAGCGCATATTATGAATTCATTTTGAATATGAAAAAAAAATATTTTCTTTGTTTAATTTACAAAAACAGTACAATATACATATATAGGTTTATAAAAGCACAAGAAAAAAAATCTTTTAGGTTGGTTGTATGAACCGAAGTTAGAAAAGATTTGCTAATTGTTTTGTGCAGTTGGAGCGGTAGCCGGGATTAAGTACTTTCATGTACCTACTTCTTATTTATTTGATAATTTGTTTCTGTGGTATAATACTCATTGTTACCTACGGTAATATAGTCGCTCCCAATAAATTCCTATCGTTTATACTTCGTGCTCCTAATTTTAATGCTTTGAAAATCCATGATCGTATATCGTATAATACTTGGAGTATAAAAATAGCAGTCTATTAATATCTATCTTTTTTTTAAACTCTTAAGTTTCAAACGCGTGCATCTTGATGCGTCAATAAATCTTTGTTTTATTGGCGTAGCGTACAGTGTGGAGGAGTTATAGCTCGACTTTCGTCATACTGTGGTCGTACAAATAATTGCTGCAGGCTTTCCACATCTGTGCTGAACTGCTGAGCTTAGGTATAGTAGAGATTCACGTATTAACTAAATTTTAAAATTTGTTTTATTATAAGAATAGCCATACTAACTTAGTATAAATTATGTTACTAACATAATGAGTCATCGTAACTTTGTTAACGTTTTAGGTAAAAGTTTTGGAAGAGGAGAAGATGACGTTGTTGGGGGAGGTGGCGCGGTTGACAGCGTCTCACTCTGCGCCGGCAGTGGCGGAGGGTTGGGGGGAGTTGGACGAGGCGGGCGAGTCGCTGGGCCCGGCGCTGGCGGGCACGCTGCGCTACACCACGATGCGCGCGCAGCTCGACACGCTGAAGGACGAGCTCGACAAGCTCGAGCTACAGCGTGACGACCAGCACGCGCGCGCCGACGCCGCCGAGCGGGACCTCGCGCTCTACAAGCTCAGGAATGAGGAGCTGCAGGTTTGTCGCTCATACTTTATACATTGTTATATTCATTTTTATTTGTCTGTTTTAAGCGAGCAGACCAAATTAGTGTGTGAGTGGAAGCAGCATAGACAATTTAGTCGTATTCAATAAATAAATAATAGAATCTATAGAAGGTTAATAATGTTAATTGGTAGTCATAGCATCTTTTTCTAATTTAAAATGACAATTAATATTAACCTTTAAATATCTATTTTCTTAATATAAACATAATTTTGATAGATTTTTGAGAATAAAACGCAATTACATTACAAAAGAGAGATTAAAAGAGCCGGAATATTTGGTCGTAAATATACGATTCTGACAAAATGAACACCAAATATTTGTCGAATTAATCTGACGTAGCCGGTGAAAGGGTTAAAAAGGCGTAACAAGATGATCTAGCTAAATAAGACACGTAAGGACAAATAGAATATGTTTCGCAGATGGCAGCTTCAGAGAACGTAGCACTAAAGGACGAGCTGGACGCGTTACGCGAGACGGCGGCGAAGGTTGTCGCACTAGAGACCGCCGTCGCTGGGTACAAGAAGCGTATGGAGGACACCGGTGATTTGCGCCGACAGGTTACATCATTTCTGTTATTTAATTTACCCACTCTATTATTATTTAATACTAGCTAAACGCCCTACTTCGCACGGATTCAATTTACAAATTTTCTTTTGGGTTTTTCAATTATTTACTAAGCCAAATTAGTGGAGCCAGTAAAAAGTGAACAAACATTCAATTCGGGGTTTTTAAATAAAGACCAAGACATTTATTGAAATAACTGTGGACATGTATTGGTGTATATAAAATTTGGTTTTTGGTAATCGCGAAATTATTCATTGTGATAGCCAGAAAATGAAAATGCGCCTTATTAGGAGGAGAAATTGGGCCTTCAGTTCCATGATTACAGAAACAGAACAGAGGCAAAGCATAATACATATAGCGCAGCATATTGCGCGTGTGTGCGTGAGCATTGGCGTCGCCTACAGGTAGAAACTGGTTTATAACTGTATTTCAACTTTGTGAAAGACCGGTGCATGAAATAAAAAGAAATGCAGTGGGAGGTCATCATGATAAGTCGTGTGTGATACATGAGTCATGTTGCGTGTTGTACGTTACAGGTGAAGTTGCTGGAGCGCGCGAACACGGAGTACATGCAACGCGCCATAGATAGCGAGCAGACCGCCAACAAAGTCAACACTCTGCGCGCTCAGCTCGACATATACAAGAAACAGGTGACTGCTTTATACATATAGATCACGCCTCTTTCCCACTTGTTACGATTCTGATATACATCTTTGGCTTCTTCAACATTCATCAGTCTTATCATGCATTTACTGCTGCACACTGCTTTCTATATTCTTGTAATTAGCTGTGCTCGCGACTTCGTTCGCGGGCGATTTCAGTTTTTTTTATTTTTTCGCGGAAACCTGAATTTTTTTTCGAAAGTCAAAGTAGCCTAGTTACTCTTTGTAATCCGTCAGTAAAAGTCCCGTCGAAATCGGTTCGGTAGTTTCGGAATTTACCTCCAACAAATAGAGAGACAGAAATATAAAAATTTTACAAAGTGTGTTTTTTACAGACACTATTTATTTTTATTTAAGAGTTAATTTTACCTAGTAATGGAAATTATAAGGTGAGCATAGACTGAAGCATTTAATTGTAACAAGGAGGAGATTACAAATATATACATATGTTATGTATTTAAATTTAATCAGGAATAATAATTACAACTATTTTTCGATCTTTTTAGTGCGTTGCTTATCTGTCTAGTCGGGTTATTTTAATTTTTTAATAATTAACTTATTTTACTATTGTTTTCAGGTGATGGATTTAAACGAGAAATTAGACGCGGAAATCACAAAAGCTGACAAGTTGGAGATAGAGAATAAGAAGTTGAGTAGTCGCTTGGCGTCGTTGGAACGTGAGCGGGAGGCGCTGTTGCACGAACGTGACACGTTGCGTGATACAGTCGACGAGCTGCGATGTTCCACTATTACTGCTGGTACGGAAACTTGTGCTTTTATTTAGTACACACACAGCTGACAGGCTTCCGTTCTGTCAAACGTTACACAGCTAAGATTTCGTCTAATGGGAAAAAGAAATAATAGGAAAAAAAAAGGTTTTTACGTGATTAAGTATATATTTCCCAATTTTACTTAACATTTTTCTAGTTTTTGCCCGCGGCTTCGCTCGCGTATTTCAAATTCGGTTCCCGTGAACAAAGAAACTTTTCCCCTGTATATTATTAGTGTTTGTTTTTAAAATCTGAACCTTCCTCGGACTTCAAAAAATATAAAAAAACAGTCAGACCAGTTGTTCTCGTGTTTTGCGTTTCTGTTTATTTTTCGATTATTTATGTGTTCTTTTTTAATTAAGACAAATTCAACCTTAACGAGAAGTATACAAAAGCAAGAGATTGTCTAGTATGTATGGCACTGAAAATCAAGAAATGTCTGTGACGTAAATTGCCAGTCAAATGTGCGCGAACGTGACGTTATATTATTTATGACTTATAATTTTTAAATGCCGCGTTTATTTTATTTTGGAAAAAATACACCATACATTTTTTGTTACGATGTTTCAGGTGCTAACGAGGGGAACGTATCGCGGGAGTTAAGCGAATTGCCGTCTAATGATATAAAGGAGAAGCTGATTCGATTAGAGCACGAGAATAAAATGTTGCGACAGGACCAAGGTGCGCAGGCCGACCAGGCTTCCGTGCAGGTGAGCCACCAATACAATCTATATTTTTTATCCCTTACTAGACAATGTATTTTTGTCGAAAGTCGTGCCTCTGACGCCACAACCTCTTGAGACGTAAAGTATAAGTAGTGAAGAGACAGCTTCTATGATATTAGCGTGCGATACTCTATTATGACAATGAAATTCTGCAATTGAAACATTATTTTATTCTTTAGATATTTAGCGGTTGGAAAATACCGACTAAATAATATAATAAATAATAATAATATATTATTTAATTCAGAAAAGTATTCCATAATTTTAATAATAATACATAACATGTTAAGACATTAAAATAATTATAAAAATAAAATTAAAATAGATACAATAAATTAAAAAAATTAAATTAAAATGTGTTAGTATACAATGCCTTACATCTATTTTAGTATAATGCAACCTAATAAGAGCTATCAATATGGGCTACTAACTACTAGCTACTAAAACTTTTAGTAAATTTTTTAGGCATGTAAAAATAAAAGATTGATGTAAAAACAGTAGAACTATATTTATTTGTATGTCATTTGCGTCGTTGGTACGAAAATGGTTAGTCTGCTATATCAATCGTTCTTGTTGAACAGATTAACTGTTAAAGATGAAAATGCATCTTAATGCCTAAACATTAAGAGCCTATAATTTTAAATAGAATTTTTACTCTTTTTTATTTTTGCGTTGCAGGCACTTTTAGAAGACTATGTGGCTCGGCTAGAGAATCAACGTGCGATCAACAGAGATGCAAACCACCGTATCATGCAACTCGAAGCTACACTAGAAGCGCCGCATCCTAGGCTCGCGTCCGCCATCGAAGATAATCAGAGAAAATGTAGATATTAATTTATTAATTTCTGTAGCCATACTAGCCTCTAGATATTTAGTATTAAATGTATTTGTGGGGAAAATCAGCTCCCTTCCCAACTAATAATCCCAACGTCCATTGTGTTGTTGTTCCGTTTTAACAGTACACAAAAGTGATACGTGGGAACAGAACAACAACATATTCTGAATCTTGAATGATAAATATAATAATATCTGCAATAACCTCTGCGTCCTTATTCATCTTGTTTGACATTATGTGATGTGTTAAGCTGCGTTTATATCTACAGAAATTGTACGTTTCAGACACGTGTCGTAACAGACAAAAACTATTCTTCTATACCATAACATGGCTGCACAGTCGCGGACAGACAAGAGCTGTCAAGTTCAATAACAGAAAAATATTATTTTGTCTGACACGTTCCATGTCAGTAGATATAAATCAGGTCTTTGTTGTGTGCTGCAGCGCTGCAGGTGGAGGAGCTGCAGACGGCGCTGGGCGAGGAGCGGCAGCGCGCGCACAAGCTGCAGGAGGCGCTGGCGGCGCGCGACTCCGAGCTGCTCGCTATCGAGGACAAGTACAAGAAGTGCCTCGAGAAGGCCAAGGACGTCATCAAGTCGCTCGACCCGCGCGCCTCCGGTACACACCTACATAATCTGATATGGGCTCCACCACCTAGCCACACGGATCCTTACTTTCCTGTTTCTATCCCGTTCTGTCACATCGATACGTCATTCACTAGAGCGAGAACGAAAGCGGGAGCGCATTTGATACGGACTACACTGGACATTTATTTTGTGCGTCAACGAATTCTAATGTAGCATTGAAAATTACGCACTATTATTATTACTGCTAAACTATGTTAAACCCTTTGACCGCCACGCTAATAACGAAAAACTGGGTTCCGTTCGCCAAGCAATAAATAATATGAACAGTTATAAATGTTCCTGATTCTGAAAATCAACATTAGCCAACTTTTATCCGACTCTAAAAGTTGATGTGCGATGGACACTTTAAGACGTCATTGGCGTCTTGATCAAGTTATTGAATGACGCTTTAAAGTGTCCTTGGCGGTCAAAGGGTTAATATGTACTTGGAACTTAAGGCCATTGTGACCGAATTTCACTTAATTTCTTTTAATACTTGGATAAAAAAAAATCCTATTGCTAGTAAATTCAAATTAAGAATACTCGTGATTTGTGGTTTATAACGAGCTTGTATATTCTCTGTTGTAGCTCAACAGTCGCTGTCGGACATCACGTTGGGTTACAGAGCCCCGGCGGGCGCGGGACCGTCGCGACCCGACGCCGCTCCCACGCCTAATAATAGGCACGAGTGAGTATTTGTTTATGTATTGTTGCTATCGGAAAATTGTTTACTTACCTATATTATACGCTGCTAATGCAAAAAAAAAAAAAATATTACATTGTGCACTTTTAGTGGGGACTCTTTGTCTAGGTCATATTAATCAGCCACAATAAACGAGAATATAAAATAAAAAACAAAATTGTACCAACAATCGCAATAAAAACACAAACCGTGTAAAGAAAAGAAAATTTGTTTTACATGGCTGTATTATATATTTTATTATGACCCTAAGTTTGTAAGTACATGGTATACGTAATCGAGTTTGAAAATTTATTCGATGAAATTATTCGCGTTAAAAATTCCGACTGTTCTCGATTAAGAGTCTGCAAAAAAGGTCTCTGAAGTGTTGACGTTGTCAGGTGGAGCGGAAGCGGGAGCGGAGCGGAGGCGTCGAGCGAGCAGCGGCTGCTAGCCACGGCGTGGTACCAGCTCGGCGCGCGCTGTCATCGCGACTCAGTAGACACGCGCTTCACCTTGTTGTCGGCCGGACACTCGTTCTTGGCGCGACAGCGACGCGCCGCGCCCCGCGCGCGCCCCCCGCCGCCGCCCGCGCCGCACCCCACGCACACCTCCCCCGCGCAATGACCTCTGCCTGCCTGTGCAGCGAGCTGAACTCGGTAACGCTGTTCCAACACTCTATGACGATCAATGCCCACGACCTTCGCGAATTCTCTTCTCGGTCGCCGTGATAGTCGAAGGCCAAGCGCAAAAAGCTAGAGGCGCGGTAGAGAAAAAAAAAATGTTTACCTTCATGATGATAAGTAATTCTCGGCAGATGTATGCCATTTTGTACCTATTTTATAGTGTGGGATTACCTTAAGAAGTGCGCGTGGACACAAGCGACCGCAAGCGGTACCAAGAGCTAATCGCCTTCGACTGGAGTAGTCGCGCGCATGCTCTCTAGGACGCTACGAGCGCCGCGTGCGTATTTATTCTTATTATACAATAATTGACCTTATGTCAATGTTGTTAAGATTTATATTATTATATTGTGTTCAATTGCGCTCCGCATCGCCTCCAGCGGTGTCCGTGTGTGCGGTCGACGATGCGAGTCAAATTTGTTAGTGTGCAATGTTCGAGTACCAGAATAGGTACTTCGGTCGACGTGAACTGTCGCTCGCGATCCACAAGTTCGTCAATTGTAAATACACATTTTTGATGATCGTTTGCGTGAATGTAAATTTCGTAAGTGATGTGGGCTGAACGATGTTACCTGTTTCTAATTGACCGTTGAAACACATTTTGTAACTCGGTTCGAGACCGAGTATTTGTCTTCTTAAGTTGTCTCGTTGTAAAAGAGGCAATTTTTATTATTTTGCTCATAATATTGTATAGTAGATAATATCAATGCACAAAATTAGAATGAAAACCTACGTCATCCGGTAGTGGAAATTGGTTACTTTCTCTCTTTCACTTATGTGTGATAAACTTTTACTTCTTTGCCTTTGTACTATACCAGTAAGGAAGAAACTGATCAACCAAAATCACAGAAAAAACCGCATTTATGGTATTGTACATAAACGTATTATTCCGAAGGTTGTGTCATGTAATTCCACCGCTCTTCATTGGCAAGGCAAAACTCATCAGTTAATCTCGTCGTCAGGGTTTATTATATAAAGTGAGCCTTGCGGTACTTTTTACCAAATGGTATGTACGTAGTATTGTGTAACTTCGGCAAACATTTTTGGTGCCAAGAAAAATAATTGTGATCATTAAAAGATAAAATATATATTTTCTAACAGTATCAGATCATTCGCTTTTGGGAAGAAAAACCTATTGGCGCTGTACCCACCAAGATTATAAATGGAAAATATTTCCATGTATGAGCTATAAGAGCGGTTACACATTCGGCGTTAAATACGCACGTATTTTAAATTACGCAGCAAATTTGGTTCACAAGCAAACATTCACCCAATAAGCATGCGAAATTAACGTAGTTTGTGTAACCGCACTAACTAGCCGGTTAGGTTTTAATTATTACCATGAAACATCGTGGCCTTCCTTTGCGTCCTCTATCGCTCCTAACTTGTACAATGATCGTTATAAATAATAATTAGACAATCTGTGCTTATAATTATACATATTTTTTTTAAATAAATGACAATACTTTTTTTCCAGTAACGCCGGCCACACACCTTCACGTATACTTGACTTGTGCAAGTCTACCGTGGCGAATGTTTGCGCAATTTTATATTGTTGCTAGACTTGCACAAGTCTGTGTTTGTGAGTCTTGTAAGTGTTGCGGGTATTACAGCGGTTTCACATGCGGCATTTCCATAATCTCGTTTTTGTAATTACGCATGCACATAATAAAAAATCTGTATGAATATTTACTCTGATTATGTATGCGTAAAAGTGCTGATAGACGTAATTTAGTGTCATATTTCGTTGTTTTGAAATTTTATTATTTATCGGAGCTATATTTTTAAAATATGTTAAAAAATATAGCTCCGATTAAATTCACTTTTTAGATTATGTGAAAAGTGTGTAAAAGTTAAGAAATCATTGCGTTTACAGTTCATTTATATGTAAATAACACATTGGAACTAATAAATAAGCTTTAGGGATACTTACTTTTTACTACACGTTCACGTAATTCTAAAAAGTGTGTATAATATATATATATATCATAATAATAAAAAATTAAAACCACGTAGCTCTAAATTTCGACGTTGCCGTCCAAAAGTATAAACGCTCCAAAAACGTCGAGTGCTCGATGTTCTATATAGCTCAGATTTATCAGTACCTTCATTCAAAATACGAGCGTATTAAATGCCGAGTATGCAACCGCCCTTAATATAATGTTTTAGGTTAGGTTAAGCAATACCGATATGTGTGATCATAGAACAAACCTAGATAAGCTTTGTGCACTATTATTATAAGAAATCATAATTATTCAACATCGTTTTATATCAGTATTTTTGTTAATATTTATAAGTGTTGTAACCAATGTCTGTCTAACTAGAATTTATTATTTGTTAATTATTAAATATTATCATCACAGACGCCAATTCTTAACACAATATTTATTGTATTTCTCATTAAGATCTTAGTGAGTAAATATGGCAACTTTATAATTTGATCGTAAATATCTGATGTTGCAATTAAAATTAAAATATAAATGCAAAACAGTGCAAATTATTTATTTAATTTTAGTATAAATTGTGATTTATTGTTGATGATGACAATATAGTTTTGGAAAATTTAATACTTGTTTTTGTTTCACACAAGGATCACCATAAATATATTCATAATAATATTATGTGTATGTAATAGTGTCTGAAAAATATAATCTTGCTTGTGTAAAAAATTCAAATTCCTATTTTATTGCAATTGCTTGTCGCGTTTATCCAAAGTCTGTTTGAATCGACATTAAATTAATGTTTTACAGGATTCTCCAAAAACAGGTGTCCGAGAAGCTTAATTATGTTATTGATTCAATATTACAGACACGTGTATTGAGAACACATAGTCCTTCCTGGCACACAGAAAGGCTACGCTTGGGGGAAACATTGTTCTAATATTAAAAGTAAATAGTTCAAGAAAAGAAACGCAAAGTGATTTCATAATTTATTTTAATTGAGATCACAAGCCACTTACATTATAATTTAATATCTGGTCAAACCAAACGGCCGTGTTATGTGGTCACGGCTTCACTATACACGCTCCAATTTTGTCCACAACGTGTTACCGGGCTACACTAACATGAATTAATTAAACAAGAGATTTGAAAATTCATTAAAAAAAACGAACAAACTTTAATTATCGATGAAGTAATCGAGATACTTCTAAACTAGCAACTGTATTACGTCATTTACATAATGTAAGATTCGCACCGTCCCTATCGTTCTCAACAAGTAAGAAGGAGGACAGTTAGTGCTAAACTTGCATGGTGTAATCGAGTAGTTCACTAACTTGGTTTGATAACTTCTGAATTTTGTTTCTATTACTCTTTTTAGATACGCTAGGAAGTCTGCTAAGGTCACGAACGCTTCTATCTCGTGGACAGCTTCTAAACTTTATCTTAGTTCGTGAGACAGATTGTATCTGGGTAAGCGCTTATCCTAAGTACGTTAAAATTAGTCAAAGTCTTCGTCGGAGTCGGTCTTCAAGACGCTGTCTGATCCAGAGCCGGGCTCGCTGTCCACCGCTATCTCACTGCCGAAAAAAAAGTACGTTGAGTTAATAAAACTTTATACTTTGTAATACTAATTAAAAGTGGCAAAATTTTTACAATAACAAAACCCTGCTTCACCATTGGCAAATTAAATTAAATTTTTATTAGTCTGATATTTTATTTCATAAATATATGAAATAGTAAATTTTAAGTTTATCAGACAATTATTTCTGCTTAATTACTTCATAATAAAATTATGTCAAAATCTGTCAGTCTCGGATAAATTTATCAGGCACTTTTCAGCCAGTTGTGAAACAGACCAAATGTATAGAAAACAAATCGTATGGATATGTCTCACGGAGGATAGATATCATTAAACAGAGAAAAACGAAAAAACAATGTTGGTGATCGTAATCTGATCCTAAAATTAATATCCTACGGATTATAAACACCTTCCAGTTTCATTATGAGTGCATTCTTCATCCACACAGTACATTTATATTTTAATTTAATTACGACATTGGCTTTTTATAAAAAATACGTAGGTCCTACTCTTTTTATCCCTCAAGGGATAGGCATGAATCATACCCACACTTCGTCAGCTGTTTGGGGGCGAGTCCATTGCCACTAAACAATGCATATCTCCAGAGTTTGGGATGTTAATGAGGATTTCAAAACGGAAAAACCGTTAACGGAGTCCTTATTCTTAGTTGGTAGGGTTACACTTACTTAAAAAGGAATTGTTGCGAAACTTGTATGTGATTATTATCGTAACAAGCATACGAGCTCGGACGGTACAGTGTGCTTCATAAACACGTATGTACCTACTTATGCTTTAATGTTCGAGATTGTGTAAACAAAGTTTATTATTGCGTTCATGCGATTTAAAGTATAAACACGTGATAAAAAAGTTTACGTGTATAGGACTTTAGGAGGCCACAAAAAGGGTTTTTATAAATATGTTGTTGTTTTTGTTAAAAGTATTTGTATAAAGGGTTCTCGGGACTGCCGACCGGGTTTCAATGTCGTAAGGACCCGGTCGGCAGTCCAAACTTTCGTACGTGAGTTACCCGGTTTTCAATATAGTTAAATGGATATGTCTACATTTCACGTTAGTTTAAAAATATTACTAGTAACTTCTTGATTATAATGATGGTGTGGTAATTTTGCCCTAAAAAATGTGTTTAAATTTCCAGCAAATAGACGTGGTATCGACTATAATGTGTTTATGCAAAGGACTAAAGTAAACAATGGCGGGAAGACTTGCAGAGTTAAAAATAGAATAGGTATGTATGTGAATAGGGACACGTCATGAAAGTAATTGAGTGTTATGCATACAAAAGGTCGATTAAATGCAAGACAGAATTGTTATTACATAGAAACACAGCACAATATCAGGCGGGTTAGTATCAACGAATTTTGTTGAAGTAACTTGCCTGTCAGTTCCTGCACCGTTCAGATTAATCTCAATGATATTTCTGTCAAGAAAACAGTTAATATGAATAAAATGTGTTTTTTTTTACTTTTGCCAGCAAGTTTCTTCGTTCAAGGAGTTTGATTAAAGAGAGCCCGTTATTCAGGAGAAATTTAGCTGGTTAGGATTTAATATAGGTACATTCCAAATAAAATATCTTAAATGTTGTAGTTAAAGTCTATTCACACACATCAGTTTCTGATGTGACCAATTTATCGTCCAATCATCTTATTATGATATATATATTATATATCCTTTACCCGTGGACGTGTCACGGCGTGTCAATAAAGAGTCTTTAGTTGTTGATGACTTTAACCTACTAGGTACTTTTACTTTTTGTACTTTAATAAAATTTTTTTGATCAAGTTGAAAATCTCCCAAAAATATTAGTGTGACAAAAGTTTTATCCTACGTGTCATTTGTGGCACGCATGCCAACTGGAACGCCATGCCTAATCTAGGCCGTCCCATAGTATTTATTGCATTTTTTCTATAAATTAAGCTTATGAAAGCCTAACGTTGAGATTGATTATAAACTAACCCGTTAATATCCTTCGTGAGTTGTATGTCGACGTTGTTAGCGGTTTCACTGAGGCCGTTAAGCGCCTCACAGAAGTCACAGCCGACGCTTTGTAGGTGCTGCGTGTTCAAATGGAAACCCTGGTGACAAACATTTGTCTTGATATATCAACAGAAAAAAACCATAAATGCCGCAAAAATAATGGTAAGAACAAGCCAAGCCAAAAGGTACCTATGTGCAATCTTATCTGGGACTTCCTAACTTTTATTGGCTTCGCCCGAGTAATCTGCCTACTTATCCACGTCCAGCCTTTTGTTACTATTCCTATCCCAAAATCTCGTTGATGGGATCGAATGCTGGTCGATGGAGCAACAAACAAACCCATTTTTGTATCTGTAAGGCTATCCTTACAGATACAAAAATGGGTTTGTTTTGATGCATGAAATGCCTATGCATGAAAAAAAAGATTGCAGTGCTGTTGGCAGGAAAAACTCTTGGTGAAATTAGTTAAGACCCGATTCCCTGCGTAATGTTTAGACACGTCTTTATAGTTGTTGGCTAAAACTTGATGGAGATTATTATATTGAACACCAATTAAAATTGATATTTATAATCAATGAGGCACATTTAAGCACCTGCGCCGGACGTAATCACCAATCAATACAACATTTAGGAAATATACGAATCACCACAACTCATATAAGGTACCTGTTTAATAACTATGTTTAATCATTATAATTAAATTATTAGGTATATAAACTTAGCTGTAGGCAGGCGGCTGTAATCTAAACCACGAGCATACTGGATCTCTCTAATGAAGTTCTCTATTCACTGATGGGTCTGACTACCGTTTTATTTTAATAAACGATAAGTATACCAAGATTAAACTATAAACTCAATACTTAAATTTAAACGGGTTTAAAGTAAATGTGCCGTTGAAGATAAAACTTTCCGAAAGAGATATTGGAGTTTATGCATTGAACTATAAATTTTGTGCCAAAAACAATATAAAAATATTTTGTCCAAGCACAGTCCTAGTTCATTGCGGTCCCAGTTCCCCAAAACGAAATTCAATATTAATATTGACACATAATTAAATACATATCCCGCTAAACTCTGTACTTTGGCGCATAGAAGATCCATTAATAAAACAACGAAAGCAGAGACGTCTTCTGCTTCAAGTAGATGGGAGATTTGTAGCGACATGGACCTTATCAGGCGGATCTAGTCCCGAGTATGGGATGGACAGGCTGGACACCGCTAGATATATTAGCCCACATGTCGGGCACTCGAGTCCACTGCTAAGTATCGTTATCATTAATCTGAGGATAAACTGTCATTTCTAATTGGAGTATAAGTGAGGCTGGATGCGTATCATTATAAAATTGCTTCAGTATAGCTTATACAGGGTGTATACGACGATACGACATTAAATGACAAGGTAGCCAGTGTTAACCCTTATAAACATATTCTAATATAAATTATTAAAAAAAAAAAGAAAAAAAAAAAAAGAAAAAAAAAAAAAAAAGCTACACATTATTTAAAGTCGAAAAATTTAAGAATATTAAACTACACCTTATTTTTCTATCATGACGTTTTCGACATGACGACGACAACTGTGCGGAACAGAGTAAGAGATAAGATAATATGAAAGAGTCAGAGATATTTAAATGAATTGAATGACGTAATGACAACATAAGATCAACGTAAATACCTACAGGTTGTTTAAAACTGTGAACAACTGTGACATAAAGAAAGTACATTTGCGTCTAAACTATTGCAAATTTCTGTTAAATTTTTTTGGTATAGTCTTCTAACATCACATGCTACACGTGGTTTCATTTAATGTCGTATCGTCGTATACACCCTGTATATTTCTTGGCATGTTGCATGTTGGATCTATTGCAGTTATTTTTGAAGAATATTCAGCTCTGTGGAATATAAGCAGCAGACTTTACAAACATGTAATTAACGGACATCCAGACTGGGAACAAATATGACTGGGGGCCAATTTTTTTTCTACATGGGGATAGATACTCGTATTACAAGGACCCCATAGATACTATAACCAAAAAGCAACGAGGCAGTTGAGATGCGAAACTATACAAATGAAATTAAGTGGTGGTAGTGACATCGGATAAAAATTTTAAAAATAAAACAAAGTAATCCGTGTACTTAGTACACTACGTTTTAAAAGAAACGATTGAAAAGGTAAACAAAAATGAAACATTCAAAATAGCAGAAAGTATGTTACATAAGTCATTCAACAGAATTGTAAGAATTCTACTACCGACCGCCTAGATCGAATAACTGTCAATCAGTTTTACACTTTCCGTAAATAAATTTGGTACAGACTACAGAAAGCTTTGTGGCTATGTTGTTGAAGTGGCTTTACCTTAAAAGGTCCTCTGTCAAAGCCGCAGAAGGAGGCTTCCATCGTGTAAGACCTGATGACTCCGAGATGACGCCACACGGTGACGCGCGCAGTGCTCTCCCTCTCTCTTTCTATTCGGAAGGAACAAGAGCCGAGTGCGAACGCCGGTGATATCCGGTGCATTAGTGCCGGTAACATCTGTTATGGGATAACAATAAAATAGTGTTTTGGTTAATGAAACATGAACATTGGTTTTGTGTTAAGACATTCTTACTCAACATCAGTGGCGTAAAGATAGTAACTCAAACGAGGCCATATATTGTGAACTTACTAAATATTTGACAGGCTCGTCAGGAACCATGCGATCGTTGGAACACCAGCTCTCTGCGCTTGCACAGCCGTAGAAGAACACGTTCTTTTTGCGAGAATGTCCATGATAGTCGCAGTACACCAACGGAGGTTTCTTCCACACACGCACTAGATACTCTATTAGTCCCTTCAAGAGAAAATAGAGGTAATACATTAATATTGTCAAGGAAATTGGTTACTAGAAAAATTAATTATTAATTATGCCTTATTAATAATGTTGTCTCACCTTCGTATGATAAATAGAGGGGTGTAAAACGGAACTCGGTTTACACCAACGTCGATTTAAATCTTCATTAGTCAAGCCGCATCGATGGCTGCAATAAGAAATGACAACTTACAGGACGAGATAACCAGGAAATCTCATGAGCAACAAGTTAGCACACGGCGATAACAACGCAGAGACGTGTCCGTTGAATTGAAATGACACGTTCGTGGGTCGAGAGTCAGTCGTCATCATTTTATTATCAGACATAAAGGCCGCATCGAATCCGCTTATTTACAACTTTATACAACGCTTCAATCGTAGCGGTTAATATTTTATTAGATGCGGGACACGGACGCGTGGAAAACTATACACGTACGGATATATAAAATAATAAACGATTCAGGTTCTTATAAGGCTCTCACGCTAGACAAAGAAAACTTTACGGGGACAATTAATATGACAAGCCATTAAATGAAATGAAATGGGTGACCACGTAGGAATTCGTAGAGACACGGTGGCCGATGCGTGCGCTCAAGTCGCGAGAGAGCACGCGCTCGCCGCAAAGCAATGCTGTCAAAACATAAATACAACAGTTTCCACTGAGTCTGTTATTGACAACCATTATTTTATGCACACAGGAGCCACATTTTATAGTTTCCGATAGAATACATATTATACATAGCCGCTTGACTTGATTTTACCGGTTCAATCTCTGACATAGGCAAGTTCTCAAATGATATCGCACTGATGCTTCTACATAAAGAAACAGGTATACCTACTATTTATTGTTATATAGCCTAAGATCTAAATAAATCAGAGTAACTTTTGAAGACATCATAAAAGCTGCAAGTGAAACAAACCTAGGTTGTGCTATCAAAGTTGAACAAAATACAGCATAGACGCGATCGTTAATAAGTTACAACTTCCTTGTATCTCACGGAGTCCTCAGCTGCTGCTAAATAACAAATAACCAACGACAATTGTGTCATTATGTACAGCTAGGTAGAGTTTAGTGCGTCTACAATCTACGACTGTTCACTGTACCCCTACCGTTATTAAAGGGCAATTCATATATTGTACGTGGTTCTGACATAATCGCATTCGCCATGCTACACAGTGAACGTCGAAGAAAAGAATACGAGTAACTGTAGTGGTGTTTATAAACATTATTATGTCATTAAACTGTCCCTCTGATGTGACTCAAACTTAACACTTCTCGGAACAGCCCCGTATTATACATTCACACCTCAGTGATCTTGATAACTGATAATAAGGAAAGAATAATGTATTCCAAATCGTTTCCAAGAAAGGATACAATTTTATAATTGCGTGTGGAACTTTGTAGGTCCGCCGTTTGTGGTCTACGTTATTCGATTTAGCAGAAATATAATAATTCGTATGATCCAGTGGTGTTTTGCAATTCTGATTATTCTGTGCTGTGAGCGTGGTTCGTGTGTATTTTTTCCTGGAGCGGTCCGTCGTCCAATTAGGAGTGGTTGAGTGCAGGCGCATCATTAGCGGGCGCGGAGGCGGCGCGCCTCGCCTCGCGCCCGACCCTGGCCGCGGCCGCGGCCTTCGCTCCACGACCCGTTGCGCATCTTTTACTCTAATCAGGGAAAAAAATAACCGTGGTCCGCATGCGCGAATGAAAGCGAACAACCAAGGAGCTGCACCCCGCCTGCGTGTTTTATGGTGGATTGTTGCGGTACCCGAGCGACTAACAGGGATGTCGCATGTATACACTTCACTGCACTTCTACTAAGTTTTTTTGCTACATTCCAATCAGTTACTACTACTAGTTTACTGAAATGGAATAATAAATTGGTAACTGTCGTGATAGCTGTTGCTCCTATAGCTATTTTACTTTAGGTCAGTTTTTCATTAAGCAACGATTAAGTACAACTACTATCGATCGTTTTTATATTATAAAATGAATATGTAAGTACTTACACCATATATAGTTATCAATTACAATTAAAACATTTTTATTATCTAGTGCGTCAATAAAAACGAAGTCCTCAATGAACGAACGAAGTATACCTATTGTACTTATATAACAGGTAAAGCGTTATTAAGCAGTAACCCTCTCGGGTGCGCGCGGTGACGACCGCGGCTGGTTCAAGGGTCCGCCTGCTCATCTATTTATAGCGCGCTGCGTACCGATGCTATCGGACCTGGGCAATACTACGGCCTCGTTCGATCCCTGCCCGCCCTCTATGCACCCTTCGCATATCGTTCAGCCAGTAAAATAGACCAAATAAACACTACCATTTTATATTTATTCCACCTATTTATATCATATGTCCATTGTTTGTGCCTCAGCAGGAATTCATAGCCGAGGGCAAATTCAAGTCCTTGGCCGGAGATGATCGTTATTTTGCTCAAATTGCTCATCGTCCATAAATAGCTACCTATAGGCAGTAACTTTTGTAAATGGACACGTAACGACACGACGGCGACGGTAATAATTTATAGTTGGTCGATAGAGGCGAGGACTAGGGTTTAGTTTAGATAAGTCGGCAGGCCCATGGCACACGTCATGCTCATCCGTATTCCTAGCGCGGAGGCTGTTTCCTGTGAGTCGACCGAGAGCATGCTCTACCGCGGGTTCTCGACGCGACCAGTGCAGCGGTAGAGCGACCATTGGACACGCATTTGTTCGCTTCTAACGTTAGAAAGGAAAGCTTCGTCGAGTATACCGAGTTAGGGGACTCCGAGGGCTGAACGCACCCACCGCGCCGCCAGGATTCGCTAGCCATCGTCAGCAACTCTGTATTCGTGGTCGACACCGGACACGGTGCGAGTTATTTACGATAGTCGCGAGACAATCGGCCGGTCGCTGCGCTTATCCGGTGGCACCGCGACAATAACATGACGTGGTTATCTTTATTAAATAGCGTTCTATAGAATTAACACACGTGCCTAGCTTGTATTTATAACCTCGCTGAATCAGTTGGCAGGAATGGCAGGTACATCCATTAAACGCGATGCTAGAGAATGTATAAATTGTGCTATCTTTGTTATTAAATCTTCACGACGCGGCATCTTTCCATAGTTTTAGTAGGTACTGCTTTATTCTTTGTTCGAGCCGTTGCTAAAAGGCTGCAAGTAACGGCATTACAATGGCTTGATTTTATTTGTGGAGAGTTGCGGAAACGGAGCAATTCACTACAGGACGGTTCAATGACACGACACTTTTCTCCAGCGACAATCCTCGCAGTCGGAATGCAGTCACCATTAGTCAACCAGCACTTTGCGAGGTGTTTAGTGTTTTCACGGCTCTAAATTAAATAAAAAACCGTTTATGTCTTAGATATGTTTAAAAGGAACTGTTGAATGGTATGAAACTATAAATGGCTTTGATAAGTTAGATTATTTTCAAGTAAAGTTGGAAATCGTTCTGGATGAACCATTGTTTTAAGTTCCATCGAATAGAAATTGATTCATTGTACGTACGTAGAGCGGATCGTGTCTACCACGACAGTGACTTTGATGAACCTGATAAGCCAACATGAAGGGCCACCTCTCAACACTTCCGCGCGATCCGCTCCTATTGATTTAGGAGCCGAGAGCCGCGAATGCGATCATTTGACGTGCCTCACGACTCTACTTCCCGATATTCATTTTTAACCACATAGCTTGTGCGCAAACCTCGTTATTTCTATGAAACTGCCCTTTGCCAAGTAACGACATTTAGTGCATATTAAAGAGGTTTATATTAAACTTTATTTTACGTAACTCTTACGTATCTAAATATCTACCTACTAAAAATAAAAGTACCTACGTACTTAGGTGCGGATTAAATAACGATTGGGATCGATAATTTTACACTTATTATTGTTACAGATACTTCCTTAACTTAAGGCGTTTACAATTTATTGGTGTTCTTAAACGCACCTGTTCGCAGGAAATTGTTCGCACTTTAATGTGAAAGGATAATTTTTCATCGTAAGCGTGTATATAACGCAGATAGGAATATGTACCACTTCCTCCGTGTAACGTCTAGATATTATCAATGATCTATTGCCGTACAAACTTTAACACAACTTCAAAGAAGTGAGATACTCGTAGTATGGAAATAAATTTTAAATGATACACCGAACCACTTCCAGTTAATATCAAACACAATGTCTATTAGATATTCTAGAAAGATTCTAAAAGTGCAAATATGTCTAGCCTATATACAGACACAAATATATAAAAATAATAGTAGTAAAATACATATACATATATAAAAAAATAACATAGAATGTGTTCAAGTATCCTTATATAGTATATAAAATAAGGCAGCTAGTCTGTATGTATGGCCAGATCTTCTAAATTACACAACGGATTTTGATGTGTTTTTCACCAATAAATAGAGTGATTCATGATTTCAACATAAAAAGGTTTAATAAGTTTATAATTTTATTACCTACATATTATTATCCCGGAGGCTTCGCCCGTTTAGTAAACTACCACTATTAAAATAAACCCCTAGTTCTCCGAAGAACAAACAAATCTATGCCATGGTAATCGTACATATTTTTTTGCAGTAAAAAAAATCCTGTGTGCTATTCCAAACTTCTATCTGTGTGGAAACTTTCATGCAGATCCTTTCAGCTGTTCTTGCGTGACTGAGTAACGAACATCCATCCAAACCTAACTATCACATTTACTCATATTGTTATTATATAGAGTAGGATTTATCCTCATAGCTAACCTGAGTTCGTGTGAGGTACCAATAAATAAATGAGCAGATATAAGAACAATAATTTCATAGAGTCAATATTATCTCCTCAGCATCGTTCATGTCTTATCATTATCATTAAATCAAAATGCTGGCCAAGCTGACATTACACTGGTCGCTTTATGGCATCATTATAGACTAAATTATTGGTAAATCAGTGTAAAACCTATTGAAAATAAATAAAACACAGTTCGATCATTGTAGCCTTTATAAAGTTGTTTGTATTATTCTATGAATAATTGTGTTCGATTTAATATAATGTAGGTACCTAAGTATGAATTTATTAGTGACAAGGGAGATATCGATATGAGCCGCAGATGTAGTCAGTCGGCGAACGCAGCAGAGGGCACGGTGAAGGAGCGCATTATTTACATAACAGCAAGGACTGGGCGGCCTTGGCGCATCGCGCATCGTAGCCTCCAATAAATTCTCCTGTTGTAGTTCGCGTTCAGCTTATTGCATTATATCAGTATCAACTTGGTACGTGCATTGTAATACTCATAATGATTCATTATAATCGAGCAAGGGTATGTTTGTAAGACAGACGTTCGAGTTGAATGATGCCGGCGATGACTCGTCGCTGGATGTCGTTGACTCCTATCTATCCGTCTATTACAATGATGCAAGAGGCAGAGCGTGAACTATTCGCACGAGATCGGCGTTGTCTGAGGCGCGGGTTGCGCGGTGGCGCAGGCTGTGCGCTCTGCGTGCATTGCCCGCGGGCGCGCGACGGCGACGGCGGCGGTGGCGCGATGGCAGCGCGGCGGCGGCAGCGACCGCGTGCGCAATATTTAGCGCCGCGCGCGACCCGCTATTATGAGTCTTGCACTCATAATTCATTAGCTGACTCCGCTCGCCTCATATTATTTATGACCGCTTACGTTTTGAACGCGAATACTTTCCTTGTAACCACTTTCAAAGTTGTAGGTATAATGGCGATACGAGACAGGAATAATAATGACATTTGAATAGAAAAGCCGGGGTCAAGGATTTGCATCCTACAATGTTCTTTTCAGAGCCTTTTCTCATATATGAATTGTTCAATGGCTGTGATTTATTACTTGTCAAGTGCTTGTCTGCAGGTTAGGGTTCATAAAATAGTTCCAGGTATTGGAACAGACACTTCAAAGCTACCATTTTTCTGTAACACAGTAGAATTCTTGGTAGATACTTTAAGTTTTTGAATAAAGAAACTAACTGCTGCTTTTTATAAACAATTTACATTTAGTTGTACTTATAGAGGCAATTTAAAGCTATGTCATTACATTTAGTAATGAAACAACATGGACGTCTGTGCTTGCTATCTTTGTTATTGATTTTCCCGATAGCACCTTGATCTGACAATATGATACACACACAGCCTTTCTTGATTTATTTTTACTGTTATTTAAACTTTATTGTATCACTGCAATTGGAAATATATCTGGATAAAACAGTTTTTGTGAAGATACGTGA
Source organism: Laspeyria flexula (assembly GCA_905147015.1). Taxonomy (NCBI): domain Eukaryota; kingdom Metazoa; phylum Arthropoda; class Insecta; order Lepidoptera; family Erebidae; genus Laspeyria; species Laspeyria flexula. Next base: position 13,384,055 of record LR989950.1, on the reverse strand, counting down.
TCACAACGTGTGAAAAAGATTTCTGTAAAGGTTGTTAAGTGGTGATTAAAAGCTGTTAGCTGGCGTGGCGGTCGAGCGGTCGCGACGTCTCACGGATGTGGCAGATTGACGAGCGGCGGGAGGTATCGGGTGAAACCTATAGTTCTGATTCCCGGAAGGGCCTGGATTAAATTTTAATTGCTGGTTAGTGATGCTTGTACCCTTGAGTAATAAGTCAAGGTGAAATCTCCACTCTACATATAAAAGGAGCTGTGGACACGTTTGCAGGAACGTCTATTTTACGTTTGACCGCTTTCAATTCACAAGTATGTATTATAAAATTCAACGTTGATGTGTATAACACCACAGCGACGACGTACATAGAATATAATAATGGGGCCGAGTCCGCGAAGAAAATGTATCTTATGAAGGTGAGTGTAATCCCGAGGAAATCCGGAAGCACAATGGAGGCAACACTAATTGTGCAATTGAGCTTTAGATACGCCGCACCGCATGTACACAGCCGTCGCGTTGCCGTCGCTCCGATGTGAACATTGTGAACACCATCATGAAACGCTATGAATTTAATTTTCACATTGGAAAATGCGGACGTTTTTACTAAACGTAAAGAGTTATAAAATGTTAGCTAGGTTTTGCAGGGTTATGTTAAAAAAGAATGGACTGTATCTAAGTTAAGACGTAAGGTAGGTAGGTAATAAAAAATGGGAGGGTTTACTGTTGTGCGGTGCAAAGACTATACAAAATCTCAGAAGACTGCCTGCTCCGTCTCCCAGCGCGGCCTGGGCGCTTACGAATTAGGTTTAAAACCCTTTTCTATACTTAAAGTTATTTCAGTAATTTTATAATGTTAGGTATTCCTTTATTTATTAAATCCTTACTGATATTATAAATTCAAAATTAGGTTATTTTGTTAGTTTGTTACGCCTTACTCTATCTGAAGGAGGATGTAGGTTACTTTTACAGACATACGTACCACTCGGCGGGTTGCCTATTTCGTTGCTTATATTTTTCTGGCATAATTAACTATTGGGTTGCCAAGTATGAACATGTAAGTTATTATTAGTTTTAGATCATAGTTATTTTCATTTAATAAAATAACAAACACTATGGTATAAGGAAAAAACTGGTCCTGGTTGCCGAGCTTTAGAGCTTGATGTTGGTGCGAATGAAATTTTCTGACGGGGACATCTAACAGACAGAGAATAATTATAGCTCAAATCTTTAGGTAACATAAGATAATTTAGACGACCAATTCTAGCCTCCTGGTTTTTAGGTCTTTTAAATATCTAGGTTAATGAGCTCAGTTTAAAAATAAATATTTGTTTGATGTTTGATATAGGTAGGTATTATAATATATAAAATTGGACATGATGAAGTTTTCTTGTGGACGTGTAGATGAGACCGATGCGGCAAACAAGTTCTTTAATAAGAATGAATCTAGTGTAAATATTTGCCGAGTCAACAAAGATAACAAAGAACCGCTTAACTGCTTGCTAAATACGACCTTCAAACAAAACACTTAGGATATAAAATACATAAAATATTTTTTCTTTCATTATCTGTGATACGGTACTTTGACCCTTAAAGTTTTAGCTGTAGGGACTATAACGGTATATTGGGGCGCATGATTCGGTCGTGAGAAAGCAGTGATCGGCGCTGCAGATGAACCATAGAGATTGGTTTTACGAGATATTTCGAGATCACGTTCATAACCTTGAACCCTCGAAGAGGATATCACACGTCAGCACTACAATAATTATGATAAACACAATGTTTTCTGTTTGTAATGCAATTTGCAATTTTTTGTTTTTGAAGTAAATTATCTTTAGCAACATTTTTTTGTTAAGCTCCGCATTTTCTGAACTATGAACAAAGCTGTTTATTTAGACTCTAGAATTTCTAGGGATCAAGAGATTGTATATTTTTTGAGCCTTTGTATCTACAATATTTCTTTTACAGCTGTGGCTAATAATTGAACCACTCTGCCATTTCTGTAAACATTTTGCATGACGCGATTAGTTGCACTATTTAATTATGGCTCTTTTAAATATAATGGCAATAAATATAAACACTTTCAAAGAAATAAACATTGTTATTGTCAATTGATCTATATTAGCAGGCTCAAGAAATAAGCGTTTTCTTTTTTATATTTTTAAGTAATACTATTTTTGTAGAAAGCCTGTGTACCTACTACAGTACTTATTAAAAATGAAGGCCGTAAGCCTTCCTTGAGATCTTTTTTTTTGAGAGACTTTTTTTAAAATATGTAGGTTCACTGTTCACAAATGTCGCTAAGTGACAAAGATTTTGTGAAAGAATTCGGTTAATTTTCTTTTCTTAATATTGGGTGAAAGGGGACACCTCTCTGTACTGAAAACTAGGCAAAGTGTTAAGGGCCCCACAGACTATCAGTTCGTAGCTGGACGATGACGACGGTCTGTCGGTAAAACGCGGTCGTAGGCAGCTTTATATCCGCCTAAATGTCAAATTTAATTGAAAAATTTCTCATTCTATCAGCAAAGCTTAAGTGTTAAACCAAAAAGAAAATCTAAAAACAAAAATGAAAACAACGAAGCAAATTATATTGCTTTGGAATTATAGAAAATAATGTTATTGATGAACTATGGATGTGATTAGGGGTTGTCATACAGCCGGGGTTAAATTATAGTGAGGCGGCGAGGCGTGCCTCCACAGCTTCGCTCATCTGACACCCCGGCCTAGCCCTCGTATGTACGTCAATTATAACGGGACCTTACGAACCTAGAGTGATGTAGTATCTTAAGTCCAACTTGATTCTGTTGCAAGTAATTGCTTAAACACATAACCACTTATGCTCCGACGATGCAGGCGAAGCGAATCAATATACTATGTTGAGATTACGCATATCGTCGGTCATCAATTCTATTAGCTGCACGTGGTCGTTTTTGCTATAGGAAATGCGTAATGCACGTAATTTTATAACATTTGAGCTACCATTTTATTAAGTTAATGTATATTCGTAAATACATGTTATAAACATTTATCAACGTTTATTTATCTTATACATTATTTAAACCATACATCTGTCTTCACTTCTTTATGTGTCTATTTCATAGAAACATAAATGCTTGTTGAAATTATATAATAAGTTTTTGTTAAGAAAAATAATTTTGATATTTTCCTAGCCCTTACTTATTTGTTTTTGTTTTGGCGACGGTGCCGCAGGCGTACGGCCTGCCTGATGGTAAGCGGTTACCGTAAGGTGGTTTTTTTCGAAAAACGGCAATAACAGAATCTGGGTATATCAATGTTATGCGAACATTGCAAAAATTCATGAAAAAAGTCAACCTATTCCAATCTATGGTACTATTACTAAATATCTTATTTTTCGTCGTTTTGTCTCCACTTCAATAATCTGGCCCTAGATACATTCATAATAATGAATTAATGATCCAATTTATTATTCTTCTGTTTTAAACAATCTTTTTTTTCGAATGGGTATTACATTCCTACCCCTAAGAAACAAAACACATGGAGCACACACAATTAATGCATATTTACTCGTATGTATTTCCATACATACATAATTACAGACAATGCAACCTTTGCAATAGTCAATCAACCGTTCATCAGTTAAGCACTGCTTTGAACAAGGCATTGTCCATCTAATCAACTGTGGCAGATACCTAGCTATAACCTGTAGAGGGGGCCGGGTCAGTTCGATACGGTATGAATCGATGCAGGAGTAGCGAGAAGTCATTGGTCATGCAAATGTTCCGGCAAGCGACGTTGATAGCGCTCTCATCTCAACAGTCGAGCCAAAAAACGCAAATTGCGCCTCAGACCGGTACCCACTGCAGCGATGTCATGAGTCATTAAGATTCCGAATGCTAACAAGCCAAATCAATCAAATTCCTTCGATACATTAATTTAAATATCAAAGCCTACCGCTTCTCTTGCACTCATATCAAATTTATAAGTGTCTCGAAAATATTTTTAGCTCTTTAATTTTTTTCTTTTCTTATCCCAATTTCTGATCAAAATACAGTTTGGGACAAAAAAATCTATAAGCATGTCGGGTTAATACAACATTTCGTTTTACTACTTCACGTTTATGGTATAAAAGCATAAAAGACAGAAAAAAATGGCAATAAAAATACAATTTAAATCGCACTTACAACATTATAGCAATTCGTTCTGTCAATTTTACGCTATTCTGAACTAGAGGATAGCAATAAACATCAGCTGGAAACAAAAAAGAGTAAATGAGCTTTAGTTCGTTCAACTCTTTACGAGATTTTGTGTTTAACAGAGTAGCGATAATGAATTATAGAATAAATAGAATTTTGTGGTTCAGTTATTTTTTATGTCACTAAAGTGGTAAACAATCCAAGTACTCGACTTTTTATACATAATATAAGCACTTTTTTGTAGAACGACTTAGAACTTTTTCAATGGTCCAAGGGATTGCAGACCCTATATTAATTTCAGTTTGATACTTTTACGCGGCCCAAAAAAAGGGATCTGATAGACAGACAAACAGATGAACAACGGAGTGATCCTATAAGGGCTTATTATTTCCTTTTGAGGTACGGAACTCTAAAATTATAACTTGGTATTACAACAATAACTAGCGAATGCGATCCAAACGATGCAGAGTTTACTGAACAATTTCCTAATAAATATAATAATATATATAGAGACATACAAGATGAATGATGAACTGACTTGCTGCGGACCCTTGACATATAATTATGTTATGGACCCAAGACCCACTTTAGGAATCTCTACCATATGTTTATCATGCAGCAGTGTCATGAACATCGACAAGCTAAAGCAAAGCTAAGCAGCTGCTGCCTACCTTGAAGAAAGTACCTATCCTCTTTAAATCTGCTTAAAGCTGGTATAATGTCATATCATCCGAAAATCATCTCTGCTCTCATGAGATTAAAATTTATAGAATCAGTAACTTATCATTTGTATGACATCTTTTGGTGCGGTACTGGATTAAAAATGGTTTTGCAAAATTATTAGAGGGTACGGGTCTACGGGTACATTTTTATATTTCCAAACTACATAAAGTTCTACTTAGTGTCCCATAAAACTGCTTCAAGATTCGTGTAAACTTTAAGCTTTAGAGTAGCCAACCAATTTTTTACAACTGTGTTTATATTAAATTTAAGGCAGATCGTTACCGAACGAACTACGACGCGACGCGACGGCGCACATTCCATAAAAAAAGGTTTAATTATTGTAACTTTCAGTGAATACTTTGAATTTTTATATTGTATACCTACTTACACAAATTATTTTATATTTACACAAGCGTGTATTTATTTATCAAGGTAAGTAATATAGGTATTTTACAGAAATAGTTCGTGTATTTTAAGAGTGAAGAAAAAATATGCTCCAATTTAGTAATACTGCAAGCAAAATCTCGTCTAAAAACCATGCTTGGAATAATAAAACAAAGCTCCGCACGTTATTTAGCAATTTATAAACATGATGTAATCAATTTTGTTTGACCGCAAGCCTGCGTAAGGCCTGTGGTTAAATATAGTCTGGATTATTCAGCAGCTAACTACCTTTAGATATAATTTAAAAGAAAACTCGAGAATCCCACGGGAAATAAGAAAAACTGTAGGCAGCACCGGAACGATTGGCTAACATGTAATAATTTGATTAAGTAGTTAATAGAAACCGCGCAAGTAAGTAGTGATCGCATCCGATAATGCAATTTCACTTGGGAAACACTTTATAACCATAGGATTATGTGTAGGTACTTGCACAGATCTAGTTATTATGATTATATGTTGTGAGTCGACTGCCACACGTTTTTTTTAGTTTTCAACTAGAATACCAGTCTTTTTAGGTATATCTTTAAAGTTTTAAATTCTATTTTATAGCACTGAAAATTAGCACATAATAGTCATAGTAGTTTTATTCGAACTTTATGCACATGTTGTAAATTAGTTTATAATAGCATAATAATCACTATGGTCACTTCGCGTGTGTATAATACAGAAACCATTTTTTCATTCTTAGATTAAGGAGTAAAACTCTATGGAAAAGACACACAAAAAAGTACAAAACAGATAGATAATACTCAAATGTACTTAGATTTTATTATAGAAAATGAAAATGATCCAGTTTGTAGTCTATATAAATAAAAACCGGTTAAGAGCATGAGCAATTTAGGGTTCCACAGCAAAAGAGCGTATCTTCATAGAGCTAACGTCCTTTTGTTGAAAAGCGCAGTTTTTTGGTAAAAACTCAAAAACAGTATATCCGATCATGTTCAAAATAATTTTGGTTGGCAGTATTGGACGAACATGACATGAAAATGTCGAAACTATAAGGGTTCTTTTTTGCCATTTTGGCTACGGAATCATAAAAATGAATGGCTAAATGTTTTGATAAACTTTAAACTCGAGAACGGCGGGACAAATTCAGTTAATTATATTATGAATATTTAAAATATTCATTATTGTTTATTTGTAATTTGTTCTTACGGGGAGGCAATATGGAAAACTTGCAGTGGGAAACGCAAAACTTTCTCATTTTACCCATTCAAATGTACCTAGTCTGATGTCAAACAGCTTTTGACAGACCGTCTGTCGGGTTAGCTAGATAATTTATTTACAGACTTTATAATAATATGTTTTATGGATCTAGAAAGAAGGAGGCTATATGGTAAGCCACTTAGCCTTTATGTTATTTTTAAGCCTACGAGTCTTGCAAAGGCTCTTTCGTAGCTCTTTTGCATTATCTGTCCAAGATACTTTATAGAAACATATTTACCAGCAAAATCGTGGGTTGAATATCTACATGCAATATTTATTGTATTAGATAGAGATTGTTTTATTGGTCACATAAATGACTGCGGACTTAATATATAATTATAATATCTTATAAAATTTATTTTATATTTGAATGATTTTTTATACCTAATCGAAGTGGTGTTTGGTATTTACCTACCTGTTTCTTTACTTTTAGGTCATTTTCAATCTTCTTTTATTATTAAAAGTTCCAGTTACCTAAATTCTGTTGTAATCTGCATTACTTGCAAAATCATTATGATTTTTATACAGCTTGGTATAAAATAAAAATCTAAGTGTTTTTTCAAGTGAATATTCAGACCGTAATAGTTAATTTAATAGTAGGTCCTATGTAAATGTGGAACCACTAGCAATGCAGAGCGAGCATAATGATCGGGCTATATTCCGAATGTTATTCAGAGACATCAAACTAAGGGTACAGTCCACGCAATATTTTTATTTTTAGTGGCCATTGCTATTGCGGTCGACTATTACGTGGTTATTTTTAAAACGGCATTTAAACTATAGCGGGGAGCATTTTTATCGTAATCGCGGTAATCATGGTCGCCGACGACCACCGCAGGCGCAGGCATTGCACGCAACTTATAAACATTAGAATAATCACAAGTCACAAGGCAGCAGATGACGGACTCTATGATTGAAGACAGCTCGACTGCACGCATCCCTACACCCCCCACCTGCTGTGACACATAGCTGTGTTTTCAAATATTGATAATTGTCCAATAACGTAATTTCTAGCTAAAGAAAAAGCATCAATATTAGCCGCTACGAGCGATAAGTCTACTATTACACACACTCTTAAACTATGTCATAGGTTGATTCATTTACAGTTTTCTTAAAGAGAAAAAGACATTAGCATAATTATGGGTTACTTCTATATGTGAATGTTTCATGGCTACAATGGAATCACAATTTAGATTATCTACACTAAGTCATTTTCTAGTGCCTTTGTTAGCTTGGAGGCCGCAGGGCCGTTAATTTTTTAGCGTGGAACACGTTTATATCTACCTGACTGCCAAAGGAGAGGGCATCAAATTAGGTCATAAGGTTGCTATAAAGTCGTGAGTTAAAAATAATGGGAGTGATAATTTGGTAATTTATTATTTAGTTTTAGTTTTTTGTCTGTGCGGCATGTGCGGTCTATTATTCCTAGTATTCAAAACATCGGAGCCATGCTCCCGTTCAATTAAATGCTCCCCGAAGCGGAGTAACATCTTCGGATCAAAAAAACTTGGTATCGTTCGAATCTCGAACTTTTTTCCTTTTTGCAGCTATAAAGTAATACCTTCATATTTTTTATGAATATAAAAGCGTGAATTTTATTTTATTGACTGGTATCGCCCACGATTGTAATTCATCGGATGTAAGACAATACTGATAGGTATCGCCTGAATAAGATAAAAAGGAAACTTAAAAGTGTTTCTGCAGGCTCCAGCGTAATTTAACTTTTGCAGGCTCATTTAAGTGCAGTGTCTTGTATTGAGATGGAACATTTCAAAATGTGTGCGTATATTGTTGGAGCTAAGTTTATTGCTATAGAGATAGAGGCATCTCGCGCACTTATAGCGTTTGTATGGGCATGTCAAAGCTGTGGGGGCTGTATGGCGTGCAAAGCAAATAGCGTCCCACCAATTAACGTGGCTTTCAAAGCAACATGTTTAAGTGGTGAAGTACTGTCGGCGGCTTTCAAGTGACTACCCCATTTGCTTTTATTTCAGCAAAGATCTAACATTGAACTTGGCGGGCGCGTTTGTACGTCTGTCACAAGGTCAAATATACCTTTAATTGATATTAACTTGTCTATCTGTTTAGTTTCATGAGAATATAGGAGGCTAGCCAAGAATATTTATATACAGTATTTATGTAAAAAGACTATATAGATAAAAGTATATTAGTAATTTGTGAAAATATATTTCATACGATAAGATAATTAAATAAGATATTGCGTTTTGAAAATGATCATGTAAAACCGGGCTGGTTTTATAGATGTGCTAAGTTATGCATCTTGATAGAGCCGTAAGTTATTTTTTAACACATTTAAGTTGTAAGAATAAATTAGTACTTATGCTTACAATAATTGCAGGTGGATTGCATGGCGGATGCTCAATGGGAGATATAACAAAGGCACACACCCTTGAAGCCCGCCGCATCGCTTCGTGAGCAGAGAAAAAACTACGACAACGTCGACAACCCTTTGGACAAGCGAAGAATTCGCGTCGACCGCAACAAGAACAAATTGAGCGCGAACTATTGTGCGGTACGATTTGCCGAGATAACTCCCGTGTCGAGGCGCGCGGGCGCCGCCGAGCCGAGCGTCCGCCCGCCGCCGGACGTCCGTGCCTGACGACTCCGCACCACGTCCGTATGACCATCGTGTTCGACGCTGCTACATTGCTGCTTTCGGATCTACATTTTAGGACGAGTCCTTAGCGATAGAGTATTGTAAACGAAGCCGTGGGCTGTAACCACAATAGCGGTCCCGTGTGGTGGTGCGCGCGGGACGCGTCTCTGTTATAAGGGGGGGTCCCGGGCAGCGCGCGTTCAGTGTGCCCGAGTGTCCCGTGTTGCGAGTGCGCACTTCTACGTGTGCCTGCATATATTCGCGCCCTCCCCGCTCAAATCTCTCGACAATATCAACATGCAGATCGTTCTGGCCACCTGCTTCTTGCTGTTCGCAGCCACCCTTGGCCCCGCAGCAGGTACGTTTATTTATGTTTGTTTTGTCTACACCAAATGTCATCATTGCTTATACATTATTGATGTCGTATTGATATGATGAAGTTGTGGTATATGACGTGATGATGAACTTATCAAATTATGTTTTGAGTAACCTAGTACGATGTCTAATTTTCAGCTAAATACATAATAAACAATATGTTCTCAAATAAATTTTCAATTGGTGTTTTCAATTGGATCATATGTTTGCAGGATATGATGACGAAACCTAAACATCTCAAAAATTGCTGCTGGTTCATACTAGCTAGTTTATTTATGTTGATTATGTTTATCGTTCTATAGTGTGGGGGACATAATGATCTTCTGAAACGTATCTGAACAAGACATACATACACTTTTAGTATTAAATTTGGATATAAAACTTTCCCATAATTATACTAATTTAGAAAATCAATCCATAGCAAAACATATGCAAGTAAAATTATAGCAGAAAATAGTAAAAACCCGCACAGCCGCATGAGTTTAGCATTACAAAAAGTAGTTATTACTTATGTAAGAGCTACAATAGGACGCGTGGTGGAGCCAGCAAGGTGGTTGCTGTGACCTACGGGTCTTCGACCTTCATTGTTACACTTTCATTAGAGTACAATAGCTGCCCTAACCATTATTTTTTCTATTAACTAATACTTAAACTTTATAATAAGTTCTCATTATATTTGACTTCTTTATTATAATCCGTTTGTTGGAGTTGTTGCTTAAAACTGGATAGTTTCATGCAACATTTTCGACATTCGAGGAATATAAAAAAGTTTCCACGAAAAAAGGAAGATAATAAAAGCTTTTATTAAATATACGAATCATTAAATGTCGTGATTACATGAGTAGTATATGAAAAATAAAATGTACGTGTAATACAGCTTGTTACACGCAATAAAATTTGTATAATCCGTCGTAACCGGTAGGTAATATCAACAAAGCTTACGACACTGAGGCGAGCTATAAAGCGGTGCATGCGGTGATCGGTGCGTTTCGCGTGTTGACTCAAGTGCGCGACTCGACCGTAGCGCATACGCAGCTATGCGACATACGACAGAACAATGCGACATCGCTCTTGTACTACTCCTACAGACAAACCACTCTTCACGTTTATTAGAAACGGTAGGTACACGAAATGTTGGTTTTGTTCTCTGCTTCATTTATTTTACTAAATCGACTGCATTATGATGTTGCGTAACAAACATATAAACAAATACTGTCTGAAAACCATTTTGCACGAAAGTTTCAAAGTTTAATTACAATGTAAATCTTTTCGAAGTTAATGACATTTTTATCATAGATATCCATTTACTGGAATGTAGCGAATTACCTCATCAAGTCCAAGAAAAGCTGACGGTTTAAACCAATCAACATAGTAGGGAGTGATTCTGCTAATGAGGCGTGTCCGCAGCTATCGGACAGGTTATCGACAGGTCGGCAAAAACTCTTCGACGGAAGTTGTCGTTGGGAAAAAAATAGTGCGGGGCGACAGGTGCGGGGGTTCATCGCCCCTCGACTAGCCGCGTGGCCAGGACATCTAGAGTTGCACTTCCATGGAATAATATTATGGTGCGCCGAGAACCGCCGCCTCCCCGTACTTGTAGCACTCGAGCTCTCGCACCGGTACCGTAAATGACTCCAGATTATACACAGATAGTCGCCTGTCTCGTTGGACCCGTACATTATCTTAATACATAACGATGACTTGCGTTGTTGCAATGTAGAATCCCAAGAGAATAATGATGTTACAATCAAACCATTGCAGATATTAGGAATCGATAATTTTGTACAATGAGGAATTGATGGCACTATGAGACTATGACTACAGTAAGTCAATCACAGTATTTCCATTTTTGACATTTAAATAACTTTTTAATTTAAATCATTAGCAATCGCTAATGTTTTAACCAGAATTTGAGAATATTTCTTGCGTCAGACTTGTCTCGTGATTATCACAATTTATTGTTCTCTATTTCATAGATAAATTATTCCTTGGTATACACCACCAATGGATATTAGTCCTGCTTAAACTGGGTACTGGTAACTGGGTGGTTAGCTTCTATAGAATTAGAGCAATCCATTATCACACTGGCTTGAAATTATTAAAGATCTCGAGAAGTCTCTGGATTTTTTAACTGACCTAAAATCTTTAACTTTATAAGATTTTATTAGTCTTCTTTATTTCATATAGTTCAGATATATAATAATATAATATATGAGCAGACTTAAATCAAAAAGACTCGAGATGAATTTATTCAAATTCAATCTCGTAGGCTCATTAGAGCATATGAAATTCCTTATAAACACATTATGTAAGAAATAATCAGCTAAATAATTTATAAACAATAAGATTAAAAGTTCTGTATACTGAGACCATTCATGTAAAATAAAATTAAAATGTTAAAGGCAAATAACAAATTCTAGTTTGCTCCGGCAATAAATGGAAATTTTGATTTATGAAGATCAAGCTTCATGTTTACAATTCTGATTTATTGCTATAGTTGTATTATTCACAAATGAATGGAATCCCACTAGATGGCTATTACGGTTTGTTATTAATAGCTAAAGTTGGTGTACTAAACTTATCATAATAAATACAAAGACTGCCTTAGCTAATTATATTCAATTAACCAACCATTAGTTTACAAACAAGAGAAAATTATAGCAACAGTCAGATAGTAATTATTGTAAATATTACTAACACTTAATCATAATATTTACAATTATTAATTAACATCACGAAAATTGATTCGATATATTTTATTAGTACATCAGCCGAGGGATAAGAACTTTTTGTGGAGCAAAAATATAAGATTTTTATTTATAGAAGACTTAACTAGACCGTAGCCAAATTCAAATTGAGCTTAGAGACATTATAATTTAAAAGGTTAATCTTCAAACGTTGGGTGCCGAAACTTCACCGCGTTTCTGTGGGCTTTCGGCACCCATTATTGTGATCATCTTCTTAATATTTTTTGTCGCTATAATTCAAATGTAATGTAGCCACAACACCGGGTGGTATGATTGTATTAAATTACTTATTGGACGTGAGCTTCGGTTACTCATAGAAAAAGGAATTTAATCACTCGATGAAAAACGTGATCACTATGTATGTTTCGGTAATCTTCGTGTTTTTGTTTCGCGATACGTTTATTGTAATTGCGTAAGTCAGCTCTCGTTAGCAATACAATTTCAGTGGACTCGCTAGTGTTCGCGAACATTTGTTTGTCTTGTTGGTCGGGACAAGGGCCGGGTCGGCTTCGGGTTTGATTACTAAAAATAGTCTGGTAGGTGCATTCCGCAGCGGGCGCGAGAGAGGAGTCGCGCGCGCCGTCCTTGGGATCGTCTCTGCGCATCGCTCCTTCGCCATTATCTCGGTCCCTTTTTTGCCTTCCGATCGTTATCCGACCACGAACATCTCGATCGATGTTCCCACGCACACCGCTAATCAAAAAGTTTTGATAGATACCAAAATTGCACTTTTTACTAAACGTTAATTTGGTATAGATAATTTGATGACTACTCTGCGGCTTCAGGTGTTGGAATTATCAATCATATCGAATAGATTCTTCGTAATGGTGATTGATGTAAACCAATTTTCCAGTAGATACAAGTTCAACGACTTGCTTAGTATTACATGACTTATGGTGCGAAGTAGCTTATCGCGATATAAATGTTCGCGTGCACTATCTAATCGCGAAAAGACTCTTTACAATATCCGATAGACGTATAATACTTAACATTGAACTTGGCACGGCCGTGAAATACGCGTCGTGTAATGCATGGAGCATGGAGCGTGCGCCGCAGGGCCGTGGCCGGGTGCCGGGTGGTTGCGCTCGATCCGCCAACTGGTTCGCATTATGTAATGCATTGCATTGCGCGCACGCACACTCACGCTTGTGCAGTGCTCACCGCACTGCGCAGCTTAACCCGCCAACGCGCCGCCGCCGGCGCCAACGGTTTGCGGTCGCACAATTACATACCTTTTAATCAATGTTTAAGTGAAAGAATATCTGCTGGTAATCGGTAGTGCATGTTTTTATTTCATTTTATTCACTCATATCTTAATAATATTCATAGTTCCAAGGTTACTAAAAGTCATACATAACGATGTCATAAAAAGAAGTAATACGATATTTTATGATACTTGGAAATTTGGAATGTGGGCCGCGTACCTGATTCTTTTGGGGGATGATAGCTATTAAAGTACTTAAAACTCTTTATAATTCTACCCGAATTCACAATCGTAATCTGATACTTTACGACCTGTTTATAAATCTCACACGCAAAGAAGGTATATTATTTGAATACATCCTTCTTAACTTTCTTTAGGAATATAATTTATTATATGCAGTAGTAACCTGAGGCTATTAAATCTTTGACAAAAAAAATTAGTAGAAATTCTATAAAATGGTAATAGTTTGACTAAACTTTCAACTGTCTAACCTTTAAAGTTTTTAGGCCAGTAGCTTATATTCTGGCAATTTGTGTAAAAGATTTAATGATTAACCTTCGCCTACAGTGATTGCTGGCATAGGCTCACATGTATGCGAAGGTTTAATGTAATTAATTCATTAATTCAATAAATCGTTGCCGTAAAAACTAAAAGCAACACATATCCTGTGGGGAAGCGGCGCGTCCGTTAGGATAATGATGGAGTCTTTTACCTTACACAGCCAATTTCTTAGTTGCAGGGATCGTTGTTATTTTTAGATTCTCATAATGCATAAATTGCAACGTCCCTTAACCGGTTCATACTTGTGTAAGTGGTTGGTGGTATTAGATATGGTATGATAAACATTTCTCTCAGAAGAAATGTATAATGCTTTATTTTTTCTTGCAAAAGACTATGTGCCATAGATGGTATTCTTTTCTCGGAAATATGATAGAAATTTAAAACCCAAACAAAATAATAAATAGTTTACATTTCGCACTTTCAGATAAAAAGAGTTTTAAAATGAGAAAACGACGATGGACAATTTTAAATTTTACGCTTGTAGACATAAGAAGGAAATTGTCGGACAGAGTAATCCAACTTACATCTGTTTTACATTGAAAGTACGATTTAACATTGAGATCGCTCCTCTGATCCGGAGTCTGGTTTATGATCTAATGAGGCCTACTGATGTTAAGAATTTTATACTCAACCCTAGAATATAATTATATTCATTAGTCGGATAGTCGGAGTGCAAACTGTACAGTTCATGTGTGGAAGTAACAACATTCTAATGGTAATTGCACGACCTTTTGCAGTTCTCTGTGAATGCATAAGTAATGGCAATTATACCGTCAAGAAAGGTGCAATAATGAAGGATTCCCTTAAATAAATTCTTTAGCGCTATCGTTATTCATGTGTATTAACTTTTTATAGTAAGCTCGAAGCAATTAGAAGAAGCAAACTAATTACAAATTGTTTTAGCTAAGTATTACGTTTGTTTGCCTGAGTAATTTCCCATTATACTGTACAATAGTATACATTTTCATGGCATACATTAGGTTCAATTACAAATAATTTTTGATGGATTCTTGAATTAGCAATTGTTTACGCATCTCAGGTGAAAGCATTTTATTAAAAAATCTAACTCAAAACATCAATAAATTAATTTTAGAATTCATAAACAATAAAACCGATCACAGCTTGTTACTTTTTATACGCATGTAACATCGGTAGATAACAATGAATGGGAGGAAGTTGTTATTATTATATGAGACGTGAGATTCGTCGACGAGATATCCTATAAACGAATTTTAATGAGTCTATATCAGTATGGATCGTGGGGTGATATTAGTAATGTGGGTGGAATCACCTTGTGTATGCGAATGCTCACCTCGGTTACATCTGCCAACTTCCGACTGTCCGTCGAATAGATTGAGTAACGATATCCGCGATGTTGATACGACATACTCTGAATTTATAAACCAAACGACACGTAATACTGACGGGATTAGACCTTCGGATACAAATTGCTGCACCACATTCTATTTGAGAATGCCATGTCTTGAATTAGCACTGATACAATTTTCTTGTCAACTTACATTTTATAGTAATTGCGTTCAACAATGTAACTTTTTTTATTACAAATTCTCGACTGAGTTCTGGTTAAAAATTATCGTTAACATCTTTTATTTTTTTTACATCATTCAAATATTTTAGTCTGTATTTCACAGTTATTTCAAGATGATTATAGATATCCAACATTTCTTGAAAATTTGAGCATTTATTTTACCGCTGCACTCTTTTGTGTTTCCTTAAATAGCTTTAATTCTGAGAAAGCACGTCCATATTCTAGATCTAAAACCATTATTTTATCGCATTGTACCATCGCTAAGAAGTCAAGGAGTGCAATTCGCGATGTTACTTTGTGATTGCACGGCGTGTTTCGCGAGCATGACATTTGCGACAAGCTTTTGGACAGTGGCCCGTTAGCGTCCGGTGGATGAGCTCGCCGGATATCCAACCGGCGCCATCGACGGCAATCGAGTGCACTCACCCCTGTTCACTACAGGGTTGTGTCATTTCTTATGTTATCCACTAAGTATTACATATACATATATAAGCTCTTTAACTCGTATTCACGCTGTTCAATTAGACAACTTCATCATCATCATCATGTCAACCCATAAACTTCCACTACTAGACACGGGTCTCCTCCAAAGAATGTGGAGGGAATTTAGTTTTTTTTTTTCGCAAGACGGGTTGATATAGGGTTTATTTCAAATTTTCCTTTTCTCGTTGTGCTCTTGTCTGCTTATTGTTACACCCTTAGTCGCCTTTTAAGACACCCACGAGGCCACGGGTTGAATTTATTTACACATTATTTAGTATTCTTAATCCATCACCACACGGATCAGCTTTATGATGTTATACTATTAAGTGATTTAAAAGTGCTTGGTCGTTGTAAAGTTTGGTTATGAAGATGAAGGAAGCAAGTATTTGACAGCCCTGCAGTGTTACAAAACCAGCGTTGTGCGATATGGAACAGTGCCATCCACGTCTTAGTGGTTCCGATGACGACGGTGCGCGGACGGGACGGGAGTGCCGATGTCGTTCATCAGTATGCGGCCCGCGCGCATGACTCACGCGACGTGACCCGCCTCCCCGACGCTCATTGTTGCCATCGTACACTCGTCTCGCTGTCAACCATCACTTTCTAAACGTTTCTTACCACAACCTTTATACCCATATACCGCTTTGTAATCACACACGTCTACGATTATTTGGTCTGAATAGATTCATTAATGCAACCATATGCGGAAAGGTTGGAAGTCATTGACTGTCTTTATATCTGAATGCAATCCACCAACATTAGCTCTATTTTCATGTCAAGTTTTGTGCTTGGGAATCAATCTAAAGAAATAAAGGTTTTATTAATTAAAATTTGCTACATATAGGACCGTCTCTTGTATAATTAATTTATTCGATGAATATAAAAGACAAGGCGTGGAAAGCAATGTTGTAAGGAAAGATAAATCGCTTGCAGCTATTGAAGTGACTGCAGAATGCGGCAATCATCAAGGAAAACTTGGAACAAGAAGTAAAAGCGAAGTAAGCAAGTAATGCGCGACATCGTTTATGCATGAGGTTACATTATGCATGGATTCCAATCGCAGGCTCAGGACCTCTAATAACCGAGTAAAACTGAGTTGTAGAACTTAGGTTTCTGAACAGCGTACACAATATACCATTGAGTTTCTGAATAAACTATTTGAAAGCAATAGAATATGTTCATACATGTGTCCGCATACATACGTTTCCGTGTACATAATTCTATATATATGAACCTAACGACTTTAGTTCACATTATAATTATGTATATGAATGGATGGTGTTGATTTTTAACTAATGGTAAATTGCAATCCTCCTTAACTGTTAAAAAATATTAGTTCAAGAATGGTCTCTTTCATATGACTTTTTCGAAATGAGTATTTTCTGAAAATAAATCTGATGTGATGTTTCAACTTTGAGGCGAGACATAACACGATATTTGTTTCTAAAGCTGTAAATCATGCATGTGTAATCATGCATGTAAATCATGCATCCTTTATTTCTTAGATTCTTGTATTTTATTTTTTAGCTACTACGGAAATTTCTTTTTCGCTTCTAAACAATTTGAAAACGCATCTATCACAAGGCATTGATTAAGTGGAACGCCTCTAATTTAATTTGTACGAAGAACTTGGACATAAATTGGCCCGTATCTATGCAAGTGTTCGTGAGAAGCAATGACAAGGCGTCTATCAATCTTGAGCCAATTAATGGGCTATCATTACAACTAGTATGTAAATCAGACGAGTAACGTGAGGCTTCTGCTACTCGCCTGCTAGCGTCCGACACGAAGCAGGATACGTTTAATTACGTAATATTAATCACCTTCTTGATAGTTAAAGATGGTTTAAGACATGAGTTCGATCGTAGTTTTGTACGTGAATAGTTTCAACTGGGATTACAAATCCATTTCTCGGGATACGGCACGACATGCTTACATATATAGAAGTTTTCAATGCTATGTCGTTACTTTCTTGAGAAAACAAAATCTTGGTTTTGTTTGTGAGCGTGGTCGTGGTCTTGTTTAATATGGTCGTGGTTGTAAAGATGCAGTCCGGAGTATTTCGTGCTCGGCCGAGCGTGAGATTCGCGTCTATGCTTCTTAAAGTGGATGACACTGCAGTTCTAATCTATTATCAAGGTGTATTGACCGCTATCTACGCATATAGCATGATCGTCGTGAATATCTACTATTCAGTTACATTTGAGTAATAGTTTATGTTCTGTTTATCTGTTTTTTCAATTACAATTGAATTTATCTAACCTTCATTACAATTTATAGCGTCTTTAGTGCATTAAAAATGTTTCTTAACTTTATTTTTAACTTGAATTTTTTTGAGGAAACTTGCTTTACCTATTAATAATAGTTTAGTTCATATTTAAGGCCTTTATTAGACTACACGTTTTCAGCACACCGTGTTCTGTAATATACAATTAGTATATTAGTGGTACATTATTATATACGGCGTTCAGGACATGACTTAAAGGTAGTCTAAATACCATGTACCATAAGCCCTTTAGTTTTTAGACTGCACAATTGACGAGCGCACGGGCAAGTCAGAAGAGGTTAACAAGTAACAACTATCGTTACTTGATTTATTTGGAATTAAACATACTAAGGTATATTAGAATTTTACTATATATGTATCTAAATGAATCATTGAGAAGGGATGGCGTTCATATATCATTAGCGGATAATCTTTTTTTGGAGGCATTTCTGTAGCTTTATAACGAATATTTATATCTACATATTTGATTTTATTCGGTACTAGCTGGCGACGTATTTGATTTAAAAAAAAACTAATGTCTGCTAAGAACAGTTTAAATTGGAAAATGGTTTTTACGTTTTAAATTTTCACCCCATTACCACCATTTATCGTGGAAGGTTATAGGCTATAATAACATCACGCTACGGTCAATAGGAGCTTCATCATCATCATCATCAGCAACCCATTAAGTGCCATTGCTGGGCTCGGGTCTCCTCTCCTGTAACATATCTCTATCTATATCCTCTATCAGGAGCTTAGCAGTGGACAAATAAAGAACGACGATTCTAGTATAATATAGTTAGAATAATAGAACATCAGCGTTTATTAAGATGTAAAATAAAAATCGCAAATTAGTTTGACACGCAGGAAGTTTGCGGTTGACCACAGAAGCCACAGACACAGAATATAATTAGCCTCGTCATATCGCAGCGGTGGGCCGACCGCAAAACACTTGGTCACATAAATGTGGTGCACGTCCATGCATTATACTGCAATCGTTGTACAAAAAATGACGTGCAAAATTGCGAACTTTATAACAATGAACTTTAGGCGCCGCGCTCAACATATTAAACAGCGGTGAAAATAGGTGTGGGAATACATTACTGAACGTAAAATATCGACGGGTCCAACCAAACAAAACAAAACGTGTATGTTTTTTACATTGGCGTTTTATACATTCGTATCTATCAAACAACTGTTATACGTGAAATTTCTTTCACCCAAAGACAAACTCATACATAGTGTCACGTGATTTTTCCCAAAAGGGTAAGCATATGTCCATCACACCCATTCGCTAGCTATGTTAGGTCCCATTTAAAAGGGACCTATTCCCATTAATGGACGTTACCTTTATCCAAACTCTAGGCTATAAAATTTAGAATTCCATGTCAGAAAAACTTAATACCGTTTTCACCAGACCCGTAAATCCAACCCCAAATCTTTAAATAGCTTTTCAATTATAAATATAAAAATTCAAGTGATATTAAAGGGTTATGTGACATCACAAAGTTACCTAATAGTTAAGTTAATTTTCATGTAAAATAAATCATAATTACAACTTCTAAACATCCCACTGCCGGGCACGGGTCCCTTCCAAATATTCAGAAGGAAATTTAGCCTACTATACCACGCTGGCCAGATAGGTTGGTATAGGGTTTTGTTTCGAATTTTCCTTTTCTCACAGTGCTATTGTCTGTTAAGGTTAACTCCCTTAGTCGCGTTTTACAACACCTACGGGTTGAAATGGGATAGTGACATTACGTATTCTTAACTTCACTTTACGGTAAAACAAATAATATTATAATCGAATCACAATAAATGTTGCGGGATTTATATGGAGCAAACCCAGTATAGTGTTACACCAAAGAATCATCACAAAATGTTTGAATGGACGAGCGTATTTATGTGACATGAGATGTAAATCACGAGGTACAGTGCGACCAACTTGTCTATACAGTTAATAAAAACATGAACTATATAAACCGCAAAGGTTTGTCATATGTAGAGGTAGATGGTGGCGCTCCACTCAACTGAATTGTTAACTTTGTCAGACTATAATCGAGCTTAGGAATGAGGAGGCGTCGCGTCGCTCTCGCATTAAATCTAATGAATGAACTGTGTGAGGGACGTGTCATTATCCAGGTCATATTCATTTCCCTGTCACAAAGTATTATATGTTATATTTTCTTTATGTGAATACTGACCTTCTAAACATTATAGTCAAAGCCACAAGACATTACTATGACAATATAAAGCTTTCACAAGATTTCTAAAAAGTTTCCCGATAGCTAAATTATTAAATGCTAGCTTTGCGTGGTACTTGGTTCTCAAGATTTTTCTCCTCGTAATAATCTTTTTCAGACTTCAACGTATATTTTAAAATTAAATTGTCAAATTGGTCCAGCCGCACTCTATCTCGAATTTTAGAAATACGTTTAGTAATTCATTTTTATTTATATACTCGCAGATTTTGTATGGTGAGTGAATCATGTAGCGAGATTAAAAATAAAATATCGAAATATATGTGTCATCATTGTAGAGAATTTTAGAAAACCGTATGATTTTGCTATTTTGTCACGTAAGTTCTACATATTATTCTTGTTTTTAATAAATACCAATTTCTATTGTTTCAGCGCAAAGAATAACAACTATACAACTAGATGGCGTGCAATACTTCATATCCAGGATGAACCCCTACAGCCCCGAGCTCAACTATTTTCTCGCTTATCAATACTGCAGGTGAGAGAATCTTTGGTAATATTGCCTTCGTATACAAAGATAAGTACTTCGTATACGTACCAAGCAAGATTTGCATATTCCCGATTAAGCTTCGTGTGGAGGCGTGTCCCATGAGATAAATATTCTGTAATCGTGACTTCGTATGTTTTATCTGGTGTGTCGTGTTCTCTTCGAGTTGTTACATAAGTAGAGTTGGCTCGCGTTAACAAGCGCGCCTAGCGCAGCGCCTCGGTGTGCCTCGACGCCTAGTCGCCAGGAAGTGCACAGGGTCATTTACATTACCGTTAAGAGGTTCAGAGAAAACTCCAGAACAATATCCAATACCAATCGGGAATTACCCTCTTAAACCCATAGTACTACCTACTTCAAATTTTAATTAACACATTGTACAAAAACTGCAGCGGATTGAAACAGGTTTTAAAATTTTGTTAACACTATTTTTGCCTCCTAGAGTTAACACTGATTTTATGAAGTTTCATATACATTTTAAAATAAATTTGAAACAACGTACACCTCATACTCTTAATTTTGTAAGTGGTCGTGCGCGTTTAGAATACATTTCCTTTAATGTCCGATGAAAATGTAAATTGCCCGTTAGTCTGTTGCAAACGAATAATGACTTCCTACGCGAGAAAATGCTTCGGTTTAAGGTTTAAGGCGTAAGCGCCACTGCTGCACTGTAGAGGTGCCGTACTCTGCAATCTAGATCCGACCACGTGCACGCTTAAATTGCTGTGAAAGGTCAGTCGCCCCGTAGCTCGGTCACGATGTCCTTCCAGCGCGTCGAAGTCACGACCTATTTACGGTTCCAATTGTTTACGACAGTGAGAAACGCGATGAATCTATATTGCTAAATAAATAGACATTAAGAAGAAAATAATGGTAGTAAGAAATCGATTGAGGTCGTGGTAAAATGGTCGTAAAATATGTTTCAAATTGTTGCTGTGACAGGCATGATGAGATGCGGCACAGGAGCAGGTGCTGCGTGACGACAAGTTTTATGCTCATGCGTCGCGGTCACCGGTCGCAATAACATCGGACCCGTGGATAATTTACAAACTGCTTCGAGTTGTGTTACGGTTTGCGTTTATCGCGATGACGAAATGAAACTAACGGTTTTGATGTAATAGGGACGTGGGATTTTTGCAGATTTTTCGTAGTATTTTATGTCATCATCAGCAACCCATTCATGTCCCACTGCTGGGCTCGGGTGTCCTCTCCTCTATCTAGAGAGCTTACGAGGGTTTTTATGTACATAGGTTATACTGTTATGACCGACTTGAAGAAAATTCTAGCCCTTAAAACGCTAAAACAGAAAAGAGACAAAATTGAATTAAAGTTAAAGATTACCCATTTATTGTATAATTCTACATACATACAGTTCCAATTATAAAAACAATCGTTTAATTCTATCCCAGAGTCGTGGGATAGAATTAAAAGATAGTTTTTATAACTGGAACTCTTTAAAGATGAAGAAGAGAATGTGTGACAAAAAGCGGGCCCATAAAGTATTGAGCAAATATTTATGTTAATGATTAATTCTCTCTGAGTGTAATTTATGACGTTTTAAATCATCATAAAAACTTGCGAGCGAGAACGTGTTGTGCCTTATAATTATCAATTGTTTTTGGTACCTTTGGAAGGATGTTGTGTGTAAAATATGTACCACTTTTACAATTTGTTTTTGATTGCATGTACCAATTCGATAGGATATCACGCATTTTTGTTGTTTATTTTTTAATTATAGTGCTCTTACACTTAGGTTTTAGCTTATAGACTGATATCACTTTTTAGCCATATTGTTCATAATTATTATTTTATTTGAAGTCCTTATTTAATGAACATTAAAGTCTTAACCATTTTGCTCATAGTGGATTTTCACGTATTGTAATTCTTTTATAATGGAAGGACATATGCAGACTTTTAATAATTACTATAGAAGCTTGGTAATAAGTTATTGGGTGCATGAGCTAGTGGACTAAAGGTTTTTAATCCCTAGGAGTTTTCTGAACCTACGGGTAGGAATGCGGTCTCATCGTGGCAAGGCCACGAACTGAACGGGCTGTCTTTAGCGAATAAATTGCGTCTCGATAAACAGGCTTCGGATCAACTTAGCTACAAGCTAATAGCATTCAGCTATTAGCAGCGATAGCTATTTAGCGGAAAGCGTTTATGGTTAACATCAGTTAATTGTACAACTGCCGTAAATAAATATAGTGTTGCGTTACGTATGTATACATGAGCGGAGAATTTATAATTGGGTATAATTTAAAAATAACAGGCGCATCAGTTTCATAGGTACAGACTTTATATTTTTAAAAGACGCCTATATTATTAGAGGCTGCATTTTTATTATTACTAGTAATACATTATCAGTGACGCCTATATTATTAGAGGCTGCATTTTTATTATTACTAGTAATACATTATCAGTATTATTCAATACCATAAAGTCTTACTTAATTTAAAAAGTAACTTTGTTTTCGCAGATCGTTAGGACTGCAGCTAGCATCGTTTGAAACGAAGGAAAAGGCTGACTCTATAACTACGTACCTCACTAATGCAGGTGAGAATGAAATCGTATTAAATTCACTTATAGTAAGAGTTCACTTATAGTGCAGGATGCCAGCCGCATACAACCGGTCCTATTAATGACATTAATAAGAGTTGGGTCTGAAAAATATTTACGTACCTAATTCATGGTTGCAGACAAACTCACATCCTCAAAATAAGTAATAACTTCAAACAGGAATATTTTGTTAAGGTATTCTAAATTTGCAGGCTACAACAAATACGACTTTTGGACATCTGGCAACAACCTAGGAACAGATATGTACCTGTGGATGAGTACAGGTCTACCTTTCAACGCGACGTTTAACTACATGCGGCGTCTGACTGTGGATGAGCCCAGCCAGCACGCAGACGACAGCATTGATCCCCTGGACGTGCCACAAGGTAGCACTGCGCCTCAACGCACCGCACGACATGGGTACGACATAAACAACATGATACTTATGAAAACAAATCTTAAACCCTTCTTTTTATACTATATCTCTTACCACAATGTAAGCTTTTTTACATCAGATTATCCAATTCTATTGAATCGCGTCTAGGTTCCCATGTCACAAAGCTGTGTCATAAAAATTTTCTTCAAAATTATCGGGTACACTTGTGCGTTTTTCCCACGATGCGCTCTGTTGGCTGCGTTAACTCGTTTATAAATAGCGTAGCATTAAAGGGCAATGCATTTTCAATTCCCTGTACCGGTTTTACAATGTATATTGCATAAAATCTAGTTGGTATTCCAGAACGGAGCATGTGATGACGAATGGGTGCGTCTCGCTCAAGGCGCCTACGTTCCACTGGGAGCCACAGCACTGCGGAGAGATCAAGGACTTCATCTGCGAGCAGACGCGTTGCTACTACTACAACTACGGCTCCATCCCCGTGTCCTCTGCGCAGGGGTAATGCCAGGTGAGATGCCAGCCGTCTCCGGAGGCCCGTTCCCCGACTAGCCGCGCGCTCTCCCAACCAGACATACAGCGGCTTTTTTTAGACAGCTTCCAAGTTTATGTTCTCTATGTGTACACAACATGTCAAAAGGACGACATGCTTAAATGTATAAATAACATTTGGGACACTAGTATAAGATGTAGTCAGTGTGCTAACATTTCTAGTTCAAGTGTAAACCCTGGATAAACTTTGATGTTCATAGCGTGCTGGCCCGCGGGATAAGGCCTCTGCGCCAACCCAACCACCAAACAAGAGCCCTACACCCAGCAGACAATATTTGGTCACAAAGACAATGAAGTCTTTTTCAATTTAATGGTTATTTATGAATGTCACTTAATTTCAAAATTGACAAAATAATTTGGTGGGTGGGTGAAGGGGGCTTTGCTTGGTATCTCTTGTCCAAGTAATACTTTAGATTATGTTTTAATTTGTGCTTAACATTATTTTTATATTCATATAAATACTAATAAAAAAAAAACTAATACTGTATAATTTGTTATAATAAAATTGTTGCTAACAAAACCGAACCGATGTCGAGTGTAACTGCTCGAGTGTTGGGAATTTATTAGCGGCTCTCTAACACGAGGGTCGGTATGTTTGGCCGGCAGGAAGCCCCTGTCGATGACGACGACGACGACCGCGCACCCACTGACGTCGTCGTCGCCGCCGCCGCCGCGCTCTGAACATCTGCCGACTCACTTCACCCTCAACGACCTCATCGGCAAGTTGCGCCCCACGCCACTGGACGGGCTGCAATCGCCACACATCAAGAAGCTGGGGCTGGCATCGTCGCCGCAGATCGACTCGCACTACTCGCGCGCGGCTGACGCGCACGACGCGCACGCGCATGACGCCGAGCACGAGGCCGAGCCAGAGCACAAGGAGCCGGCGACGCAGGGCCCTTACGACGACGATGAGGGCATGGCGGGTGACGACCCCGCCGCCTACCTGAGCCACGAGCACGCGGCGCCCGCCGACGACGCGCCCTCCACGGCCGAGCCGGACGCCACCGAGCACTCCGTCCACGCCAGCGGCATGCTGGCACCTCCCGCCTACTAGTGAGCGCCCGTGCCCGGTCCGTTCTACTATATTTTTCAGACAATTAGGTATTCGTTCTACCAAAAGTATTATTTCAATAATTTGAGGCATTTATACATATTTTTAAGGAGTTTTACTTTAGATGTTTGCGTGTTGAGGGTGCACCGTACGCCTTGTCATATCGATATCACGTAATGTAAATGAATTTTCTAGTATTGTAGTATTTCGAGCTTTTACAAGAATGATTATGGGGGTTTCGAAGGTATATTTGGGGAAATATGACTAAGTTTGAAGGTGCTGGCGACTCGCGCGCGTGCGACTTGCCTCCGTCTTCGTAATTCTGAATATCACAAAACGAGTATTCCACGTATAGGTACCTACACTTCACTAAGGTAAATAACGTAGAAACGTCAGATCTCCAATGTTTTTGATGATAAACCGTAAAATGTATTAATTTAATATAAGAAAATTAAAAAGATATTGATCGTTCGGACATATCATTTGAAATAGTGGTATAAGATAATGTTTATATACGTGACGTACCTAGTTAAGTATATTAAGTTGAAACTCAAGAATTTAAAAATAGTGATGTAGCGAAGTTAATAAAGTTTATACTTTAATAAGGATATTTTTTATAATTTACTTACCACCCATTGACGACTCCCTCCACGTTGAGCATGGGTACAATCTTGAAGACGTACTTGTGCCTGAGAGCGGCGGCTGCTATGGAGTCACCGAGCAGGCATGCCAGCGTGCCGTCCATCACCCATGACGCGTTACTCTCGCCGGGGTGCACGCGCGCTGTCAGGAACACTATCTCACGGTCCTGACATACAAAGTCAAAAGTGGTAGAATTAGCGAAACATAATGCCATGACGCTGCTTTAGAAAATGGTAAGTACACAAAACAACTCATAAGTAATAATTTAGTAAAGCAGGAGAAGCAATATAAAACTGAATAACTGAATATTTTATATTGATTGTATTCAATCAGTAGTATTCAGTATCGAGAAAGTCAACAGCATACCTACTAAAACGATAGACATATTAAACGAATACATAACATACTTAGGCATTTTCTTAATCTGCACGGCATTCTTAACCCTTTGAACGCCAGAGACGTCTATACACGTAAAATGAAAATGTGCTCACCACGCCAATGACGGCATGGCACGTCAAAAATGTACTGTATTTTAAAAGCTTGACGCTCAAGGCACGGCGATACCGATTTGACGTGGCGGTCAAAAGGTTAATAATCCTTAAATCTGTACTAGTCCTTTCACATGCATTTAAAGTTTGTACAAAAGAAATAGAAAGAAAAATAATATGTTAAAAATTAAACCTCGAATATCAACAATATACTATTTTTTTTTATACCACGACGGTGACAAACTACTTCCTAGGTATATGTGCAAATAGGTGGAAGAAATTTATGCTATCGGCATCTAAATTCATCCGATAATTGAGTTATAAGTAGGAACGAGATATCTGATGACATCTATAATGTAACGACTACATAATAGGTATAATTTATAATAAAACACATTTTTGTTCGAGGGTATTTTCTACAAAGCATCCCGAGTCTACAAAAACTAAATTACAGTACCTACACACTTGACGACTATAATTGTGTAACTAGAATTCTTCAAGTTCAAAGACTTATCTAAATTAAGTTATACAAAGGTACTATAAGAATGTTGCTAATCGTTTTTGTAGTCAGTTCACGAGAATATCAGTACTAAGAATTCATTACACGTGCAAGGAATGGTAGAGATTGTGGGGTAAAAAATAGCATGTCTATTGGTATTTGAAGAGATACATACCGCTATGGGATTGACTGGCGTGTCCTCGGCCGACACCGTAAGTAACGGGACTTCGTTGTTGTTCAGTGAGTAGCAGAGAGGTTCCGCCCGCAGGTACGTGCCAGGAGGCAAATGAAGGCTCCATTGCCAGATGCGAGCCTGTTATTCAACATTACATAGCATTTAGACATGATATTCATAAAAATACAGATTAAGTACCTGGCTGAACTAAGCCGGGCATTTGTTAACCTTTGATTTTAAACTGAAAAATTCTCAAGAAACTATATTTTTTAAGACTTGTGTATAATTACTTGACTCTTTTAGTATCAGATCCTAATGGAAAATTTGTTGCTTAGAAAGTCGGCTCATTCAAAACAGCCTTTTTGGTCGGAATGTTTTCTAGAGCAGTCAAGAACAGTAAGAAACGAATTCATAATAATAAAATGATTTTAATGATGAGACGGCCCCCCACCAGATGGACCGACGACCTGGTCAGGGTGGCGGGCGGCCGTTGGTTGCAGGCGGCACAGGACCGTTTGCAGTGGCGTAAATTAGGTGAGGCCTATGTTCAGCAGTGGACGTCGTTGGGCTGATATGATGATGATGATGAATGATGAGACGGCTACCTTAAGTACTAGACTACATAAAGAATTTAAATAAACAAAGATCAAGGGTTCATTTAAATTAAAACTTGGTATCAATGAAAGAAAAAATGTCGTACCATCATCATAGAGTAAGTAAAGGGGAAATGGTAGGCGAGGTAGACAACATCATTGGAGTGAGGGAAGTCGATGTTGAAGGTGACTGTCAGGTAACATTTGTTGTTGTTTTTCTGGTTCGCGTAGTGGTAGCTGTTACGATAATAACATATTTCGGAACCAGCTCGCACCCAACCTGAAACAACATTATGTATTACTAACATTGTCTGGGGCTTCGCTCCTGTCGTTTTTCTATTGGCCACTGCTCAGCTTCTATTGGCCGTAGGGTGATGTCTATACCATTCCTTGGTAAATGAGTTTATCCAACAATATAAAGATTTTATATAAATGCTAAACAAGTAATGGAAAAATTCAAACCCACGACGGGACTTGAACCCTGCCATTGCGTGTGCAGTGCTCTTCCATCTGAGCTACGCGGGTGGACGTCCCTGAGATTGAATTTATCCATTACCTGTTAACATGATGACGTCATGACAACGTTTTTCTACTTATCACCGTGGCTCGTTACAGAAACCTACGGACGATATTCCTCCATTGCAGGTAGGTTAATATCGTAATGACAGTAGAAACTCAATATTTACATTAAATATTAAGCAATTTCCATCGCTTTGGTTTAACATTTTATATAAATTATTCCATTAATTGTTTAGCATTTATATAAAATGTTAAACCAAAGCGATGGAAATTGCTTAATATTTAATGTAAATATAAAGATTTTTTTCAAATCGAACCAGTTATTCCTAGGACTAGCGAGTTCCACCAACAAACAAACTCTTCAGCTTTATAAGAGTGACAGTTGGCTGTTGTTACTCCTTTAGCGGTCTTTTACGACACCCCACGGGTTTAGATGGGATAGTGACATTCGTATAAAAAACAAATAAAGAACGACTATTGTCGGCCTATGTTCAGCAGTGGACGTCATTGGGCCCATGTGATGTGATGATTGCAGGAAGAAAAAATATCGTGTATTGATTCTCAATATGGTTATCAAATAGATTGATTTCTTGTGTATAGCTTACTATTAGTTACATATACAATCTTTAAAGGGATCGAAAAACTGGAACAATTAAAGCTAGCAAATCGAAACTGTGTTACTACATAAAAAGGCATATGTAATGGCTGCTTCTAGCTGTTTCTGACACCTCCTATTAATAGTTATATTTTCTTCACTCTGTTAAGTCTGTATACATACATATATTAGCATATAACGGTTCGTAGTTCAGGCTTGTGGTTCCTTAAATGTCATTTAAGTACGGATTGAAATGACGTGGTAAATGGAGAAAAGCCTATAACTGCATACCTTACATCTTATAGTCACACATTTCTTTGAATTCATGTATGCAGTTAACAAGCAGCAAATTTACAATTTGAATGTGAAAAAAAACTGACTTTATATAAGTATGTGTTTGAAATTTATTGTGTGCGTTCCCATTGAGGGACCATACCTATTTCTGAACTTTAAATGTATCAACCTTTAGTAAAAGTTCTCAAACAATTGTAAATTCAACCATTTTATTTTTCTTAATTAAGACCAAATTGAAGAGTACCTACCATACCACCTTTATATAAAACAATAAAATTACACGATCAAAATTAATAACATTTATGCTCAATTATGCATGTCTAATTGAAATAAATCATTCGCTATTAGCTGACTTATTAATCAATAAGGAATATTAATATGAAATGCGGCAGTGACAACTTTTTCTTTATCGTTTAAACTATTAAATATCACTATCTTGCTCACCTTCAAAACTAGACATCTGGGTTGAAATGTTATTGGAATTTTCAATAATCTTAGTTGAATATGTTACGCCACTGCTTCGATTTTTTGTAACGCAAATAATAATTTGGCTATTTTAAAACTTTAAACTAAGACCACAAATTACAATGAAGTCCACTGCTGGACATAGGCCTCACCTAAATAGGTGGTAGTTAGCCTACTGTTACCACGCTGGCCAGACGGGTTGGTACAGGGTTTAGTTTCGTGTTTTCCTTCTCTAGCGCAGGTGTTATGGCGCGATTTTCCCTTAATCGCCTCTTACGACATGCCGGGAGTGAGAGGGAATGGTGACTTACGTATTCTTTATCTCCGTCACCACACGGAGAACGCACACTGCTATACTTTCTAAATTATAATTATTGAAAAGATTGAAGTTAATTACCTGGTCTGCCCAAAACAGACTCTTTAACAGAATACAGGACCGGTTTCATGCCGAAATTGAACTGGCTATCAGACTTCTCGCAGTTGACGATGTTGAAGATGTAGGGGCGACCTTGTTGCATATTGCGCACTTCGAAGTAAAACCACTGGTGGCGTTTTGTTGAGTTTACGTCCGGCATCAGGATCAACTCGTACTCTCTCGGACCTACCTGGAGTCATACATCTTGAAGACAAACTATATAACTTACAAAGAATCGTCCACATTAGATTGATAGCAACGGGATAAAAGCTAACACGAACAGTTCAGTTAATGGCGTTTCAATCTTTTTGTCATGTGCGGTCGTTCAGTTTCAACCAGCAATTCATTCATTTCAGTTCCAGTTGTGTCGATTTATGCTAGTATTTTATAAATTACTAGTAGATATACGACACTCACAGTGGAAAATAATAAACTGGGTATATTCAGCTTTAAACCTTATAATAAATACTGAAAAACAAAAATTGCCAGGTAGACAATTATCAACCTGTCTTACTTAGTATTAATGATTACCGAATTCAATATTTACCTGAATAACTTTCCTCAAATTTCCACACTCAAACCTTGACTCAAAGCTCAACCTTGTCGAGAAGTTGCTTACTTTAGATAAATCCAGCTCATCCGTATTACCGAGACCTAGGTTTTCCGAACTGAAACTATTTCTCGTATTAGTATATAAAGGTATCTAATAGTATTAATTTTTTTAAAGTTCTCACTGGATAAAACCCTTATGAGAAGAGTCTGTCAAAAGTACTTTTGATGGTTGTGTGTGAGTTAAAAGTACTTTTAACCAGATGAAGAGTTTTGACTGTAACCTAATATAAAGGGTGTAATTTTGTAATGCCACCTGGAGGGAAAGTACTTTAAATACTGGATAGATAATTTTATTCAAAAGAAACATTCCTTTATTTCTAACAAGTAATTAATTAAAAAATTAAAATAACCCGAAAACCAAAAACTATTTAGATAAGAAGACAAATGAAAAAAAAAGATGCGACTTACTAACTAGTGAGGGACTAGAATTACCACGTTAGTGACGTAAGTTAGAATTTTATGGTTTTGTTCTTAATTAATAAACCATGTTTGTTACTAAGATTCGATCTTTATGGTAAGCCCTATCAATCAATGCCTTAAAAGTACAGGATGTTATTTTTTTGGGATTTTAGTTGGTTTAATTCCCGGGTGTGGCAAGCGAATTTCCGAAAAATGTTGAATGCAATTTTGTTTCTTTTAAAAAAAAAAATCTTTCATTTGAGTAAAATGATCTATCTAGTATTAACAGTACAAAATTACACCCTGTATAGATTATAATATATAGGCACGGAAATTCATCATTTCGAATTCAAAGGTTCACACATAATTGAACAAATTTGATAAAACCAGCTTTAAAACAAAATAATCACACTACTTTAAAGACAATAAAATCGATCTATTTAAATCGATCGATGGAAAGAATAATATCAACATTTATGTTTATAAAAATAATAAGCACTAGTCATAGGTATCAAACAAACTGACATTTTTTAATCAACTTATACTCATAAGACATACCTCTTTTGGACATTGAGTTCAGAAGTTGGTGTGTTACTGCAAAGTGTATCTAAATCGTATATAGTTTCGTTCATGTATGCTTCAGGATTAATAGCTCTGTCCACACACGAAAGCAGCTTTACTCTGAAGTTTAGACAAAATGATAAAGTTTTACCCTTATAGTCAGATGTGGGTACTTAACATCTCATAAACCAAATACATATTATATTTTCGAGTAATCGATGCTGCCTCAACCAAAGCCATTACGCATTTGTGCTTCGGTCGAATTACCAGAACCATTAGGTACAAAACAAAGGACTAGCGTACTATACGCTTTCTTTATCTTGAATCATATTACATTAAGTTACTTGTAACACGCACTGGGGATATTACTTAATAGATTTATAGTAAAAAAATCCAATAATGGCACAGTAATCAAAGTAGGTACGTCCAAATTTTTAAACTTAATTGTTTTCAAAGACTAAGAATAGATTGAATATTACTTTAAATAAGAATTTATTTAAACAACATATAACAGTATGATGTTGTAAGTCGTTTTCGTGATTATATTTTAATAGCTACCTGCACGCACTACGTTGCATCTTATTTAAAGGCTCAGGTCGGTTGAAACTTTGTCCACCCATCATGTCTGGGTAAGCCACTTTCACGAACGATATTATACTCTTTACCCTCGATGATATAGTACAGTAGACGGATTTAAACGATCCGAATCTATTAATATCTTTGTGTATTTTTAACGATGAATACGATGTTGTGGCTGAAGCAATAAAATACGTATTATTGTAAATCATTCTTATAGATACAAATAATAATATGATAAGAACAGTTTCGTTTTGATGATGCATAAGTACCATTTCGAAGAACATCTACATTTCGGACCGTACGTCTGTTTGCCAACGTCGTGGTATAAAAAAAAAATTTAGGAAACTAGGTTTGGACTGCATTGTTGAATTAATTTTATTTAATAGTTCTGCAATAAAGGATACATATAAATTACTTACAGACACTCTCGTGAACTTTGTGAAACGGTGACAAAGTTGCCTGAGAACACATTGGATTATCGCCCTCAACGGTGCCCGCACCAGCACTAACAGATAAATTCATCGCAGACGATCCACTTTTCTGACAATTTTGTGAGAACAAGAAGTCTTCTAATATAGAGCCACGAGAATTTGACCGACTTTTAACAAGTCTAATTTGTTTATTATATGAACCAAACTCTTTAAAATAAATAAAATATCTGAAAGTAAAATATCCATACATGATCATATAATTTAATTACACATCTACCTACATATTATGTACCCACTTAATTTAGAAAGCAGAAGGTAAATATATAATAATAGTTACATCGGTAATATGTATTTACCAAATACTACAGAATTATTGTTGAATCGGTTTCCAGTTACAGTCTTCAGCCTTTTGAAAAGCCATAGGTTAACAAATTCATATACTTACTTAGAGCGAAATATTTGATTTTCAACAAAATTAAAAATTGTTACAAAAACAAAGACGTTGTAGTTTCTTCATTTTGACCTCAAATTATGCTTCTTTTAAAGAAAGCATCGGAAATAAAAATTCGTTTGTCGAGATATTATTATACTCACTTTTTCAAGTCTTCTATATCTCTCTCATTGGGATTGATCCACATTGAACTTTGAAAACTATCGCCACTTTTGGTATTCATTGTTTTATCTGACTCGTCGCAAGGTTCAATCTTAGTATCACTGTCATCAAAATCGATGTCGGGAAACTCTTCGATGCCTTCTAGATCATCAGGCCCGTCAACTTCCAAGTCTGAATTCACAGTTTTGGTATCGGAATTGGCTGCATCGTCATCTTCATGACATGGCCATGATGTATTTGTACCTAGAAGGAAAACAAATAACTAAGTTACTTAATAAGTAGAAAAAAAAGTTAAAGATTATAAATGAATAAAGGACTAAGTATTAGATACAGAGACGTTTATATTACAGTTAAGAGGGTTCATACAGAAATCCATGAAATCACGAGATTTCCACGTTCGCTACAGAATATGTCTTTATATGTAGCGAAGTCATTTTTAGCATACATAGACAACAGTTTTCTTGTCTAAAAAGTGTATTAAGAAAAAAGGACTATTTATTATTAGTATTTTAGTTAGAACAGTTCTTTCGCACAGCGTTTTAAGAAATTCTACGAAACAAGCCTATTTTCTGATTCGCCAGGGACTAAAGTAATTAAAATTCATAGAAAAAAAAGCTTGTTTTAAGGTCTACATATAGTCCTTTAGTTAGTGTATTGAAAAAATATTAGAAATATTCATTTTTTTATAACTAAAACTTAAAAACTAAAATTCTCAAAAACGTTGAACTTTGATCAAGTTTGATTAGAATTTTGGTACACTATATGTGTTTAAAAAGTCGATTTTTTTACATTTCATTATTAAACAAGATGTTGTCATTCATAAATGTCCATAATATTTTCGAAATCCCTTTAGAAATATTTTAAAATGATTTTTGAAAAGAGCCTAAAAACGCCTTATATTTTGGCGCACAGGCCGTGAGAAATCAGTACCGGCAGAGGCCTTCTAGAGAGAGGACGTAACGCTTTGCTTCCCGCGTTCCCGGTCCGATGTTTACTTAATATTTGTATATTTCAAGAGAGTTCAATACCAGTTGATACTTTGTTATGGAATTTTTTTTAAATTAAAGATCAAATTTTTAACTTTGCTGTTTTTGGGCTGATGGGCTCTAAAATCGATATCCGCCCGATCGATCGATCGATGCCCGCTATCTTGAACTTTGTTGTTTTTGAGCTGAGTGATACCAAAATCGATATTTGACGATCCCATTGGTCACTGGGCATAGTTTTGAAGTCAAAATTGTAAAAATGCCCGCCGTCTTGAACTTTGTTGTTTTTGGGCTGAGTAATACCAAAATCGATATTTGACGATCCCATTGGTCACCGGGCATAGTTCTGAAGCCAAAATAGTAGAAATGCCCACCATCTTGAACTTTGTTGTTTTTGGGCTGAGTGATACCGAAATCGATATCTGACTATCCCATTGCTCATTGGGCATAGTTATGAAGTCAAAATTGTAAAAATTTTAAAATTTCTGGTCAAATATAAAATAGATCATAGTTTAATGGTTTAAAGTTTTAATTGCCTCTATTCTCTAAGCCAGTTTATGTGAATGGATGCATACGCTGATTTTTACCGATATACCACGCGGGCGAAACCCCAGACGGACGCTAGTACAAATTTATACCCAATTAGTAAATAAAGTCTTTAACAGCGTTCAGCTGTTTAACTTAATTTGAAAATTTTACTTATAAACTGCAACATGTTTGGTTGTTAATTTAAATAAACACAATAGTTACCCTTAAGGATAGGATTGAGATTGAATGATGCTGGACTGGAAATTGAGACTGGTAACGCTTGATGTTTCAAGCACAGTGTTATGACTGAGCACACTCTTGCTAAAAGTCCATCAAACTCTGGTTCGTCTGGACAATGCGAGCAAAACCTGTGCAGAATCTGTACGTGTTTCTTAGTGCATAGAGCCCGTCGCCCAGCCTCTGAAAAATATCATATTATGTTGTTATTTTTTTATATCAAGACGTTAGTGTTACCATAGCTTATGGACACCTGTAACAGCAGGGACATCACGAGTGCGTTACCGACCTATAAGAAACCTATTGTTTATTACTACTTTCGTTACTACACTTTACACAATTTAAGCTTCTTTGAATTGCTGTTGACGAGTTGGTATTGTTGCATCGCATGCTTCCTGCAAATTATTTTATTACTTCCTAAAAATAGTCCTAATATGCAAGGTGAAGGTAAGATCACTTCAAAGATAATTAAATTAAGTGAATAATTTAATTTTACACTTTGCGGCGTTAGCACTTTTTTGGCGTTGCTGAAATGAGCTGTAACACATAGGTTATAAATGATTTGTGAGCACATAATAATATAGTGGACAACTAAAAATGGCACAGAAACGGATAGAACGAGGCACGTATTTATTTTGTAATGATAATTACAAAACTTTTTAAAGATAATTACTGCTCCACAGCTTTGGACTGGCACCCTTAGCGTTTAATAATACATTTTTAATGTAAACAATTGAGACATTAAATACGTACTGACGTTGCAAAGGTGCTGTAGAGTCTGAAGGATGTGTGCACAAATCTTGAGTCTCATGCGTCCTTCGTAGCGGTCCCATCGGTCAAACACCCTGAGGAGCACGCCACAGAGGCCTGTCTTCACAATCTGCATGCAGCACACCTCTGTGTGAGTTTTCCACGTGAGAATCAACTGGCATACATATGGCGCATTGGACATGCAAACATAGACTCGAAACAGAACATAACATAAATTCATTAGCGACGTAAACATTTTCAATTCTGATGGTAAAGGCAGTGTTGCGTGTACAAGTGTCACGTAAGAGAATATATTGTGGCTTCCTGCGACGGTGACAAATTATTGTGTAGTATCTTTGACATTTTGTGCAATCTATGTTATAACACATCATTAGAATGTTACATTCATAGCGAATTTAAAACTGCTACTTATTTATAGAGGACAATAATGGTTTTCTTTATACTTAACTGTTTTTACTGAAATAATCAATGGCATCGAGGCACAAACGGAGTCTTGCTGTCGGTATGAACCCAAGGCTCACCAGTACACGTTCATACGTCGATATTACACCATCACGGATCAGGATAGCAGTGGTGATCGCTGGAATAATTACAAATACAACTTACTACCAAAATACAAATGTAAATCAAGCAGATATGAACAATTTATTTTTTACTTACGGTTTTTAGCCAATTGTTTCATTATAACGAGCAAAGGAAAAATCAGTTTGTTGTCTGTAAAGTGTCCTTTTAGTATCAGATGCATTGTTCGTACACAGCCGAGCATTCTCACTTTCATAGCAAATTTTAAATCTGAAAATAATTGTTGCGTAAAGTTTAAAATAATGGTTGGTTTCAAAAATAAATGATTAATGAATAATAACCTCGTGAGCTAAGGGACGTAAGTATCCAGAGAAGATCTTGTAGTACTATTGTGTTGCCAGCGCTTCGTTCTCTTTTCTCATGCAAGGTGCAGAGCATCTTGCGTAAGATCACTTGAGTGCCCTTTAATGATACGAAGTCCTGCGCGCATTGACGCCGCGTCAGGTTGTTCGCTGGAATTAATAGCGTATGTTACATGAGGTGCGTACCTCTCGGT
The DNA here is from genome assembly GCA_905147015.1 of Laspeyria flexula. Taxonomy (NCBI): domain Eukaryota; kingdom Metazoa; phylum Arthropoda; class Insecta; order Lepidoptera; family Erebidae; genus Laspeyria; species Laspeyria flexula. Next base: position 13,346,924 of record LR989950.1, on the reverse strand, counting down.
GCGAGCGAGGCGAGGATCCACACGAGGTCCTGCAGCATCAGTTCGGTGAAGACGTTACCGTCCTGCATGCCGTGTGTAGTTATCATCGTGCGGATCGCCGCCTCCGTGCCCGTTATCGATATGAAGTGTTGTGTGCATTCCTGCCTTTCGAGGTTGTTGGCTGAAATTATCGATTTTGAAATTTTTGGTATCTTTTGGAATAAATGTTGTATACTAGATTATGATCGGATTGGTTAGATATTCAGATTGACTCACATCTTGTTAATATCAAATTTAGCATATAGGGTATAATAGAAAATGGACAAGGGTTGCAAAGCGTAGCACACATTGATACATTAATAAAGTGAATTGAAAAAAAATACTTTTTAAATTGATTAAAAAAAAAAACATTTGAATTTCTAATTTTACGCACAACAACACATTGACATTTACAAATTAGACAATTCCACAAAAACATTTTGTTGTGCGTTGCCATTTGCTTCATTATAATGCGCGATGCGATTTTAGGAAGTACATATGCATACATATATATGTATGCAGACTTCCTAAAATCGCACGCTGTGGCGGAAATTTGGTGAGGCCTATGTTCATCAGTGGACATCATTGGGCTGATATGATGATTATGATTCACAAACCTTATATTTCACCATAATTTTCTATAATAAGCACTACATTAACAACTAAATCAATGCTACTTTTGACATGTTGTAATGCCAATACAGCCTATGTTGAAATATCTATGTTAATTTGATTGAACACAACATTGCAGTGAAATGACAATTGAATTGGGCTCGAATAGTAGTGGCAAGGTCGTGTTGTCAAATACTATGTCACCTAAATGAGATCTTCTTAAATGTCAGTGGGCAGGCCAAAAAGTAGCAAGGGTATTCGGTATAGTAATCTTTGAAATGTCAGTTGCTTAATGTTAAAATGATGGGTTATCAATTTGATCATTGATATACCTACTTACGTTTCAGGGTAATCTATATGTTACAATCAATAATGATTAGCTTCTTTATTTTATTAATGATTGGTCGACTATATAGCCCAAAGGCGACCACTTTTCCTTAATAGGTTTTATCTGTTATTTTTGTTTCCACAAATACATAGCATAGAATCAACTTTAGAATTTAAAAAAAATGACTTTCTTTATATAAATTCAAACAACACATAAACAAGTACCTATAGCAGCCGTGAATACTTCAAATTTTCAAGATTTAAGGTAGATATTAGTTTCTTTACATGTCAGTAATTAAAAGGACAGCATGCATCTTTTACTTAATTGTAAGTCTTACCTCTTATTACAAAATACGGACTAAGCATTGAACCAGGTTTAAATTTAAGTAAGCCATTGTTTTAGTGTAAAGTTGTCAATTTAAACCTCGTAGTACGTTTTTTGTAATAAGGGGGTTACATTTTACTTAATTCTATTTTGATTAATGCATGCAGTGCATATATATATTTTTGATTTAAAAATTGTGTATTATTTTGAGGGGTTATTCACCAACATGACACGAGAGACTTGACACACGTGTGTTCAGTCTCTCGTGTCGAGTTGGTGCATAACCCATTTTGAGAATGGCCACAATATGTATACTAGGCGGCATGCACTAAAATACTTTACTTACCTTTTTATCGTAGGAATTATTATCATTTTGCGTTTCATTAAGCGTTAAATTATATTTATTTTCGTTAGTTAGTTTGTAAAATTTCAATATGTACAATAAGCGCACACAATAGGTCTGCTCAGTGATTAATTTATTTTCTTAAATTACTGAATAAGTATCTTATAAATTTGCTATAATTACATCAATCAATACATCATCATCAAGCACACACACACAAATATAATATTTTTTTAATATCGTGTATTCTCGACTCTTTATTTACAACATTAGTGTTTTATAATAATGTGATTATAATTTTCAAAATATTTACAGTAAGCGTCACACACTAAACATACCGGGTTTTTTAAGGGGTACTTTATTTTCTTTGCCTGACTTTTTCGTTTCTTTCCTCTTGTTACTCGCTGCTTCAGTGGTAACTAATTTGTCAAACATAATTATTTTGAAAGAGATTTTTACAAAAATATTTCGCATTCTACGAGGCCTTATTTTAAGTCGTTAGTAAATAATGATCAATTTGTTAACAAATATTACACGTAGTCGTAGCCGGGATAAAAACCAAATTAATTATTTTGAAAGATTTGAAAATCGCGTACTATCAAGTTATCGAGAGTTAAAGTAACTACTAGAATAACATTTATAATTCTAGTATGCAAAATATAAAGAAATCATTTAAGCTCCACGAGTTTTATTACTATTATATCGAAGTTAAAATTAAAATTGTGTCTACCTGAACATTTTTTTCCTTTTCCTTGTTTTAAACACAGTGATTCTCTTAGTATAGCCGTGATGTATGAACCAGTGGCTTGATCTCTGGTGCTCTGTAACAGAATACGAATACTTAACTGAAGTTGAGTGGATACTTTCTGTGATTCGTCCCATGGGACGAAAGAGTCGTGGGACGAAATAGGAGAAGGAGTTTTTATCATATCAATCTCTATTTTTTCAGCGTGATAAACGCGCTATATACGCTTTGTGTTTAAATTAATTAGACAAATATAACTAATTATTATCTTAATCTTTATGAAAGCATGTAATTGCTTCATCATTTCAGCCTATTACAGTCTACTGCTGGACATAGGCCTCCCCATAATACTGGGTCCTCCGCCTTTCGCATCCAGTCAGATCCAGCGACCTTCAGGTCGTCCACCTAGCTGGAAGGGATCCTAATCTACGCTTGTCGAGTCGCAGTCTCCAACTTCAGGACAAGCTTGCTCTACCGTGCATCGGTCCTTCTGCAGATATGACTAGACTACTGCCAGTACTGGCTATGCGCTGTCTTACACTTGCTTGGACTTTGTGAATGGTATACTTACTTCCAAAATGGAAAGTAACATCTGAAGGGCTCCCGACTGTTTGTTCCATAATTTGTCCAACGTACTTTGGCGAACATGCTTATCTGAAAATAAAATATTTACATTATTGCACAAAATAAATAAATCAGCCGAATACATACGTTGAAACATTTTATAAATGCAGTGGCATTTTGTTTTGTTGAGAATGCCAGAATGTAGGGTCGTTAGCGGTGCGTGGAGAGGGCGTCCTCGTGCATTATGGTTACAGTTTATGAACTTACACAGCTATGTCGATGTCGATATTATATCCAATTGAGTGTTATTGAAGTTCCCTTGTTTTACTAGCCGGATAATATGTCTGAATTTATACAGCTGTTCGTTGATTTAAGCTGTGTACAAGTCCTAGTCCCAAACGCCAGCAGCGGCCGTGTGTCGCGCTGTCAACTGGCACCATTTCGCTTCCGCAACTCTTTTTGTTTTGTTAATAACTACTGGAGCAGAACATCGGCACCCGAGGTCAACTAGTGATCTTTATACAGGGATATAACATCATTCCAGTTGTATATTAATTACATCGCAAATAACAGAACTAAATCAATATTGACATCGAACCACTGATATGTTGACTGTTTATTTCAAAACATTTGAATTTTTTTTTTGTAAAGCCTTAAACATTATGATTTGTTACACAATGAATATAAACTACTTGTTTGGAATATTATTTTTTTTAACTAGGCCTTATTGACAACCTTTTTTTATCTCGTCCGACTGACAAATTTATCTGTTTCTTATTTAAATAGGCGTCTAGTATATCCTGTCTTGCTAACGAAGATTCATCATTTCAACCCACAAACGTCCCACTGCTAGGCACGAGTCTCAGTCTTGTAGAGGGTATTTAGCCTACTATACCATGCTGGCCAGACGGGTTGATATTATAGGGTTTGTTTCGAACATCAGAGATTAGATTATATTAGAACGCTAAGGCAAGAGTATCAATTTTTTTTTTTATTTTTTTTTTTACCACTAGTTTTAAATCTAACAAAGCTTTCAGGAAATACGTACTCGGGACAAAGATTAAATGTGATTTTAGCTAGTGTCAGGCAGAATGATGTTATCATTCTTCTACGATATAGCAAAATTTAAGGTGACTTAGAAAAAAAAAATTACAATTCTTAAGCAAGTTTACCAATATGATAACCTACTTATTGATAGTAATCTTTTCTATTGTTACTTATATACTTATAAATATTGAAATCCGTCCACGAAGCATACAATCGTGACAGACAAATATATAATTTCGATTTAATTTATAAGTAGACGGATATAGCTATATTAACCAGTCTTGACTAAAGGTTACGGAAGTAAATAAATTAGTTCAAGTACAACGTTGTTTATGTTGTATCAAAATGATAGGATAGTAGGGCTGTAGTGACAATGACATGCCGTCTCATTTGCTCTGGCATGACGCCAGCGGGGCACGCGTGTGTTGACTACGTCATGACGACGGTCAGCTCGCCCCGACCAATCTCCAATTTTTAGAATATGCTGACGCCATGGCAACAAATACACAGGACGCGGGACGCCCCAACACAGCGTAATGATCTCATGCATGAGTGAATATTGTTTATCGTGTTGTCTTTACTAATATATCAATGGGAAGATATATGATACTTCTGCTCATTTAAAATGAGTTATTGAACAAATAAACTGAGGAAGCTTTGTAAACGGATAGAAAGAGAAAGATTTGTGACGTAACATCGTTATATGATAAAGCTAGTTATAGTAGTTGAAGTGTCCGAACAGACAAAGCCGCACTTTTCACTGACTACCGAATGAAAGGCTTGTGTTTATTGAAACCATCAACAAACCACCCAGTAAGTATTGTTAGAGTCTGTTGCAATGTATCTTCCCTTTAGAGTGGGTGCTCCCACTAATATCGATAATGCAAGAGAAAACCGACATAAATATTCACAAAGTGCCCCCACGTACAAAGGGTCATTTTACACAAACAAGTTAAATAAAATAAATAATAACATTATTCCCATGACATTTTATCATCTAAAAACTCCCTAATTGTATAATACCCCGTACGAATAAGATGACTCTTAACGATGTTTTTGAATTAAAGTAAGGTAAATTCATAATGACTTCGGGATTTTGTCAAAAAATCGTACACTGAGTCCCGCAAAAGAATGATGTACTTTATGTAATCGATGATAAGTGCCTATATAACTTATGTTTACTTCTAGTGTTAACGCAATGAATATCACTATTCTTGGTATATAGATGAATGTTTTATTTGAGCAACATAATATTTGCAAAAATATATTGAAATGCAGTCGCCAGAATCCCTATTTTTTTGAATCGTTCTCTCAGGGTAAATAGTGAACATAAATTAAATTATAAATAGAGCGAATGGCTCGTTTTTGAAGAATGAATATTGATTAAATATCAGCTGCCTTGCCCCAAAACAAAATACCGTATGACATGACGCTGTGAAAATAACTAAAATAAACTAATCTCGCGGTTTTCACATCAGCAAGTTGTAGCACTTTTCTGACTGCAAAAGCCGCAGCGCTAAGTTTACCTGCGAGACACGATATACGAGCTCCCCACTGAAGTTTACAATCTAGAGTTATACCCAAAAAAACTGTTTTGTCCACAAGTGTAAGAAAATCCTGCACGAAGAATGGCAAGTCGTTAATATAAATCAAAAATAGAAAGAGGGACGCCCATTTTTACAGGTAGTTCTGAAGAACTATTTCTTTTAATATCAACACCTTGTACCCTATCCCTTAGGTAAGAGGCAAAAAGACTAACTGCAGCATCCCTAATGCCATATTGACTGAGTTTTCGCAAAAGTGTATTATGCTGAACACAGTCGAATGCTTTGGAAAGATCGCAGAAGACACCAATAGCATCCATTGAATTCTCCTAGGCCGTAAAAATATGCTTAATATGCTTAAGTAACACCTGCACCTACAGTAGAGCGACCCCTTGTGAAACCGTATTGCTCACTGTGTAATGATTTAAATGAAAATGACTAATTGCTGCAATATGATTTTTTCAAAGACTTTACTAATAGCTGGCCATATGGAAATAGGTCTAAAGTTAGTTATATTAATTGGCTGTTTTCAGCAACACTGTATAACATTACTTTTAACATTGGTGTGACAAACATTATTAATTTATATTAAAATTTGTAAAATATGTTGCCAATTCATTTCTTGATATCATAAAGTCAGTTTTGTAGAAGTAGGTTCAGCAAAAAAAAAAACTACCAACCACATTTTACGTAAGCATTGAATTAATCGAACAAGTTTATTGAGTTAGATACATGTTGTGCATAATATATGTACTTATAAATTGTTTATTAGTGTTGGTAATTTACGATAGCTCCGCACGCCGGACGGTGCCAATATCAAAATTGCAAACACGTCCCCGTCACCAGCTGCCAGATCTTTCATATTACATATCCAGATTGGCATTACTTACAATTGATTGTCTAAATACTTGTGTCACTATAGAGCATAGTTACATTAATCAAGTGACATTAAAATAATTCAACTTCAACAACTTGCAGATAAGTAGATTTTTTTTTTGGTGGTCAGATATATTGGATGGGGATGACACAATAAGAATGGTAAATAGTGTGTTTCATGTGAGATTCAGTGGGTATTCCTAGTTATTTAAACTAGAAATACATTTAGAATTTCACATTAAAATACATTATTATATCGAGACGGGGTGCGAGATGACCAAAATTCAAAGTGACATAGACTGACGACAAGAAATTGTAAAACAGAAACGAAAAGTGTTCGGATTTTGTTTTGGAAGACGTTGTTTTAATTTCATTAGGAAGAGCGGAAACACAAGCAAAACAATAAAACAATGTCGTAGGTATTTACTATGTCGTAGGTATTAGGTACACATACGTTTATCAGTGTAAAAACATTATTGTCCAATTTTGTTTTGTATTAATTACAAGTGCTCCGCGGCACAACCCCTCGTGCCGGAACTGTTCAAATATAAGTGAATTTCAAATAAATTTGTAACGTGTCAATGTATTTTATCTTAGCAATACAGTGTGTGACACAATTGCCAAACCATAAAGTAGAACAAACATTAATACACACGAACAAATATAAATAGGATTAAAGTAGGCCAGTATTTGGTACCATGTTTCAGCAATAAACCTATCTGAAATTTGTTCTGCATAGTTTCTGCATTGCAATCTAGGTATACTAGAGTTCTTGGACTCAATATTAACAATATGAACACCATACTTTTATGCTGATCCAGTGCCAAAAAAAAACAAATGCAATCAAATTGAGTGATACCGTTAATTTATTACTGACACGTGAGAAATACTCAACGTGGTTCAAATTTTGGACACCCATTATTGGTCACCTATGTAGACAAATTGGCTTACATTCAACACTCGCACTAAGCTATTTTTCAGAACAGATACTTGTGTAAACAAACTACTTAATTGTTTAATGTGTAATAATATTTATGGGCTATTAGTGGGACCATTAGTAGGTTAATATTATGAGCCAAAATCGTGCATTGGATTGATAACAAACAGGTAGATTGATTGAAATGAAAAAAAAAAGTTGAAGCCATGATCCACACACAATTAAATAGAACGTTTACTTGTAGAAATAAATATTGTAAAATTAACTACGAACTCGCGTACGTTATCGAATGATTAATGTTTTGCGATTATATAGTCACCTCTGAGCTGATGCACTGGCCAGCAGGTAGCAGCTCCTGATTCAGTATTTGTACAAATTATGTCAAATATTCTCAAGTCAAAAATCAAAAAAATTAACTATGTCATCATCGATCCATCTGGTGCCACCATCCTACGCTGCGCCTTCCAATACGAGGCCGCTAAAAGCTACTTACATACATCATATAATATAATGATATAAAAATTAAATATAATGGCAATATATATCAATAGTGTCCTCTCCCCTACTTTGCGGATCCCGACCGAATTTAAAAAGTCTCAATCTAATCCCTTCCACCTAAGAAAAAATGTGAAATGCAAGAAAGTATTGAATATAAAAAAAACTCGCAGATATAACCAACATTTTTTTAAGTTTCAAAATAGATTAGGGTTTTGTAAGGGACGTCAACGCGCTCGTGATGCCCTTCGTATTACAGGCGTTCATACGCTAAGGTAACCGCTTATCATCAGGCGGTCCATACACCTGTTTGTCACCGCGTCGCCTCGTGGTTTATAAAAAAAAGATAGTTCTTCTTCTATTTTAGATAGTTGTATTTTATAGATAGATAGTTGCTCTGAGCATATTTTAATATAAAAAGTTCCTTGACATCTGATATATTGTTAGTAATTACAGCAGTTGTTTAAGCAACATAAAAGTTACGATATAATTGTCTTGTGTACACTATATCAGACAGTAGGTGCTATAAAAATATTTAAGTACGCGTTCAAAGCTCCGTAGCTCATATGATATACCTTCATTATGCGGAGTGTATGGAGCGCCGGTCGTCTGACCAATGTCAAGGCGAAACTTGATTTATTCCGACACAAATAGATCTGCCAGAGCAAACACAGCTTTAATTGTAGGTCTTTGAATACTTTTCATTATTAATAGCCACATGGTAACAATATGTCTTTGTAGTTATTTATTTGTTGTGTTATAATTTATTATTAACTCAAATTAAGGACATTTACTTTGGAACGTGGACTTCAATCGCAACATTGCGAACACTGAAGTAAATTCGAGAATATTATACTCACTATCGGTATCAAGAATTGCAAAGCGAGATAGTCGTTTTTCTGCTTTAGTTTAAAGTTCGTTGGGTTGAATTTGTATTGGCGACTGCCGATTTTTAATCATCTTATCCAAGACATTGAATTTTTACTTTAAAAAAGTGATTAAACTTTGTGTAATGCAAAAAATGTCCGTACAGTAGTTGTTCGAAGATAATCCACGGTTGTAGAAAGACAGATTGGCGTTGCTATACTCGTATTAGTGAATATAATCAAACAAAAAAAAACATATTTTACAAAGAAAATAAGTATTTCCAATTCCATAAACTTGTAAATTTGTGTCATAAAATTCGGTATTTGATATAATATCTTCGAAATACAAACAAATTTCACTATAAAATAATTTATAGCCTCGCAACTAACACTTATTATTCGCCCCTCTGAACAAAAGCTGTCAGGAAATGGTACGAAGTGTGGGAACTTCCCCCGGTACCGTCAGTACCAGTTGTAATTGAACAATGGGTGATAAGTTTCGAATATCGTTGTATAAATTAATGGTATTGGTGTAGGCACGGTCTACGGGTCGTGCGGTGGTGCGGCCCGTCTTGGCTGAGGGCCCAATGCACCAACCTTTGCTTGATTTACAATTTGCACGCGATGTTGCTGCAATGACACCTAACCCCAATGATTTATATCGCCACATAGAGGCTCAGGTTTTATAGGTATATATAAACACACGATAAATAGCTTCGTGTCACACAAAGTTAAATTAGTATGCAAAGATTTACAGTTTATATCAAATTTTGCCCAAGTAGCTCTTTTATTATGCTGATAAATTTTGTACAGGGAATATTTTAGAGAAAATGTCCACTGGTTGGCATAGAATACAGACGCACAACAAAACAGAAAATTCTTCTCATCCTTTAATGACACGTGACACCAAGTGAAAGCGAACTACCAGTGGAAACGAGGACATTCAACAACACTTAATCGTCTTACATGCATAGTGGTATAGTACTGAATTTGGCAACGATATTTTCCGGTTAGTGGTGTCAATTACCTTGAAAATCGATCTATGTAAATGAACTCTAAAAAGGTTTTTGATAGAAAATCGTAGTATCATTAGGAGACTTAACAAAACCACAGAGTAGAATAGCTTAGTTGCCGTAGTCTTGAAGGTAGCATGAATGTACAAGTCTAAAAATAAAACAATACCCTTCCTGTCAGTCGGGTAAGAATACAATAGCCTTCTTGGCTGTGGTGAACGAAGCAATGAATAGGTACTTGTTAGATTTGTGTATACGTAATGCAGCAAATTTTTGTGAACGGGTTACCGTACGAGTCGTTTCCTTTGCGTAATGAGGTACACGGCATATTGTACACGCAAATGCTACAATACAAACGTAACGTAAGTTTTCTAAGTAAGCCATGTTAACTTAGGCTCTCACGCAATGTGTGCCATTCGCCTTTGCCTTCAAGTAATAAAATCAAAATGTTTTATCGTAATATAGTCAAACAATTGTATTAACCGATGTTTATTCTGAAAGAGTAATAAGGTACTGGTAGGGAAGGTCCATATGATCTACATATTTTGTTAAATGAGGCGCTTCTGTTGGTTTTTTTCTAGAGTATTTTAGTAAAGTGATGTTTATCTGACATTATAGAGCTACTTCATCTGCATTTGTAACAATAATCACATAGATTAGATCAGTAGTCTGAGTTCAGCTCTAATATAAATATATAATGTATTTAGATACATACTTACATATATCACGCATCTTTCCCAACAGAAGGGTAGGCAGAGACTATTTCCTACCTGCTACGATCCTGACATAAATCTTTCGTCTTCAACATTCATCAATCTTTTCATACATTCTCGCCGGTTTAGGGTAGTCCTGATCTGCCCTTTCTTTAGAACGTCCCCTATTTGGTCATTGTACGTTCTTCTAGGTCTTCTCCTTCCAACGTTTCTCTGCACATTGGCCTTATATATTTGTTTTGTCACCTTTCCTTCATTCATTTTTTCCACATAAATATTAAATATATAAATAGATTTAGATAAATTAGTTTAAATGAACTTCTAAAAATACCAAAGGGTTTTAGTAGTTCCGTGTTATCATTTCTTATTGAAATGTGTTATATATCTTCATTAGTATAATAAACATTTCATAGACAAGACTTTTTTAATGTTTCAAAATATATAATATTTGGATTAGTGTCAAGATTTAATTTCTAAGCCGTTTCAATGTTATTTTATTTACGATACAGACAGATTTACCACGTACTGGTATATATTTTTATGAAAATCATTTGATTACGCACTAGCTGTGCGTAATTAATTATATCACAAGATGAACGTTGAGAGAGTATGTCAAAAATATATTTCTTTATGTAAAATTTTATAAAGTGTTTGATAATATTTTATTATATTTATTTTCTAGAGATAAGAGCGGTAAATGATGACAACCACTTTAATGACCGCAATAAGCAGATCTAGATATAAATTAAAGTATTATCAGTACTTCAATACATGTGCCTTAAAAATGCTGATTCCATGAATAATGGTAGGTATTAAATGTTTTTGTTTGAAAAAGACAATGCCAACAACGACAATGACAATGCCATGATTTTATTTTACCAACAAAAGACACCCTTTTTGGTAAAAAAGAAGTTTAAAAAGCACCTTTTATTTGGTAAACATCACACTCACGGTGACTTCAACGTTTTCAAATCAGTTCAGACCATTTATAGCGTGGAATTAAAACAGCGATATGGCTGAAAGTTTTGCATTCGTGGGGCAATTATCGCAAAAACGAATCTACTAAATTAAAGTTTGTTTTATCCTTCCATAAATCTAGTTTTTATAATGACATAGCTTACTAAAACAGGAAGTTTAGAAGACAGTGCGTAACTCATCAACTATATCAGAAAATTACCTATCTTAATCTACCCGTACCAGTTACAAGTCTGTTTCGACTATCAAACGATATTAAAGGAAAATTAGGCTAAACGTAACATTTAACACATAAAGAAGTTTGAATAGAGCTATTGAATGGTTATAATGAAACAGATACAAACTTTTAAGTGTGTCTTTAGTAAACTTTAGCTATTAACTCTTCCTCGTCACGCAAAAAATACATTCGAATGTGTTAAGTTTAACAAGTTTCAGGCAAGTCAGTGGTGAAATGGAATGGTAATGGCGATGTTAGGCCAATATACATTTTCATGTTTGAGTTAATCTTGACTTGAGTTGCAAAAGAAATTTATTTCTACATATATTTTTGGGACATATTCAGTCGGCGATTAAAACTTTGACATTTTAAGTAAGATTCTCCTCCAGTTCTATAGTTAAAGTTGCATTCCTATTTCCTTAGTTTCTTAAATGTCGTGAGCATAGTTCACTTCAAACAATATTTATTTTGACATTCTAACGAGTGAGTCTTTCATTTTTTTTGTTGTTTCATTACTGAGCGAGTTTCAATTATCGCTTTTGTATTTTGTCTGGGTATTCGCGAGATATAACTACTGTGATATAACGTCAAAATCTTTTGTTGGGCGGGTGCCAAAATGCAGTCGAAGTAGATATACGTATATTGTACATATAGGTAGAAACTGAATGAGATCGGTCACACGTGGTAATGTATATCTAGACAGACGTATTAGGTTTATTGATTTGGTTGTTTTAGTGAAAATGGAATAATTTATTGCTAATTGTGTATATTTTGTTCGGTATAATGTCACTGATACTTATTTTTTTTTAATTTATTTATTTGTTTACTCATATAATCCACAGCTCTTAATTTTTACAATTTTGCTTATTAACTAATCTTATAGCCAATTAAGGATTAACAATTTGTTATTTTAACTTTTTTATGCATCTAGAACACAACACAATATAAAAGGTATCATCTTAACACTAGATTGTGTGTGATGTGTGTGTGTGTGGTGTGTGAGTGTGTGGTTTGGGGGGGGGGGGGGGGGGGTAAGTAAGTATGTAGTGATACATAAATATTAACGTTTATATAACGAATAGAAGTCGCGTGGGGTTCGCTCTCATCGGTCTTTATTTGACCACTGCTCTACTGTTATATACCCTATAAACATCCTCTCAGCTAAAATAATTTGTCAAATCGGACTAGTAGTTCTTGAGATCCTAGCGTTCAACCAAACAAACAATTTAGCTTTATAATATTAGTAGGTATAGATTTCGATTATTTATTAGCGATTTGGGACTGATCTGACTGAGGGTTTGTTAAGGTCAGTCCATAGATGGGAGACCGTTGGTAACATTTTCATTCTCGAGCGTCTCCATGCTTCGGATGACATGTAAAGCCGTTGGTCCCGGTTATCACTTAACTTAATGTTGTAGACGATAAGTCAGTTGGAAGCCTTCTTTTGGGCAAATTGATACATTTCAAAACCAGGTTTTGCCTCAAGCCCATACATCATGATGATGATGATGATAAAAAAAATAACGATTTAGATAGATTCCTATGAGATGTAGATAAATAATATTTTTATATCTAGACTAAATATAATACCAAAATATTTGATTATTCTGCCAAAATAAGTTACTACTTTAATTCGAAACGCATTTATATCCATAGGTTACAAAGTAAGTTATGTGTCGTACATTTAATGATTCTGGCGTTGGTGATAACACACTCCATCGACTATGGCACACATCGACTCGCTCTAACGCTTGTTAGTTGCTCAGAACTCTGCGATAAAGTTTGTACATTTCGTACCCTTTTTACGTTGCGAATAGCCCATGCTATCCCAATTTAGTAGTAGTAGGGCCTCACTGCCAAGCTTGCATGCCAGCATGAATGGATCAGCACATCCGGACAAGTACTATCCCCCATCAGTAATAGTCAATAGTCCTCCTCCCCATTCCCTTGGTTTTCCTTTTCCTTTTCGTTAGACAGCGGTTTGATTACGTTTCCTTCGCATTCGCAGGAAAAAATCCGAAAACCGATCTCATGTAATAATAATATAATTGAATATTAGTCTGGGGTATACAATGATAAGCCTAAAAAAATTAAGTATAGTAGTGATAGTTTATTCGGATTAACGTCATATAAACACCTACCTACCTTATTTATTCTAACTTATAGCATTCCCTTGCTCTGGGTGTAGCCAAATTTCATTATTTTTGCGATAGCACGCACCGTTTTTGAGATACGAGCTATTATAGGTGGAAATCTGCGCCAACGGCGAGGGCAGTTGGCCTCCGGCGACCAATATGCGATAACTAAACTTAACACCCATCCGATTCAGAGCAATCTGACTCGGACTAGTTAGGTTAGGGTTTTTTTTTATTTTTTAAACCACCCAGAAGAAGGATCCCCGCCATGCGGGGCTCCGGCGACCTACGTTCAAAATTTTTATTTTTCTTAAACTATTGTTTTTGTTTGATGAACAATTGTTATTAAATTGTGAAAAAGATTTTCGATGTTCATATAAAATTTTGTTATGTCAAAGATATGGCCAAAATATATATCTATTACATTGCTTTTTTGTCGGGCATAATGATTTATAATATTTTGTCACGACACGATTCATGCACCAGTACTGTAAAGGATAAGAAAAATATTTTTCGTGCTGATTTTCATTATCACAGTAAGTGAAAATACCTTTACGATTCATTGAAAAAGTCACTATGCATTTTAAATGGCTCAATCAATCAATCAATCATTTATTGTGGAACATACGTAATTTACAAAAGATATTACAGACAAGAATATAGAGAGCACTATGTCCTACCATTTAAGGTGTACAAATAGGTGTACAATATAAAATACATTTATGTTGAAGTAGCCATCTTTTCAATATTGTATTATGACCAGAGGTCGGAATAGGTAGAGTGATATAGGGCGAATGACGTCAAATGTATATGTCTATATGGACATGCCTTCGGAATGTCAAAACTATTAAGACTTTTCCAGGTTAATGTCGCTGTCTCAAAAAGGATCGCACACTTAAAAACATTTTGGTCTATTTTGCATGGAAACTGGACTTTTCTAGGAAAATTATTAAAACATCGACTTTTTAAACTTTATATCTTTCAAAACATACATAAAACTATGGACCATTATTCGTCTTATAATTTTACATACAACTGGCAACCCAGAAACTTCATTAAAATTCAAATTACAAAGAAAATAGATGTATCATTATTCTGCGAGTAGAATTTCAAACTAAAGAGTATTTTACCGAAGCCGTACTAGGTCAATATAAACCCAAAAATGGCTTCAACCTTGAAATTATTATCAGACACCAACACTTGATAATTTATGATTCAAGTTTGATGGGTAGGGTTTTGCATAGCGATAAGTTATCAGATAATAGCAAGGTTTCATTCAATATGTACCGACATTTAAGCCTGAATGTGTTTTAGGCTTTGGTCAGGAATCAATACAGCTTTTACCAGAATTTAACGTACATTGGTTTAATTAAGTAACTTTCCTACAAAATCAACATAACTTTGAATTGTGATTAAGTGAGCTTGTTTCACTCAGATGAATGTTGGCCAAATAATGTCAAGAATAAACAGCCTGTATATGAATAGTATTTTAAGATGATATGTCTGATATAGCACGATGGTAGAGATAAATCTAGAATGCAAACCTCTGTAGTTAGATTCTTCAGTTTATCGATTGAGCTTATGGTAGTCATTGATGTTGAAATTTATATAGTCACCCGAAGGTCCAACTTAACGATTAGGTACTTTATCAAGCGCCAACTGGAAACAACGACTTTAGGTGCCTTCCGAAGCTAAGAGACGCTTAAAAGTGAAAATATTAGAAACGATCAGAAGCTCAAAAGTAATATAGTAAATACCGTGTGATGTGAGCCGCGAGTTTATCCTGGCAGCGATGGCCCGCGCCACCTCGGTGGAGTCTGGTGCACGCTGCTGGTGCAGCCGAAGTCTCTCGAACAAGCAGTCACTTGTAGCCTCGTCCGCCATGCGAAATGCTGTAAAAACGCATCAGTTAAAACTCGCTTACATCCTACGAGATCTCCAATTCAGTTGTGATGAATTTTTTTTTGGTTTTGTATGACGTTCATAACTATCATGTATGTGATCAAAATGAAATAAAAAGATTTGACTTTGACTTTGATCAAGTCATCATCATCATTAGTCTGTAGTCGTTCATTGCTGGATTTAGACTTCACCTAAAATGTTCCACAGGGATTCGCTCTGTGCCGCCTGTACCTATGTAAACAATGGCTCCCCACAAACTTCACCAGGTCATCTGTTCATCTGGCGTAGGGCCATCCTAGGCTGCGCTTTGCGATGATGTTCATCATATATCTGTATTATTTAATACATAATATACCTATGTATTGATTTTTTATTATACGTAAATAATTTAATAATAATATCAACGGCTGTCCAAGTTGATCAATATGTTGTGTTATGTTCGATTATTTGGAAATTATTCTAATAAGCTTGCTCCCTATACACCGTCATTCCTATTTAATGCGAAACCTGAAAGTAGTTGGTTCAGATTTGACAGGTTGGTATTTTTTGTCAAAAATGTATAACAATTTTGAAAGCTTGGACAACGTTCTTTGAAGTCGTATCAATGGCCGCGTAACGCTTTGTGCCACATCGTCTACTCGCAGCGATAAATAAATAATTACTAAATAGACGCATAAACTACTGTTATTCGGCAATATTCGGCCTGGGCAGCGTCGCGCGGCAGTATACAATATATATTTTTTAAATTTATTATTTTTATTCTGATTCTGCAAATACCTAATAAAAATACGTTTGGGGTGTTTCTACTTTTGTATAAACAAAGAATAACGTTGTATAGGTATGCGCGTATTGCAAGTCAGTTATCGGTTAACATTTTTGATTTCATGTAAAATTTATGTATTTTTATGTAAAATCATAAATTGCAAATTAAATGATAGGTACTTATATAGATATTATTTTTCGAAAAATACAATTATCTATTTCAAGTTTCCATTGAATAATGAGCATTATTATCTAACCTATTAACCGTGGATTACGCATCTCTAATTTAAACAATGTATTTAAGAATAAATTAATCGACTAGATTACATTTGACTTTCCGAATGCAATAAAAAAATCGTATACAACGTAGAGTTTGGCACATGTTTACTTGGTGTATTTTTGCGTCCACGCGGTTAATCACTGGCTTTTGTTGCAAACGATTTATAGCTCTTAGTAACGTGTGAATGTGACTACTTAATACCGTAATGTGATATCAGGATTAAAACTAGTTAATGTATTTAATTGCTAGCGTCATTCTATTTATAATGTCTTAAAATAATGTCTAGTCTTTTAATCAATTATAATTATTATATTCAATATGTTTCGTTACAGTATTATAATGATTAGGTACGTTATTGTTTAAGGAAATATGACGTCAGGACAATTAAGTCAAGCTTATTTCAGATATTACGAAGAGCAAACAGAAAATCGGCATTCTCGTGAATATAGGAACATAACAATGTGTGTGTTGACATTGATTGCGAACGTGTGGAACAACAAAAGTGTAATGGAAAATGGTTTAATGTAAATAATGTAAGTACTATAAACGTACGTGAATGCGTGTTGTCCTTTCTGTTGCAAAATGTGACCGTCTAATTGTAAATAAACAGTGTGTTGTGTTGAGCGTCGGGTCGTGAGCTCAGCGCGTCGCGGCGGTCGCCGGCCGACTGATGCTCGTCGCGTCTCCCGGTCAGGGCGCACCGCGGAAAGCCCAGAGGCAACCGGTGCCGCGCGGGAAATTCTTTTCCTCTACTCCACCACCGATTAAAATTTGTGCTTTTTCATTGATTTTAACAATAAACTAACCTTGATTAATTAAAATTGTATAGATTTACATATAGATATATACCTACTTATTAAGAGTATTTTATTTCGGCAATGGATCCACCGGGATGACAGATTTAGAATCAATATATGTAATACAATAAACTAATATTTTTATGTATTGCTTACGTGATCCTTTATATTAATTAAGGACATGGTTTAGTTATGTGACAACTTCGGCCAGATCTGGATCTGAATGGATTGAGTTACAAAGATTTCGTGTAATATTTCCATTAATAAAATTAATTGAAAAAGTAGGTTTCGTTAAAATGCACAGTTTACCAATATGTTTGAGCAGCGTGGGGTACAGTGTACATACTGTACATAGTAGGCTGAATTCCCTCCACAATCTTTGAAGTAGACCTATGCCCAGCAGTGAGACATTTATTTAATAATGATGATGAAGTAATTTAATCAAATTAACATACCATTACTCGTCTGTCTTGTAAACTTATTTTTCTCTGAAACAAAAAAATCTAAAGTTTAATTTTAAATCTATATTTTTTACGATTTTGTAGGCATTCAATTAAAGGTTCATGTATTCCATGTGGCTTGACATGGCGGTTTGGTTTCTACTTAGGTCTCACCCAAATTACACCAAAACACTATCTTTTGCTTTTGAAAAATAAAAGTAAAATGTATGTCCCGAATATCTTCCACAAGTCATAAGTACAACAATTAATAAGAGTGGCAAATATTGAACTTCAACCTCTAAACTTATTTGAAACTACTACCTATTATAACTTGAATATTAAATACAGGTATTCATAATATTTGAATAATTACTTTTTCTTTTCGGCTGGGTAATTTCTTGAGAAGAATCGGGTGAATCAGATCCTGTAAGGTAAACATAATTATAAAGTAAATAGAAATCAATATAAAGAAATTGTCGTAATTGCACAGGGGCTTATGAGAGTGACACCGTGCTTACCTGACATAATGCTCAATCATTACAGTAGAGTTGCTTATTGTATAAATACCAGCGCTGTCTTTGTTGTAATTATTATGCATTTCATACCTGAATTAATCTTTTATAGTTTTCAAACAAATTGGGAATTTTTGACAGTTTATAACCTTTATTTTTGCTATATTGGTTTTAATCGAATTTTTATTAAATTATGCCGGCCAGTGTTAACATTTTGTCAGTTGAGTTTTTAATGTACAGAGTGTATAAAGTAAAGAGTTTGATATATAAATTTTTAAAGCGTTGGATTGAAGATGAATAAATTGTTATCTATCGATTAAATTTAATTTGTCTTGCTTATTTTTAAAACTTGTGACTACAGTAAACCATTGATCAAAGTCACAATAAATTACTGTTTTCCTTCTTCTAAAATAAACGATTTTTGCGAAATTTCTGAACCATCAAACAAAAGTTATTTTTCGATTAAAGTATAATTGAATAAAAGTAAAACAAAAGAACTAGTTTATTCAAACAACTGTCATTTTTTATTTGTTTATCTATCAATTCTTTTATTAGATGGTTCAGAAACCGGGCATTAGTTTTATAATTTTAAATTAATTAAATTATGTTCAATTTATAAAAGCTAATCGCCACATTTTTTTTACAGTTTATTTCACATTAATATTTTATTATGAATAATTTTCTTAAATAAAGCAGTATAATTATTATTCTTAGTGTGTCTAAGTGCAAAATAAAAAAGGCCAGCTATTAAATAAAAAAAAGAATAAGAGCTTTTAAGATACAACAATAAACATAACCAATTTAAATTACGACTGATTCACGACTACATTTGGTACCTACGTTAGCGTAAGTTTCTCTACGCTAAAATAAGGCTATTATATTATACACTTGGATTTGTGCCCTTGTTTCGCCCTTGTCTTGAAACTACAGGTCAGTGGAACCGGACTATGCCAGTGCGAACCTTCATAAGGGTGGAGTTGTGTAAATCTGCTCCAGATTATTAATAATGTATCGCAATCACTCTGACATTTACAAGGAGCTACCGACCTCCAATGCTAATCTCACTGACATTATAACTAAACTCACAACATTCAAATACATGAAAGCAATTATAAAATATGAATGTGTGACGC
This sequence comes from Laspeyria flexula, assembly GCA_905147015.1. Taxonomy (NCBI): domain Eukaryota; kingdom Metazoa; phylum Arthropoda; class Insecta; order Lepidoptera; family Erebidae; genus Laspeyria; species Laspeyria flexula. The sequence goes on along the minus strand of LR989950.1, from coordinate 13,327,346 downwards.
AAATAAACCACGGAATTGCTATTATAAAAACCTCTATTATGAAAGAGGAGGTTAGCCAAGTGCAGATATTATACAATACATAAAAGGATACCTCCATCCTAAGATATCACAAACAAAATTATTTTAATTTAATATAATACCGTTGTAATATAATTTTCCGTGCAGTGACGGATTAAAAATACATGTTGTGGTGACACCACCCCATCTCAATAGCCTTATTTTGACTGGCCTGTTGGTCTAGTGGTTAGTGACCCTGACTGCAAAGCCGGAGGTCGTGGGTTCGATCCCCACCCAGGACAAATCTTTGTGTGATGAGCATAAAGGTTTGTTCTGTGTCTGGGTGTAATTTATCTATAATATGTACGTATTTACAAAAAAAAATGTATTTAAGTAGTATATCAGTTGTTTAGTACCCATAACACAAGCAAATATAATTGCTTACTTTGGGACTAGATGGCGCTGTGTGAATGTAGTAGAATATCATATTATTATATTATATATTATGCAGACAAGAGCACTGCAAGAAAAGAAAATACACGTATACGATACACATATACGAAACAAACTCTATACCAACCCGTCTGGCCAGCGATTATCAAATTTAACTTTATATCTTAGTAACATTAAAATATAATGTCCTATTTGTTCGCATCGCCCTCTTATTCTTTGCACTCTCTGACCTCACTAGGGTCAGTACAAACATAATTTAGTCTAGGACTTTTAGACGCTGAATCGCAAAACGGTTTCTTGATACTTGGGTCAGACTATCTCTGCTTTTATAAAACAAAGATAGCATCTGTTTATCTGGTATCAATTATGGGTCAATACAATGAAAACAAAAACACTTAAGTATTTTGATGTATTCAAAACCTATTTACCGATGAAACATTTGTTGGATCGATAGTTAATGGTGTGATTATTATTTCGAATATTATAATTTTATAATCATTATGATACACATACTTCATCTTCATCATTTCAACTCATAAACATCCTACTGCTGGGCACGAAACGATATGTGTACTTATTACAAGCTTTCTATTAACTTGCAATGTGCGTATGTAACTTTAAAATTTTGCAAATCATTTTTTGACCACTTGTAGGTATCTGATTGAGCTGTAATTTTGCGCACACTTTTAGTTCCTGTGACAATACACTATTCAAAAATAAAAATTCTAATAATTTTAATATGGCCGCCATTCTAAAATGGTGAATCCCCTTTTTTTGTTCGATGAGAGAGCAGTCTATACTTCTATCTATATCTGTACCTACTCTTATTATAAAGAGGAAAGATTTGTTTGTTTGTTTTTTTGTTTGTTTCAATTTAACTCAAACTACTAGACAACATAGGCTATATTTATTTCTAAAAATATTTAGGGATGCCTACTAAAACTTGAATAATGTAACCAAAGGTGTACAAAAAATTGTCATAAAAAGTCGTTCATCGCATGCGCTGCGAAAACTATTGCTGTTAGAACAAAACTATGTACAACAATATTCAAGAACATATCAATGTCTATAAAAAAGTCCGTGATAGCGTATGCCTATCTCCAACGGATAACTCACAATAACTGCTTTAACTATTAAAATGTTAGTTTAAAAAGATTGAATTTTTGAGAAGCTTATTTAACATATTTGGTATTAATCTATATCTAAATAAATATGTTTGTTAGAACGGTAATTTAATATAGAATATTTGTGCTCTTAACTCTATATAATTTAAACAAATATCTTAGAAGATATCGCAATATAAAAATATTCGCGTGACAAAATAATTAATCTGGGCCATAGCGCCGCAATGTGTATCCACGTGGGAATCCAGAATCCCCACGTGGAAGAAGTCAGAAGAGTACAAAACATTAAAATTAGTGCATCACACTTTACATAAGACCAACTAATGAGCGCACTCTGCTCAGTATTTTATGCTCGACCGGCCAAAAAGAGTTTTGGTCACACATTTTGAAAATATCTATGTTTATATACGGCCCTTAAATTTATTTTGACATTATGTGACACAAACATGAACTAAAAGGTATTTTAGTTCATGTTTTTGTTTATTGTAAGCTTGTCCTTAAAACTTTATTTTTATTATTTTTTTATTAACTTAATGTTGTTACTTTGGCGAAATTTGCAGTAAGTGATACACTACTGTTGTATATACCCACTGAATACTTGAATATATTATGTTGTCCGTTGTAATATGAATTAATGTAACCGTTAAAGGTGACTTTTCAGGAGAGGAAAGAAACTAAAACGCTGTTCACAAAAAGATCGTGTAACCCCAATCCCAAAAAGAAATAATATGTGTAGCAACTACAAAGGCCGTTATACCCATATACCTAGGATCCGGTTATACTGAGTAATATGTAAACACATAAAAAGAAAAATTGAAGATCCAAGTAAGACAAGTATTCGTCGAAGTAGCAAAGAACCTGCCAATAGTTTCTTGCCCAAATAATAATAATATTAACCCCGACCAAAAGCCTGATAACCTCTAAATTACTGCGATTTTTTACGACGACATACTGTAAAGTAATTATGCAATTTAGAAATCTTTATGGTTTACAGCCAGTGTTGAATTTATATTATTTTCTTTAATTTTAAACAACGAACACAAAAATTTATTTGATACTAAATCTCACAGTTGATATCTTTGTAAAGAACGTAAAAATAAATACAATTGGTACATTTTATAAATATAAACTATATTGAAACACAAACTTACTGGTTTCATACCTTTGTATTTAATATTATCTGAATTTGAGTAATCTTTGGAAATAATGGCTGATCGTGGTGAAAAATATCCACTAGATATTCCAGAACCTAAAACAACTGCAACTGGGATGGACTTAGGAACAGCAAGAGGAATGGGGACATTGGAAGAAGATGTTAAAAGCTCTTTTGCTAAGAAGATCAACGAAGTATCGAGAAGGGCCGCTCGGAAGGAACGTCAGAGGCCAGTTGGTCCTGATGAGCGTGTCGAAGTCGATAGAACAGCACTCAATGCTATACTGGATGTCGGCTCGCGAGTGAAAGAAGTTCAGAAGAAAACCATAGGATCTAGGAGTACTAGTGTTATTAGCAAGTAAAAGGTTGTGCAAGTAAATGTTTAACTAAATAGTTTTATTGTAATTTCTTTCCAACTCCTCCATTTATTTTTTAATTTCATTGCGAGTTCCAAGACAGTAGGTTAGACTTTCCCTTCCTTAGGACTCTGTGTCAAAACTCGGTGTTCGCAAAGTTCATCGTTGTTAATCCTGGTTTACAGAAGTTTAGTGTCAGTAGTGGGCAAGTATAAGGATGTGGGTGGGATTCTTCCGTTTTATACTTTTATTTTAGAAGTATTAAAAGCCCTTTATTATTTTTAGGGTTCCGTACTTACCAAAAAGGTACAGGAAATATATGGTCGCAGTATCAAATGAAAGTGCGTAAAATAAATTAGATTTTGGAATGTGAAACAAATTCACATTCCAAAACCTATTATTTAATTACGCCTCACAGTTTTTAAGTTAGGACCAAAAATATCAAAAAAATGCCTCATCTCCGAAGGGGAAGTTTGTCGTGACGAGAAAAATATGAAATAATTACAATTAATAGAGAATTATTTTTAGTAGGTAATCATCAAAAAAGCCTGACTGCACTAAATTTGAAACTTTGTAGTAATGTACCTTATACATCAGAACAGGCTATATTTTATTACAGATATCATGTAAATTGGTTAAACCATAAGAAGAAAAAATCTGCCATCTTGTAGCTGCTATTTCTGTTTTCTCTACCTAAACCGTTAGTGTTACATGAGTACAATGTATGGAGAAGTTGTTACTCTTCTCCGTTGTTACATCAGTGTAACTACCGATCATAGGTATAATCTGCAGTAGCGCGCGGATCCTAGGTCTATGGGTATAATGCTCGTTGACACATCAGTGTAACCATGGGTCAGAAGGGTTAAATCCCTTAGTTCTAAAAAAAAGCCTTATCTTTTAAGTGGAAGTCGATATAGAGAAGAATAGTGAACCAGAAATACATTTAAATCGGATATTCCATTTACACAGTGCAAAATCTCATTTCTTGGTATTAAACTGACTCCTAGGAAAGTAAATAAAAAAAAAAAAAAAACTTTTATCACTTTTGTCATTTAATGTAGATAATTTTTGTTGTTTACACTAATTTATTTCAACAAATAGTTTAAAAGTTATTACGATATTAAATTAAATGTATATAATCCAAAAATATTTTATACCTAATAATACTGTCTGTCACCTGTGACTTTGCTTGTCTGTTATTTTGTTCCTGTGACCACAGCAACTTTTCTCTTTTAGAGGGGAAATTTCCGCTATGCTTTCTATGCACAGATATTATTTCAGATTAAACTATATAACCAATATTACATGATTGATTAGAATCGTACTTATCTTTATGAAATATCCATCCTGTGCCTTTTTGGTTAAAGGTTATCAAACATCCAAACAGACATTCATCCTTTCAACTTTGTGTGTGTATATTTCGTCGTCGGTTACGTCAATCCTAATGACAATTCAGTATGTCAGATTAAAAAGAAATCTATTTTCTTTTTGCCAACTATACAATCTTATTACTTGAATAATATATAATCATATATAATGTAGGTAATTATTAATCCAATTTACATCTATATCTATAAAATGTATCTATTATTTAACTGCGTACGAAATTTAGTAAAATAGATACCTAAAAAAAACACATTTGCAACCCAAAAAAAGTTAAATGTTTACCAAAATCTACTAAGTACCCCATTTTATACTAAGACGTTATCGTTACCCATTTAAATATGTTTTGTTAGTCAAATTGACTACTTTAACACCATAAAAATACATTTGCAACCAACATTTTTAAATTAGAGAATGGTGAAAACATCTAAAAAAAAACCATGAACCACGACTTCTAAACTAATTTATCCATGTCGGAACCGCCAAAAAAGGGGCAGAGGACATAAAATTATTCTCTGTCTGAGTCTGAGTATAACTTAATTTGTTGCACATTTACTAAACTTGGTAAACATTTAATCATTTTGGTTCACGCATAATTTTTTTTGGGCATGTGAATTTACTAATTTTGGCATAAGGTATTTGCAAGGTATTTTTTCATTGGGCTGATATGATGATGATGATGAGGGTATTATTAATGTAATAATAATCATAGCGATTTAATATCTTAGCGGTATTTTGGTACATATTCGGTATAGCGATAGATAAACAAAAAGTAGCCGTATTAATAAAACATAAGGTCCAATTAAAATTGGTTTAACAACACAAATGTTTGGACAAATATGCCTAGTGGAGTGCGGGTAAAGATATATGTAGTATGTGACTTTCTTTGCAAGTGGGCGGGGCTAGTTGCCGTATAAAAGGCTTGTCAGAAGATCATTGAGCGTATTACAAAGATCACTAGTGACTCCAATATGAAGGTACGTGCCGCAACCTTGGATTAAATTGTTACAATTAAACAACTTTTAGTGATAAGTGACTTTCGGTTCATAAAGTTTGTGTTCAAAGTTTCAAGTGAATTATTGTTTTATGGTAATATTTATTTATGGAGACTTCTTTTACTGTATAGTTCAAAAATTATTTTTCAATGTACATTATTTTTAGTGTCACAAATTTTATGATAATTCAAAAATATTTGTGATCGAGTTCGTTCATTATGATTGTTAGGTATCTTAAGACAGTGTGTTCCACGATTGAAGTTATCCCTTGTTTAGTAAGAACGAAAAGAACCTGTTCTAAGTTAGTTAAAAGTTTCAATACAATTTAATATAGAGAAAAGTCTATTCGCTCTACTGAGTTGACTTGCAAAGGACAACAAGTCAAGTCTCTAGTCATAAAACTCTTGAAATAATAGTAGGTATATGTTTTGTTATCCAATTCTTATACACAATGTATATAAAAATAATTAAATAATAATAAATAACAAGGAGATAAACGAATGTCTCAAATTTTGGATGTAGTGGTTAATCACAAAAACCATCCGATTGGCAAAAATCTTTCTCTTATAACAGGCCAACGGCCTGCGATATTAAACTACATGACTTTCATACCTACTCTTCTGTTCATAGCCATTGTAATCATTGTAATCTTGTGCAATACTTGTCTAACGAGAGCTGAGCTGGACAAGTACTGTTTGAGGTCTGTCACGGCGCTAATTTGCTGTCTCAGGGCATACGAGTAATTTTGGCTCAGAGTTTCTTGAGACTCTTTTCAAGTCTTTTCAGCTTGGCGGCCCTGTAAGCAACATCAGTGATTTGAGTACTGGAGAAATTTCCGTGTTTCAAATCCGATTCCTATAAGTTGACACCTATACTGCTTTAGTGTGTTCTATGGTTACGTTTGCAAAACCTGTATACCCTTTGCATAAACATGTATAAATTGGAATTATTTCACATTATTCTCATCACAAACTTTGTAGATAAAGGGGGTGGGGGCGGAATGATACTTTTTTGATGTTTTTAATCCTAACGCGAAAACTGTGGAGCGTAAAAATAAATAAGAATAGGTTTTGGAATGTGGAAACAAAGCCCTTTCATTTGATACCCCACGGGGAGTTGACCACGGTTTTGCAAAGAAAATAAAAATATTTATTCAATTTTTTAAATCTTATTAGTATTGGATCAGCAGTGTTTTAAAATATTCCAAATTTCATGTCGGTAGGATAAGTAGATTCCTAGATATAACACTGTGATAGACAGACGGACAGAGCAAAACCATAAGGCTTCCTTTTGGTACAGAACCCAAAAAAGTATTGCGAGTCTGTCATATTAAAATGTTAATAATAAACATTTTTATACCCTACTAAACTAGTTTTTGTCTAATTACATTGCTTGAAACCAGTCATTGTATATAAATCTTAGTTGTTATGTAGTTTAATTAAAGTTTAAGGCCCGGTCCAACAGGGATCAATGGTAATTGTTGGCCTTGAGCACGTTCAAACCTGAAAAGGTCAATGTTAAATGCCGACTTCAAGAATATAAATATCCTTTATTGCGCCCTGTAAATGCCACAACGATCGGGCACTTTTTACTTATTTTTTAACCACTAATTGACTGCACCAGTTGTTTATTACACATACAGTCATACATACTAATATTATAAATTCGAAAGTGACTCCTTGTTACGATTTCAAGGCTAAAGTTATCATCATTGTTCTTCAGTGGCCTTGTATTCAGGGAATCACTAGACTAATTTACCTATTATAAAAAATAAATAACACGCTGCGCTTTCCAATACCTGGCCGCACTTCGAGACCCTTTCCTTTATGCCCCATTGCACTACGTGTTAAATGACTTCAGAAAAACAACAAAACATAAGATTAATGTTATTTAAGATTTATGCAAATATTTTGTGAAAGTGCTTTCTTATCCCATTAAGTTTATAAGTTAACGTAGTATTTTATGAATCTGTTTTTATTTAATGTACCACGTTTGTTAGAGGGATTAAATCCTTATGATTGACCCTATCAATCGATGCCATAAAAGTACAGGATGGCAAGTGAATATCCGATTAGACAATTCATTGTTGTCATTTGTTTCTTTAAAAAAAAGGAATGATTCCTTTGGGGAAAATTATTATCTATCTCCAGTATTTAAAGTGCTTTCCCTTTTGGTGGTCATACTAAATTCCACCCTGTATGTATGTTTATTTTCTTTGTGTGCAATAATGTTGTAAAATATACGAATGTATTGTATGATTGATTCAAAGAAGATAGTACATATATTTTAGGTCTATTTATTCAAATGTCTGAATGTAATTTGCAGATAATTGTAATATCCATATTGTGCGCTTTGGCGGGACATGCTGCGGGTGGTGCAATCAGCTGGCCGGGCGCTATTCCCCTGTCTACTGGTATCCTGAACACCGTCGTACCAGGAGAGACGAAGATCAACGCTTATTCCACTTCACAGTACATTAATGCGGTGAGTTTCATAAACTTTAATTGGTTCGTTCAACGGCTGATGTCTTTTTGTAGTCAGTGCCAAGAATACGTAAGCATCAAGTAAGCTTTTCTGTATAGAACTTCGAAAACATCAAAGTCAAAATTTACTAGATTTTATTTACTATGCACTCTTGGTACAGGGAAGAGGTCACTGTTGGCCTATGTCTAACGGTGGACGTCCTACGGCTAAAGTGATGATGATGACTCTTCTTACCATCGGAAAAACTTACAATAATGTTAGGTCGTTATCACACAATTCAAATTTTAATTAGAAAACTAAAACTAGGTAATTCTTCATATTTACAGTTGCCCTCATCATATTCATTCGGAGCGTATCCACAATTTGCCTACCATGTGCCACAAGTGACTAACTATGCACCGCTGCCAACTGGATATTACTCCATCGGAAGTCCTTCCTATATTCCCGCAGCCAATATCTACTATCCCGCACATTCTTCTTTAGTCCCAGGATTTGGAACTACTCCTGTAGCTGGTGCTACTGTTATCCCTGGTTTCCCTAGCTCTCCGTCATTCCCTAGTGTGCCCACCCCATCGAATCCTGGTTTTCCAGCAGGACCTCCAACGAATCAACCTGCCGAATCACAAGGAGATGGTGACTCAGCAGTCATAGACTCAGCAGAGTTCGATAATCAGCAACAAAACAATCAAGGATCTAACCCGTCTTCTTCAAAGCCCTTCCAACCAGCAGAATCCCAGCCATCGCAACCAGCTTTTCCCCAGTTTCCTCCTTCCAATGATTTCCAAAAGTTTCCAGATATTCCTCAAATACCTCAGCAACCAGGACAAGGAGCAGTATTTCCATCAGAACCGCAGTTCCCTCAAAATAATCAAGAATTATCTTTATTCGCCCCAGAGCCACAGGTTCCTCAAAACCAACAAATTCCCCAATCATCCGTACAGCAACCAAGTATTCCGTCATTTCCACAAACTCCCCAAAATACCCAGCAATTAGCACCATCTTTCCCGCAATACCAATTTCCTCAATTTCCTCAAAACTCTGGTTTCCCTCAAGCGCCATCCCAAGCTTCTGCCAATTTCCCTGCATCATCTAATACTGATAAAGGTCTTAATGATGAAGATACTGTATCTGTTGAATCCGCCTGAGATATTAGCAATAAACATTAACTTCACAAGTGTTATTTATTTTTGACCTTGTCTACTGAATCATAATAAACTTCATAAAATTATTTTTGTCAAAATCTGTTTATTAGAACTGACAATATTTTTGTGAAGCAAAAATACTTAATTGTATTCTATTATATAGACATAATTTATCTTTCATTTATATTTACGCTTATGTATCAATTTTCATTAAATTTTTGGAGAATATCAATGTTTTATTTATTATACGATAAATAAGGTTTTATTTTATGTAGTAGACGTAAACGGTTTTAGATAATAGATAGAGATAATTTCCTTCGTATTCCCTATTTATCTTATTCAACATTCATCAATCTTTAATACAATCGCCGGTTTAGAATAAATTCTCTAAAAAGGTTTAAAAATGCTTTGTTGATAATACTGACGAATGATATGCCTTTACCGTAGTTTATCTTTTGAATTTTTTACGTAGCATACCTACTACTACGTATCACTATGGTATTCAGTTACGAGTATAATGTTTACTACACAAATTATATTTCTTACTGACTCTCATCAATATATTGTCAATTGTTTATAATCAATATGACTGTTTCTACTATTGTTAAGAAAATAGTTAATCGTACGAGTATGTCTGTTTGATAATCTGTTAGGTTCCGTACGTTTTTGCGTACCTAGAGATGTATAAAATAATGTGGGAATTTGTAACATCTAGGGTGACATTCGTTTTTTCTGTCTGCTCATTTGAGTATGTATTTTTATTATCATTTATAGTGTTAGAGAAATCTTTAAAGCATAGTTCGGTTTGCGACGTCTCAATGTGAGAACTTGTGTAGTAAATAAGCTATTTGACAATATATGGAAGAATATGGAATTATTTAATGACATCCGCGTAGATTTGAGTTTTAAAAACTTAAAACATAACAAATTTTGAATATTTTCTGCTAAACTCTAAAATATATATATTTACCACGAGATTGTAAAAGGTTTTGATTGGCTAAATTGATTATGACGTAACGCGTTAGTACCTAACCGTATGTACCGTTACTTGTTGTGTATTGATACCTATTAGAATTCCGTGATTGTTTGACATTTTGAATTAAAATATAGTATAAATACTATTGGATTCGATATACTCGTATTATGCTATTTAACGAATTATTTAAAAAAAATATCACATTCACTTAAATAGTAGGTTATAAAGTTATGTATAATTTTTCATTCATTCATTTAATGTCTAACTCGAAGTTAATCTTGTGCCTCGAAATGAGAGATACGCATTTATAATAAACTCCAAATTTTTTAAAAGTGTAATTAGCATTCATAATCTTTAATTGATTTTGAATCGCCGTACATCAGATTTAACGGCGGATCCCTAAAAAGCAGCAAGTATAAATACCAATGTAATACGATCTTTGATCATTATTAGTTGAACAGTGGTGACAAGAAACTATACTACTCTAAAAATGAATCTGTCATTCAATATTTTAATTTTAGCTACAGTTATTATTTTTGATTGTTTTCCTGTTCATTTAGCTCAATACACAGAGTTTTCGGAAAATCTAAAGGTGAGTAGGTAGGTAGATATAGCAAAAATGAGAACAATAGTTCAAGTTCATATTTATTTATTTAAGTAGTTAGCTGACTGACTTTCTCGGGAAGCGAGAGCTACTAACTTGTCTAATTTATTGAGAAAAAAAAACGAGAAAGTTTAACAGAGAAAAATGTATGGAGGAGAAGTGTCGGAACATCCAACTTAATAGTAATAGACTCGTCCTATTACCGACCTATTACATTGTACCAAAAATGATATCAAAAATAACTGTGAAATTTGTGTGATGAACCTCTGCCCACATCATTACAGAAAAAGGTGAGCAATATTATATCCACAGTCTGACAGAAGAAAGTGTGATGGATTGTGGTGAAAGTAGAATGCAATGCATCACCACTCTTTTCTATCACCAGAATGTTGTGAAGGCGATTTGGGAAAAAATACCATACACCAGGGCCAGAGAAGCCAGAGAATTATTATTATTATTATATTATTATATAATGATAATTTACAATTAGCAATTATTTCAGCAAAGAAATGATACTAAAGTGTTGCCACAAGACGAATTATCTATCAAAGTGATGGATGATCTAAAAGAAAAGGAAAATCTACATGTTAGAATTAAAAGGCAGTCTGGTAAGTTTAGAAAATTACTATGTTAGAAAACAGATGGATTCAATGAGACGAATGAGAACAAGTCTCTGTTTCTATATCTAAGAGCTGAGCCCTCTCAATGGCTTAGGACATAATCCACACACGCTTGCCTTGCTGGTTGCTGGATCAGACATACCCTTTGAATTTTTTGTTTGTTGTTTCAATTAGAATTTAATGTCGATTTTTGTTGCAGATGGGGAAGATGGGGGGGGTAAGTCGCACGATCAGTTCATATAAATTAAATGCACATTGGTTCTGTCGGTTGGAGACGAATTCCGACCTCATGATTTCCAGCCACCCGATCGCCTATCCATTCTGTCACCATCGCTGTGCCCTACTCACAGAACAGAAAAGCTAGCTCTCATGAATAAGACAATTTTATAATTGTTTAAAAGTGGGGTTCTATAACTGACAAGCTATTCGGTTCCCATGACTACAAAAACTTTTCCCCTGTATACTGTTTTACGTCTCCTCATAAGAACATTCCTGGGACTTCAATGAATATTAAAAAAATATCTTGATTTGTTTTGCTAAGCAGAAACACATTTATTCGTTCATTTTTATTTAGTCAAAAGATTGATATTATAATTGTAAAACAATTTCCGGTTGCGCATTACATAAAAAAATATTAATAAGAATAATAAAATAATAATATCCATTAACCCGCTTATAACTTTTCAGATTTGGTGAGTTCATTTAAGAAGTCTGATTTGGATCGGAATAAGTTGTTTACGATATTTTTCCATGCAGTAAGGAATATATTCTGGGGTAAAGAGATGGATCTTCGCATTTGGAAACCATTTGATGTTATTCTAATAGAACGAAGACTTAAGATATACCCAAATTTCCCTGGTTCGTCGTAATCGTCAGAGTGTCTGGTCAGTCGTTGTATGCGTTGCTTTAGTGCTTTTAATTTATTTAATTGTAATTTACCCATTTCTTTGTTTTTTTATGTATTTATTGCTCAACAATGAGTTTACATATTGCCTTCACCATTTTTAAATACACAGGTACAAAGTGATAATCCCACATACATAATATAACCGTTTGACGAAAACAAATTAAAGTTTGATAGAAATAAGTTAATTTTATTATTATTAGAATTATAATATAGGTACTTTCCTTTTTTTTTAAATATCCAATTTTTTTTGTATTTATTTTAGTTAGGTGTTTTGGTTCTATACCATGCTGCGCTATTTCAAACTGTAACCAATTGAAATAACAATTGTAACTACTATGGTGATTAAAAAGAATGGCCAGAGCTCAAGCTTGTCAGAGAACTGGCCGCAGGCAAATATGCTGACACCTTTTTTGTTGCTTTGTATGACGTTCATTATAAGTGTCATGTATTTGATCCAAATTAAATAAATATTATGACTATAAATATGAATAGGATTACTTATGATGACTGACTGACTATGACTATTACTAGGTCAAGACATATACTTTTAAATATTTGTATTATAAGTCATGCATGCTGCATACCACAGAGCAGAGACAGGTTACTTTTAAAGTATATGTCTAGATCAGTATCTAGGCATACACTTTTAAATTGTTGTACTACAAGTCATGTAAGATCATCTGTTTTATTAGTTTCAGTGTTATCGCCTCGCCACTTATATCACTATATTGGGGGTTTGATTCCTAGTCAAGATAAAATATCTTTTTCGTGTATGTGTGTACTTTTTGCCCGTTATTTGTATATTTGTAGAGACCCCCGTGATACAGGACATGGCGCCTATAGGTACTTTAGCTGATTAGGGGAGGGGAGGTTTAAAAATTCTTATATTTCTGCATACGTAATACTTGAATGGTCCCTTACTTACTACTTATGTAAGTTCTAGAGGCTTAGTATAGTGTTAGTCTTGTTTTTCCTTCAGTGTAATATAGTGTACCTATGTAAATAATAGTGATCTTGCGTTTTGGATGGATTATGAATTTGTAAGACTAAAAGTATAATTATTATAATATTTGACTGTTTTAGTAGCATTCTTACAAGTTTTCTATTAACTTGCAATGTACGTACGTATCTTTCAAATTTTGCAAATCATTTTTTGACCACTAGTAGGTACCTATCTGATTGAGTTGTAATTTGGCATACCTACATCTTTTTTCCGATGACAATATACACTATTCAAAAGTCAAAATTCTAATAATTTAAATATGCCCGCCGTTCCAAAATAGCGGATCCCATTTTTTTTGTTCGATCCGTTATCAAATGAAAGGGCTTTAAGAGCAGTTAATACTTCTATCTATATCTGTACTCATATTATAAAGAGGAAAGATTTCTTTGTTTCTTTATTTCTTTCGATTTAACTCAAAACTACTAGAAAGAAAGAAAGAAAAATATTTTATTATGTCCGATAAACACGGCGCACAATACATAACACATCTTAGAAAATAAAAACACAGATTATAAACAACAATACAACAATATACAGACAATATTTTTTTACAATCTGTGGTGGCTTCTCCCATGTGAACTACTACTAGACTGATTTAAAAATTCTTTCACCGTTTGAAAGATACATCTTTGCCAAGTAACATAGCTATATTTATTTCTAAAAATTTTTAGGGATCCCTACTAATGAATAATGTAACCAAAGGTGTAACAAAATATGCCCTTCTCCAACGGATAACACACTCAGTTTAGAGACAACCTTCTTTTTTGTACATCTAACCTTGCTGATCGTTTGCTGGCTGTGGGGGAGTGGGAATCAGGACTGTTCTTCAGGCACTTCCTCCGTCCAATGTACCTTCCGCCTTGCTACTTGTTTACGTTTAGGGGCACCATCTGTCTCTCCGCACCGCTGCTGCTGCGGGGAAGCTATCGGGAGTCTTGGACACCACGGCCTGTCATGCAGCAGAAGCGCCAGCCACATTTCGCAGCATGCCAACCTCAATGACATACTTCGTCGGGCTCTTGTCACCGCTGGAGTGCCAGCCGTTTTAGAACCAAATGGCCTGGCGCGCGACGATGGCAAGAAACCTGACGGTATGTCATTATTGCCTTGGAAGATGGGTAGGCCTTTGGTGTGGCACAGGCGTCGATACCCTGCGCCATCTCATCTTCTAAATACAGTAAGTTGTGCGGGCGCTGCTGCTCCATCTGCCGAAACTTCCAAGCGGCGCAAATACAACAACCTCGCTGGCGAGTATCTATTTGTGCCGTTTTGAGTCGAAACACTTGAGCCGTGGGGTTCAAGTGCTCGCGCTCGTTCAAAAGAGCTATCAAAGCGTTTGTTTTTTTTTTCCGACGCTTCCTGTGATCAGCAGGTTGGATATTTTTTTTCACAAAGTATAAGCCATGCAACGTAGCAACGATGCCAGCCTGCTGGGCACTTTTCCGGTAGACAGTGGCAGCGATGCGGAAGTATTTTATGATGCCATTTTTTAATTATTTCACCCCTTTTTCATGTTTTATTTTTGTTTTGTTTGTGTTAGGTTGTAAATATTGTTTTTTTTTTTAATTTAAGTTAGTTCATAATAATACTGTAAATTATTGTGAAATTGATATAAATAAATAATGTTGAACATAAAAAAATGTTTGGGCTTTTTAGTTTCAAGTTTAACCTTAAGACCTGTAAAAGCCTTTAAGACTAAAAAGTATTAAAAAAAAAATATTTTAAGGACAAGCTTTCAATAAACAAAAAGTGAACTAAAAGGTAAACAATAAATTTAAGGGCCGTATAGATCCTTACAAAATGATAAACGAAATTGCTTAATATCATGTAAAGAGTTGATTTATTATATTTACCGGGTGTGCAGACAAATAGTACATGATATATATTATTATTTGAACATGATGTTGGATATAGGTAGCATTGATACATTTTATTTATCGTGGTTTTCCTTTTTCGATAATTTGTATACTTTGCAACTGAAACGTGTACCTACATAAAGTAAAACATTTAAAATAAAAATATTAATTTTAATTTGTTATTTAATTTTTTAAATTTAATAATTTGTGTACCTAGTTTTTAAGTGAATATTCAAATACAATGAATTCAAATTCCGTGAATAAAGATGATAATATATGATATAATTATAATATAATTCTTATTTAAAATGGGAAATAATTGATTTAAAATTAAAAAAGTGTAAAATGTCATAAAAAGGCATTTGAAATATATGTATATTATGTACTAATTATCCGTAAAGTTTATAATTTTGACTGAACTGTTCGCTGCCTGCTAAGCTAGAAGTCGTGGGTTCGATTCGTCAAATCTTTGTGTGATGAGCGGTATTTTTTGTTCTTGGTCTGGGTCTAATTTACTCCTATCCATAATATGTTTGTATTTACAAAAAAATGTATTTAGTAGTACATCAGTTATTTAGTACCCATAATACAAGCAAATTCTTTACTATCTAATAGATATAATGTTCTTGAATATTATACTTAAATTAGACAAGAGCTGGAGGGAGGGTTGATAACCTGAGACACAGGATCTTTCTAGTTCAGGTATTAACTCACCATAGTACTTTTCTCTATGTAAAACAATTTATGTGTACTTATGTAATTGAACCTGTATTCTACTATGGTGAGAAAATAAACGTTATTATTAAATATAATTGCTTAATTTAGGACTAGATCGCGCTGTATGCATGTGATTGTGTGAAAATATTATTATTATATTATATTCCCTATAAATAATTATTTTTAATACTAGTCTAAGAATATTGGTTACTTGTATCCTTTTCAAAATATAATTATTTTCCATTTGTTTGGACACCCAGTATAAAGCATTTATTTTAAAACCAAATAAGTTTTATTTTTGATATAAATAGTAAAGAAAACACTGTCGTATAGTTTGTATTTTTGGACATGGTTTCGAATAACGCTTTAGACGCGTTAGAGAAGACCTGAATCATTCAGGTGATTTAATTTTATCATCAGCGTTTATCCCACAAGCATTCGTGCTCTTTATACGACTGAACAATGCTGGCTGCCAGTGAGACTGACAGCATTGTGTATATCCGTGCGTGTAGGTTTGTTTACATTTAGATGTTATTTTATAATAGTCTGATTATTTCTGTAATTGTGTAGTCTAGAGACAACAACCAACCTGTCACACTTGTTTTACACATAAATTTACTCAGAGAATAAATATTTAATGTTTTGTTAACCCTGTTATATACGTAGCCACTTATAAAATAGAAGCAACTTCGCGCGAGCCTAGTATTAACGGAGTTTGCGTGACAGAGAGCATGTTTACGAAGGGAGGTATTATATTTAGTAGGGTCATATGAGATTTGAGCATGCGTAGTCAGTATCAGCCTTAAGATAAATAATTTACAAGGAGAGAACGTTGCAAATTTTAAAAAGTTCTATAGTGGGAAACTGGTAGGGCAGCTGCCAACCAATCTTCAGCAGTACTCTTTAACGGCGTTCTAATGTTAAGAGATTGGTTTTAATAGTGCCTCTCCATACAACAATATAATAATTCGATAAATTGGATTAGAGACTGGGTCAGTGCTAAGTAGACAAGTGATCGTAAAACCATAAAACCTCCGTGTTAGCAGCATGTCGTAGGTTAAAGACGAAGATTAACTTCCGTAGCTTAGACGTTAGTGCTTTCATGCGTTGTTGAATTTGTTGAGAGTAGAACACAGTTACAAGTAGCCAGAGGTCAAAGATCACAGGAGTGCTCTAAAAAAATACTAAGGGAGGAATCGGGCTTACCTGCGGAGGTAAGTGAACAATGAAAATATTTAATCTTCATTTTTTCGTCTCACAAAATTTCAAGGTGAGCAGATTCGGGTAAGCCAGGTTGTTATTTGGCTTCTGAGCACCAAGCCCAGAAGAAACTTAACTATAACTTAACTTAAAGCATTAACCAATTCCAATGGAGGTGTCTTGAAATATTTTGGCTGAATCATCGGCGTATGCAAAAATAGAACCTTGGCGGATTAAGCCGGCACAGGTCATCAATATAAATTGGGAAGAGTGTGGGACCGATAATACTGCCCTGGGGCACCCCGTAGGACACTGGAAGTTTACTACTCAGCCACCCAGCAATCCTTACACACTGCCGTCTACCTGTGAGATAGCTACTGAATAAAGAAAGTTGAGATTCCGAGTATTTTAAGCTTTGTTAATAACAGTGGGACAGAGACCGTGTCAAACGCCTTCGCCAGGTCTAATAATACGCCTAAAACCTTTTGTTTTTATCTATATTTGTAATAATTTCATTGGTTAGATCCAGCATAGCATTTTCTGACAAAATGAGAGTGCGGAAGCCATATTGTGATTTTGACAGGAGTTTATTTTTCCTTGAGAAAAATAAACTCCTGTTAAAATCACAATATATTATATATATATAATATTTGATGAGTTTGTTATTCATAAGATGTTCAAGTAGTTTAGAAAGAGTAGGCAGGATGGCAATTGGTCTGAATGGTCTGTGTCTCCACTTTTATGAATCAGATGTACAAGTACAAGTTGAAGGGTAAGGCAAAACACTAAAACGAGATGTTTTTAGACACGTTCGCTAGCATAATTGTGAAATGTGGAGGTTTGAAAATAACGCTTGCCTTAAAGCATATCTTGAAGAAAACCTATGGCCTTTGGCCTTGATATGCTTGTAATTATGTTTTAATCATAATTACAGTATACCTAATTGAAAAGTACAGTTATATAATTTTCTATTCACATTTTGTTACAGTATGTTAAATTCGTTATAATGAAACTCGGCACATATATTCCCTTAGTTCTTACCTTGTTTTTGTGGCGTCGTTTGTCACTAACTATCTTAAAACATTATTAATATAGCGTTCTTAATATATGCGCCTATTAAAAAATCGTATTACGCATTACGCATTTGCTCGCAAAAAATCATCAGGCATTTAGATTTACGGGATGCGACTTTGCCACTCTGGACAAGCGTCTCAAGCGCGACGTTCCCATTTGTATTTGCGAAAACTTTCAGGCGACTAAAAACTCATAACATATACTACTCAAAAAAAAAATAAGGGCCATTAAGTTTTGTGCTATAGCACAAGAACAGTTAAGGTTAGGTCGGTAATTAAATATAATATACAGTTTATGCTAGCCATTGCTTTCAGCTAAGATCGTCAAAATTAAAAATACTGTTCTAGGTAATATATATATTTTTTTAATAAAATCTGGGCTGTTAGCTGTTCACGGTAACACTTCAATAAGAGAGTACCTACAGCTTGAGTCGCTCGAGCTGTGCTTGCACGGACGTAATATTACATTAGGACGAATCTGCGACCCATTCGCTGTGCAAATGGAATCACATGAGGCCTGATAACATCGTCGATGTAACGTTCTGACCGGCCGTGAGCTTTGTTTTACCAAAGCTAATGCCACCCCGAACCATTACGTTAGGACCACCGATGGTTAACTTCATGGATCAACTACATGGATGCAAGATTCTGAAAACCGCTCGCCGTGTCGCCGCCACACACTGATACGTCGATCATCATTAAAAAAAAATATTTCTTTGCACTTGTTTATAAAAAGCACGTTGCGCCACGGATCAATACTCCAGTTTAAATAATGGCGGGCGAATCTTATGATTTGCTTTTGGCTGCTTGGTCAGAGGAATTTGGACTTTTCATCGTCTTGATGTTTGCTGGATGCAGTCGATTACGACTACGAATATTTTGGTCACTGACACGGGTACCCGTTGTCAGCGGTTGTTGGTGTTGTGACTTACGGGCCGTTACTGTACGATCCCGACGAGCACTAAATTTGACGTACCGAACCTCCTGAGTTTTTTGCTTGTTCATTTTTGCCGCGTACCTGCCCCTCCCACAAAGTCGTTTTGTTCTGTGATCATAATGTTGTTTTTTTTTAACACTATTGTCTACCGTATTGTTATTATAAAACTAAACAAGAGTGAAATTTAATTAAAGGGTTCTGTTTGCTCTTTTTTACGGACAATACCAATACCAGACACGAGTGACAGCGACATCAAAACCGAACATTCGAATGTCGAAATTCAGAAAGCCCCCTGGACACAACTACTCACTACGAACAAATTATGACAGAACCACGTGATCATGATGTGGGAGATGACAGAAACCTCCTAAAACGGACACGGTTTAGCGTAAAAGTTTTACTGAATGCCTTACGGATTCCTAAAAACACCTAATGTTTATGCTAAGTCATTTTTATTTATAAATATTTATAATGCACGAGATATTCTTCACTTTCTTTAGTAATCTACAGTATTACTAACAGATATGTCTTTGCTACGAAATAGAATGGTGTTTGTTTTTGTGATTGTTGTAAGTGACTATTGGTTTGATACTTCTGCTAAGTCCGTTACTAATTTAGAGGTAAGTAGACTCAAACATAAATAGGTACAGTATCCAAATTAGTTTATTCATAGATGCAGTTGGAAGTGTATAATATGACTGCCGTGCAAGAGGTCTCTCTCGGGTTGGGTGAAAATGATATTGGGTTTTATATCATGACATGCCAGTATTTAGATTTTCCCGGAGTTTGGGAAACAAATGTTCCCGCTTGATGACAATGGGTTCGCCTTCTATATTTGAAACCAAACCTAGCTGACAATGTGTGAGTGAACACCTCTGCCTACCGCTTCGGGGAAAAGCGTGATGGCATGTTATATATTATGGTATTTGTCACCGATCAGTTGCTATTGATTAGGAATCCATTAATGTATCCTAGAAGAAGAACACAACTGAACATTTAAGAAAAAAATCATTGTGACCTACCATATTTTTATTTTCTTCATTTAATTTGATTACGTTATTAAATTTTCAATGATTTTAGACCATAAACAGACAAAGTTTGCCGCAAGTCAATTTTGATATCAATGAAAAAGAAATTAATGATAACAAGGAAAATGTAAGAGCTTCGAGGCAGAAGACAGGTACAAAATATACCTAATTTAATATATTTATTCTTACACTAGCCGTTCCCGGGGCTTCGCACTTCGCAAGCAATTATATTTGCTGGTATTATGGGTACTAAACAACTGATATAAAACTCTAATACACATTTTTTTTTGTAAGTACATAGGTACATATTATAGATAAATTACAACCAGACACAGAACAAACAATCATGCTCATCACACAAAGATTTGTCCTGGGTGGGGATCGAACCGACGACCTCCGGCTTAGCAGTCAGGATCACTAACCACAAGACCAACAGGCCAGTTGTATATACCTAATTTAATATTTTAATTCTTACACTAGCCGTTCCCCGGGGTTTCGCACCCGTCGTTCTTTATTTGACTACTGCTCAGCCCCGTAGCGTTGTGTTATATAGCCTATAACTTTCCTCGACAAATGGACTATCTAACGCTAAAAGAATTTTTTGGATCGGTTCAGTAGTTCCTGAGATTCTAGCATCAACCAAACAAACTCTACAGCGTTATAATATTAGTATAGATTTAAAATGGGTACCAGGTCCACACACCGGTAATCGGTTTACTGTTGCCTATAATACCAGAAATATCACATGCGAGTTGCCGATCCTTTGGAACTTCTTCCCGATGTGATTTTACACAGTTACACCACCATACACAGTACCACAATATCACCAGTAGAAACACAATACCGACACAGTTATTATGGCTGCGGTCTATAAACAAATAATATAGATGCCTTACAGTTTATCCGTATAAAAAAATTTGTTTATTATTACCCCCAAGTTACATAAAATAGTGTTTTATAGAATGTTTTCACAAACTTTACAATTTTATACTTTAATATTGACCAATACTGGATCCCAAACTAAACCAGAGGTTAAAATGCGGTATGGGTATTGAATTTTGAATTTTATTTATCTATATAATTATTCAAATTTTATATAGATCACTTTAGATTTGTATATGTCACCGTAAAATTGTAAACACCGTTAGATTATATAATCTATCACGCGAGATTGTAAACTGTCGAAAGATGTGAACAGTAAGATACTGCTTATAATTTAACGTAGTATTTTTAGGTAGATTATAATATATCGAAGTGAAACTGTTAAATCACAATCTGTCGTCCTAATTTTTATTTTAAGTTGGACTTACAGGGCCGTTTTGTCCCCATAGAGTTAGAAATGTGTCAGTCAAACAAAATAAATTTTAATGCCCTTCAAGAATTGTGTCATCAAATAGGTATTTATTTATTATTTAGGATGTAATCAATAATGCTGACATTATACGGATATTGTAATAAAAAAAAAGTAACATTAATATAATTATGTTCTCCTAGTTGAAAAACCGGTAAAGAGCATGTCGGACCATGCTCAATGTAGGGTTCCGCATCAAAAGAGCGTCTCTTCACACCGCTTATGTCCTTTTGTTGAGAAGCGCAATATTTATAGAAAACAAAACAAGTAATTACTTTATCTTAGTCAATATGTAGGATTAATGCTAAGGATTTTGGATATTTGGTACAAAATTATCCAACACCCAAGTTCAACGACTATTACTGATAAATTAATAAAGTTATCTTAACTGCTATAAATTTAATTTAAAGTTCATGAAATGCACTATCATCATGAATTTTTCCAGACTTTTCAAGCCAGCAGTTTAACCTTTAGAGGGTGAGGGGGGGGGGGCGCCCTACTGGAACAAAAATTTGCTCTTTAAAGTTTAATATTTCGTAAATGGGTCATTAAATCGAAAAATAATGTCAGTAACCCCCAAGTCATTTTAGAAGACCTATTCAACAATACTCCACACGATGGGGTAGACGACAAAAAAAATATTCATCCCCACTTCAATGTATGGGAGCTACCCTAAAAAAAAAAATTTTCCAAATTTTTATTTTACCACTTTGTCGGCGTAATTGGTATACATACTCCTACAAAACTACAGCTTTCTAGTACCAACGGTCTCTTAGCAAAACCTCGGACTGACAGACAGACAGACATAACGAAACTATAAGGGTTCCTAGTAAGAAAAAAAAATCTAAAAAAATCATAAAATAAAATCAAAAACATTATTAACGTTTGCCCTCAAAACAAATTAAACACAAACAAAAATTATATTTGAATATCTTTGATTTGTCCATTCTGATTTTTTACTATTTTCATTATGCCCACTGTAATAGTTTTGTTACTCATGGTAAATTCAACCTGATTTAATATTTATCATTCAAACTGCATTTCTTTGGCTAATCACAGATTCATTTTACTTCCACAACAATTTTATATAACTAATTCTAAAGCCTGTGAGTTATTTCTAACACGAAGTCAATTTACAATCACCGTAACACTGTTTGTTTTCATTAGACAATAAACGATTTAACAAACAAATATGGCGGTGCGAGGCACATGACGTTTTTATACGAACATGCATTTTTGTATACATTTTTGTTTATTGTAAGGTAAGAGAAGTTGCTAACAAGTTATAAGTGAAAATAAATCTACATGTAAAGGTAGGAAGATGAGATATAGCATCTTTACGTACCGTCAGTCCTCCCTCCTATATATTTCAGAGATTAACTACACGGGTACGGTTTATGATACATTTCAGAATGATACCTCTACGCGTTCTTTAGAAAAATAATCTTGACAGATGGATAGACACTCGGACAGACAGATGCATGTTTTAAAAATCACCATCTTTTATCTGTTGACTGGGCTAAATCAAAATTTCACACTAGGTACCTTGACTGTCTTAGACTTCACGAAAATCTGATACAGTCGATTTTAACTTGATAATTTATCTTTTTTTTCAGGGTATAGCTGGGATATAGGATATATACAATTATTCAAAATGATTGCTGCTACAGTGAGAGAAGTAATCTCTGCTTCTGAACCGAAAGAACACCTCGCACCTTTGAAATCAGCCCGCAAAGATTTATTAGAATTTCCAAATATGTGATTTATTTAATTAAATTGGGTAAACATTTTTGCATAAATTAAATAAGTATTTAGTTTATATCCGATAAATTATGATATACATATAAGACTGAATGTACCCATGTGTAAACCCAGAGGTTTAGCAAATTAATTATAAGTAAAATAATAACAAATATAATGTATAAATGTTTTATTATAAACCTGATGAAGAATTTACAGTTAATACCTTAAACAACTAATGAAATACAATACGACTATCTTTGGAGTTATTGTAAGCGGCTGTGGTGTCACAGTTCGGTACGGAACCTAAAATGCTATCTGGCAAAAATAAGTAGAACAGAATCTGTGAAATAGGGTGTGTTTATTATTCAAAGTAATGCTTTTAGATTTTTCTTGGGTGGCTTCATGGATATACAATAATAAGATTTTCAAAACAACTCTTTTAGTGCCAAATAAAATACATTTTAAATTCCATAATAATAATTGACTGTTTAAAATGTCTTTATTTTATAAAAGTAAACAATACAGTGTAAGTTGGCAATAGATGCAGTTACAATCATTAAAACTATAGGAACTTTATACAGGCTAAATTTAAACACCTTTGAAAGCTTAACTAAAATGGTTTTTTTTTTTTTATCAATAACAAGTTAATACTACATACCAGAGTGGCAGTAATTAAAATAAGTGCTATGATGCGAGCTATAGTGATAGTTTCGCTTGTTACATAATGGTTAAGATTAAGTTATAGACTTATAAGTAAGTACGAAGAAGAAATAAAAAAAGTATGCTCCTAGTGGGTACAATAAAAATGAATGCAAAAATTAACCACAGCTGACAATAATTATTAGCAATGAGCGTAAAACCAGTTATTGACTAAATTAATTAATTAATTGATAATAACGGCAACCATAATTATTTTCTGTAACCAAAATTTAGATTTGACACAAATGCAATACCATATTTATAATATCTATATTTGTACTAAGTAAGTATTAATAAAACGGTTTCGAAGTATTAATTTGTATCTTAAGTGGTGATAAAATTGGTCTCGCGATGCACTTACTTCCGATACATAAAAGTCGATGAAAACTTTACCCGATTACGTTGTTATTTGCAGTTTTTTTTTGAAGCGGTCATTATCTAGTTAATCACTTAACTAAGGTGATCTAACCGCAGTGAACAAATTAAATTTTTCGATATATGGCCTATGGCGGAATCATAGTGCTTCCCTTTAAAATATTTGGAAAAGACCCAGACGTACCCAGCACTGGGACGTTTCTGGGTTGAAATGATGATAAAATGAATAATAAAAACATTTTTAAGTAATCTTATTACATTGTTTGGTGATTCAATTTTGGTGACAGACTACTATTATAGGCACAAATATTAATTAATAGGTAATTGAACACATAATTTTTGGTTATTAATAAAATCTTACCCGAAATAAAATGGCTGCGTTTGTTCCACAGCGCTACAGTAATGATTTTGGAAACTGGTCAAATCACTATTGTAGACTGGTTTTAAGGTTCTACGGCATATTTAGTAGGCTTATGTTAAAGGTGCATTAATAAAAAAAAATCAGTTGATTGAAAATGTTTGGATTTTAAGGCGCCATCAGCATTTGCTTGAAACGATGATAGTTATTCTTTGTACTGTTCGTACCATATAGTAGTAAAGTAAATTTGTACCTATCGGGTAACTTTCCCGCGCGTAATACCAGAGTTAAGTTAAATTGACCAATTCCAGTTATAAAAACGTCGGGCATTCGACTTGGTAGTATAATGCGGGCACATTCTATTGTAGTTTCGGGTCCCGCAGATATCTGCACAAACAAACTTACTGGTTAAATTAGTCAGCACATGAATTAGTTCCAGTGAAACCAGCACTCGTATTGGGCTATACCCTTAAAGTATACATAAGCAAGCTACTATACCAGTAGCGTCATTAATTGTGCCGAAAACCGCAACGGTATCCAGCTATGTACTCGTTTATCTTAAAATTCACTCTGAAGTTGCACCCCGCTGCTGTTTAACATAGTCACTGAATTTTGTTGAGGTGTGTTCAGCGCGGGACGTCGGCCCGAGCGTTTCCAAACACGAAGCACCGCTCCCCCACACCATACACACTTACACACCCTATTTATAATCAGCAACCCATTAATGTCCCACTACTGGGCTCGGGTCTCCTTTCCTCTATCTAGAGAGCTGAGAGGGTTTAGGCCATAATCCACACACGCTGGCCTAGTGCGGGTTGGTGGATCAGACATACCCATAGAATTTCTTCTAGAGTATGTGGGTTTCCTCACGATGTTTTCCTTCACCGTTAGCAGATGGTAAGTCACTTGACTAGTACATATAAATTCCACAAAGTGAAATCCACATTGGTACTGCTGGTCGGAATCGAACTCGAACCGCGTGTTTAACATGCCGGTCTCTTATCCATTCAGCCACCATCGCTTTTACTACTACTACTACACCCTATTTACTATGTTATAAAGCAACTTCAGAGCGAACTGGAAGTTTTATGCCCACTGATTACAAATAAAGGTTATACTTAGGATTAACGTTACTTACAATAATTTCAACATGCTCCAAGTTAGTCAGAATATCGTCACCCTTAACATAAAACTCCTCCATGTAAAAAAATGCAATTCTCCTTCGCATCATCAATTTTTTTGCACAGTCACCGCAACAGAAGCTGCGAGATTGCCATTGACATACTTGTTGCCTTTTATAGCCCATATCTAAAATTATAAGCTAAATTTAATAAATGTATAAACTAATAGAAGGTACAACAAAAAAGGGGTCTCTTGTATTATTTGTGAATTATAGTTTCAGTATAGAAGTTTTAAAAAGGAAGTGACCGGGTTTGTAGGGTAAAGAATGCGCTTATGATGTCCGCGGTGTTGCAAGTGTTCATAAGTTATGGTAACTGCTTACCACCAGGTAGGTTGTATCCTTTTTTGCCAGAATTATGTTATAAAATATGACTAAGCATAATGCTGCATGTATAATGCAAGAAAGTTCTTGAATAATGATTTTTTATTGCACTTTTATTTTTTTCACTAGGTAAGGCTTTCGTCTAGTATTGTCTTATTTTTATATAACAATTTTATTATGATCTTAATTTTTGATAGCCTGACCAAGCGATACGAATAACGATTCACCAAGGGACTAGATACTTTAGTAGTTATAAAATACAATTAACTACTTACACCTTCTTCCACCACTGTTGGAAGGGTAAGCTTTAGGTATTTCATGTGCTGTTATCATGTTTGTAATCCAGGTAGTGTAGGGGAATACGTCAATGAACACGGGTGGATCTGGGTTAAAAGTGTTACGCATATCGACATCTAAGCACTCAGGGCCGCCTACTGCTAATCCAACCAACTCAAAGCGGCCCGTGCTAGAGCGTAGAATAATGGGTGCCCCTGGCCGCATACCACATCCAGAAGTGCATAATGTATGGGTTATGAAACGGTCCTTATTGTCCATTATTACGTTGAGCAGATCGTCCTAGGAACATATATTTAAGTTTATTTTATTATATATATTTCTTAATCTGTACATGAATAAAATTTTAACGGGTTGATGTCTGTCCATTAAAGATACGTATTGAAGAAAAAATAATGTAGGGGTTCTTCTTTAGAGACACAAAAGCGAATACAATATTTTTTTGAATTGTTATCTGTCTATCTGTGTTTGCACGTGCATAACGCAAAAAGTACTCTATGGAATTGAATGCGGTTTACACCAATGTTATTGCTAGAGCTCTAACTTAAAATATAGGCTACTTTTTATCCACATGCTACGCAGGCGGGGCCGCAGGCGAAAGCTAGTAATAGTAATAGCTAGTAATAAATGTAGAATTTTAGTTAAATGGATGGAAGGATGATTGTTACTCAATCACACCAGAACGACCAGCGGAGCCAGGGGTGGAAGCTTGTATCTAATAAATGTAATGTCAATTAAAAATAAGGCACTGATTTAAAGAGGCAGTTGTAAATAGCAGTTTTGGTAAGTTAAACATTATAAATGGCACGTTTGTTAACTAGTTCAGCAGTTAAAACTAAGCAGTAAAGTAAACACAAATGAGTAATAGAATATAATGAAATGGATCAGTGAATATATTTTTGAGCAAGAAAATAATTAAATGGGCGGTAAAAAATATTGAAAGAGCGGTTACGCGTGGGCAGTAATAAATCGGAATTCGTCGGTAAGAAATCTCATTCTAAGCAATTCTATAAACAATGAGGTGGTAAAATAAAATAAAAAAACCGGTCAAGTGCGAGTCGGACTCGCGCACCGAGGGTTCCGGACGATTATGCATATTTTTATATATTCTTGACCTTGAAATTTAATAGTTGCGTACACCCTACCATATGTAGGTTTTGAGACAACTTTTAGGGTGCAATGGCAGTGCAAATATAGTAAGTAATATAGTAGTAGAAGATTAATCAATGTGTCAAATTTCTACACCAAAATGGTTCTCATAAAATATTGTATGTAAGATTTGCCTCGAACAAAATTTCATCAAGATAAAACTATACTTATAATTACCGGGCTTCCTTTTTTCAGTATGTCTGGTGGGCATTTCTTTTCCATAGACAATTTCAATGTTTTTTTACCCATGCGTTCACCATCGAAGGTTAGCGGTACATCTGTCGAATATCAACAATATCCCAACAAAAATAAAAATGTTAAAAGTGCTAGACAATTTCAATATTAGAATAGGTACGCGTGGTTGTCGATTTCACCGACAAAAGAATCGAGATGTAAATGAACAACAAGTTATGTTCTAGTCAAATTATTTACAGAAAGCAGATAACTTAGGAGAAATAGAAGCTCAAGACTTTACTGGATACAAGCATACAAGTTATCTTATTCGCGAATTAACTTAACTTCTTCACCTAAGTTACTGTTCTTATAAATTATAAAGGAATTATAAATTATAAAGGCTGCAGTGCGTCAATCATGTTTGCCAAAAGTTGTATTGATAGTTATGCAGCAATAATGCGTAAAAGGTGCGCCTCTTTCCTTGCGCGCGTACGCGGCAGTACTAACGGTACCCTGAGTGTATTAGTTGACAAATGGGAGTCTCCAATGATGCAACATTGGATGGAGCTCCACACTAGCTTTAATAAATAATGTTTTTTACTAACACTAGTTTATAAGATCATTGTTACTAACACTATATGGGCTTGCCCGAAATAAACGTTTTATTATTATTATTATTATTAAAGGACACACACACAATAGCTGTCAGTAAAAACCCTTAGGTTAAGGTGTAGGCAAGGAAGTTATATCTCTTAGTATATCTCCTTAGGAGATATAAGTTCCTCGGGTGTAGGTTAAGGTTTGACATGTGGTTTCGATATTAAGAAATTTAAGGTGAATAATAATAATATAATATTATTCTACCACATTCACACAGCGCCATCTAGTTCCAAAGTAAGCAATTATATTTGCTTGTGTTATGGGTACTAAACAACTGATATACTACTTACATACATTTTTTTTTGTAAATACATACATATTATAGATAAATTACACCCAGACACAGAACAAACCTTTATGCTCATCACACAAAGATTTGTCCTAGGTGGGGATCGAACCCAGGACCTCCGGCTTAGCAGTCAGGACAGTCACAAGACCAACAGGCCAGTTTATACCTAATTTAATATTTTAATTCTTACACTAGCCGTTCCCCGGGACTTCGTTCGTTCTTTATTTGACTACTGCTCAGCCCCGTAGCGTGATGTTATATAGCCTATAACTTTCCTCGTTAAATGGACTATCCAACGCTAAAATAATTTGTTGGATCGGTTCAGTAGTTCCTGAGATCCTAGCGACAACCAAACAAACTCTAAAGCGTTATAATTATTAGTATAGATATAAAATGGTTACCAGGTCTACACACCGGTCTGGAGGTCTACAACAGGCCAGTCAAAACGGTGAAGAGCAGGTCGGACGGACGGAGGGATGGACGGACGAGCTAACATGACGAAACTAACGAAACTATAAGGGTTCCGTTTTGCCATTTTGACTACCTACGGAACCCTAAAAACCGGCTAAGAGCATGTCGAACCATACTTAATGTAGGGTTCCGCAGCAAAAGAGCGTACCTTCATAGTGCTTGCGTCCTTTTGTTGAGAAGCGAATTTTTCGGCAATAATAATCTTTGTTGAAAGTATTTACTAAGCGTTAGGTTTTACGGTTTAGAAAATAGAAAGGGGGAAGACCCCATTTATGCTACTTTCGGAGCGTTTATTTCCGAAAATATCCACATAATCTTTTATCTGTGTATAAGATCTGTCGAAATATATGTGCGATTCGTAAATTTTTGCTTAAAAATATTTTTTATCTTCTGTTACGTGTATAGAGTGCCCCCCCCACAAAACCTAGTAGTGGCCCACACAAGACAACTATTCTCCAAATTTATTATTCACTTAAACAAAAATCAAGTGAATTGAATTGGGTGAATTTCGGTGGTCGATTTCAAAGAATTAATTCAACAAGCACTATTGGAAATCTCTTGGCCTATGTCTAACAGTGAACCTTCTATCCATAGCGGGTTGGACAACCGAGCAAAAGTTGGTTGGTCCATCTGGTTGGTGAACGTACCCTGGCTCGTTTAACATCCGTGTTTCCAACAATGTCCAGTTTCACGAGGCTCTCATCTCCTCTCCTTATTCACCTTCTAGTAATGTTATAGCAAAGTGACAAAACACGAAACGATAAAGATAATAATAAAAAATACGTACCAGTTAAATAGTCTATTAAGTAAACATCAGAATTAAACTTCTTTTTTATGCGTTCTTCTCTTGAAGGAAGACATATTGGTAGAACATAATCTAAAAATGAAAATAAATAGACGAACTCATTACGTTTAGGAACTGCCTCGGTGGTGCTATACGATAGCAAGAGTTCGAATCTCGGGTCGGGTAAAAATATATTGGGTTATTTCTGTCATGTACTTAATTCTTATTAGATCAGCCCAGAGTTTGCAAATGTGTCGGTTGAAGGCAATAGACTTGTTCGGGGCTTCGCTCCCGTCGTTCTTTATTTGCCACTGCTCAGCTCTTATTGCCTGTAGCGTGATGCTATAGAATCATAATATATTATAGTTAAAACTTACAGGATTTCACTGGGGCCGCTAGTTTAATCAGAGCAATGCTTTGGTAGATCCCAAACCTGAGAACGTAATATAATAATATAGGTAATTATGTAGTAAAAAATATCCCGCTGCGTACCTAATATTTATATTAAAGACTAGAAGTAGCGCGCGGCTTCGCTCCCGTCGTTCTTTATTTGGCCACTGCTCAGCTCCTATTGGCCGTTGCATGGTGTTATACAGTCTATGTTATAATATAGCTTTCGAATGGCAAAATATTTTTTTTTATATTAATATATTATATAATATTTTATATTATATAATATATTAATACATACAAAAATACAGTTCTATCCTCTTTATAATATGAGTATAGATATAGATTACTGTCTTAAAATATTTACCTTAAATATTCTGGATTGGGTAAGACTTCAAGTATTGGCACTATAAGACATGCACGTGGACAACGAACTGCTTGTTTAATTTGTGCCGTTGATAAACCACATTCGTATTCTTCTCTTTCATATTCGCCAAATATCACATGAGCTCTATAACAATAATTATTAGTTTGTGAAAAATTTCGACATTCATACGGAATTTCATGCAAAAATAAGCGATGTTAGCCGAATGGATAAGTGACCGTTATGCAAATCATGCGACCCGAGTTTTTTATTTTTCTTTGTTTTGTTTTTTTATTTTAATTTGTATTTGACTTTGTGGAATTTATATGTATTATTCAAGTGTCTTACCATCTGCTGACAGAAAAGGAAAACATTGTTAAGAAACCCACATACTCTACAAGAAATTCTTAGTGTAGATATTATGTGTGAGCGCTATAAGAGATCAGTAACTGGTCGAAGCAAAGAAGCAGCACATGACATCTAACCCAAACAATAACAATAATAAGTCAGTGAAAATTACAATCTAGCCTCATATAAAAAATATACCTATATTTTTTTTGTTTTAGTGAAATTAGTAGTATTTGCATAGTATAAATACTACAAGGTCACTTTGCGGTTTATTTTAAAGCGGTTTATATTTTTAATATTTTAATTAAAAATAAATTAAAATTTAATTGTCAAAGTTTCCGCTTTTTACTAAGTACTTACATTATATGTACTTAGGAAAAAGCTGTAATATCGATAAGTACTTATACATATCCCTGATATAAAGAACAACTTAGGTTACATTTATTTTAGAAAAAAAATAGGATTCCGCGGAAATAAATTCATGGAAACCCGATTTAATTTGGGCAGAGCTGCGGGCAAGAGCTGACACATAATATTATAACATAAATTTTTTTTTTAAACATTTCGCTATCTTTTTTAAATACTTACTCCATCTTTTTTTACTAACTAATGATATTACTATTTCCTCGACTGTACTAAACATTCGTAGTAGAGCTAAGTTTTTAGTAAAAAAAATTACGTACAATTTAAATCTTCCAGTTATATTTAATAATTCAGCGGTGAGGGAAAGGACGAACTGCCTGTGAATGAGGACAACACGTGGCGCTTTCCCGTCATAGATTTTTCCTGAGATCTCTGTCATAAAAGTAAAAAAGTAAACTGTATTATTCTACAGACAGCATTACGACAATTAAATCCAATCAATTTACACTCATTGGCGAAGAAGATTTATATGATGGTATGATAGGAGATTAGTCCATATGAGCAGGCAGCCACTTGGCTATGTCTTTACATGGTGATTACTAAAGAAGAACATGCTTATTCATATTTTTTTACTGTTGGAACACCTTGAGTATTTATATGTTTATTTAAATTCAAATTCGTAATAGTGGTAGAAAAAAGGTCAAACCCTCCTTGTAATGTACAACGCCCAGCCAAGGAAACGAGTACGCCTCCAGAACACCATCCTTCGGATCCAGTGTGTAGTCATCATGGCACAAAGATAAATCTAACAGGGAGCACGATATCCGTAGAATAAAAGCTAAAGCAACAAATTTTAAGACTGTCAAGACAAAAGAAGTTCGGCTTATTGAATTCATTCATTCATATTCATTTCAACTCCAAATAATGTGGAGGGAATTTAGGCTAAATTCTGTACTATACCGCGGTGATCAGACGGGTTGGTATAGGGTTTGTTTCCTTTACTCGCAACGCAAAAAAAAAATAAAGACAGGCAAAATGTCGCGCTCAATATGTGTGAATGCAAATAATAATAACGACAATTCATTATGTGTTAAACGTTGACTGTTCTGGGGCTGATTCTGAGCTGTCGGAATATTTTCAGCCGGAAATGTCTGTTTAATTAAAGTTAAAAAACATAATGTTAAAGAAATAGATGGTTTTAGGTAAAATCTTCTATTTATAAATATTTAATTTTCTATACGGTAAACAAATTTATAACAGTAAATAACTTAAGCCGTAAAAATACGTCGTACTAAGATTTGAAAAATTTTACGATCCGGGAGCAATCCGACGAGTCAGAATCAGGGGGCTGTAGGCAAAAATAGCGGTCAACCGCGAGGTATGCAATGAGCACACCCAAACAAACGACACCCAGACGAAGCACACTTGAAGTATTCAACTTAGGACAACCCTAAGTGAATTTTAATAAAAAAAAATTATTAATTTTCTATTACACTATCTATATATTCGTAGGTAGGCTTAGTGGAATAGAAAATTAATTGATTTTAATGTTTAATTGAAAGCCCACCTATGGATGTGTTAGGTGGAATTCTTTGGTGTGCTCCATTTGGGTGTGCTTCATGGCATAACTCAACTAGTCACGTTATGTAATATTATTATTCAATTTATTACTTACCCGATGAGAAAGTTATCAAAATTTTATAAAATAACGTTTTTGCCATATCAAAAATAAAGTTCTTTTTAACGTTTCCCTCAACATGTGAATTAAAACTGAGTGCACGTGTTCACCCAGTAATTACATTGGTTCCAGTTATGAATAAACACGGTAAACAGGATAATTGGAAATTGCTCAAATTCTTTATTTGCGATGAAAACGTTGACATTTTTGTATTAACAACTGTTGGGTAAACAATGAGTAAACATAACAATTTCCTAAAATGAACAATGTTATTAATATTTTTGATCCACGCGCTTTTTAGGGTTCCGTACCTCAAAAGGAAAAAGGGAACCCTTATAGGATCACTCCGTTATCCGTCTGTCTGTCTGTATTTTTCTCAAGAACGCGTAGTATAAAGCTGAGATTTTAATATCATAACTCAGGTCTGCAAAACTTCGGCGTAAAAAAAAATCTAATTCTAAGTTAATGCAATCCAAAGATACAGTTACCGTTTAATGGTCTATTTTTGTCAAATTATCTTGACGATCAAAAAAGTTGAAACCTATAGCGGCGTAATTTTAGACTGTCTTTGTTTTTTTCCCTAATGACCTAGAATCATGAAATTTGGCAAGAAGCAATATCAAGTTGCACAAGTAAAGGAAAAAATCCGAAAACCAATCCCGTGTAGTTATATAACTGAATATTAGTACTGGGGGGTACTTATACAATGATAAGCCTAAAAAAATTTAGCAAGAGTGAGAGTTTATCCCGGACTAACGTTATATAAACACCTACCTACCTTATTTATTCTATAAGTTAGAATAAATAAGGTGGGTAGGTGTTTAGCTATCTCGTGGACAGGCTGTAGCCAAATTTTAATTATTTTTGCGATAGTACGCATCATATTCAGGATACCAGCTATTATAGGTGGAAATCTCTTCTAACGGCGAGGGCAGTCGGCCTCCGGCGACCAATGTGCGATAACTAAACTGAACACCCCCCGATTCAGAGTAATCCGACTCTACTGGTTAGGTTAGGGTTATTTTTTTTTCAAACCACCCAGAAGGAGTTAGTGCACCGGCGACCTATGTGCAAAATTTTTTTTTTTGTTTTTTAAATGTATGTCTTTTTTTTAACCTATATTTTGCGTTATTTTGAGAAAATCATCATCAATAATTTTTATTGCACCCCCTTTGGTATATCTTGACCTATCCCATTTTAATTACAAAAAAAATAAGAACCGTCCGGAACCCTCGGTGCGCGAGTCCGACTCGCACTAAACCGTTTTTTTTTTAATTTAATGTAAATTACTAAATTACTTGATAATAGAGGCGAAGATACTGCACCCGTAATAGTAAAAGAACTTATGCTCTGTACTCAGAGCATTGAAGATAAGATCGATTCCAAAGATTACTTACTTTATTCTGTAGTCCTAACACACTCATATGAAAAAGGAGAGCCAGTAACAAGATGCCTTGCTGTTACAGTTTATAAAAAAATAATGACACTTAGTTCATATATTGATTTAAGCTATGGTAGTAAAAATAAAATAATAAACAATGTATAAAAGTAAAATATATTACTTAAAAGATTAATGTGTTTTTATACGAAGGCTTACAAAACTAAAATTACTTAGGTATTATTAACTACTTAAAATTATTTAATGGTAATTTCATCTAAATGAACAAATATAAATGATTAACAGGATTCTATAAGAGTGACTAAGAACTTGCCACATTTAGAATATTATATTAATTTAAAGTGAAAAAATACCTACTGCATTAAAATTCTAATTCAATACCTTTTATTAAAATGTTGTAAAATATTATCCAGCGCTTATACTAGTAACGCTTTTTCTGGATGAATTTGTGGTAAATTGAGGAGTCATTAAAGTGACCCATAATCCTCTAGTACACGGATCACAAATAATAAAATATATAAACAACGCAAATCCTTGCAGAGTAGATGTCAAGCAGAACAGGTAAGACCAAAGCAAATTGTTTGAAAATGAAAATATACCGAACACCCAAGAAAGACCAAGAAGGAAAAATAAAAATATAGAAACTCTAAGTTGTGCACGTACTAGGTCCATATCTGTTGATTTCATTTTTACATCGGACCCTCTGGAAATAGCATGAAGTACTGAAATGAACAAAGCTACATTAATAACAAGTATTATACAGATCGGAAGCAAAACAGCCGCACTTAGGTAAACGCCACTTGGGTAACATATTGTTCTGATTTCTGTAGGCGCTGGAATATAAGTTTGAGAATCTAAAGCCAATGTAATTATAACTGGAAACAAAGGAAGGCCCCACCCTATCAAAGTAAATTTAATCATAAAACGGGATGGTCTGCGTACTCCTAAAACTCGAACATATCTAATAAATTGTAAAACAGCCGTGATTAACATCCACATAAAGCTAGCTAAAATAGAAAAGTGTAATAACGCTCCTAAAACTATACACGTTATTTCCATGTCTGAAGCAATCGAATATTTATCATTTTCTATAGTAAACATGGAGTAATCTAAAATAAAAATTACAATAAATATTAAGGGTAAGGCAATCGCAGTTGATAATTGTAAGAGAACTTTCGTACCAGCTTTTCTTCTCCAATTGCTAAAGATTAAAGCAGTAATCCATATTCCTACTATACCAATTAATGACAAAAAACTTCCCACTAACGTTATAACGTTTAACGCAATCGAGTGTGCAAGAGTAGGTACTTCTTTTTCTTTACGGCTATAGAAAAATAAATGTCCAAAGTGTGTTAAATGATAGCATTCACATACTGATATATCGTTATTGGATTTTACCAAGTAACAACCTTGATTTTTCCATGATCCTGGAACATCATTGATTAATGGATGATGAAAATCCCAATAACCACAAAAAGAATTTTGACTATTATTGAATTGCTTAAATAATATAGGAATTGGATATTCTAAATTGGATACATATTCTGGTATTGATATTCCTATGATTCGACTCCTAATCACTGGGCTATCTTCATAAATCTCTTGAAAAACAGCATCGTTATAATATATAGTTATTATTACATGTAAATCAGTGTCACTGTTTCTACCGTTCTTACTTTTATTGGACTTTTGTATTGAATCCAATAGTTTCGTGGGTAACCAGGCTGCAATTTCTAAATTTTCAATTGCTAGAACTTCCTCTAGAGTAGTATTTTTGTATAATGGATGTATTGACATTTTTGTAAAATCATCTGATAAAGTTGAATTTACTATAGCAATCCCTGTTATATTAGTAGATTCTGGGTAACTGATTTGAACTACAAAGAGGGGTTCTACAGCTAATTTAAGCTCAAAATTTCTTTGTTTAGATGTTTCATTATAATTATTTTTTGCAATTATTTCAATAATATCGCTAATGGAATCAACTATTACGTTTGTTGAATTTAACGTTTGAGCTAAACGTAAATAATCACAGTCAAGAATTGTCACTCTGTTCATTGCCCAAGCAATGTGGTCTATGTCTGTTGCCTCTATAGATGTTAAATTTTCTTGAGCAATTTCAGATATTTGTTGTAATGACATAGATAAATAGTATATATCTGCCGGTATTATAATATCAGTATCATTTAAGACATAAGTCAGACCATCTGTCAAAAAATTTGAAATAAGTCCATCTGGCTTTTTTAAAAAGTTATACAGGAACTCTGTTGTCTGAGATGGTTCGTAAGTGTTATCACAATGCCCTT
The DNA here is from genome assembly GCA_905147015.1 of Laspeyria flexula. Taxonomy (NCBI): domain Eukaryota; kingdom Metazoa; phylum Arthropoda; class Insecta; order Lepidoptera; family Erebidae; genus Laspeyria; species Laspeyria flexula. Next base: position 13,290,639 of record LR989950.1, on the reverse strand, counting down.
CAACTTGACCCCAGGTACCGCCTAGCAGGTAAGATCCTTTACACTGTCTCTTTACAGGCAAACCATTGGATTGCAAACAAAATTGTTTTGGTGCAGCAATATGACCAATAGGAGTCATATCCCAATCTAATTCATTTCCATCCCTAGATAATGTTGGTAAGCAATATACTGAGCTTGATAAATTAACAAACGTATAGTTAAAGTTTGATAGCTCCGATTCAGCTATAGTTTTTAATCTATTATATGTCATTAGTATATTAAGACCTGTATCTTCGTGGACTTCGTCAACCTCAATATGTAAATGTACTACTATAAGTATACTATCTGAATTATTATCGGAAATGTCCATAATTAGAACTTTCTGGGCATTAAAAATGCTTGTAGTTATATTTACTATCATATCAGTTACATCATCAATGTTTTGAGTTTCATCTATCAATATATAATGAGCAATAATTAAAGAAAATACGTGAATTTGGTAACCTCTGGGATTAACAATAATTTTATCTGTAGTAATTAATGAAAAATTTACAGTATGTCCTTCACACCAATACTGGGCGGAGCTATCAGTGACTAAATTAATTACATACACTATTTTTTCAATTTGTCCTAATTCCGCATCTTGTTGTGTAGGTTTTATTTCTAGAAATGGATTATCATCAACATGGACGATATTTGCAAAACCTTTAGCGTTAGAAAAGCACTGGAATCCTTTGTCATTTTCATTATATCTCCAAAGACCAGATGGATGATATACTGAAAGATAAATCAAATTTTGTTCATTGTCGTACTCAAATATTAATTCTGTTTCGGCATAAGTTACTTCAGATTCACAAGCCATACAAGATAAACCAAAATTTAAGTCTGTGAATCCTAGAACACCTGAATTATTTATTATACCTTCTAAATTATTAAAATCCGTTACATTACCTGTTTTTAAAGAATATCTATGAGAAGCTGCTTTGAACCAACACCATATATCATTAGGCAGCTCATTTATTTTAGCAATTTGCTTAAAAATAAATCTACTCTCAAGTTCATTGTCTGACATTGGCTTATTACACTTTTTATTACGAAAATCATTAAAAGACAAACCTTCTGGTTTATTTGCTTTTGCTATACCATAACATGCACCACGATCAGGTGTGAATCGAAATGAATGGTAGCCTGTTGGACATTTGGCTGGATAGTGAACGTTATTTACATAGAAACATAAACTGGGATATATTTTAGTGCAAGTCTCAGTTAAAAACAGGTTTCGTTCTACATCTAATAATAAACAATGCTTGCCGAAATTTAATTCAATTTTTAACCAATTATTGGCTGAAACTGCTTGTCCCCAATAAGGACCAGGGATGCTCCACACAACAGGCTGAAAATGTTTTTGCCTATGGGCTGGTACCCAAAAATATCTGCTTATATTAGAAGCTAGAAGAGAATTCATTAAGAACTGAACGTCTGAATAAGATAAATCAGAGATAACAGATGCACCACCACAGGCGTGGCAAGGATAGTTCCAAGGCAGAGGTTCCCCAATTTGATAACAGTAATCGTCATTTATATCTGTTACTTTTTTAAATCCAGGCGGGCAAGATGTGAGTTCATGGATTTTCAAGCATGGTGTCAGTTCTTCTAGTGTCGGTGTCCAGGTTGAGTTAGAACAGTTCCTTGTGATCAGTGTTTCATTATGATAGCACTGCGGATATGACTCTACGTTGTTTGCTGTTGGTGTTTCATGCCAGGTGACACTTATTCCGGTATATGAGATCTCTTCAGGACAATTCTGTAAATTAAAAGTCAATACCGATAGGAATTGTAACGGTCCAACATCTTACATTAAATCGTAATAGAATAGATAATTTAAGATGAGATACATCGTAAAGAATTTTAAACATAAAGTAGTAATAGATTTGGGCTTCATTCTGAATGGCTTCTGAGCAAAACGTGATGATTTGGCAGAACAACAAAGTAATTTTCGGACGATGATGATGATGATGAAACAAATAAATAAACATTTTAAATTCTCTCACCTAACTAAGGTCTTACGATCCTCTTAACTCTCTAGGCAAAGGAAAGGAAACCCATGCCCAGCGGTGGGACACTGATGACAAACTAACAATCAGAATTTTCTATAGAAATAGAAGATTAATTCTTATATGTATTTATAATAATATATCATATCTACTTTGTCATAATATCTCTGCATCACCCAAAGGTAGACGTGTAGATAATGCCATAGGCATTAAGTCCGCCTATACATTAATGTGTATGAAATTCAAATAAATAAATATCGAAAAGTTTCATATTTTTTGTTGTTTTCTTTTAGTTATACTTTTAACGGCATAACAAATGGTCTGTGTAACTGTGTCACCAGCATTGGCACGATCTTTTAATAAAACCTAAAAATCTAAACCAGATGGTTATAAAAACGGAACCTGCAGAAGTATTGGCTACTGTGATGAAAAATAATTGTGTATTTAATAATATTTATAATTATTACCTGTAACGTAGGATGAAAAAGGACCAATATAAACATTACTGTGTAGATGACATCCATTATGTTTAGTATTTCTACCCATTTATTCAACACTTGCACAAATCAAACCGCTGCACTCTTTCAGTATCCGACCGTGATTTAATATATTCTCGTCTGTGTTTTGATATAGATAGTGCTTAATGTAGGTACAATATACTCATGGTGTTTAAAAACCTCGTTTTTTTTTATTTTTGACATAAAGACCAAGTATCCTTAAAAGTCTGAATCCGTTTAGTGACGTCATTAAGAATACAAAATCTTACTACCCCATCTCAACCCGTGGGTATCGTAAAAGGCAATTAAAGAAAAAAAAAAACTAGAGACTTTCACCATAAAATTCGTGTAATAACAAAAACAGTACCCTCCAAACCTGGGGTATTGAAAATGCCAATAACCAAAAGCTACTGATGAGGACTTGGAGCCGGATATTCTTCTGTCTGAGGTTAGAGCTGCCATAAGACACCTTAAAAATGGAAAAGCGACGGGTCGAGATGCTATTCCTATTGAAACTATAAAAGCTTTAGGAGAACGCGGTGATCACATATTTCACATCATCTGCAACAGAGTGTGGCGGACGGGAGAGTGGCCGGCTGAATGGACGCATACAATTTTCTGCCCTTGCATAAAAAGGCTCTACGAAGAAATGTAACAATAACAACTACCGCTTGATTGCTCTAATATCACACGCTAGCAAAATTTTGTTGTATATTCTTAATGAGCGATTGAAGACGTATTTGTCAAAAGAAATTGCTCCAGAACAGGCCGGATTTGTCAAAGGGAAGGGCACCCGAGAACAGATCCTCATAGTCCGCCAGATTATCGAGAAAACACGGGAATTCAACAAACCGACGTACATTTGCTTTGTTGATTTCTCAAAAGCTTTTGACTCAGTAAAATGGCCAATTCTATGGAACACCTTGTTGGAAATGGGTACACCAAAGCATCTTGTACACCTTTTAAGACGCCTCTACGAAGATGGTACGGCCTCAGTACGCACAGATAACGTTTTGTCTGATAGGTTTCATCAGTATCAGTATCACCGCTCTTGTTCAATGTATATACTGAACTAATAATGCGTATCACTTTAGAGGATTGGACAGACAGTGTAATAATTGGTGGCTATAAAATTGCAAATTTGCGCTATGCAGATGATACCACACTATTTGCAACCAGTGCGGCACACATGGAGGAACTACTTATACGAATGGAACGAGTGAGCTCTGAGTTCGGGTTAAAGATTAACCACAAACCAAAAAAAAAAACAAAAAAAGTACTTTTTTTTTTGCATTAATATTAATTATAAATATTTTTATTTTACAAAATAAGTTTGTGATTTTTAATCTGTTGATTAAAATGGCCATGTTTAAGTAGTGTGCTAACGTCACATTATTACGTCCAACCAGCTGAGCATTTTCTTTGAAAATAAAAACAATATTTATAACAATGGAGCCAGGATTTTCAAAAGCAGATAGTGTAAATCTACTATCTAATATTAGGCAAGTACAAAATGTTAGGTTTGGTTTTATTTATTTATGGCACATCGAAGGATCGGAGGATATTATAATTTGATCAGATATTTTGACATAGGCCTACTTACATCAAAGTGGTCTTCACAAAAGAAAACTGCAGATTTATCTAATGTAAACTTTGGGTCTCGACGCGCTAACTGTAACCACTGCTTTCGACGTTTTGGACATTTAGGAACGTGTATGAACAATTTGTCAGGATTTTTAATAGTTGTACTTCTAAACATTGGCACGGCACACGTCCTATACGTAGTCATTTTCACTATTCTAATGAAAAAGCTAAATAATTCATAAATCTTTCACAATAAGTTCAGAGCGTAATGTTTGTTTATAGCAATATGACGTTAGAGCAACAAATGGCGGATTCCAGACTGTTTATGGCGCGACATTTTGTTATTTAAAATAAAAATATTTTTTTCTCCATTATATAATGCTTTTTCAAAAAAAAAATCGTTGTAATAAAATAAAAATTTCTACATTTTTAAACACTTTCCCGAAAACTGTTGTACAATAAACGTTAATTTATTAATATAGGAAACATTTCATACTTTCCATCTTTGTTTATATTTTCAAATCACATTTAGGACATCCTGTATGTATGGTAGTGATTGATATAATATTTAACACCATTGTCATTATCCTTGACGTCTGCCATTGATAAGCTATCTATATTAGTGTGTATTGATTTTACGCCGCAAATGGATTTACTTTTTATTCAGGATAAAACCAGCCAAAACCTTTTTAGTCGACAGTTGTGTTTATCAATATTAATTTCCAAAGATCTAACAAATAGATAAAGTTGTTTTTATATCGTTATTTCTGGAAATATTAATCGAATTCGTTGAATTCCATCGTTTTGAAATATACTTCTAATTCTTTTAGATTGAGATCCCAGAGCTCCCAGATGTTCCTCATGTTCTGAGAAACAAAATGTAGACGAGATGGTAGTGTTGATGTGTACAATGAACGTACGCATACTCGCTAACTTGTGCCGACATCCAATTTTTAGGTATCCGGTACTAAAGGTTATAATTATAAACAAAAATACATAAAGCTTTATTTTCGTCAAAATTACTTTACAATTATTTTTTTGTAATGTGGTTAAGGTATAATTTATTTTGGCTGTGATGTAACTGTGTACCAAATTTAGTAAAAATGATACCCAAAAAAATGCGTTTGCCACCTTACCTAACCTATCTATCTTGGATCCGCCCAAAAGGAGCAAATTTACTAAATTTGGCGCACATTTACTAACTCATCTACTAAATCAGATACCTACACATACTTATTAATTTGACATGCGAATTTATTAATTTAGGCATACGATTTTTTGAACATGTTTTTTCGGGTAGACAAAAACTTTTGGTGTAAAAATTATTTGTCCCCATTCTTTTTCTTATCGTGTAGACAGCAAATCGACGACATGCGACGCATCTTCTGTCAGCTATGTGGCGACTATTGCCACAACGTCGTGTTATCAAATTGACTGATTAAACTGGTTTTATTGATTTTCTCAAATATCGCTGAATCAATTAAATTTATAATATGGGACCAATAATTATACTGAAATATGATCTACTAAACAAAAAATGAATTATCAAAATCAGTTCATGATCGGCGGAGAAATCGTTTAACATACATACAAAAACATACGTGTCGAATTGAGAACCTCCTCCTTTTGTTTTGGAAGTTGATATCAGTAGTTTATGTACTTATTTAGTAATAATTTATTTATTTCAGCGAGTAAACGATGCGGCACAAGGCGTTAGGCGGCCATTAAAACACTTAAAACAACGCAACGGTGTCCAAGCTTTCAAAATTGTAACACATTTTTTTTTTGTAACATGGTATATAAAGTATTCAAATCGATTTTTACTACTGCTACTGATTCTTAACAAACTATTTTCTGGTTTCGAATTAGGTAGGAATAAAGTTGTATAGACAAGATAAAAATAGGAACCTAGCCAAGTTCTTTTTGAAAATTTTGTTGTAAAAAATAATTGAATCGGCTCAGTTTTTATCTTATAATCTGTCTGAGCTACCAGAACCAGTAGCAGACCGGATTCTCTCTTAAAAGGTGTATTAACTGTCTATCTGTCTGTCAAGATTTTTTTCTCAAGAACGCGTAGAGGATATTCTCTATGCTTTCCTAAGCTGAAATTAATAAAAAATAGTTGGGTCTGCAATCCCTTGGCGCAATAAAAAATCAGAGTTCTTTAGGTAAACGCAATCAAAACATACAGCTGTTTATACTCCATTGTTGTCGCATAGCTTGTAGATAAAAAAAATCAAATGTTATAAATGTTACTTCCTCTGTTTGGAACAAACAATGGCTCTATGAAAAATGTCAATATCGTATAGTCAATAAATTGGCTTTCGTATTTGTAAACATATGAAAATACCTTTGTTATTATTTCATCGATATAAATAGCTGCAGATTGACAGAATGGACAGTGTAATTCGCATTGTGAAGGTGTTAATATATTCACCTAGTGCGCAATGAACCCTTTAATTTTGTTCCTTTGGACGATTCAATTTTCAGGTATGTTCTTAAGGCGCTGTGCTTGTAGTAAAAATAGGACGCATTAAGCAGTTTTTAGCCATTTTAGAGCAGCAATAAAGATCTATGTTAATGGTGATCATATTTAAGAAGAGATCATTGAGAGAGTAAATTTTCTCGATAGGAAAAATCATAAAATAGGCATTAAAATTGAAATTCTTGCAATTGTAACTCTTATATATAATATATACTAATCTTGATGAAATTAAAAACAGTGAAAATCTTATTGAAATCGATAAATCAAAACAACAATACATGCTGTTTGATTTATCGATTTCAATAAGATTTTTGTAAAGTTACCCTTCCGATCTAAGCAGCGCGCAGCAGTGCTGCGCAGCACCACTGGTCCCCATATGTTCTCTATAGGTTTATATGAGGAGTTTTTCGGAACTCGGCAGCAAACCGGTGCACGGTGTTGTTGTCCTCAAATACCCACTATTACTTAACGTAAATCGATACACCATTAAACAGCCTACCCGAGGGTATAAATATATTGACCATTTTATTTCATTATCATTTACTTATTTACCTTTAAAGTCAAAGCATCATCAATGGTTGTACGCGTCGTTATTATTAACTTATTAACACGTGTTAGTGCATCAGTGATTTCTCAGAATAATTGTTTGCTTTTGTGTTAATGGATTTGCAAGAACAAGGTATGTTTATTATTAATTATATATATTTGTTACCCTTACGGGGCTCTTTTATATTTTTTTTGATGTGCTACGCAATATAAGATTTTCTTAGTTTTTTTCCTTCCATTTAACTTTACGTTAGACTGGTTTTGACTAAATGAGACATCATATAAAATGAACGTTATAATATCTGTTTTTAAAATATTGTTTATTTTCCACCGTCTACTGTTGGTTTTGGAAAATATAAGCCCTCTACGGTTGTGTAGGTGTTGCGTAGCACTAGCTACGAAAGAATTAATAAGTTTATAAATCTTTCTTTTCAAGATCTGTTATAAAATGTACCTTTTCAAGGTTGCATTTATTTGAAATTTGGTCATCCTTGAGAGTGGAAATGTCGGAGAATTGCCGCTATTCTTTAAAATCGATCGATGTTTAGTGAGTAAGATGAATATTTTTTGTGTAGAATGTTTGAAAAATATTGGTTACAAGTCAAAGGCTAAGTTTTTAAATAAATACTCGGATTGGATAAATGCAATTGAAATTGTCGAACTTGTCTACTTCTAGTAGTGGAAGTAGTGATAATTGTATTCGAGAAAATGTGTAACAGCCACAGTCATCTCGGGGACGACCCAAGAAAGATTTTCCAGCTTAAACGGTCAAAATTATCTCAAGTGGACGAGTCTACAGTGAAAACACTAATCAATACTTCTGATACCTCAGAATAATAGCATTAATTTAGATTATTAATGCTAATGCGTATGACGTGTTGTTACTTTTTGTTGAAACTAAATTGACAAAAAATAAATATATCCTAATTAATTAATAATAAACCTTTGTTATTAGTATATCTGAATAATATCTTACCAAAGTCTACTTAAAACTAAAAAGAAATGCTAAACTAAAAATTTGTCGATGTTAGAATCTAAAGCAGAAATTGAATTGCAAAATATATGAGGTCATACAACTTGTAAAATACTCGAGTCCATAAGAAAAAAAGTGCAATGTCGACACAGGTTTTTAAAATTGTTAAATATAGTATAATTTTTAGTTTATTAAATAAGTAATTTTTACGTGGTTGTAAATGCAATTTTAAAATATGATATTTTATTTACCTTAGCTCCTTTTGTTGTAATATGTATATTATTTAAGTTAAGTTTATATATGATACTAGCTTTTGCTCGCGACTTCGTCCGCGTTGATTTCGATATTTACATAGATCTTTGTTTTAAGTGCAATTCATGAATTTTCATGTACCTATCACCCCACTACAGGGGTTGAATTTCATTTTACGTCAATATAGATAACATTTTCGTTATCAGCGTCCTTGAAAATTTGAAAAGACCTTATTACTATTTTTAATAATAATAAATATTCTTAATATTTATTTTTAAAATACATAGTGCCAAAGACTGATGAGATGCCAACAATAGTATAGTTTACCCTATTTCAAAATTAAACATGTCAAATTTTAAAGTTTTTAGCATTGAGTTGTTTTTGTAACCATAGTTACGAAAACTGTACTGTATAAAATAAAAATCCCCGTTAGGGGATGAATTTCAATAGAATATGGTAAATATACAGGTCTTTCATCAATTCTGATAAAGAATGTTTATGCAAAATTGGAAGTAGATTGGACCAAGGAATCACGTTGTTCCATACAAACTTTACCCCCCATTTTCACCCCCTTAGGGGTAGAATTTCGGAAAATCCTTTCTTATCGGATGCTTACGTCATACAAAGAACACATCCTCCAAGTTTCAGGTCTCTACGATCAGCGGTGTAGGCTGTGCATTGATCCGTCAGTCAGTCATTCAGGACAAAGCATTTTATATGTATAGATAAAATGTTAGTATATTAGTGGCTTCGTTATTTTGCTCTAAAAAGCTGTTATTTTGATATTAAAAACATATAGTAAAATTTTATTTATTTTGGACAAAAACTAAAATCAAAGTGTTTTATTACTTCATGTGATTAGGTATCCTTTCAAAGGATAACACATGGCGTGCATCAATCGACATCTTGTCAATTCTAAAGCCACTGAATAAATATTATATTATTATACAACAGCGCAACACTACGAGCCGCGCAGCACTGCTGCTTAGATTGGAATTGTCGCGAAAAGCAGCACTGCTGCGCAGTAGATAGTGCCGCCGGCACTAGATCGGAAGGGTACCTTAAGGAATAATATATTTAATGAATAATAACTCGGACGAGTCGAACCAAACATTGCGCCATCACGGAGTGTTTTCGGTTCTCGGTCATTTACTATGCACAGCGCCTACATTATCTGTCAACTTTTTAAATGTGATACATATAGCTATAAATTGATCTTGGGTTTCCGGTTTTACCCTATGGGTTGTCACACATATGACAGAGATTGCGTCAGTTGTATCATTAATGTATGCACGCCGCACTAACGCATCGTCGGTCAAATACTTTTGTACAATTTTTCCTACTCCGACCATTGACATACAAAATACCCATGATACACACTCAACGGCCAAAAAACGGCACTTAAAATAGAGCGCCACATTTCAAATTGCTGAAAAATTGGGCTTTTCAACAAAAGGACGTAACCGCTATGAAGATACGCTAAGTCTTTACAAATAGATTAGAGAGATAATATTTTACAAAAACTATTTATAAATATGTATAAATATTTAAATAATTTGACAGTATGAGTGACAGTTTGGAGCATAACTTTAATAATAGGTACGTTATTGTGTATGTTGGGAGGAGAGGCTGAAATTGTATAACAATGGTTCTGACGTTACGTGACCGATATGATACACGACGCATCTGCCAGATATGTAGCGACCCTATAACTTTTCATTTTCTTTTTAGCATTCGGTATCTTAATAACGGTACCTTTATAGGATCACCTAGTTGTCCGTCTGTCTGTCTGTCCATCTATCAAGATCCTTTTTCTCAGGAACATGTAGAGGTATCAAGCTGAAATTAATATCAGATACTCAGGTGTGCAATCCCTTGTAGCGCTGAAAAATATCAGAGTTTTAAGTAAATGCAATCTATATAATGTGCCTGCTTAACACTACATAAAAAAACAATTATTTGATGTCTATATGACGTAACCTACTACTGGCCTACACTAATATAAATTTTTGTTTTGATTGTATTGAACTGAGTTCTTGCCAATTGTAATGAAATATTATGTGAATGACTTAATACTTTGATTGTTGATTAGGAGCAAGATGAATAGGCTGAGGGTTAATCACCTACGGCGTCACGAATTTCATATTGACTGTCAGCGTGACGTAGTGGTTAGTTGCCCCACCAGTAACATTGCCGTACCGAGTGACATGGGTTCGAATCCTATTCGAGACAAATATTTGTGTGATTCATAGATATTTGTTTCAAATCTGGGTGTACTTTGTGTCCGTTAATTGTATGTTGTAAAGTCCCCCACGACTCAGGGCTAGTTAACTAGTGCGTGCGTTGTCTTTAAAAAAACACATGAGTACACAAAATGATTACTCTATATATTTTTGTTTTACAGTTATTTACGTTAAAAGTTGGAACACTTTTGAACAATTCGTCTCATATGATACCCCTTTCTTTAAGGCAACGGGAGAAGGTAAGTACTTAATAAAAAAATTATAACTATTTTAATGAATATATCACGCAACCATTAAGGTTTTGGTTTAATCCACACACATTGAACGTGATAGTAAATTATACTTTTGTACAGTCGATTTCATTAATATATTGGCACCATCAAGGATACAAAATATTGTGAGCGTTGAAAAGCTCAATAAATACTATAGAACCTATGGATCATATATATTATGTCCTCATGTGAATGGTTCAATAAAATATGCTGTACATTATGCAATAAGTTGTAGTCACCCTTTTCAACAAAAATATCTAATGATGGTGCCAATATATTAATGAACTCGACTGTACGCGAAAATTTACCTACGGACCCCATGACTCTGTCCCCACATGTGGTCCGATGGGAATCCAAATTAATTTGAAGCCCAACCAGGGAGAAAGGGTTATATTTAGCGGCATGATGATCATATTGTCACGTTAGCTTATTATGCCATTGTTATGTTGAATGAAAACTTCTTTTCCAATTTACCAATGCTATTTATTCAAACATTAGGGCAGTTTCAAATTGGGCGATTAAATACACTCATATTATTTTGTAATTAGGCATGAGAATTCGTGGTAATATGAAGAGTTTTGACCGAATTTGCTTGCTTATTTCAATATTATTATATTGAAAGGTAATTTACTATTGTGAACAGTGAACACCCGCTCAAATTGAGCCACTCGACTGGGGAAGTACCTATGTACGGTGTTGCAGACGCCCATAGGCTACGGTAACCGCTTACCATCAGGTTAACATTAACATGTTAACATTAGTATTGTTTAATATTATGTAATGTTATAAAACAAAATTAGTAAAAATTATCTAGACTACAGAAGTACATACTACTTTCTGTGATGCATTAAATTGTGCTTGAGTGCTTTCTTTTCTTACTCTTGGTTCTGTTCATATATTTTAGGGACAGATAATCACGTTATCTACAGTTACAACCCTCAATATTTTGTTGCAGGAACTGCACACTCTGAATATGTATTTGGCAATTGTGACAATCTAGGCGCATTAGACTTAGCGCATAAAGTTACATATACAAGTAAAGATATTGAAGGAAATATCATAATGAGAGTAAGTAAGAAGTTGTTTTAAGATAAACTGATATTAAAACGGCTTTAACGATAAAAATGTCACGTTTTAAGGTCTTTTGTCAAGAGGTGTGTCAAATTCAAAAAATTGACACATGTCACATCCTTCCATGAATACCTTCCGGCTGGCACTGATCAGTCCGTGCCAGCGCTGTGATCGATTTGGTCTTGATAGAAACTAAAAAAAAAAGTACCGATGAAATAAAGATCACTACCACCTAAATGATTTTTTTGTTTTTTACTTTTGAGGTACGGATCCCTAAAAGACATAGCATCGCGCCTTTTTCCTCGAAGGAGTAGATTGAAGTGTATCAAATATATTAATGTTAGGTTCCATGTCAAAGGTACAGAGCCTATTGAAATACTCATTGCTATGCAGTGTGTCCGGCTTTGTTTCATTATGACATCATCATCATCATCATCATGACAGGAAAACGCGATAGCTGCCATTATTCTGTGATCGAATCGACCCAGGAAACGCTTGCTCTAGCGCCACAGTCACACATTCCCGCTGTGTCACCGAGATAGAGTAAACATAATTTGGCTTGTTTCACAGGTACCATAATCACACTGCCTGTCGCTCGCTACAAAAGGCGGTCAAGTTGTGGTTACGAGTGAATAGTGTCACTGCGGCTTCTTGCGGTTGCGTCGTGGTACCTACAAAATGTGAATGTGATTGCGTTGTTTCTAGTGTTTGCGATGTAGCCGGCCGCTAGTTTACTGTGTCACTGGTAGTTGCATTGTGATTGCGACATAGCTGCGATGTGGTTGGCATCTGATTAGCATCTTATTGTCTTGAGAAGAACTTGTTCTACATGACGTTAATAAGTATCTCATGTATTTGATCTAAATTAAATAAAGATTATGATGATAACACAAGCAATCAATAATGCCGGCGAAATGTGGCCCGTTTTAATTCAGCTATTAGCAGGGAACGCGGCACACGATTCTTCATACAAACGTATTCCTCTGATGTCTCCCTGAATAATATCTAAAAGGCAATTTTTTTTAGCTCGAAAATTCAAGGTCAGCTATAGGCATGTCCCTGTCATTTCGTTTTTTTTCAAAAAAAATACTAATAAAGAAAATATGAGCCTCCAAATATTACTAAAACTGCCGTATTTTTACTGTCGTAATTAGGACTACCAGAGGAATTCTATTGGTTATTTACATTTAAAAAAATTATAGGAACCTAGCCATACTCTTTCTGGAATTTTTCCTTTAAAAAAAGAATTGAATCGGCTCAGTTTTCGAGGAGAAAACAGGGGAATACGAAACGTCGATTTCATCAAAATAAATTTCATATCTACAAATTAGTGCCCGCCAACGTGTTGTAGTTGTGGTACCTGTGAAATAAGCCTTTAGACTACGTTTCCACCAGAGCTGTGCGAGGATGTGTAGGAACGTGTTTTTTAAGAACCAATAGAATCACTTCATCTCCTATACGTTGTTGAGAATTCTAAACAGCGTAATGCATTTTTGTGACAAATCCAAATTTTGGTGACAGAAAATATAGTTGGTATATTACATGATCCTCGCGTAAGTCTAAATAATATCAATTTCTTCATATTTCAGGGCTGGACTCCAAAAATAAAAGTACTTCCTAGTTGTATAACAATCAGAGGGCTACCTAAAAATGTGGAAGAGTTTCGAGACCAAAGATACAGCTTCCAAGTATGCGTTCCAAGACTCACGTTTATACACTCTAGACGAAGATTTGTTTACTACTTTTTTGAATGGTATATACCGCTAGGCTTTGTTAGCAAATTAAACTGGGAGCTTTGTTTCTATTGTGAGCGCAAAGATTTATGGACGTAATAACTTACCTAACTGTCATAAGTGGATTAAATTTTTTTGCCATGGTATAATCACATCCTTAATATTATGATCTTTGCTATGGAGGGAAGTGGATAATTTCTTTACAACCTCTCCATTTACTTCTGATTTATTTCGTTGCGGGTTCAAAGACAGTAGGTTAGGCATTCCCTGAGACTCCCGAATATCAAAACTTGATGTTCGCATGGACATGGAGTTACAGTGGTGGGTGTGAGGGTAGTACTGTCCAGTATTAGTCGTTAGGGTTGTACCCATTTGGCGTTAAATACGCTCGCATGTGCATTTGGTAAAAAGCACACATTTATACCAAATCAGCGTGCGTAAAAACAAACGAAACGAAAGTAATCTTATTAAGTGGCAAATTCCTCTCATGTTATTAATGGACGCCCCCTGAAAGGCCCCACAGAGTACCAGTTCGCCGGATGACGACACAACCTCTCGGTTAAGCACTTTGGTTACCTATTGGCTACTGTGAATCGCTTAACTGACAGGCCATCGTCGTCCATAAAAGTTATTAAATTTTCAGCACGCTATTATCAGTTAATGTTATCACTTAAGTATTAGTATTAGTAATAAGTTAAACTTAATTAATTTGTAGAGGCTTTATGTACATACCAAGTATACCGTTAAGTAATGCAAACATATTTATGACAAAAAAGATGCATGTGTACCAGTTATATTAAAAATAATTATAATAATTACTCTATAACCCAAGACACGCACTCAGCGATCAAAAAATGGCGCTCAAAATATATTTCAAAAAGAGTTCAATTGTTTCGTTATCGTGAGATGTGAACGTCAAAATGTTTTTTTGCTTTTTACGTAATATTTAATAAAAGCAATTGTAATGTCTATAATAATAATATTCTACCACATTGACACAACGCCATCTAGTCCCAAATTAAGCAATTATATTTGCTTGTGTTATTGGTACTAAATAACTGATAAACTACTTACATACATTTTTTTTTTGTAAATACATACATAATAATATATTATAGATAAATTACACCCAGACATAGAACAAACCTTTATGCTTATCACACAAAGATTTGTCCTGGGTGGGGATCGAACCCACGACCGCCGGCTTAGCAGTCAGGGTCACTAACCACTAGACCAACAGGTATATAATAGATAATGTACAATAAGACTGATTTTACAAAAACTAGTTTCTAAAAACGCTGAATTTTTGTTAATAAATGCTTTTAATACATAAATATACAGATATTACTAAGTATAATAATTTTGAATTGTTTATTATAAGTGAATTGTTTAGGTGTATAGTTAGTTTTAAGTTTAAAATTTTCTAATTAAAATGAATTCCAATGATAACGAGTTTGTTTTATTAAAATAATTAATCATATACATACTTACAATGTATATAAATGATTGTGTATATGTACCTACTTATAATGCCTTTACAAATTTGTAAAATTTAAAAGACTTAGATCTAGTAAGGGGCATTGGAAAGTGGAGCTCAGGGCCTTGAGTTTCGCATAGCTTCCACTTGAATAAGACATATCGCCTTCTCTTCAAAGGGAAACTTTGTTAAACCTAACTCTCTTCTGAGATGGTGTTTAATCGATTTCACGGCTATAATCCGCGAAAATGGGAAGTGTATGCATTGCAGGGATAAAAGAAACGATGATCCCACGATCAATAACATCAAATTCTTTGAATGTAAGTTGACCAACTCATTGAAAGCGCCGACAAACGTTGAGCCGTTGTTGGAGATAAACTATTTTTAACAAAAAAATATTAAAACGACTTCAAATCAGTACTAAAAAGCGATAAATAAACTGAATTAGATATTTAATTCCAAGCTTTAAAATACCTACCTACTTGTTTAAAGTATAATACTCTATTACTAATCTGTTTGAAGTCGGTGCCAAGCCTAAAGAGTTTGTTAAGCTACGTACTACTCAGTACGTACATCTGTTACCGCTCGCTACTTCACACCACCTCGCACTTGCGTGTGATCGTACCTAGTGGACGGCTCAAACTGAGTGATACAACCTCATTAGGCTGGCACCGACTTCAAACAGATTAGTAATAGGGTATTATACTTTAAACAAGTAGGTAGGTATTTTTTAGCTTGGAATTAAATATCTAATTCAGTTTATTTTTCGCTTTTGAGTACTGATTTGAAGTCGTTTTAATATTTTTTTGTTAAAAATAGTTTATTTTTCCATTTTTAGTGTACTTTTTATCTAGCAGATTTAATAATACTGGCTGGCAAACTAAGACGGAAAACCGAAATAAAGAATCTTCGATAGAAGGGGACGTCTATTTAAATATTCTAACAACACAACCTGATTGTAGAATAGAGGAATCTCAAAACTCTCAGCTTTTTATGTCTTTCTTTTTTCCTATAAAATGCGACAGGTAACAAGTATTATAGGTATACAATGCAGGTAAGATACTATATCGAAAACTTAAAATATCATCTAAGAATTCCTTTGAAATATACAACTTTATCTTCCATCAAGAGCTCTCACCTCAGACACTTGAAATAACACAACTTAAGGTTTACACATGGATGTGATATTTAAAGAAATCATCTTCTTACTCCTAAACATTAAGAAGTTTCCCTTCCAGTGACAGCTCACCTAAATAACCTACAAGAATACAACTATAGGTTTATAAGTACCTATAATGTCGAAAGAATTATCCTCCAACTCCTAAGAGTCAAGGAGTTATACCTTCCACTGACAGCTCACCTGAATAACCTACAAGAATACAACTATAGGTTTATAAGTACCTATAATATTGAAAGAATTATTCTCCAACTCCTAATAGTTAAGGAGTTATACCTTCCAGTATTAGCTCACCTAAATAACCTACAAGAATACAACTATTGGTTTATAAGAACCTAAAATGTCGAAAGAATTATCCTCCAACTCCTAACAGTTAAGGAGTTATACCTTCCATCACCAGCTCATCAACATGAGATGTTGACTATCAGACGTAAATACTTGAATAACTTTAAAAAATATATGAAACACGTAACATGTGCCTATAAAATTTGAGGGTTGCCTTCGATTTCCCTGAGATTCCATCATCAAAACTTGACGTGATGAATAGGGGACCAATTGGGAAGTATACCCTTTCAAACAAAAAAAGATTTTTTTAAATCGGTTCAGGCATCTCCGAGTAATCGTTGAACAAACATAAAAAAAAAATACATACAGTCGAACAGCTAAACGCACAAAAACACAGACAAAGCTTTTAATAAGCCTACACCCTCGTCCTTTACAAACAACTATCATGTTAGGTCCGGCGAAATCGACCCTTGAGTCTAAGAAGGGAAACTCTAGGTGTACACGCTGCTCATGGATTGAATTTTATTTACCTTAATCCTGCAATTTTTGACGCATTGATATCTGGCCCTTTTTGCCAAGTTCCTGTCCCCAATAGGATAGAAGTGGTGACCAGTGATGGCAAGTAAAGCTAGGGTCTCGGATGCATGAGACGTGAGTGATACATATGAAATAACAACTTGCAAACAATATGAGCACTAAACAAGAAAATGGGATGCTTATAGTGTAGCCGTAAAAAGAAGTTACTTAACCTGCCTTCAATACGAATTAAGTTACAATATGTATCAAAAATGGAGACAAAGAAAGAAGTTGTTTTTGGCAGGTAATTGTTTGCCTGTTGACAGCAAATTATATCTACCTACTCTTCTATTATATAATCAAATAGCAAATTGTATTAAAGAACGACCACTAAGAATTTTCATAAAAGCAAATTTAAGCTTTTCTAATAGGTATATAAAATAATGTTATTACTCTGTAGCCGACTTCTTAGCTGATGAGTCACTAACCTTTAATATAGGTCTCTCATAAGTATTTTTAATTTTTGCATGCCTTACAGGTAGATTCGCTCTTAGCTTGTAAGACCTTATTATAATACCTACGTTCTTAGTATTTGGCCCAATAGGCCTATATCGTTATACTTCTTTAGTATTTATTGGTAGTCTGTGGTTGTACTGGTAAACATATTTTTTAGTATCCAATAGATATTTGCACCAACCACACGTCGTCGTTTCTTCTAATTCGATCATGCAGGGAAACTTCGAGCATAGCTCTTTTCAAGGTTCGTTGAGCGACAGTGAGGCCCTTACTGCTGAAAGATAAATACTCGTACTTATTACGTAATTTTGTTGAAAGGTAGCGTTCTTGTTATGCAATACAATTTCAAATTCAAAACAAAAATGCTAATAGAAAAGGAAAAAAATGCGCATACATAGGTGTGTATAGGTTAAAGAAGACGTCCTGTGGTCCGATCACTTTCCTCTCGAGATTGAAGTTGTGTTAGATAGTATCAAACCTAAATCTCATAGTAATTTTATTCAATACAGTGAAGTGCGTCGGGGTGATAGGAACCCTGAACAATGTGACATGTATAGTAATTTATAGAAATAAAGAAAGCAAAGATTTTTATTTGCTGACATTTGTAAAAATACATCAAAGTATAAGTGTTCTGACCGCATTATGTTTATTTTTTCTACCTTACCCCCATCACTAATTAATTTATTGAAACACAGATATTGTCAATATGGTGGTTTGTCTAGGGTCACCACACCACACATCTGACGAAAGATGCGTCGGGCGTATTTTCAGTGCCGTTTATTTTGTCAAATTAGACCTTTCACATGAGATGAAACTTGTTTGTTCTGATGTAACGCGGCCGACGATATGCGACGCATCTTCTGTCAGCTATGTGGCGACCTTTACCATAACGTCGTGTTATCAAATTGATTACCTAAACTGGTTTTTGTTCATTTTCTCAAATATCACTGAAATAATTTTAATAAAATTTATATGTGACCTATACTGAAATATGATCTACCGAACAAAAAACGAATTATCAAAATCAGTTTATGATCGGCGGAGAAATCGTTTAACATATATACAAAAACATACCTGTCGAATTGAGAACCTCCTCCTTTTTCCTTTGACATTAAACAATCCTAAATTTACAAATTTGACGTTATTTTCGTTATTTATGCATCCCACATCAGCTGACAGTTAATAACATTCTAAAATTGATTGATAGTCTAAAAAACTTTAGTATGGTAGGGTATGATGGCGTGTCCACGAGAGTTGTTAAGTATACCAAAGACATAATCCTTTGACTTAAGCATAGCTGATGGTATATTCCTAAAAAAAAGTTATTATCAAACCATCACATAAAGGAGATTGCAAAACCTGCCTATAACATTATAGACCTATAGCGAGAATTCCTATAACATCCAAAATGTTTGAAAAAGTAATCTACGACTCCTTATATACTTACTTTGAAAAGTACAATTTGTTTTGTTTCGAACAAAAAGGATTTAGGAAAGAATCTTCTACTAATGCAGCACTATTTGATTTACTTTCTCATATCATGCCATTCATAGACAATAAAAATCCAGTCTGTGCCATCTATACCGATATGAACAAGGCATTTGATTATGTACACCATAAAATCTTATTACAAAAATTACATTCATTACATTACATATGGTGTAAGAGGAAATATTCTTTAGCTATTAGAATCATACCTAAGTGATAGGATTCAACTTACAGAAATTAGTAGACTTTGTCCGAAGCAGAATTTAGAATCTGTATATATCTATCTGAACCAAGCCATATTAAATATGGAGTTCCACAAGGTAGCGTACTTGGGCCGTAACTATTCTTAATTTATATAAATGATCCCCCACAAGTAACATCACATATAATGGTTCTCTTTACTAATGGCAGTACAGCTGTAATAAAGTACACAAATTAAACAAATTCTGAAACCGACATCAATACTTGTTTAAATGAAATTGTGAACTGGCTTGACAACAATAATTTGGTCATAAATTCAATTGCTTTGGTTTTTTCTTTTGGTTATTTTTATACCCTTACTCATGTGAGCGGATAATCAAACTCTATTGACGGCATGCCATGGCCTAGTTGCCTCCGTTTTATGCTATGGCATTATTTTCTGGGAACGCGAACGGTCTGCTAACAGGGATCTCTTATTTAGAATGCAGAAACAATGTACATATGAGGTCAATGTGTGGTCTCAGAACAACACACAGCTGTATTCCTTATTTTAAGTCACTTAATATTTTAACACTTCCGTCACTGTGTATACTAGAATCGACGCTGTTTGAGAAAATAAATCTCCATTTATTCCAAAAGTTGTCTGATGTTAGAAAAGATCCAATACGCGCCCAATATGCAAATAAATTATGTAATATCAACAACAGCTGTAAGACATCACTTATGGAAAAATGATTTTTTTGTATTGCTCCAGCTATACTTATACAACAAAATACCTGCGGAAATTAAAAAATATGTCATTATTGAGATTTAAAAGAGGATTGAATAAATTTTGGCATTTTGACAAATGACCCTATCAACAACTCAACTCGTCTGGCCAGCGTGGTATAGTAGGCTAAATTCCCTCCACAATCTTTGGAGGAGATCCGTGCCCAGCAGTGGGAGGTTTATAGGTTAAAATGATGATGATGATGATAACAAATGTTATTATACTATTGATGAATTCCTTAATGATAAAATTGATTTTATAATTCACAAAAGATAATACCAATTTATTATTATTACTAATATAAATTTATTTCACTTGATTTATATTCTTATTTATTATTTTTAATTAATTAATTCAATATTAATTTTAATTTTATGCATGACACACAAATTTAATATTATATTTGTATGTCGATAAGATAAAACATAGCGCACTATTGTATGAACTCAAGACCTTTATTATGAATTTTATAATGAAATTTTTCTATTCATCTAATTATTATTCTTAGTTTTGGAAGTCGGTTGAAAACTGCTAAATAAAATATGGCGTCAGCTAATTTGCCTTTTGCTCGGTAAGTCATTCAGGTTTTAATGTTTCTCAACATTACAAATTATTTCAAACTAAACTCCTTTTGTTTAATATTTAGTTTAATATAAATGATTTTAAAAGCCAGAAGACCACGTCCCCAACTCCACACTGCAAAGACTGACAACAACTAAGAAAAATAATTTATAAAGAGCTAAACATGTGCTGAAAAATGCGTGTAAGTAAGAAAATTTACGCTCTATAATCACTTATTGCTTTCATTTCTTTACTATTAAAATTCCATCTGTGAATTTTGCGCATTCCAGTCTTAGTTTGCTTGTTTTGAGCTCGCTGTGTTTACCGTTTAAGTTAATCTATCGGAATTGTCTCCATTTCATTCATTATATCATCGGTGGTCAATAGCAAAAGAACGGATTACATTAAACTCACAGTTGCATATTCTGAAAATAAAATGAAGTATTGTTTGTGTTACGTAACACTAATAAGCTATGCAGGTGAGTTATTTTTTATATAAATATACATACATATACAGGGTCTGTCGTAAGTGTGTGAAAATGGCATACATATATAGGTTTTTTTTTAAATTATGCGCCTTTACCCACTCATTCAGTTGCCATTACAACAAAATTAGGTATTTTTGTGTATTTTTTTTTATATCGTACGGCTGGAGACTTGTATTATGTAATTTAATTACATTTTAAGTCCTCCAAATATGTTTTTCTTACAGCCTGACATCAGATCTATCTCCAGGTTATCCATTACTTACGACATACCCTGTAGATCACGCCTCTTTCCCAAAAAAGGAGTTGGACGCCACGTGCCACGCGTAACTTGATGGCGAATATACTCGCGGCGTCACGAGGTGTGTTCGCGGCGCTGCGGGTAGCCGCGCGCTATGTAAGAACTATCTTGCTCAAAAAAAGAATAGAAAAGAATACGCGCATGGGGTCGGAAGGCAGCGCGAGACCACCAGCAGCTGCCGGGTTCACCGGCGGTGACCCGAGCTTACCGCGGCCGGCTCTGTCGGCATCGTCACGTCGCCGTCGCTGCCGGCCGCTGCCTTTCCGGTTTGAAGCGGCCCTAACACTTCTTTAGCAATGTCACTACTTCACTGTGTGTTCGGTTGGCACTTGCCCGCGGAAGCGACGGAATACCACATTTTGCCGTCAGAAGTTTTTATGCATGAGATGTGCTCGCCGGTTTAGGTTACTCATAACTTTAATAATAAAATCTAACATTGTTTTTGTTTTGTTTCCAGCCCTTTTAGCAGCTCAAGACGATGAAGACAGTATACCTCAATTCTCAGCTTTGAATAGTCTTATATTTACATATAGCGCCGATGAGGCTATTGGCGGTACGCTAGTAGTTAAATCTATAAGAACTTTTCACACACATTATTTTAAAATTTAAGTTAGCTATAGTATGCACAAAATATTCAGTAGTTACTAATAACTACACGCGTGCACGCTTTTAATACCACGCGTACTGTGCAGTGAGAATAAATCCCTAGCTTATTATTTTCTTCCTACTCTGATCTACGATTCCAATATATCAGTCCATCTCGAATGATAAGCAAAGAATATAGAAGTGACAGAAACACTAATGCGTTGGCATTTCAAAATGATTATAAGTTAAAATATTAAAATTATACAATAGCGGGGTGTAACTTCAGCACTAGAAACTTGACGTTTGAAGTCTTTCGAACTAGAAGTTGACTAGACCAATATCTACAATTATAAAATATAGTACTATCTTCCGCCCATGTGGTATGTCGGTGGAAATTAGCTTATATGCTATTGCAGACTAAATATAATCTACATGTGTGCCAAATTTCATACTGATACTCTCAGCCGTATGGGCATGATTGAGTCACAAATATCTATTCATACACTCGTCCATCCAACCTTACTTTCTCTTTTATAATATTAATAGGTAAAGAGGAATTATTATAAATTACATATTATATATGCTAAATATTTTTTCAGAAAGAATGAGTGTCGATTACTACTACGGAATATGTTTTACTGACAAAGAATTAGTCGGATACAGGAAGATTACATATGAACAATTAAAGGGGCAGGTTATACTACGGGTAAATATTTATATTATTTGACTTTTGCTGCCAGCATATAAATCAGTATGAAACACTTTTAGCCTTAATAATTAAATGTATGTACAGTCGAGTTCATGAATACATATTAATGAACTCGACTGTACATACAGCACGGCACTTCCAGGCTTCAAAAATATATGAATGAAGGTTCATAATATTGTGACAGCTTAAAGAATCATTAAATTGTGGTCAAGATTTAGATTCAATTATATTTGAGTGCATTTTTTCAGTAACATGTGTATACAGCCAAAGATGCATTATTATATGAACAAATTTATGGGCGTTTATACTTAGGTGTGGCAATGTTGCAATTTAGTGTCATACTCGTATTTCGCGGTTTTCAATTTTATTATTTAATCGAAGCTATATTTCAAAAATTGTTATGTACACTTTTAGAATTACATAAAAATGTATTATCTAGTAACCTAATGCTTAAAGTTATTTTATTATGAAAACTGGCTTATGCCCGCGACTTCGTTGGCGTAGATTTTGATATTGTATTGTAAATGCTTTGTTTAAAGTGATGATCATAAAATTTGAGATGTCCCCCACTACAGGGGTTGACTTTTACATCCCTTAGGGCTTAATTAGAGTCCTATTTGCGTAGTCGTTTTCGTACTAAACGTCCATGAAAATCTATAAAATAACGACCACATAGTTTTGTAAAATTTTTAATGGGATGGATCACCCACTTAGAGATGGACTCCCCTTTAAAGTTTATTTTACACGAACTTTCATGAGTATTCAGAAAATTTCGGGCGGTGACATGCCGATGGGTGACATTGTATAATTATATATTTACTTGTAGGTTCTGTTAATCTGCTTAAACATTTCTTTCTTAAAAGAACTCTTTTATGAACTTGGGCATTGTATAATTTTGGGTAACTTTAACAAATTTATAGACAAAAACTTATTTTGGTGAAAAAAGTATTTGTTCCCATTTAAAAATACGTTTAATACACTTTTTAGAATTATTTGAAAGTGTAAAACGTGTGTGTATTAAAAAGTAAGTAGGTATCTTTACAGTTATTTTATTATGAAAATAACGCGCTGCAAGTTCCAATGTTTTATTTGCATATAAATAGAGCTGTAAACACAATGATTTCTTACCTTTTACACACTTTTCACCTTATTCTAAAAGTGTATTATACATATTTTTTAAATATTGGCTTTGTCCTGACTGACTGACTGATAGACAACGCACAGCCGAAACCGCTGGTCGTAGCGACTTGAAATTTGGAGGGTGTGTTTGTCCTAATGTCTAGATGTGTACTAAGAAAGGGTTTTTTAAAATTCAACCCCTAAGGGGGTGAAAAGGGATAAAAACGATTGTATGAAACTTCTTTGTTTTTTCACTTATACATTTGAAAATTTGTTTTGGGGTACTACTATCAAAATAAAAAATACCCTCATAAATTTTTTTGACAAGGGTGGCTTTGGAAGGGTGAAATGGGGATGAAACGTTATATGAAAAGATCTTTGTTTTGAAGTTAACGTTTTGCAAATTAGTATTGGGATAGGAACTCAGGGGATGAATTCAGGGGGTGAAATATTAAATAGATAGTTCTTTGTTTTTCAAGTTAGATGTTTGGTCTTACTTAGTCGTTATTTTTTAGGTTTTTATGGACGGATAATACGCAATTAGAACTTCAGTTAAGAATTGACTTGATGGGTTGTTTTTGGTGTTTGAAAATTTTACCCTAAGGAATGAAATAGGTGTGAAAATTATTAGAAATTGATATGGATGTCGCTTTCAAGGTTTTCAGGGACGCTGATTACGAAAATATTATCTATATTGACGTAAAATGAAATTGAACTCCAGTAGTGGGGTGTTGTGGAATGTGTTGAATTGCACTTAAAACAAAGACCTATGTAATATTGAAATCTACGCGGACGAAGTCGCGGGTAAAAGCTAGTACTTAATAAAAATTGAAAACCACGAAATATGACACTAAATTGCGACGTTACCATTCATAAGTATATATAAGGTTCATCATTATCATCTCAGCCTATTGCAGTCCACTGCTGGACATAGGCCTCTCCCAACACGCGCCATAACACTCGATCCTCCTATATAAGGTTAAATTATGAAATTGTCGATTTGTACTGAAAATTCGTTTTTTTTTAATTTAAAATATTTATTTAATCAAAATAATTACCATTACTCTCTGTACATTGCTGCCATCTAATAAAAGGTCATTTATGCCCTTGCGATAGAACTCTGATGATCTAAATTCGACAAACTGTGTGAAAGCATTTTGTAGCCTCCTGAGAAGAAAACTTTTTATCACGTAGAAAATTGTCTAAATTACGAAAAACATGGTAGTCCGTTGGAACAAGGTCTGGCGAATACGGAGGGTGAAGTGAATTCGAATGGTTTCTAATTGCAGTTTCTGTAGAGTTAAAACGGTTTCTCGTGCTGTATGAGGTCTCGCGTTATCATGGAGCAATAATGGTGAAGATCGATTCATGAGTGGGGGCTGTTTCACTAGTTTTGCTATCATTGTTTGGAGTTCGGCACACTCGACATCTGCGGTTATTGCTTGACCAGATCGGAGAAAGCTATAGTGAATAACACCATGCTGAGACCACCAAACAGTTATCATTACCTTTTTATTGGTAAGATTTGCTTTAGGATTAGGATTGTTTGGCGTTTGACCTGGAGTCAGCCCTTGCAGTTTTCGCTTACGGTTATCGGAAAGAATCCACTTTTAATCACATGTCACAATTCGAGCCAATATTCCTTCATTTCTGTATCGATTCAACAGGGCAACATAAGTTTCAACACGCATTTTTTTCTGCAGATCAGTCAAATCATGAGATCATCAAAAAATATGAAAAATGGGTGCATTTTTCATATTTTTTATTTTATTGATTTTACGCAAATGAGTCAATATTGTTGGTAAGGTAACGCTAAATCATGCCGCTAATTCCTGGGTAGTTTGGCTCGGATCGGCTTCCACCATCTCTGTCAATTCATTGTTATTCTCTCTGGTCTATCAGGTCTTCCACGTGGTTCGTTCTTCAAATCAAAGTTTCCATCCGCGTCGGAACTCGTATTCAAAAATCACTCGAATTTTCGAAGAATCCATCTTTTTTGTCTAAGCTGCATAAAAAAAGCAACTGAAAGTAATAAAGATAATTGAATATTGCACATTTTTTAAAAGAAGTACGTTTTAGGTACCATGTGAAAAAAGTTTCACTCAAAAATCTCAAACCATGACGGTTCTATGTCAATTCGAAGTACTTATTACAATAAAACGGCAATTTTATACTTTAACCCCTATTATAAACGATCTTAAGAACATTTTATCCTTTATTAGCGTGTGTGTAAAATAATAAAACGAGTTTTTTTTTTATAGTCTCTAGTTAATACTAGTGATATCGTCCACTGCGTGCACATAAGAGCAAATTCTCTAGTCGAAGACATGATTATGTATCGTCCAAGCAAGTTCACATTATGTATGATGGTCGTTCGCTACGATATTTCTACTTTTCTAAGAACTTATATTTTTCAGTACTTTGAGTGGTTCTTACCAGTATCGATGAGATATGGCATCGACTGGGAATTATTCTTTTACACCCTATCGAATGAATGAACACTTCAAGAATTTACCAACTTAAAAAAAATGATTGCTGTATGATGCCTTTAAGGTATACGGTTTAAAGTTACAATATGGTACTGTGGCATAACAAAAAAACATTTTTAGTTAATTTTCCGCCATAAACTGTCAAAAAAAAAAAAATTATAAAAAAAAGATTTTTTAAGGACAAGCTTACAATAAACAAAAACGTGAACTAAAAGGTAAAAAATAAATTTAAGGGCCGTATACACATAGATCTTTTCAAAATGTA
Organism: Laspeyria flexula; assembly: GCA_905147015.1. Taxonomy (NCBI): domain Eukaryota; kingdom Metazoa; phylum Arthropoda; class Insecta; order Lepidoptera; family Erebidae; genus Laspeyria; species Laspeyria flexula. The sequence goes on along the minus strand of LR989950.1, from coordinate 13,264,007 downwards.
AAAACTATATACATTTTAAAAGTTTGAGGCACTGATATTATATGCCATCTGTTTTGCAGGTTTATTATCCCATTTCAGTGCCTCAGGCTTTTAAAATTAATATAGATTTTACGACTGGCCTGTTGGTCTAGTGGTTAGTGACCCTGACTGCTAAGCCGGAGGTCGTGGGTTCGATCCCCACCCAGGACAAATCTTTGTGTGATGAGCATAAAGGTTTCTTCTGTGTCTGGGTGTAATTTATCTATAATATGTATGTATTTACAAAAAAAAATGTATTTAAGTAGTATATCAGTTGTTTAGTACCCATAACACAAGCAAATATAATTGCTTACTTTGGGACTAGATGGCGCTGTGTGAATGTGGTAGAATATTATATTATTATATTATTTTTGAAAACCAAGTGCTCAAAATGTCCACCGCGTGCAGCAATGCGCGCTCTACATCTCCTAATAACTGAACTTTTGATCTGGCGTGCATGGCCAGCTTCTTTGATTTTACGAGCCGCTTCCTGAATACGCGCTCGCAACTCTTCCATTGTATTAACTGCATGGCTGGACACTGTTTCTTTCATACATGCCCAGTAAAAAAAGTCCAACGGGTTTAGGTCTAACGATCGTGGTGGCCATAAAATTGAACCCAAGCGCAGTGCATTGCTGCACGCGGTGGACATTTTGAGCACTTGATGTAGTAATCTGAGCAATGAATATTGTAAGTAGAAATAACCTCGCTTTATTATTGACATACCCTGATAGCTTGCACATAGATTTTTTCTCAACGCAAATAAAATGTTATTAGATACTATTCAACTTAAAATTGGAATCTTAATTGAATAAAATCATGTCATGTCATGTCATGTCAAAACATAAATCACCAAAATTGCAGCATTTGTTGAAAAATCGAAATTTCGACCTTGCTTAGTTCTTTTGCTCTTGTAACTAATATTTGTCGGACCATGCTCAATGTAGGGTTCCGCAGCAAATTATAGATACTTTTTATTTTCCATATAATTTTTAGATCCCATTTAGTTATCTCAGGATGCCTATTTAAAAATAAAGTGAGACACTTTTTACCTGACCTATTTCCTGCAAACTTGCTTTGCCTGTTGTCATACATTTTTCAACAGTATCAAAAATCGCGTCTGGATACATCGGGAAACATAATTTGGCTTTATTTAGTATCCATTCAAAAATTTTAGTCTCTTCGTCAGCTGTTAATTGAGATGGAGGATCTATTTTTCTTTGCAAAGGACCTTTATTAGTGATTTTGTTATGTGGGGTGGATTTAGATATCTTAAACAAATGACTGTCTTTATTGATAGTTAATAAATTCTCCGTTAGCAATGGACGTAAGAGCTTTTTCCTATACTTCTAGGCTATATCGAAACCTTTCATATTTCTTTTCCAATAATCCATAGTAATCTTGAAGATAAAAGAAAACAAAGGAAAATTAATAATATCAAAATATACTTAGGTATTTTAGAAATCTAGCTTATAAAGTTGTGTTCATTTATTAGTCATAATTATGTTAAAAACAAAAACCAATATACATATAAAACATATTTTGAACATCATGAAAACTGTTAGTTCATTCACTTGACTCATAGAACCAATAAATTTAACATACTTGTCCCAATACTGGCCACAATTTCGGGAATCTGTTTTTAAAAGTACTTCTAAAATATGAATCTTATGGCAAAAACGTTTAAATTACACGTTTACCCATTAAATGTGAATAATCGTTCATTCATTGGATTTTTAACGATTTTTGCTACCAATGGTGGAACACCATATATAATATTTACAAAAAACTGATCAAAAATGTTGCGCCTTACCATTTCTGGCAGAACACATTCACATTTACACAACACCGACAACTTTAAGCGCTCACCATTATGAAATGAACGATGACATACGGATCGAGCATTGCCATTAAAATTGCAAAATGATTTGTGATTATAAAAAAAAATACTACGTTGGATAAAAATGCACTAAATTTCTTAGTTTTTGGAAAAACTGCATTTTGTTCATTTATTGGAGTGTTCATTCACGGGAACATTTAGCCTATATATTAATCTAGCAGAATTACCCATATTTTTAGTTAGAAAAAATATAATAAAATTCGTTAAACATTTAAATAACTCACATTCGTCAAACTGCAATCACATTCGTTTAAAAAAAAAAATCTGGCATATCTGCCAGTCTGAACACGACAAAGTCAGAACCAATGAATTTTCATTCGGTTTTTCAACAATTTATTTATTTAAGTTACTTCACTCCAACGGATAAAACAATTACAGGAAGTATAGGAATAAATATGGATATTTCAGTAGGTGTTGTTAAAATGTCATACAAATTGGTTAATCTATAATTATATTAATGTTTATTTAAGCTTGTAGATAAGTGTCTGATAGCCTATTCAAAACGTAAATGAACAATCATGTTTATTCTCCTAAAAAATATTTGCACTGACAGAACAGACATGTTTTTCATAAATTTTGTACTTATTTACATTATTGTTTTTTGTTTAAGCTCAAAAACTACTGGACTGATTTTATAAATTCTTTTACAAAATTATAACATTTTACAAATACAAAAATGTTTTATTTCACAACATAACACATACCTACCATAGTAATTAAGAGATCTACAAAATATATAATGAATTTATGTGCCATTTTTAGCTGACTGTCAAAAAAGAGGGTAATGTTATTCACGCGTATGTATGTATGTATGAATGTATGTATGTCTGTTCCGTAGTGACCTTCTGTAGCCTAAACGATTTAGCTGATTTTAACGTGTGAGGTGTCATTAGATTTGTATTTTCCCCCGAGTGTCATAGGCTATGTGACGTCAACAAAAAACCAATATGGCGGATGTAAACTATCAAACCAGACGTATTTTAGTACTATCGCAATATGAGTATCAGATGAGAGCTAATTAATAGCCTAATTCAATTATGTACGCACTAACTATTGCCCCCAGCACCACTTGTCTCTTATAACCTAAATAGCTTGACCGATTTTGAAGTGCATCATCAGCATCCTATTAAATGCCACTGCTGGGCTCGGGTCTCCTCTCCTCTAACTAGAGAGCTGAGAGGGTTTAGGCCATAATCCACTCACGTCGGCCTAGTGCGGGTTGGTGGATCAGACATACCCATAGAATTACTTCTAGGTATTCGTATTGTTGTATTCGTATTCATCCCTGAATCTCTATATCTATACTAATATTATAAAGCTTAAGATTGTATTTGTTTGTAGGCTACATAACATCACATATATACATAATTGTTAACAAATTGACTGTCGAGGGCTACTTTCATGCAGTCGGGTTTTTTGGTTTCTTAAATCAATTCTTGTTATCGAATATACCTACTATAAAAAATGTCAAACCTTAGGATATTTCCCGTTGACAAAGAACTACTAAGACACTAATGTAATTATATCACTGAAAAATATATTTGAGGGTTTATATAAATAATGATACGTCTGGTCTCGTAAGCCAGAGTTATAAATGTCGAACTGACGTTAAATAGAGAATTTTTAGATGTTTTGTGATCACAAATCACACAATCAAAAAAATTGTTATAAATTGCATGTTCGACTCGCACTTGACCGGTTTTTATCAATTTCATTGTACTTACATCGATTACATGCTCTGAAGACTTCGTTTGTTTTCTTTGTAACTATTCTGTTTACTGTTGGTATTTGCAGAATCTCTATATGTATGGTAATCTCGCATTACTCTTTCATTCAGTGCACGATCACAAGAAAACGTAGTCCTACCTACCTACAGTTTCATTTTTGATCAGACTTTCATAATATAAAATGAAGTATTGCCTGTGTTACGTAACATTCATAATATGCATTATAGGTGAGACGATCTATTATTTAGTTATAATAATTGTTATTTATATATCAAAATTTTCTAGTGAAAGTTTTCTACGTTCTGATACTTAGCGTGAAAATGGTTGTTATTAGAGTTAAAATTATTAGTTTTTTATTAGATTGCCAGTCCTATTTTTCTTACGTTTTTACGGCTATCCACTGACATAGTCTAAGGTCTAGAATCTGGACAAGAACATACGCTACTTATTCTGGACGTTTTACAAGAACGAAGCCGTGGGCAGAAGATAGTCTCTTCTGTAAGCACCATACAATAAGACCGTAATTGCACATGGCAAAGCGCAGCAAAGAACATTTTTAACAAGGCTTTTGGCCCTCGCAAACACGTAGTTTTGCTCTAGGAAACATGATTTATGATTTTATTTAGTTTTAACGAGCATTAAACTCATTTCTATTATTAAAGTATTTTTTATCTTTTTTAGCTATTCAAGTATTTTGTTATAAAACGTATTCAGCTCTTAATAGTATAGTGCTTTGGGAAGTGGATGAACACGGTTTTAATGGTACAGTAATCTATGTTTATGTTTTTATTATACAGTGTGGAATTTTGTAATGCTATCAGGAAGGAAAGTTCTCTGAATACTGAATTTATATAATTTTACTCAAAGGAAACTATCCTTTATTTTTAAAAAGATATAGTAGTATTTAAGAATAAGAATATTAGTGTTATCATCATAATTATTTTTCATAATGATGAAGTTGGTAATATTAGCGCGGATTTCAATAACTTAACCCTAAAATAACTTAACCAATAAGTCTTTAATATTCAAAAACTGACCTGTTGGGGCTGTTGGTCAAGTGGTTAGTGACCCTAACTGCTAAGCCGAATGTCGTGGGTTCAATTCCCACCCAGGACAAATCTTTGTGTAATAAGCATGATTGTTTTTTCTGTGTCTGTGTGTAATTTATCTATACCTAATCTGTATATGCCACCGTAAAATTGTAAAAACCATTAGATTATATAAATCTCGCGAGATTGTAAACTGTCCATAGATTACAATCTATCGAAAAATAACGCACTATTTTTCGGAAGATTATAATCAATCGAAGTAAACACGTCAAGTTGTGAACTGGCATGCAACGGAACGCGTCTTGCCTCCTGATTGGTTGAACGTCATGTGCCTCGCGCCGCCATATTTGTTTGTTACATCGCTTGTTAATTATAAACAAACAGTGTTTCGGTGATAGTACATTGATTTCGTGTTGAAAATAACTCACAACTTTAGAATTAGTCACATAAAATTGTTGTGGAAGTAAAATGAATCTGTGGTTAGCCAAAGAAGTGTAGTTTGAATCATAAGTATTATATCAGGATGAATTAATCATAGAGTAACAAAAATTCTGCTGTAATACCGACCAATCAGGACAGCCTTCGGACAGTTGACAATATGACCGCCAGTTTGTGATTTAACGAGTTTCACTTCGATCGATTATAATCTATCTAAAAATAATGCGTTATATTGTAAGGGGTATCGGTTTTAAGGTGGATTTAAGTAATATATCAGTTGTTTAGTGGGTACTAACAACACAAGCTAATATAATTGCTTAATTTGGGACTAGGTGGCACTTTGTGTATGTGGTAATCTAATATTATGTTATTCAAATATTACATAGCTAAATCTCAGGATTAAAATATTATCACAAGGACATCATCAATATTAATAAAATAATATTAATGCGTAATACGTGGCAAGCCATTTTTCAGAGTCTATGAAAGTCGAATATTTCTATGGAAAATGTTTTACAACATCCAAAGTAATGATACTACACAAATCCTACACATATGAAGATTTATATGGGCGTACGGTTATAAGGGTAAATATATTAAAATATTTTATATAATCTTCGGCCATTCTCGCGCACTATAAAGATAAGATTTCCACCCAGTATATCAGTGCAAACTCCCCTCCGTCCACTTGAATCCATTGCATAGATCTATTCTGTCCTACTAATGAAGAACATTTCAACTGCATGTCCAAATTTAGAGAAAAAAGTGTCTAAAATCATCAATCGTAGATACCATTTTTGCAAGAATTGTGCATTACAATTATGTCGTTCTTGTATACGGCAGTATTGATGGAACCTAGTTAACTTTTTTCTCCACCGGAGTTTATAATGCCTGTCCATGTCAAATAATTGATCCTAGAAGAATTGATCAAAAGCCCTAATGGTTTTTCCAAAGAGTTCCTCCATACGTGGACTCTAGTACATTTTTATTTCCACCTGAGTCCATAATGCCAGTTAATTTCATTCATTCAAATTCAGCTGTGCCCGCCACTTCGTTCACGTGACCTAGGTACTAATTCCGTTTTCTATTTCCCTATACAAACAGTCAGAAAGAAAAACATTTTTTTTTTAAATTTAAAAGAAAATAAATTGGTGTATGAGCTTCATCATCATCATCATTTCAACTCATACCCTTCCCACTACTGGGCACGGGTCTCCTCCAAAGCTTAAAAAACCATTATTTTTGACATTACAAAGTTCAGTTTTATTTATTTGTAGATACTGATGATCATGATAAATTCATAAAATGTCGTCTTTTTTCAGGGAGTTATAAATTCGACTAAGTTAGTCGAATGTATTTACATACGAACTATATCTCAGTTCGAAGACATAATCAAGTATAAACCAAGCAGAATGACCATATGTATGTACTTCATTCGCTACCATTTGTGTCGTTTTGGCAGGGATCGATTTTATCAGCATTACGACTGGTTCTTGCCAATATCAATAAAACCTGGTATTAATTGGGAGTTATTTTTCTTTACTTTGTCGTAAATGGTCATATAAATCAAATAAATTATTAGGTAAAAATTAAATAACAATATTGACTGATATTGCGTTTGATTTTGATTTTATCATCACAATACATCAACTTAGTACGATGGGTACTGCTGATGCTGTATCTGCAGAGGCCCATAAACAAAACAATATTGCATTCTATATTAATATTATAAAGCTGAAGAATTTGTTTAATTCAATGCGCCAATCTCAGGAACTACTGAACTGAATTGAAAAAATATTATATTTTTATATTGGATTGCCCATTTATCGAGGAAGGCTGTAGGCTAACATCACGCTATAATCAATAGGAGCTGAGCAGTAGCCATACGAAGATCCACGGAAGCGAAACCCCGGGTAGTAAAAACTTGGGTACATAATACCTATGCTTTTGTGAAATGAATGTAACACATTGTAGAAAATATTATTTTGTATAAATTAGATTTTATTAAAACTATTCAGATTCATCCGTTTTCAAACCGCCTTGAGGAAGCGGAGGTGGAGGCACATTAGGAATAGCAGGATCCTTAGATGAATAGTTCAAAATGTTGAGATCACTTGGTTCAGGAGGTGGAGTTTGAGCAGATGTTTCAGAGGGAACAGGAGCATTAGCCGGTTTCTTACCAGCAACAGCAATGTTGGGTCCTAACACATTGGGGAATGGACGGTAAATAGAAGGAATGCTAGCGTAGGGATTGTAACTGAAAGGATCGTATGGATCGTAGAATCTCACACCGGGGTATCTGTAGGGAAAGGGATTGAATTGTGGAAGTGTATTGAATACAGAGTCTATGTGACCGAGAGGTAAGACTTGTAGTGGTAGACCAAATTCGTTCAATGGGATTGGGGATTGAGTATTAGGTGGGGATGGTGGTGCAGGCGTGGGACTGTTGTTATCAGCTTCAGTTTTAGGAGGCTCAGAAGTTGAGGCTATTGTATCCGAAGAAGTTGGAGAAGCTTCAGTTGACGACTGCGGTTCAGGCGTCGAGCTCGGTGCGGCTTCAGGTGACTGAGGCTCTTTTGGAGTCAAAGCATCCGGCGGCAATATGCCCTGAAATTAACAAGATATCATTATGTTTATTGTAAATATTTTATGGAAGAATGCTAATGTATGTAAAAAACTATATACCAATTTCAATTACATGAAAAAAATAAATACAACAAAGTGGACTCACAACATCCGTCACACGGAACTGTTGGTTAGTTGCAAATTAACTTCTGTTTATCCGCAAACACAACATATTCAGTCTTTGCACCCAAAAGTACATTTGGGCTATGAGTGTTTGGAATACCTACCAGTGACTAAGCGTGTACGACGGTGATGACTGTGACGAGATACAAGTTCATCATAAGAATCCATAAACGTCCCACAGCTGGGCATGAGTCTCCTCCAAATATTGTGAAGGGAATTTAGCATACTATACCACGCCGGCCAGACGGGTTGGCATAGGGTTTTATTCCGAATTTCCCTTTTCTCGCAGTGCTCTTGTCTACTTAAAGTTTACTCCCTTAGGCAAGATAGATATTTGGTTTTCACAAATTATATATCTTTGCACAACCTCAGGTTGACTGGTAGAGAATGCCTTTGGCATTAAGTCCGCCTTAATACATAAGTTTTGTGTATTTGAAGCAAAATAAATAAATAATGACACAAACAGCAAACAACCATTTACTAAAAGCTGTTGACGACTGGAATATCAGGAATATTTTGAATATACTATGTAAGTAGATGTTTAAAATTCGTAAGCTATCATATAGTTATTGTTCATCACTGTTTGATGATTGTTAGTCATTTGAAAATTTAATAGATTTCCATTGTTCGATACTGTTTTTTACAACAATATTGGTATATAAAACAATATTAACTTACGTTGCCAACTATATCCCCGCCGTAGAAGAAAGGTTGAAAGGAGAATGTAAAGGGATCGTGCAGTACTGGTTGATAAACTGGGTATGCCTTGCTAGGCTCCAAGTTCTGGTTTGAAGTAATGAGGGCATTATACACTTTTGGTACTCGACCGGGAGCAGGATCCGCTACCGCACCAATTATCAGCACGCTTAATAACTGAAACCATAAGAAAAAAAATTATCACATTGAACTTGTGTTAAATATTTAGGGCAAGGGTCTCCTCTTCTCCATCTAGAAAGATGAGAGGGTCTAGGCCATAATGCTGGTCATTTATCCATTCGGCCGCCATTGATTTATGACTGAAGAACTATTATGAAATGTTTAATATAAATAAATACTTTTGTTTATGTTGTCATAGTAACAAAACTTATTAATATTATAATGTTCGGGATATTTACCGTGTTCTTTAATTTTATTATTGAGTTTCCGATATTTCGGCGCTGTTGCAAGTGCCATGATCAGGGAAGAACTGCAGTTCTTCCTGATGTTCAGAATGTTCCATGATCATGTATCTTTCAACATTATAATATTAATAAACTTATACTTGTAATGCATGAGACATGAGTTATATTTATACTGTGAGACATCTAGTTTTACTATAACCTATAATTTTAAACCTAGTATCGGAAACAAGTATAAGAATTACATTAAGTGCCTATAGCTAAGAGAGCAATTAGGTTTTACCTTGAACGCTCCATTAATTATTTATATAGATACCTACACACGGTTAAGTACTACCGTATGTTGTTATCTATAATAATTAATATACATACCTAATACTGTGTAAGATATACTACATTCATAATTAAATTCTACTTTCAGCACTTAAAAAAACATAATACATGTTAGCGAAGGCATTTTACAAATGTTATATTATAAATGCGAAAGTTAGTATCGATGGGTGGATTGATGAATGTCACTAGAACGGCTTAAAGGATAATGATAATAATATTTATTTTTATAAACCAACTGAGGCTCAATTACAGAAAAACCTACACACATATATAATACAAAATAAAATGTCATAATATAAATACATAATGATGTCATAAAATTTACAAAAAAATAATAAATAATACATAATAATAATAAAATATAATAATATAGTACCACATTCACATAGCATCTTATCCCAAATTAAGCAATTATATTTGCTTGTGTTAAGGTGATTTTCCACCAGAGTGGCGAGGCGAGGCGAGGCGGGTCGAGCAGAGAATTGAAATTTGTATGACAAATTTTCAATCCTCTCCCAGCGCATCTTTGGTGGAAACAGTGTGGATTGACGAGAATATGCGAGGCGTGCATTGAAATATTTGTTTGTGTAAAAATGAACCGTATTGCTTCCGCTATAGAGTATAAATTAACTTTGCAACAGAAACACGCTTCTTGCGAGAGGCTTATTGTTGTTCGTTGCTACTTATTACCGTATGGCTATTTTTAAGTGGAAAAGGGTCAGTGCGATTTCAATTCTCTTCTCGCCTCGTCTCGTCTCGCCACTCTGGTGGAAAATCACCTTTATGGGGGTATTTTTAATCATAAATCATAATCATATCCATGCGTAGGTTTATCAAGCTCCACGTCTTACATGGGGCTTGGTGAGGCTGATTATGGTAGGGTTTTTGTATTAGGTTAAGTACTTACTGACATAGTCTTAAGAAATTTAACTAGTAAACTATGGGCCATTTGTCTGACAATAAATGATTTTTATTTATTTATTTATAGATAATTTGATTGTTATTTATTTATAAATCATTTATTTGCTGATCAGGGGCATTTACAATGGTGGTAACATTACATACTGACATGCAAATTTTACAGAAAGACAATTTAAAATAGGTACATGCAACTTCATAAAGTCAGTACAACAAATACTGATATACTTTTTTTTTAAATACATAAATTTACTATAGATAAGTAACACCCAGACACCGAACAAACAATCATGCCCATCACACAAAGATTTGTCCTAGGTGCGAAATCGAACTCACGACCTCCCGGCTTAGCAGTCAAGGTCACTAACTACTACGCCAATAGGCCAGAAATGAAATTATATGATATTTATTATTATTTTCACATACATACATTATAGTCTGGAATAGTAAACTTCCTTATACTTACTATTATTACTACTTACTATACTTTTTACCGATATACAATGAGGGTAGAGACGCGGTCGGAAGCTATTAAACTAAAATCATCATCATCATTATTTCAACCTATAAGCGTTCAATTGCTGGATAAATAATGTGGAGGATATTTAGCCTACTATATCAATCAATCAATCATCAATAAAAATCTTTGTTTGCTAGAATAATAATAATAATATTCTACCACATTCACACAGCGCCATCTAGTCCCAAAGTAAGCAATAGCAACTGATATACTACTTAAATACATTTTTTTTTGTAAATAGATACATATTATATATAAATTACACCCAGACACAGAACAAACCTTTATGCTCATCACGCAAAGTTTTGTCCTGGGTGGGGATCGAACCCACGACCTCCGGCTTAGCAGTCAGGGTCACTAACCACTAGACCAACAGGCCAGTCGACGATGTTTGCTAGAATATAGGTACATAAAAATTTGGTGTTACACGTTATAAAGTTCCTGTATATTCTACCAAGATTAGGCATGCGAATTGTTGGTACAGTTATTTCAAAAGAATTTAAATCAACAATAAATTAATGAAATGTCATATACCAAGCGGACGGGTTGGTATAGGGTTTGTTTCGAATTTAACTTTTCTCGCAGTGCTCTTGTCTCTTGACAAGAAGTTCCTGTATATTCTACCAAGATTAGGCATGCGAATTGTTGGTACAGTTATTTCAAAAGGATTTAAATCAGCAATAAATGAAATGTCATATACCAAGCTGACGGGTTGGTATAGGGTTTATTTCGAATTTAACTTTTCTCGCAGTGCTCTTGTCTCTTGACAAGAGCTCGCCTTTTACGACACCCCACGGGTTGATATGGGGTAGTAACATTATGTATTCTTAATTCGTCACTACACGGATAGAATCCATACATATTATAAAAGGCTTTGTCCTGACTGACAACGCATAGCCTAAACCGCTGGTCGTAGCGTTTTGAATTTTGGTGGGTGTGTTTGTCCTAATGTCTAAATGTAAATGTAGAGGTGTACTAATAAAGGATTTTTTAAAATTAAAAAAAGGGATAAAGCGATTGTATGAAACTTCTTTGTTTTTTAACTTATAGATTTGATAATATGTTTTGGGGTACTACTATCAAAATAAAAAACTATTTTTACAAAAAAATATTAAAACGACTTCAAATCAGTACTAAAAAGCGAAAAATAAACTGAATTAGATATTTAATTCCAAGAATAAAATACCTACCTACCTGTTTAAAGTATAATACTCTAATACTAATCAGTTTGAAGTCGGTGCCAAGCCTAAGGAGTTTGTTAAGCTACGTACTACTTAGTACGTACATCTGTTGCCGCTCGCTACTTCACACCACCTCGCACTTGCATGTGATCGTACCAAGTGGACGGCTCGTACTTAGTGATATGACGCATTAGGCTGGCACCGACTTCAAACAGATTAGTAATAGAGTATTATACTTTAAACAGGTAGGTAGGTATTTTATTCTTGGAATTAAATATCTAATTCAGTTTATTTTTCGCTTTTTAGTACTGATTTGAAGTCGTTTTAATATTTTTTTGTAAAAATAGTTTATTTTTCCATTTTTAGTGTACTTGGCTGGCAAACTAAGACGGAAAACCGAAATAAAGAATCTCCGATAGAAGGGAACGTCTATTTAAATATTCTAACAACACAACCTGATTATAGAATAGAGGAATCTAACTCTTAGCTTTGTATGTCTTTCTTTTTTCCTATAAAATTCGACAGGTAACAAGTATACATGTATAGAATGCAGGTTAGATATAGATACTATATCGAAAACTTAAAATATCATCTAACAATTCCTTTGAATTATACAACTTTATCTTCCATAAAGAGCTTCCACCTCAGACACTTGAAATAATACATTTTAAGGTTTATACATGGATGTGATATTTAAAGAAATCATCTTCTTACTCCTAAACGCTAAGAAGTTTACCTTCCAGTGACAGCTCATCTGAATAACTTACAAGAATACAACTATTGGTTTATAAGAACCAATAATGTTGAAAGAGTTATCCTCCAACTCCTAACAGTTAAGCAGTTATACCTTCCAGTGACAGCTCACCTGAATAACTTACAAGAATACAACTATTGGTTTATAAGAATCTATAATGTTGAAAGAGTTATCCTCCAACTCCTAACAGTTAAGGAGTTATACCTTCCAGTGACAGCTCACCTGAATAACTTACAAGAATACAACTATTGGTTTATAAGAACCTATAATGTTGAAAGAGTTATCCTCCAACTCCTAACAGTTAAGGAGTTATACCTTCCAGTGACAGCTCACCTGAATAACTTACAAGAATACAACTATTGGTTTATAAGAACCTATAATGTTGAAAGAATTATCCTCCAACTCCTAATAGTTAAGGAGTTATACCTTCCAGGGACAGCTCACCTGAATAACTTACAAGAATACAACTATTGGTTTATAAGAACCTATAATGTTGAAAGAATTATCCTCCTACTCCTAACAGTTAAGGAGTTATACCTTCCAGTGACAGCTCACCTGAATAACCTACAAGAATACAACTATTGGTTTATAAGAACCTATAATGTTGAAAAAATTTTCCTCCAACTCCTAATAGTTAAGGAGTTATACCTTCCATCACCAGCTCATCAACATGAGATGATGACTATCAGACGTAAATACTTGAATAACTTTAAAAAATATATGAAACACGTAACATGTGCCTATAAAATTTGAGGGTTGCCTTCGATTTCCCTAAGATTCCATCATCAGAACTTAACGTGGTGAATAGGGGACCAATTCGAAAGTATACCCTTTCAAACAAAAAAAGAATTTTTTAAATCGGCTCAGGCATCTCCGAGAAATCGGTGAACATACATAAAAAAAAAAAAAAATACATACAGTCGAACATATAACCTCCTCCTTTTTCGAAGTCGTTTAAAAATATCCTCATTAATATATTTGACAAGGGTGGCTTTGGAAGGGTGAAATTGGAGATGACAAGTTTGTATGAAAAGATCTTTGTTTTGATGTTAACGTTTTGCAAATTAGTATTGGGATAGGAAAATAAAATGTTGTATTTAATATTTTTGACAGGGATGGGTTCAGGGGGTGAAATATTAAATAGACAGTTCTTTGTTTTTCAAGGGCAAACTTCAAAATACGCTGGTGTGGACTCTCGCACGCTCACTTATATGTTGCTTGCTCCCGAGAAAGTACACCATCTTCATTAATTATTTTAGCTGCCCCAGATAAAAAAACAAAAAACATCGTTTAACAATAAGTGCTGTGAACAGCTCTGCCCTGCCAATACGTAAAACGTAACTATAAAACTATATCCACGCGAGCGAAGCCGCGGGCATACATATACATACTTAATACATATTTCAATCTACATTTTTTCATGTTTAACTTGACAGGTGGGCTTGTGCTTAACTATTCGAACATAGTGAATGTCTCGGAATGTTTTTAGAATTTTTTGTACCCAATATTGACATTTTATTTTTTGTGCCAACATAATGTACTATGTAGACAATCGAAATATTAAGAATCTTTAGCAGGTATAGTATGGTTAACTATTTTGAACAAAAAATATTTAATCGCCTTCAGAACAGTACTAAATAGGAAAAAATAGACTAAATTAGATATTTAATTCAAAGAAAAATAAAACCTACCTGTTTAATGTATAATACCCTATTACTACCCTATTACCTCTGTTTAAATCTGTCGGTATCACGTAAATACTTGAATAACTTTAGAGAATATATGAAACACATAACATGTGCCAATAAAATTTGAGAGTTGCCTTCGATTTACCTGACATTCCATCATCAGAACTTAACGTGGTGAATATGGGACCAATCCAGAAGTATACGCTTTCAAACAAAAAAAAATTTTTTTAAATCGGCTTAAGCATCTCCAAGAAATCGTTTAAAATTCATAAAAAAAATACATACAGTCGAATATTATAACCTCCTCCTTTTTTGAAGTCGTTTAAAAACTGGTTTAGAATTGTAGATCTAGTAACGAGAAATGTAGCCTATAACTTTGATTGTGGATCAGCCTTTTAAATGGACCAATAACTGCCACAGCTAAAATATTTTGATGTGCATCATTTAATTTTATTCTTTATGCTAAAATAGTATTGGGTTTTTCTATCATGAAATTCTTAGTATGAGACCGAGTTTTTCCAAACTCGGTCTCAACCTACCCCTTCTGGGATAAAAATGTGATACTATGTTTTATAGTATATTAACTAACATGTCATATCTCTAACTTTAAAATAGAGTCATCATGATCATCATATCAGTCCAATGACGTCTACTGCTGAACATAGGCCTCACCCAATTTCCGCCACAGCGAGCGATTTTGTGTTAACCACCTAAAATAGAGTACTTAAATAAAATACAAGTTAATTTGGTAAAAACGGCACCCTTCCGTCCGTCCGTCCTTCCGTATATCATAGCACTTAGTCACAGGCATAGCATAGATTGTGTCTCCCCCCCTCAAAGTGTTGCAGGCGCCCATAGGCTACGGTAACCGCTTACCATCAGGCGGACTGTACGTCTGTTTGCCACCGTCGTGGTATAAAAAAAAAAAAAAAGTTTAAATTTTTGGTTTTACCCACTAGACAGGTTAGTCGTATATCACTTAAGTTATGAAATATATATTTTATTGATTAAATGTTATTGCTCTTTATCATTGATTGCAATAATTGTGTAGATCAAAGATGACAGATTGTTGATATAATTCATTTCTTATAATTGTGATATGCGTAAAATAGATGTTGACTGAGACACGAATAGAGAAAGGAATGTTAAGTTGGTTGGGTCAGGTGACAAAACAAATATAAGGTGAATGTGAAGGAGAAGATCTAGAAGAACGTACCATCAACAAATACGCAACGTTCTAAAGAAAGGATTGATCAGGAGTACAATAAACCAGCGAGAATGTGTAAAAAAATTGATGAAGGTTGAAGAAGCGAAAGATGTACAGTCGGCAACAAAAGTAGGCTGAACATATCCATAATTTCAAAACTTGAATTGAATTGAATTACTGTCGTAAATCCAATTCTGGCACTACTCTTGTTATGTAGTTGATGTATGCTATAGTTTAAATGAGTTTTGAAATTATGGATAAGTAATATTATGTTCAACAAATTTTATTGCTGACCCTACATCAGAATCGTAGCAGGTGGAAGGATAAACATAACATAACATAGCATCACGCCTTTTTCTCCGAAGGGTTAGGCAGAGGTGTATCACACCCACATTTCGCCAGCTATGTTTGGTCCCATGAAATAGGAAGGAAATATATATATACTAGCGGAACCGACAGACGTTGTCCTGCATGATATACCAATCGATTGCAGCGCCATCTGCTGGGTTTATTTGTGAATCTAAACCATCCTCGAATCCACTTGAACACATACACAAAAATTCATTCAAATCGGTTCAGCCGTTTAGGAGGAGTTCACTGTCAACACATGTACAGAAGATTTATATATATAAAGATAGATATATGTAATAGTTTCTGCCTACCCTTCTTTTGGAAAAGAGGCGTGTTCTATAAGTATGTATTTATGTATGCGGTACGCAAAAAAAATTTAACAAGCATATAAAACATTATCATATATCATCATAGCCCTAGATTACTTCACTATTAAGACTTCATTACATTTAATAGGTATAGATCAATCAAACATTTTCCTTATTTACAGATCAAACATGGAAATGCAATGGAAAAATACAGTTACATGATGCAGTCCTTATCAATTATCCTACTTGTTATTATGCCATATTTTAACATAATGTATACCTTTAGACAAACGCATACATATATTACTTATATAATATATTATGTACCTATTGGTACCTACGTAATAAGTACATATAGTTTCTTCAAAAAAGGAGTGAATAGGTTTCTTAAGGGTCGGCAACGCGCTCCTGATGACCCTGGTGTTGCAGGCGCCCATAGGCTACGGTAACCGCTTACCATCAGGCGGACCGTACGCCTGTTTACCACATAAAAAAAAACTAATATCCTGTCTTTTGTTATTATAAAAGTTTAGCAACATTTATTATTTAATAATCCTTTATCATCTGCCAATAGTAAAAAGAGTCAGCAACTCGTTTGGGCTATTGAACCAGTGAGGTAAAACCACAGAACAGAGATAGGTTTTTTAGAGGATAGAAAGGCCATTGAGAGATTTTTGTACTAAAACCGCTGTCGCCAGTTGCACACACTTACATGTTACAATACATACAAAACTTAACGGTCATTGGTCAAGTTTGCACGATACTCTCAACAATTAAAAACTAACCTTGAATCATGTCAATAAGACTTTTTTTTGATAATTTTGTGACAATTTGTAGAATCGTGCAGTTTTTGACATCATAGTAATTATTGCCATAAATGGCATTTGCACACTTTATTGTGCAAATATAAAATAGTAAAACAGAGAAAAGATAATAGTTTTGAAACTCCAATAAATGAAAAATGTGTGCAATATTTTTTTCTTTTAAAAATACATACTAAATAGTAGTAGATTGTTTAAAAATAATAGAATAAATAAGAAAATATGAATTCCACATTAACATAAATATGACTTTTACTGGTATCCCAGAGAGATGTATCCACTACCTACCTGTTGTTATCTATTTATCGATTAACATGTGTACGTAAATGCACCATGTCATCATAATCTCTTTTCCCTTTTATTTTTTTTACAATAATGTTAAATAACGCTAACTAAACCGTAGGTGTTCGCGGTTGTGAAAAGAACATAAAAGAGATTTTTTCATAGGTTCAGTATCTTCTGAGAGAATTAATGAAATTGATTGAATTTAAATTAATTATGAAATTCTTTCGAACATTGTAATCATATAATTTTTTACGTTACTTATGTGACAACAGATTTTTTTTTGTGGAATTGCTCCTTAATTCTGATATATTATATATTATTGTCTGACTTTTTTATAAGAAAAAGGTATTTTTTTTTTAGAAAAATGAACTAAGCAAATTGTAAGTTACTACATTTTGTGTATCCACTCAATTCTACCAGTTGCCGCAATCGTTTTTTTATTTTGATATCTTTTGGACATTCCAAAATAAAATTATTGTTAAACCTAGGCCTATGTCCATCAGTGTAGATACGTTATTGGGCTGATATGATGATGATGAAAACATAATGTACATAAAATATATTTTCTGAAAAATAACAAAGTTTAATAATTTTCACAAATATTTTTTAAAATTTCTGTTATTAAATTAAGATAAAATAAAAACCCACTTTATTATATCGACACTGAATGCAACTTGGTCAGCACTATCTATATGTACTACGAAACTGTGCCATTGGCTTTGTGCAAACACAATACATTACGCAGCCACTAACGTAAAATAAGCTGAAAGGTATGAAATTGCCAGCAATGTACAATGTTTCATCTGTTTGAAATTCTATCGTTTTCGTCTGTAAACTACATAATACTTTTACAATAATGTGAAATATTCCTTGTATTTTAAGATTTTTAGACTTATCGGTAAAAAGATATCCCTCCTCGGGTTACATTATATACCTGGCTTCTTTTGCTATAGGCTAGGAAAGCGCTAGATAGCATAATTTATTTTTTAACGCGTAGCTGTGCACGACAACACACCACGACAGCGACTATTTGACGTTACAGTGAGATTTTCAAGATATGATCAGTTGATTATATATATGGTGCGCCCGCCCCGCCCACAAGGCCATTCTAACTACTTTCATTGTTCTGTGGGTAAAACGATAGGTAAGTACTAATTAGTTAAAATTTTGCACAAATAAAACATTTGAATAAGTGGTAATTCTAAATTTTCTTTTGATATTGCAAACTAACCAGGAGACAATAGCACTCCTTAAATAGGAAAATTCGAAACAAAACCCTTTTATTTTTTTTTATTTTTTTTACTTGGGGAAATGCCTGACGCATATCTCTCGGTCTTGGGGAAAGAACCGAGGGGTTATGTGGGGCTCGCACCCACTAAAACCCCAAGGTGTTCCTCTCGTCGCGCTCTGCTGTGGTCACGGGAGCGCAGGAACATTCGTAAAACCCTGTACCAACCCGTCTGGTCAGCGTAGTATAGTAGGCTAAATTCCCTCCACAATCTTTGGAGACGACCTGTGCCCGGCAGTGAGACGTTTAAGGGTTATAATAATTGGAAACGATTGTCAATAAACTGCCTCGGTGGCACAGCGGGAAGTGTATACGACTGCTGTGCAAGAGGTCCCGGGTTCGATTCCCGAGTCGGGTGAAAATGGTATTGGGCTTTTCTAACATGAAATTCCAGCATTGAGATTTTCCCGGAGTTTGGTAAAACAAATGTTTTCGGTTGATGATAATAGTATCGCCCCTATTTCATGGGACCAAACATAGCTGAAATGTGGGTGTGAAACACCTCTGCATACCCCTACGGGGAAAAAGGCGTGATGCTATTTTATGATGCTATATTGTCAATAAATTAATTGAGTGTATTTTAGTAGGTAGATACACCTAAGTATTACACATACGGTTTTTAAAATACTTATGCAAGTATAGAACAAAGCTCTCAACTCAATGACAATGATCATAATTATCTTCTAGTCATACGTAACGCGTTGGTGTCTTTGTGAGCTATTAACTGACTTTTATTTAGCTATATGTTTTATAACAATATTTCTAGAGCTGTAATAAAGTCAAGGTCAAATTTGAATTAATATGCGAGTTGTACTAATTAATTATTATAATTATATGCCATTATTTAGGCAGTGCGTGGTTCTTTTGTTGGTATTGTTGATTAGGCGAGTGTTATTCAAATACGAGTAAATGTATGTATGTAGTACTAGTTTTTGCATAGGTGCTGTTTTTGCCATATATCCATAAAGGCCAGCTGTGTTGTACAATATTTAATTTTTATGTGTTGTACAATATAATTTATTTTTAATGTAGGTTATATGTATTTAAAAAATATATTTAAACAGTTTATCAGTTGTTTAGTACCTATAACACAAGCAAACATAAAAATTGCTTAATTTGGGACTAGATGGCGTTGTATGAATATATGAAAATATTATTATTATTTCGGTGACTGCAGCGCAAGAGGTCCCAGGTTTGAACCCCGGCCGGGTCGGACAAATTTGTGACGTGAATTTTCTGTTTTGAAATTGGCAGTATCAGCACGGAGTCTGAAAATGTCCGTTTAATGGCAAAACACACATGGAAACTAATATAGCTGGTAAAATGCAGGTGTAATACACCTCTATTTACCCCTTCGGAAAAAACAGAGGCGTTGTGTTTTTATTTTTTTTATAGTTTTAGTTTCTAGCATAAATTCATCATCATTTCAACCCATAAACGTCCCACTTCTGGGCACGGATCTCCTTCAAAGAATGTGGAGGGTATTTAACCACGCTGGTCCGACGGGTTGGTATAGGGTTTGTTTCGAATTTTTCTTTTTCCTTAGTGCTCTTGTCTGTATAAGGTTACTTTTTAGATAGCCCCCCTCACGTAGGTTATATGTACCGAGATAACGCCCGCGATTCAAAAACAAAGTTAAATTCAATGTCGCTGACTACTCAATTATGTGTTACGGCTACCATTACGTTTACAATGTGCGATAGAGTAATGCCCAGCACCCACTGACCAGCGGCTGTCTGCTAGCGATCCGGAAATAGCACTCGTACAATACGTCACCTTGACCACGCCTACCTTCAAGGTCTAAGAAATGAATTGTAAAGACAACCTCCTATTAAACCAAGTAATATAAAGATTTAATCAAACTTATTCACTTACGTTCACAAGTCGATAAAGTTCGTATTAAGACTCACTAGTTTATTTATATTATTTTTCCTTCACGTATTTTGAGTAGGTACATTTATTTTCCCATTTTTAGTGTTTTTGAGGTACCTAATTATATTGTGGCCATAAAAATACCTCTGCCCTTATTTGTTTATGTCATCACCAATACTTCATCTACATTCCTTGGAATATCGTTAATGATGGCGTCATTTTCCTGCGACATGTAGTAAGTAAATCGTTGTAATTACGTTTAAAGTAATTAATATTGAAAATAATAAACTGCGTTCTTTATTTATTAGTGATAATTTATCATAAGATTTCATCTTTTAGTTTAAATCTAACCATATTTAGGTTTGAAAAGCAATCTTATTACGCAGTGAGCACAATTATGGATACTTTGAGGCCAATTTTTTTATTATTCTAGTAAAGAAAGATAATAAGGATATGACATGCAAATAGGTACCTATAGGTTAACAGCACGATGCGACAACGGTAATTTATCAAAAGGTCAGAAAAGAAATAAGAATAAATGAATAAGTAAGTATAGTTATAACTATTTGTATTGTCAAGTGAAAGATAACATAGTGTAACATTTGCGGTAAGGATTGTGCATCATTATGTATTCTTATGGCTGAGGTCAACGACACTGAGCCCGCGCCGATGCGCACAGGCTTGCATCTAAAAGCCTTCGCGTTTCTCTTACTAAACTAAAAAGGCTTAAACTCACTTACGCAGTAAGAACTAGCGGATGGGCATGATCGTAATTCAATCGTTATTTTTAAAACGTTCTTATTTATAAAAAATTTAGATAACTATGCCAAATCTCTGTAATTCGAATTCTTAAGTACGAGTATACCAAAAGTAACAAATAATAAGGTATAGACGGTTTATTTGAAAAATTAAAGTAGGTACCTATCAGATTAATATTTATGTTGCTGTAATGTTTTTAGAAATGCAAAAGTGCATTTGTTGTTATCTTTATTTATACCTATCTACCTGCAAAATTGCATTGACCGTACAGTATCCGTAATTCTATCAACATTCAAACCCAACTTCATAAAAAACAAACTGGATGGCTCCTACGAACCCTATGCTGTCCATGCAATTCTGCAGGTGACTATATGTACATACAATTATGGACTAATTTCAAACAACTGTCTGTCTACTTAGGCTGCCCCTTGTACATCTATATATACGTTTTCCGAACAGTGACATTTGAATTGAATTTAAGTACTTATTACATAATGACCGCGGTTTTTCAATCAACATGATTCATATTACGCAGTTGGATTAAATGCTTTTGTGTATTGTGAGTCTGTTGTGTGTGGGTTAACATGACCTAAAACTGTTAAGCATCACTGTAAGGGAACTACTTAGTATACAACACTTTTTGTATACATTTCGTGAATGTGTTGGATATAATGGAAACTCCTCTTAAATAGTAAATCTTTGTTATTAGGAAAGGATTTGAAAAAAACTTACTTAAATGGTTATTGATAAAACCAGCATCCTTCTCAAACGGTCTCATACTAACAATCGGCCGCGGTTTCTCACGCATATGTCGGTAAAAAGTAGCCTAGGTCCTTTTCTAAGTTTTAGACTATGATTATGTGAAATTTAACGAAGAACGCATGAGTAGTTTCGAAGATTGCCCCTACACCTCCAAATTGTTCATTTCTAAACTCAAAAACACTATCCCATTATATTTTATTTATTTATTTTATTTGGTTTGCTAACAAATGTAACAATAATACAACCTTATAATACATCTTATACATAACATATGAACAAATGTTACATTCAAATTATAAGCAAACACCACTTGCATATAATATATGTACTTATAAATAGGCACGCAAAATTTATTTCATTGTACTTAACACTTTTTTCCGATAATTAGTGAGAGAATCCGCAAATATGTTTACAGAATCGTGGCATTCGTTAAGTAACTTGCACAGGCGAGGAACACAATATTTTAGAATATAGTAATCTATAGATTAGTAGGTAAAGGTATCTATAGATATCTAATATAGATTAGTATAAATATTGAACTTTCTTCTCAAAGGGGCAGCAACATAGAGTTCTATAAAATTCCAAGATCGCAATACAGAGTAATATCAATACATCATCGAGTTTGATAGCCACAGTTGACAGTTCCGATACGAAAATTGTGAATAAGTGCTAAGAATGATTTGTTCGAGTACAGTTTACAGGTTTGCTCGGATATTGCGAAACATCTGCGATCTCAAGACATTGTTCTACAGCGGTGTGGTAAGAATAATGAGCTTTTAAGTCTCTAGGAGAATTACGAAACTGTTTATGTGAAATTTTAGGCTTCATTGCTGAATAAGTGTTATTCTCAGGATTTCAAAAACTCAATTTCAAAAATAATGTTTGTCATAGATTATCACTGTCGCATACGCAAATTATTTACACGCTCTTTTGAAAATAGTTCCTTATTATGCAAAGTTAGGGTCAGCTCACACTGTGAGCTGATTAGTTTATTGAGATCACTAAATAAAAAAAATAAAGTGAGACGGTTCCACCACGGGTCAGGAGGAATTGCATATACTCGATAATGGTCGAATATTTCGTTAGATACATATATAGTTTTTATGTCATTTTCATTAACAGGTAGTGTAATGACTATTTATATTATAAAAGGAAAGATAGATCGGAAGAGAGAACGGAGCAGACTAAGTAAAGAGTTACATGACGCAGATAAAAGTTGTTCTTATATAATTTTCGCTATCCTTGGATAATTCTTTGCCGACAGTGTGCGCCGATCCTTAGGTTTCACTTGAAACTCGAAACACCTCCTCGCTAATGCACGCACGACTTACTTTATTACTAACTTATTAACTAGTTTAGTGTGCGTATGGTCTCCTACCCAAGTCAACTAATGTCTGATTATTACCTATATTAGTAGATAGGATATAGGTACCTATCGAAGATAATACTAGTCATAGACATGCATTCCAAAAGTATTTATTCTTATTACAGAAATGCTGCTACTGCAAATACTGTAAGTCGGGTGTCCAAATATTAACGGTTTATGTTTAAAAATAAAATGGTAATAGGTGTTGCCTGTTTTTTGCCTTAATGCAACTAAATTATAAAAAAAGGTAAAACACTTATAAATGAACTTTATCATCGCAGTGCAGCCCAATGCAGAGGCTTATTCAACGATACTTCACACGAAAGTAAACATAAGCTACGTACCTACTTAGCTTTTCACTTTCCTCTATAGAAGACGTTTAGTTGACGTTTATTTTGTAAATTCAAATTAAACGCAGACAAAATCACGGGTAATAAGTTCATAGAACCCACTACCATTATGGCGTTAATACACAAAACACAATTAAAAATATACTTAAGATGTCGTTAGGCATAAAACACAAAAGGCCATGTCAAGTACAACCATAAAAGAAATGCCGTAAGTACATTCTTATCCAATGACATTTCTACTAAAACAAATCTAGGAGATAATATTTACATACACCACAAACACAAGTTTGGTATACCACAAAATTATGACCTAACTTGGCAATCAAAGTTCAAATTGCATAAGTAAGTTAAGTAACGAATTACAAATCAATATATATGTAATATTATGTTAATTAAATAAATTGGAATACTTACGCGCAGTGAGAGAAGTGAGGCCATGTTGCGCGCCGACGGCGAGTGATGGTGGAGTGGCGAACAGTGCCTAGTGGTTGCGCCCGCGCAACTTGAATGCGAACGTCGAACTACGCGAATGGAAGTGACATTGCGTGCATTGATTGTTTACTGTAGTGAGATAATTAGCCGTGTGTAATCACCTCGCAAGTCAGTGGGTAAGCTGTAAGATATTAAAGGACGTTGAATCAACTTTAACTATAAACATAATGTAGAAATGCATACGTCCAAGTGAAATTTGAGTGTAAGCGTTTGAAAATTAATTAGTGTAGCGAATCAAACATAGAACACATTATTTTGGGGAAATGCACCAACTACACCAAATACAGTAATTCATAGGTTTTTAAGTTTGGACGTAGGTAATAATCCATAAGCTGACTTAATTTTTACATGTGTATGAGTAAAAGTCTCATTAAACGCCAATGTAATCCAGTTATAAAAAGGTGAGCCTTCTCTCGGTTTTTCCATAATATTTATCTTAAATTTAAATTAAAAAATATGCAATTAATTAGTACAAGTTATGGAATAACTAAGGGCTTGTAATTGTATAATTTTTCAATTCTATTAGAGGTAGGTTTTCACTTTTGTATCACGAATGGGATCAAACGACGTACGAAGGGATAACTATTATTATGAACTGTTACACATTTTGTTTGAACGTAGCTAAGCCTCCATGTTACGTATTATTTTTTTAGACTTAAGTGTTTTATAAATGTAGTTGCGTTGACAATTAAAAATACATGACTTTGACTGAAACTTGACAAACAATGAAGCTATTATAATATTATTATGAAAAAGTTGTAGATAATAGGTGTTCTACACGGTTATAAACTTGCGTTCCAACAGAGTGACCTTGGTGGGAGCTTGGTTGCCATCTGCGTAGTTTGTATGAAATTTGGTTTACAACAGCCGGCAAAACGGTTGTAATATCTGGGGAAGGCAAGTTTATAACCATGTAGCCCGGCTTTAAAGAAGCAGAAATATATATTTAAATAAACCTATAATAACATAAAGAAATTAATAAACTATAAAGCATCATTTACCCCAGGCAAGTATTGTATCATGATTATCATCTCAATTTCTTTTGGGGCATAGGTACTAGGTGGACGTAGATTCTTCTTGGTACCATAAACTGATACTTTATAGAAACGCCCATAAAGAAAATGTGATTAAAACTGGTATCACTAGTTTATTAATGAATATGATTATGAAGTTAAGCCTATCAATATTAAAATATTAAATGTTAAGCCTGCAGATTGCAGAAACCCAACGGATGGCCGTGACCGATTTTAGTCAACTACCTAGTACGTTCAAGTTATACATCGTGGCAATGATTTGCTGTTTGCAGATTCTATTTCAATGCTATGCTGTGTTTAGGATTAGTTTAGGTTAAAATACGACCTTCAACTTTACGCTCAGTTTTAACCATTGTATAATATTGTAGATTGTAGTTACAATAATTATAATTATTTACCGTACGCGTTTAATTTTGTAAGATTTTTACAACGCATGTACGAGTATTGAACAGACAAACGGTGTAATATTGAAAATATATAACTTATTGACTTCATACATTATGGACATTGCTAGAAAGAAAGGTATTTTCAAAGAAATAGTGATGTTTTTATTTATTATTTATTAAACTTTCTGCACAAACAAGTACAAAAGCGGACTTAATGCCTGCGATGTTCGATACTACGACTGGTTTATGACATAAAATATGGGCAAATGTATGAACTACCTATTTAATTAGAATTGGATTTTTTTAAACTAAGTTACATTGATTTTCGTTAGCACGTTTTAACTTAAAGATGATAATTACGGGATTGGTTTAAAAAAATAAGAATTGAAATGCCACATCTAGCATGGCTATATCTTTGATCACGTCCTTGTTGGCGAATGCAACGGCTGTGCTTTGTCCGACGCGTAAACTGATAAGCTTCGGTTATACACAATTAGCTCCATTAAGACAATTTGGTGTTAAGCATTCTGCTTGCGGATCTTACGATAACCTTCTGCGGATTACTCAGGCTACATGCTTTAATACATTTCCATTATCGTAGTGTTTCTGAACATTATACGCCTTTTTACGGATTAAAAAGCTGACCAAATATGGATATTAAAAACAATAAAGGAACAAATTTTATTAAGCTTTATGAAGTAGGCTGCAGATGTAGTTATTATAATCTATCTTTCGTTTTATTTTAGAGTACAAGAGAGTGGCATTTGCTTTGCTAACAATATAGCAAAGCAAACGCCACTGTTCTCTGATCTCTGTCTTCTTTTTGATATCTTGCAAAGACTCTGCTTATCTCTTTGACTTGTTGTATGAAACTTCAACTATACAGTCGGAACTAATATTTGTGACTCCCTCTTTTTCCAAATTTGATTTGGAATTTTTTATATTATAATTAATTGTTGCTTTATCTTTGGGTTACATAGTAAATATTGGCTAGTATATAGTAGTAATACATACTTGAAACGCAACGTATGAAATGTAATAATAATACATACAAAGATCTTATTGTAAAGAAGTTCAATGGAAAATCCTATAATGTTAGGGTGACTCGACAAAAGTCAAAAAACAACATAAAGTGAACATGAACAATGAAATTTGTGTTGGGAAATACGTTATGACTCAGTAACTAGTATTACTGATGGTGACATTTACAAACCTTTACTGGAAGTTTCGTTTCTTGAAAGTCAGCTTTTCAATCACGATCATATAGATACCAATTTTATTCACATCCTACTACATACAGCAATCTTTGCAAACATACAAATTGACAAAAAATGCCTCTATCTCTGAGTTCAAAAGCTTTAGGTTCTCAAGTACTAAGTATTTATAACTGTTTCAGCAACAGATGGTCGTATCTACATTATCTTATACATCTAAATAACCAAAATTAGGAAGATCTAAGTAGGCATTGGTGCATAAATATTCAGTTTTTCATTTAAAGTCTTTGGTATAAGATAGCGTATTGTTCGCTTCACCGCTATCTAACGGTTTGTAACCATTTGAGTAGGAGAAAATTTATTAATACTGTATTGCAATTGTGCAATACAATATTGATGACTTTCTCCTGAAAGAAGATGTATATCAATTGTGATATACATATTATATTTGATGACACTACAGCATCGGAATCGACTGAACTTAGGAAGACCTCATCACTAAGACTAGTAGCATCAGAGAGAATTTATCTTCATAAGCTGTATTTACTGCCATTGAATTATTGCATCGGATTTGATTGGTGGTTTTACTTTACGTATAGTTTGTACCTACTTGTCAATCCAGATATTACTATTCCAAAACCCACAATACCTATTTTCCGTTTAATTCGACAAACTGTGTGCTTATTTCCTACAATAACAGAAAAGTACTATAACGTTCAACTGTAACCAGTTCATTAACTAATCCGTATATAGCCTGTGGTTTTTGGACGATATCAATCTAAGATAACACACACAAGGATTAAAGCTCGTTTATGTTCTTATCTGCTCAAGTAATACTAAGAAAACGTCTAAACGGGGCTTAAGTTTAGATCAAGGTCTAACCACGGTTGCGAAAGCAGTTATCTTATAGTATTGTGTGACTTGTTTTTATGAGATAATAAACTACCGTCAACGCCTAGACAAGTGATTTAGTTTAAGTGATTAGTACTGCCTTGCTAATTAAGAGACTGATCGCATAATATTTCTATCGCATACTGCCTCACTATAGGGGCCCGAGTCTGCTAACACAATCGTAACAGAATGGTAAGCCAATGGCCTCATTCGTGATTGGCTTACTAAGTCAATCGCGCCATATTGCCGGCCTGTGATTGGTTGATATTAGTCCATTGGTCTGCTATCAACGTGTGTAATTTATCGGAATCGGCCCCCAGGTGGTGTGCCTACGACTGATGCGAAAGTAGTCCTGGGTTGGGTGAACATTGTGGATGGGCATGAAACTGAAAACTCTAAAGTTTACTAATTCATTTAACAAAATAATATCATTCAATGAACAGCAGCCACTCAAACATTTCAAGATTTTAATATTCTTATACTATTATTATTTATATATTTTTTATATACATATATCTTTTAGGCATCAATTTGGTATTTTTCTATATTTTAATGTTGCGTGAAGGTTTATCTGTAATTAAACTTATTTAAGGCACTGTGGCGTGACACACAATAAAACTTAGCTTTCACACAATTCACCAAAGTTTCATCACATTACGTCGTGGTGTCTGTCGTCTTGAATCACTCATATTATTAGCTCATAATAAAGCGCTCATAATACTTTGAAACAGAGGTTTCAGTTATAAAGACTCTAGAACCTAGGGCCCATTCTGAACTGTCGAGAAGTATTCCGTATAATGTTGATTGATTTATGTAGCTTTAAAAGTACGGGTATGTAAATTCAGTTAATTTATTTATCTTGCATAATTATTGCGTAATTTTCATTAAGAGAAATATGTAGAAGAACGCGGAAGGATAGAAAAACAAAATGCCACAATTTTATTCACACAATTAAGGTCTCTAACTCTCAATCAAAAGCTAGCAGCTATTGCAAGTAGATACTTACTAATTTTAATGTACCTACTACAGCGGAAGCAATAATTGTTATTTCAACCTTGCCATGGCAATGGCATATGATTGATCAAATTTATGATTTTTATCTCGTGGTTCAATAATTGCGGCTAGCGTGGCCATCCATTTAATAACAGTTATTGAATTGAATTTTAAAAGATTTCGACAAAACTAATTACGTACCTATATCTTAGACTTTCGCGCGGGGCTCGCCCGTTTTATCTTTGTTTGGCCACTACTCAGCTTCTATTGGTCATAGCGGGATGATATATCTAACACAAAAATATTTTTTTCAATGCAATTCAGTAGATCCTGAGATAAGCACGTCTACCAAAAAAACCCTACCATCTTTATATTATTAGAATAGATTACTGCATCGATTGTTATTGAATTAAGTTTAGCACCGGGAAAGGATTTGAAAGGATGGTAGATGAAAGAAAAACTGGGACTAGAACTATTGATAACTTTAACAATAGGTAGGTACTTCTACAAATTCAAATTTTATAGATACAACTTCATGTTTAGATTATGTCTAAAGAAGAAAATCTTATGTACGTACTTGATAAGGCAGGCAAGATAAAAAGGCTGGGCTGGGCATGTCTATCACGTGTCACACGTGATACGTATCTGACGGGATGTGGCCAAAATTACCAGCTCGTGGTATCTATCGTGCAACAGCAAACCGCGGCAGACCTAGGAACAAATAAAATGAGTTGGACAAATACCTCAAAGACTAGTCCGTATTGGCTATGAACCAAAGAGAATGGAAGTCATAGGGGAGGTCTTTTTCCAACATTAGTATAATATGTAACTGTAAATATCTATTTATTTTTCTTAAATTTGTATCATCATCACTTCAACCCATAAGCGTCCTAATGCTGGGCACGGGCCTCCTCCAAAGAATGTGGAGGGAATTTAGCCAACTATACCCTAGATATCTCGTCTGTCTTTGCAAATTCGGAAACTGAAAGGCATTTTATCCCTCCCCATACTCCAAACTTTGGTGGACATCGTATTAAATTTTTATACCTTTTATATATCCGACATAGAGTTTGTATGTTAATTTACCTATCATTGCCTATGTCGGTCGATGGAAAACTAGTAAATACCTAATACCTACTTATGTAAGTTTAGCTACAAACTTATCTACCTAACTTTAAAAGTCACTCAAGGCCATGAAACGATTATTTAGCCTCAGTAGGTTATGTAGGTACCTACTTATGTACTTGTGTAAGTTAAATCAAGTTGATAATTGGACCTACATAATAAGCAAAATAAGTATTTAATATAATAATATAATTTTGACCTTATAAGGTTTTTTGTTAGTAAATAATTCTAATATAATAGATGAATATGCATTTTTATTTAAAATTACTGAAAAATATATAAAATAAATTATACAAACTGCACAATCTAACATTGCGGCATCTAGTGATTCTTGTTAGTACTACTTTACTTCTAAACTATGTAAGCTGTTGCTACTACAATAATTCAGGAAAACTATGACAGATGGCGCTTTAAATATATTTTCTTTACAAAATAAATATCGACGAAGTAAACAAAAATATAATTACGAAAGATGATTTTTACTCTACTAGTATTTGCAAATCCTACAGAAACAGACATTAAGTAAACAATTTAAAATTTGCTTTCTAATAAAGGAACAAAGACGTCATTATGCTTGCTACTTTGTTCATTTTGTTTGTCTTCGCTTTGTTTACCCACACTAAATACTCTTTATTTTTAAATTACTTACTTTAATATTTTCATTTTAGGGAACTTATATTTTGAGAGTTGAGATGTAGCACTGACATATTTTTTTTAATTTTCACAGAATCAACAGACACTGTGTTCTTATTTGCTAAGTATTGTATAATTATCTATGATATTAACCACAGACTAGGTATATTTGTAACTTACCTACACCAAGGAATTTGTATAGCTAGGAGATACCTATTAAGTTCCTTGACCTATATACGTATAAGACCATAGACCTAGGATCCGCGCGCTACAGATCTAAAATAAGACTAAAAGTTTTGACACAGACATAGAGAAGAGAGGGTTCCTTTTCTATTTTTCATGGTATAAGGTATAAAACCCTAAAATAATTTAGTAACTTTTATTATACTGAATTAATTACTAAATTAATATAATAATCTGTTATTATATTAATTTAGTAAGTAAGTGGCGGCCTACGTCTACGTAGTACGTACTACTCTAATTTGAGCACCTTTGTGAATAGAATAACTTATATTTATTACATAATTATTTAAGTTGGTGGCATTTAGTTCTTGTCTCAACATAGATTCTAAGAATCAACAAACCTTCCTCACTTCAGTTGAATGGAGCGGTAACCCCTATAACATACCTCCACATGCATGAACACTTACTTATAGCTATCGAATCAGGGGACCTTCCAATGTTTGGCCGTATGTTCATGCTACCTGCTCCGTTTTCTGTTTGCATTCCACATAGTAAAGTCAGTCCCCTAGAAATTGAATCAAGATTGGCAGCATCGAAGAAGCTATATCTATGTGATATAGGTACGATATGAATAAAAAAATTTACCTTTTCAATCATGAAAATGTGTACGGTTGCAGAGTAAATTGATTTTATTTTTAATTTATTTATCGTACCTATTCGATTATTTTTAACAGTCATATTATTACAGTTTTTTTTGTTGCTACTTGCCTGTCAGCAATGTGGACTAACAAGTATGAGCCATGGGCCGACAGATTGTAATTGTTGCTAACCTTGATACATTTGTGGGCCCTTTATACTGGGCAATAACAATGTTTGTGTCTGTTTTAGCAAATAACATTCAGTTTTTTGCTAAGCCAGGACGGGTTGCTAGTAAGTTATAAAGAGAACTAAATAGAATGAGGACTGCGACAATAATATAATTACATTTATGCACAGTTGCACATTGATAAATAAATGCTTCTAGAATTGCTGCCACATGTGGACTTTGTACCTTGTGCATGTACTCGCTCTAACAAGGTCTATTGAGGGGTTCTTGCTTGTTGGAGTAATTATATCGATGCGTTCATCGCATATTGTTGCTTTACTAACATATTTTGTTCATAATAGTTATGTTGATTCATACATAATCAACATATATCACAGTACCAGTTCAAAAACATAGTTTCTTTAAATACTTTGAATGTATAATTGAACAAGGCTTTTTATGCGTCATTTGCTGGTCATATACGCTTTCATATTTTGTTGATCGATGTTAGTTTCAACTGCGAGGGTAACTATTGAATGGTTGTTTATTGGAAAAATGATAGTTCACATTCATCGGGTCGGGTTATTTATTAATTTATGAATAGGACAACTTACAAAACATACACTTTGGAAAGGATCATACAATGTTTTAAGTGGCTCAAGCAATAGTGCTGTTTCAATTACAAGTTGCTACGACATGCATTAAAGTTAACAAGGTATATGAGCAAACAATGTTATTGAAATATTTTTTAAAAAACAACTAATTTTATATTATCACTGGTCAGTTTCCTCAATCCGTCAGTTTCTCTAACCGGTCAGTTTTAAGTAATTCCTTAATTGGTTAATTTCCTTACTCGTCAGTCTCCTTCATTCGTCATTTAACTTAACTCTCATCATCATATCAGCCCAATGACGTCCACTGCTGGACATAGGACATATTTAATAGTTAAAAAAAACGCATCAAAATCAGTTGCAGTTTTAAAGATTTAAGCATACATAGGATATAGGGACAGAGAAAACGACTTTGTTTTATACTAAGTACTGATGATATGCAGTTGTTTACAAAAACATTATTTCAAAATGGATGTTCGATATGGTTGGTAGAATTAGGCTAGAATATAAAGTGACCAAACTAGGAATTGATCCGAGCTAACCGCTTGTTAGCAAGCGATTATCATAGCCTATTTGGATACGTTTGTTTTGCCAGAGATCCATTCTTGCATTGTCAACACAGGGGGTAGCTGTTTCAACTTGTTTCACAGGATTATCATTTTCAATGCCTACTCTTAAAATAGTACTATACTACCACTGCTGAGTACGTGACTCCTCCAAAGAATGTGGAGGGAATTTAGCCTACTAGATATACCACGCTGGCCAGACGGGTTGGTATAGGGTTTGTTTCGATTATTTCTTTTCTCGCAGTGCTCTTGTCCGCAATAGTCGCCTCTTACGACACCCACGGGTTGAGATGGGGTAGTGACATTATGTATTCTTAATTCGTCACCACACGGACCGGTTAGATGAGTAATTGTTAAATTTTTAAGGACTGCAATATTATGACCTGTTACGGAAATATTTGCAGTAGATTTCACTTCTGTTGTCATATTATCCATTACCATCTGCTATTCAAAGCCCCATAGCTACGTAAGAGTTGATATACCGAATTCTGCCCTTATCAAACGTATCCGCAGATTTATTATACTGAAGTCAAAATTAAAACTAACCTATCTATTGTTAGCTTTAGCACGAGTAGAAAACTTTACGATCAAGTGTCTTAACGTCATGGTCAGTCATTTCAATAAAACTCTATAAGAACCGTCTAGCTCTGTGAGAAATGTTTTAATGGTAGGTATATTATGGCTTCGTAAACAAGTTCAATTGTGTGCGATAATAAAATTGGATTTTTATTGAATGATTCATTGACTTCTATTCAAACTAACACACTGAAATTGCTAGAATGTTCGAGAATTTCACAAATATATTAGATTATTTAGTTTAGATTCTACCATTAAAAAAAAGAAAATAGAAAGACGATATAATATTAACTTACACCAAGAGAAACTTTCATTGTCAGTTTTTGACTTTTGAAATTGAATCCATCAAAGTATTCCACCTAAACTGTGTAAAAATTTCCAATACACGACACATCGATGTCTATAAACTTCAGATTATTTGCATTGAAAGTAAACATAATAGAAAATAAAGAATATTGAATAAACAATATAAACATTTTTGATTCCAAATAAAAAGTTGTTTATTTTTAATTATAATCTAGTTGTTTATTTAAATTTTTTCTTCTATTATACTTACAGAATCTTACATTCAAGAAGTTGTTCAGCACAATTTTTTGGATGTGTTCTAGAGGATATTTCACTCCTTTTGAAGATACTCGCCAGTTAGAGTAACATGAATGAGTAGTATACCTACCACCGTTGATACCGTAAAAGTATTCTGATTACTATTGGTATTAAAGCCATGCAGTGAATGATTTTAATAAGTACAGTAAATACCGTTTACTTTTATTCTTTTTGATATAAAAAAAAGAACATCATTTTATGAGTTGCTATATCACAAACGAGGATTTATAATGATGTAAGTACGCTGTCGTGGATTCAGATAGATATTGTTCAAACATTTTGGAAGCCATATCATATATTATAAATCCTCCAACTGGGAGCTTCCCCACTTTCTAGAGAATCTCTAGTATCTTTCTTACGAATTTTCGTTTTGGGTTTATAAGGGCAAAAATAAATGTAATTCAAATAAAAATTCACAAGATACAAATTTAATCATTATAAATATTTACACTTTATACAAACTTATACTTATTTTTTATTATTTTTATTTAACTTATATTATCCAAAATACATGACTAAAACACTCCATTGGCCCTCGAAATTTGTTAAATATACTCAAAAGGTATATGGCAAGCCCTTCTGACAACTAAAAGTGGGAGTTGTGGTATACACATTACAAAAAATATAGCAAATGGGCTGAATAAGAGACAAGCCCCTAACCACGCCATCAAGAACCACGTCGGGATGAATGCTACTTGTTCGAACATTCTCTACGCTACCTACTGAACGTACGGTCTAAGCGTTTTCCAACACATAATTATAATGCAATATCAAGTATATGTAACAGCTAAAACAGTTCCAATTTCATCGCAAGCCTGTTGCAGACTCCGCCCTCGATGTGCGTTCACTTAAGAACGCCACCTAGAACAAAAAGAATACACTCGTTAGAAATATTGTGAAAAACAAGTTGAGTTGGTCTTCAAGGGTATTATGTTGTAATCTTGATTTGAAATCACAAAATCTTACGACGAATAGTGTATTTATCTATGATCACCACACACAAAACTGGGTTGACTATTATATCTCTGTCTCATAAAATAATTCTATTTTGTTATGCGAATAAGGTTTTATTCACTTTTTCAGAATAAATCGAATTGTCTTCATTACGCCAAGTCTTTGAGGTTCATAAATTTGTGTGTTACCAAAAATGTTGTCTAAAATTGAATTATTATAGTATATTATAGTTCCAAATAGTCCTTACAAGTGGCTAGAGGTCAGAATACCTAAGTATTTGTATTTAATAAAAAATGTTTGTAAAACCGTCCTGTCATAATTGACAGAGCCTGCGGGTTGGTTAAGTGGGCAGTGGGCATATTTTTTATTTTCAAAACATTTCGCTGGACCTTTTTATTAAAATTCATTTACATAACATAATTTTTTGACATCAGTAAAATAACGCAGAATATAATTAAATGTTTCGCAAACATACATATCAAATGTTTGTGTTTTATGTATAGAGGCAACGGTTAATTCCGTAAACACAATACAACATACAATTTTATTTGGAAAGAAATGGCAATTTTATGACTTTTGTATGTTATTCAACAAAATGTATATATTATGTATTAAAGTTATACAAAGAATTTTGTTATTTATTATAACTAAAATTAACATTTGTAAATAAAATAGGTGGAATGTATTTATTTTTATTGAAGTACAAAATTTATTTTAAATTTTCAAATATTTTTTTAACGTGGTAAGTAGGTATAATAATTTTGACGTAATTATTACTCTAAAATATGTATTATACTACAAGAACTATCTTCTGAAGGATAGGCACATTTCAACTACATATTATATTTTATGTATGCTTGTATATTTAGTTTATTTCAATGGCAAAACAAATATTATTTTAAAATATAGGTTATAATGTTTATAATAGACACATTAAAATATAAAATAAGGTCAAGCCGCTTTTAATCACAATTCACAATCAGCAGCAAAACATTAAACTTAAGGTTTATATAACAACTTTTCGATAACCTATTAGGTTATTGGAATCAGTAAAAACTGATAATACATTCTGCTAGTGGAACTGTAGAATATTATGTAGAACAAAGTACACCTGAGATAATAGTAATTGAAAGTCAAATAGGGCAAACATTCTGGAATATAATAATGTCTCTTCAATACTAGCATGACATAGTATAAGGTCTTTTTCGTCATAGGGGTACATCACACACACATTTCGCCAACTATAATTATAAATAACAGGGGCTGAGCCCACGTCCATAGCTGTAGCTTCATTTATTTTAAAAGTGCACATTGCCAAAATCCTACGATTTAGCAACACGTCAAACAATTTTCAATCTTTTGAATTTCATCAAACCGCGATTGATGTAATCTTCTTCTTTAAAACAATTCAATCAAATTTATTCGTTTCGAAATTATGAAATACTTGGCTTATTTTTATATAAATCGTAATACGTAATTTTTATATAAATTAAATGGGTAAAATATTAATAAACATTGAAATTATATATTTGATTGAAGAAATGTAATGATATTCTATAGAATATGTGTCATTAGAAGCTTTGATAACATAATGGAAATAAAATCAGCTGATTCTTCAGGTCGAATTTGAAGTGCAGAAATAATCCAAAATATAATTTAACAGCTGCATTCCACGGTTCCGCCATAAAAAAAAAAGTATAATCCAGGGTATCAGCCACCTCCATATCAAAATTGGTCCAGCCGTTTGCGCGTGAATGAGTCACAACCACTCACAACATTCAACAAACAAAATAAAGATTAAGATTTGGATTTGGACATTTTGCCTTTATAATATTTATAAAGAAAATATCCACAATAGAATAAGTATCTTCGAAAAATATTTATAACAAGACATGACTAGCTTCCATAACTCTCTTAAATATCTATAAAGATGAATAATAGAGCTCTGTATCGATTTATGGATGAACAAGGGTATAAGTAAGGGATTTATGTATTTAGGCGTTATTATGAATAGATTTGAGGGTGAATCTAGAGCTCATCTGCATTTCGAATGTCTGGCCGGTATACTTGGGGCTTATTGAGATCAGCTCTTCAACACAGTGGCCAGTAATCAGTATACCGTTTATATAACACCGCGGTATTATATTGTATTGTACTGTCTATAAGGCCAACAGTGAGAGAACTTTTTGCCTGCCAGCTGTTTCAATCCCTCTTATTACAAAATATGGACTAAGCATTAAACCAGGTTTAAATTGACAACTTTGACACTAAAACAAAGGTTTATGTCAATTTAAACCTGGTTTAATACTTAGTCCATATTTTGTTACGTTTTAGTAAGTTAAAAATCATGGAAATTGTGAAATAGGTATAACCGTGCGCATGATCAGCTTCCTGATTTTGAGCTCAGTTCATTTAAAGTTAAAAACATAATTTTAACAAAATAGATGGTTGTAGAAAAAAATCATAATTAATCAGTTTTTATTTTTCTCTACGGTAAACTGTTTTCTAACAATAAATAATGTATACCTTAAAATATGTCGTTCTAAGAGTAAATAAAAATACCGGCCAAGAGCGTGTCGGGCCACGCTCAGTGTAGGGTTCCGTAGTTTCCCGTCCGTCACAATAAAATATTATGTAAACGAAGTTAAAAAAAAAATACGGGCAAATGAAACTTGACCTCTGGATTGTATAGGCGCTCATACGATTCAGGGACCAAATTATATTGGTTAACTGCAGTTTCCATCTGTTGTTTCCATCCAAGTTCAAAATAATTTTCCTAGAAAGTCCTTATAAAGTTCTACTTTTCAGATTTTTTTCGTATTTTCTAAACTTATGGTTCAAAAGTTAGAGGGGGGGGGACGCTTTGTTTTTTACTTTTGGAGCGATTATTTCCGAAATTATTGACATTATCAAAAAATGATTTTAGTAAACCCCTATTCATTTTTAAATACCTTTCCAACAATATATCACACATTAGGGTTAAAATTAAAAAAAAAAACACTTCCCACTTTACATATAGGGGGGCTACCCTAATAAAACATTTTTTTCCAATTTTTATTTTAGCACTTTGTCGGCGTGATTGATACACATATTGGTCCCAAATTTCAGCTTTCTAGTGCTAACGGTCACAGAGATTAAGCGAGGACGGACAGACGGACAGACAGACATGGCGAAACT
The DNA here is from genome assembly GCA_905147015.1 of Laspeyria flexula. NCBI lineage: Eukaryota > Metazoa > Arthropoda > Insecta > Lepidoptera > Erebidae > Laspeyria > Laspeyria flexula. The sequence continues at coordinate 13,226,003 of LR989950.1, read as the reverse complement.
ATAAGGGTTCCTAGTTGACTACGGAACCCTAAAAAGTTAACGATCCGGGAGCTATGGGACGAGTCAGAATCAGGGCACTGGAGCCTTACTCTGAATTTCAACATTCGATTGGTCGGTTTTGATGTCGCGTAAGGAAATTTAAATATGGTCGCTGTCACTTTCAAGCATTTGACAGCGACATCAAAACCGACTAATCGAATGTCGAAATTCAGAGTAAGCCCCCTGGTTACTGAGCGACTTGTAGGTACAGTTTTTAAAGTAATTGTGATGACTCATTCAGGAAGTGTAAGTTTTATTGCAATGGGTTTTATATTAATATTGTGATTTTCATTATGTGTTTAGGTTTACGAAATCTATGTAGATAAGTGACTAACGTAAATTCATATTAAATTACATAATTTATGATAGTTATAAATTATGCATTTTAATAATAAAGTATTCTGTTCAATTGTTTCAAAACTAATTCTGTAATAAATGTATGCTATTATATATCATTAATAATGTTTATATGAACACAAATTATTATTATTATTATTTGTTGGGATAGAAACGTTATCGGCCTCCTTGCTACCTCGACCAGAATTGATCTATTGTAGCGTAGATGAACACAAAACTACATTGTTTTGTTTAAGTATTCCAAGTTATATTAGGTATATTATAATAATATATCGTCTATTAAATAATTCCATAACATTTGTAGTATGAAACCGTAGCATGACTAATCACGATTTTCCGGATAATTCGTCACTGTGGTCGAAATTCTTACATCGTTCGACCAAATTATCTAAAAGGGCAAGAGTGGCGCCACTGTCAACGTTGTGCTCAACTTGCCACGTTTTATAAATAGGTTATGTAGGTAGTTCTTTTTTCTACCACAGCATAGATAGTTTGGTTGGATTGTTATTTGTTTGTTTTAACCCATTCAGAGTTAAACAAATGTTATGGTAATGATATTGTAACTAGGGTTGCCACCTTTTTTTGAAGGTATAATAGTATTTTTTTTTCAAAACATTGCAAAAAATATAGTAACTATTGGGAAATTTAAGAAAAAAAAATAGTACCTACACCTTTATTTTTGATAATTATTTATTTTCCAAGTGTATATTTTGTTACTAGCCTTAGCTTTGGTAAACAAACTCTTATTATTTTTATATTAATTGAAGGAATCTGAGCAATTGAATGCGTTTCGTTCTGAAATTCCCAACGATGCGTTCCCGTCATAGTTAATTAAAAAAGCGCGAAAACTGAATTACCGATGGAAATATAGTACCTATTATTCGTACTATATTATTTTTCTATAACATATAGTACAATGGACTGAAATATAGCACGAAACTATTTAATATAGTACGGATGGCAATCTTATTTGTAACTGAAAATGAATTACGTAACAGCAGTGTAATACTTTGTGAGATTTCAAAATACAGTCAGCGTCGAATCCTTCTAATATTATTATTATAAATGCCAAAATATGGATGTATGTTTGTTACTCAATCACACCAGAATGGCTGAAAGAAACTGTAGGAAATTTGGAACACAGATAGATTGTAATCCGGAATAGCACATAGGCTACTTTTTACCGACACACAACAAGGGCCGAGCCACGGATTGGAACAACTATTTGCAAATGTTTGTTTCGGAGTTTGAGTTTTGTTTTCTGTGCATGTTAAGTACATAATATGTATTAAAAATGTTTATCTGTCTAGAGCCCATAACACAAGCTTATGTTATTACTTTGGGCTAGATGGCACTGTATAAAAAAAAATATCCCCAAATTCCCAAAAAAAAAAAAATATTTTGTCGCTTTTTGCTTCACCACCGCAAATAATATTACTGTTATTCAGTTTATATATCTTTCAAAGAGAATTTCATGTTGGAATCGCTCGGGATCAAAATTAAACCTCACGTATCAAATTGATTATGGTCAAATATTTATTGCATAATAATATTGCATATTTGAAAGCAGTCTTTCATGAATAGGTATTAGGTATCGTAAGGATAATAAGCATCTATCATCAATGTTGATGATTTGTAATGTAGGTAATGGACACAGTAATGAGTAGGTATTTAAATAATGCTCATTATGTCCCAGTCGATGTTGTTTAATAGAAACAGTGGTCTTTATGTAACGTATTGAATGTCGCATAGTTTAACTAGGTGATTTTCCGACTAATTAATGATAATCCTCGTTCTTACAACCTATATTTTTGAGCTGAATGGTCACATTATTATGAGACCGCTGATAATTCTAAACTCATTAAGTTTACCTACCTATGTAGGTAATGTAATGTAGTGTATGAACGCCTTGCCTATTTGCAGTCTGTGCATTCTATATTCACTTCTATTGTGTCATGTATAAAATTAAATGTTTAATAACAGAGTTGACAGTTTAGAAAATATACTTTTTTATTAAAATTTCTATCTGATTACTATGACACAAAAAACTTTGAAAGAGACGTAAATTCCAGAAGGTTTTTGCTATTTTCTTATTGTATATATTTTTAATAGAATTCTGTTTACATTAAAGAATATAGAGCATTTACAAGCTTTGTATTAAGTAAGAGAATTTAAATTAAATAGGTATATTCGAATAATGACTTCATGGAATCCGTTTTGATTCCACTGTGTAGAATAGATACACTACCTTAGGCCTGTATTATATCTGTAATACACAAATTTCTCATCACCTGAAACAATGTTTGTTAATTTTGGATGTCGGATCATTGGATTAATTCGATCGGCCGCTTATCTACACCACCACGAAAGGTAAATAGATGGAATGGGATCTTCAGTGCCTCGAACAGATCATTACGACTCTAATCCCGTTAAAACACGATATTTTTTTTAATATTATCAATGAAATAATAACCATACAAAGTTACGATAAATAAAATGGTGTCTATATTTTTGAGCAAAAGAATATGTAGCATTGGTGGATTTGATTTTTTTTATAAATAGTTTTTCAGTCGTAAAGTAGTTACCTATAGCTAATTATGATGCGGTATTTATTGTAGACATTTAAAATTCTTGTATTGTTAATAGGTACCCACTAGAATTATCTATTAATGTATGGTTTTATTTATACGGCTATATTTACTCTTAAGTATTATTGTATTTACTAATAAATAAAAAAACAAGGAACTGTTACCAAAATACAATCGGTAAGATGAATGATAAAATATTTGGCAAACCTTTTGTAACGTCATTCGGTCAGACAACAGAATGGATTAATGCCAAAAGTGTTGGGAAATAATTCGTCTTCCGATTACACGATCTCATTCACTTTATATAAAGTCTATCAACAACTTTTTACGGCCAAGCAAAGAAGCATCTTTATATAAATTATTTTTAAATCTTTACCACCTATGACTTAACACTTAATATTTCAGGTTAGGTATTTCAGGCGTCTGTCTGGTGGGGGGCCGTCCTATGCTGCACCTGCGTAATCTACAGATTCTAAACTTTAAAAGGGCTAAATTGACTCTCCCACTATCATAATTTCAACCTTGACTGTCACCGTGGCGCAGTGGTTAAGGTGGTCGCCTCGCCACTACATCGCCGTGCTGGGTGACGTGGGTTCGATTCCCACACGAGACAAATATTTGTGTGATTCATAGATATTTGTTTATAGTCTGGGTGTACTTTGTGTCCGTTAGTTTCATGTTTGTAAAGCTCTCCGCGACACAGGGCTTGTTCCTTAGTGCGGGCGTTGTCTTTAAAAAAAAAAAAAAAAGAAAAAAAAAAAAAAACTACATAAACATCCCACTGCTGGGCTCGGGTCTCCTCCAAAGAATATGGAAAGTATTTAGCCTACTTTAATATTAAACAAAAAGCAAATTCATTTAGATCAAATTTTTTTAATTTATATGAATCACAAGTATAAACTTTATTAAACACATACATTACTAGGGAAAAGCACATAAAACGCGAGAGAAGAACAGGCAGAAGTGAGTATGTAGGTACAATAGATCTTAACACAATGTGTATTAGGCAATATTTTGCATAAACTAAGCACCGCTATACGCCTGTTACAAGTTCTTATCATGTGCCAGCCCACAACATTTTCGTCGGCTAGACAACTTTATGTACAAATCCTTACCTTTTGGACCTTAAAGTCATGCAATAAACAAAAATAAGTAAACGCGGTAGATTTCAGATACGGTAGATACCAAAAGTTTATGATCTTTTATAGATAAATTTAATTTATTATTATATATCGATAAGGGAACGCAAGGAAAAAAATAATAAGCTAAATAAGTTAGGAGCAGAGTAATAAAATATGTTCATATCAGAATTTCATAACATTCAACTAACTACTGAAAACGACCAATCATTTGATTGTTGTAATAATAAAAAGTAAACAAAAGAAACCCCTAGTATAATAGTTATTTCACAACTGAATTAAATCGAACTAAGTTTCACATGCTCAAACTTTCCAAAAAGGGACATTTGGGTAAATTGCCACTATTACTCGGGATACGCTCAATATGTGTATTGGCAACTTCGATAGAGTATTTACAATGGATCATTAACCAGAGCAGTTCAAGTTGCTTGATGTTTGATTACGAATTAGCTACGTTTGTGGAACAATTTTAACCTACATTTTAAATTTGACAGACAGACGTCCCGACAGACGTTGTCCTGCATGATATACCAATGGATTGCAGCGCCATCTGCTGGGTTTATTTTTGAATCTAAACCATCCTCGAATCCACTTGAATACATACACAAATATTCATTCAAATCGGTTCAGCCGTTTAGGAGGAATTCACTGTCAACACACGTACAGAAGAATTATATATATACCTAAAGATAATAATATGTTAGATAAAAGAGAGGAGACCTGGAGCCTAGCAGTGGGACTTTATGGGTTGCTGATGATTGTAACAATACGATTTAAACTGTTCTTAATCTAGTTACATGCTTGCGTGCTTATATTTACAATGTTGAACCTTGAGTTGTTGAGTTGAATGTAATGCCTCAATGACCGATTACGATAAAATAGTTATGTCCTTATTACTTTAAAATGATAAGAAATAATGTGTAGTACAAGATTTAAATGAAAAAAATTTCTGTAATTTTAGTTAAAAACATATTTCATTAGGTATTTATATTATATTATTATGATTCTTTTATTGCACATTGAGGTATAAATACTTTTACTTTGTATTAGTGTAGATATAGGTATAAATAAAGTGAGGTTCACTGCTTACAGACCAAATGGGAACTACCGATACCTTAGTATCGGTAGTTCCCATTTGGTCTATGGAACATGACGTCATTGGACAAAATAAGACATTTATTTCCTATTTTGTACTATAATAGAACATAATAGTTATATTTCTCAAATTGTTCTATGGAACAAGGAAAATGAGACCTCTTTAACCGCTTATTTACTGGCCACTAGAAAATAATTATTTATAGTGTCACTTGTGTGATTTTGGGAAACTAATGATTCCCATTTTGTTCCATGGCGGTAGAGTCGGGCGAAGGGCTAATATGTAGTTCTATGGAACAAAAACGGAAAAAAAATTCTCATTTTGCCCAATGACGTCATTTTCCATAAAACAAATGGGAACTACCGTAGGGTATTACAGGATGAACAATATATATTATGTATTATTATTGTAACAATTAGCTGAGAGGGTTGGTGGATCAGACATAAGATGATGATGATGATGATGGATCAGACCTTTAGAATTTCTTCCATCCTTTCTATCATCAATATTATAGTCACATTTGTGACACCTGTGATAATTTTAAATGAATACTAGCTATTTAAATAACGAATTTATATTGTAATATAATTCAGTTATGTATAATCTGACTGACTTGTTGGTCTAGTGGTTAGTGACTCTGACTGTTAAGCCGTAAGTCGTGGGTTCGATCCTCAACCAGGACAAATCTTTGTGTGATGAGTGCATAAAGGTTTGTTCTGTGGCTGGTTGTAATTTATCTATAATATTTATGTATTTACAAAAAAAAATGTATATATCAGTTGTTAAGTACCCATAACACTAGCAAATATAATTGCTTAATTTGGGATTAGATGGCGCTGTGTAAATGTGGTAGAATATTATTATTATTATTACAGACAAATAGCAATGTTAAAAACATTTAATAACATTGTCTTGTATAAAATTACGCGCTCGTGATGCCCCTGGTGTTGCAAGCGCCCATAGGCTACGGTAACCGCTTACCATCAGGCGGACCGTATGTCTGTTTGCCACCGTCGTGTTATAAAAAAATAAATAAAAATAAAATACCAACCAGTTAAGCATAAGCCTGTTTATGTAAATTTAATAATCCGTCGTAAATTATATCCCTACAAGTTATTTTGTAATTGTTGCAAGAGTGCTATACTTCAATGTTTTGACCGTGACATTTAATAAATTACTCATTATAATATATAGTTAATTGAACATTAATTTATTCATTAACTTGAATTTTTTGAGCACGATTTAAAGAAACTTGTGAAGATCATAACTCCAAATACTTAGTCCTACGGAGTCCTACACTATGCTTGAGATATGGCATATGTCCAACAGTGGACAAGTACAGATTGACAATGATGATGATGATAAAGATAAATAAACTTGCATCCTACAACAAACCAGGAATAGCTGTCAAAACGTTGGTGAGCCTAATCTTTCGGAGAAACAGAGTAACATGTTATGTTTCTACTAAGTAGATTAATTCTCATAGGATGTAAACGTCGCCGTGGTAGGAAACAAGAAGGTATGCGTCGTTACAGTTTTCGTAAACTCGGTCAGAATAAATTGCGTATATCGTCATAAATAATTTATCGCATCCAAGTAATCAACCCAGTTTTCATAATAGATACTTTTAACCTTGAAGATGAGGTTACCATACTGAGAAATGATTTTATTATGCTGCTTTTTTGAGAAGTTTGAATGATAATAGAGCTTAAGGCCAGTCAGATATTTTAAAAATCTGTGGAATGTGAACAAGTAAAAAAAAATCTACAAAGATGAATTATATAATTAAGCGGGAAGAAATATAGTTTATTTAGTTTACAATACAAACTAAAGGTGTAAACTATGTTTCGTTCAAAAAACAGTTATAGCGCGTTGAGGTCACTTTAAAAAATTCCTAATCACGAAATTCGTGTTATGTCTCTGACACCGTGGCTATCACAGAAAGATCTCATAGTAAAATTCGTATTTTGGTTATCAAGTTATGTGTTATCTTCTAGAATAAACACGATATATTATCATCAGCAACCCATTAAGTCCCACTGCTGGGCTCGGGTCTCCTGAGATTGTATCGCTGCATCGTCATTCTGTAACACCATTGACACTGATTTGCGATGCGACATTTCTCTGAACGCATTGCCACACCAAAGCTTATTATCATTAGCAACAGTCCGAATTTCAACCATGAGTCCATGACCATGAATATCAAATGTTATTAAGAAATATCAAAACTATGTCAAATTAAACGTCAAATGTATGAATAGGCATCAGGCCATAGTCATTACTTTAAGATGATGACATGTAAAGTGATTACTGAGTTGACAGGGCCGTTCAGGCTTATTGTAAGGCCATAGTACAACAGTGGCGGGGTTAAGGACATTGTGTAATATACGTGACACCACCTATTATGTATTAATTCAACCTTCATTACAATCATAACTTTTGTTGATGGATTTATATAATGTTAGATTTGTGGTCTTCCGCGATTTTTATGCTTTTTTTTTAAACTAATATTATAAGGCTGATGTCTATTTAGATGGAACAAGAGTGACCCATGAAACAAACAGTAAGTCGGTAGCGTAGCAGACCACGAAAAAGATGGCAATGAAATAGATAAATCAGCAAGCTAGATCACTTTAGCCACTAATAAAAAAACATGAAAATCAGAGGTGGAGGCCCTTGCCCAGCAGTGGTATGAAGTGAACTGACTGTTACAGTAAGAAGAAGCAATTATATTGATAGTGACGTAGGTTCATTAAACTAATAAATATGATGGCAACTATAATGATATTTTATTATTGTAATAATACTCGTATTATGAACGTATTGGACATGCAGCGTTGCCAAAATCGCTATTACTGGCAGCAATATTGATCAGCGAACCGATATACCTAACAACAATGGTATTGTATGTTAAAACATACAATATCATTGCCTAACAAGGTAATAGATTACTACAGGAAATTACACTTGCTGTATTTTATTTCTAGCTCTAAAATAAGTATACACACTTATACGGTTTAATGTCACGATATAAAAATAGTTTTTATTAAAATAAAGCATCCTTCTAGAATAAAAACAATCCAATTTATATTTCACTTGCAAATATATATACAAAGATCTATGGCAAATCAAATTCAAATATTGGATGTCTCGCATTGAGCTTCAAATAATGAGAAAAACATGAGGTCATACAGGTCTACATAGACTGGATGTTACGCACCTGATTCCACACATTTTCAATAAGATATATGATCACAGCAAACTTATTGCATGTGTAGGATAGAGATATCAACAATCAATTCGGGATAAAGCACTCAATAAAACGAAACTGTTAAATTAAAAGTAAGACAAAGTATGTTTGTGGAAACAAACCTATATTAAGAATTATTTGAATCTAGCAGACATTTTATTGCATCTGGACCCTAGATAAAAATCTTATTCAGATTATTATTAAAGCAAATTTAATAGGCTAGTCAGATACCGAGAGATTTTTAAAATTTGTTATTAATTAGTTGAGACCTATGTTCAACAGTGGACGTCATTGGGCTGATATGATGAAGTGGGGGTGTTATAAGTTTGACGTGTCTGTGTGTCTGTCTGTGGCATCGTAGCTCATAAATGAATGAGACGATTCTGCTGTGGTTTTTGCATAATAATTTACAATGCTGAAAATATTTTTTTCTTTTGTGATTAATATTTTGATAAAATATAGAGCTGACTATTGCATCATACGTGTAGATTAAACCATCATTGCTTTCACACATACATTTATTATTTAAAATTGAATGGATGAATATAATTTTTGTCTCATACTTTAGGTTACCTTGAAGTTTTGATTTCAATAAAATTATATAAAGTACTGCTTGTGTCTTTGTACTTTATTTAAACAATGACTTATTATGTGTTAATCTGCAGATTTAAAAAAAGTTGTATAATATTACGGCACATCAGTTTTAAGGGGTTGCAGGCGGCACAATATAATGTTATTTTAATTTGCCGGTGCTATGCTTAGCAAAATGATTTGTAAGATATTTAAATGATGTCTTTATTTTATATAAATTTGAATGATAGCAAAAACAATTAGAACATGACTTTTCTATTGAATTTTTCCTATTGCATCTATCTGTTCACACGATAATCACCAGAGGTACTAACAAAATCTGTAGATTTGGCATCGAAAGAGAAAAAAAGAAAGAAAAACAGATTTATTGGAAGTAAAACAACATCACACAGAAACTATCATTAGCAAAGAAGTAGTAGACCAAAATGACGCTTTAGCGTTTTATAGTCGTTCAAAATTAGTGTTTTACAAATGATGCTATTCCAAATGTTATGTTTACTAGCTATATAAGCAATTTGGAATAAGAAACCGTATTTTTTTTTATAATGCCTATACATTTATCATACTTAGGCAGTAATTATAAAGATTTCTAGTACTTACATATCTTTTTCTAATTACTTGGTTTCTTTATAGTTTTTTTATGAGTTGATTATTATGAAGAATACTAAACTGAGTTTACTAGGCGTAATATATGTTTTTATGTATTATTAATTCATAACTATATCGGAAGCTAACCTGTACCTACTACAAAAGGTAAGTTAATGTATTAAAAAATATAACATGGTGATGGTGCCGATACAACAACAAAAAATGCAAAAGAAAATTGATTTATGTATTTCATTATCAGTTCTCAAGAATGAGGAGAGGAGACCCGAGCCCAGCAGTGGGACATTAATGGGTTGCTGATAATCCTCAACCCACTGAGATGTCATTTTGCATGCGTATATAAATTGAATGACATTGCAATATTTTTATGAAATGTATCTAATCTAATTCCATAATCAGATCAGCTATAGTTATTGGAAGATGACCATGGGAACTCTTTTATAAAACGACGGTTTACTATTGAATTTGGCTTCATTTGATTTGTCTTGAAGAGGACTCCAATCTTTATTAACCGAATCTAAAAGCTTGTTTGAAAAATAAATGTTGACAAGAGTATACAATGAAAATTAAGGCATTGAGACATCTGTCTGAATAAAATCAGCTAACTAGCTCAAAATTTATAGGTAAATACCTCATATGCACACCAAATGCATGCATATAAAAGTGAAAAGTCATCGAAACGAAGTTGCCATTTTACGTTCAACGAACTATAGTGTAATTAAACCCAACCTGATAACCTGTTTACATTTAAAAAAATAATTACATACGTAAATGAGAATTTAATGAGCTATATTTAGCTATTTAGATATAACTATACATGCTTTGTTCTATTTAATATTGTTACGGAAACACTAGCTCGAAGAATTAATTTAAATTATATCTACATACCTACCTAATAATTATGTTATTCTTTCCGCAAACATGCCTTAAATTCCATTAAAATTCAAATGGATTTCAATAAAGCATTACAATAACAAATATATATGTAGATATAAAATAAGTAGACGGTATGTCCATTGTTTCCTACTCCTACACACACAGGAACGATCTTAACAGCTCTAAAATGTAGTTAAATATCGGATTACAGTGGAAATTAAGTTAAGCAAGAGTAAAACCTGTTTGAGATTCCTTGTGATGTGAAATATCAACATACGACAATCCTTGACGTGTTGCTTTTGAATAGTTTATGTCATGTATGATGATAATAAATTTACTAAAGAAAAGGGAACTATTTAAGAAAATTAATAAAATTAAGATGAAAAGAGATAGGTTTAAACAAACAATTGAAAAATTTTAAGTAATCAACTCTTGATTACTTAAAATTTGATATGGAATTCTTATAACAAAAACTGTTGGAATTTCAAAATGATGATCTATCAATAGATGAACTCACGAGTTAAACTATAAATACGGTCAAGAACAACAAATACATAAATCGATTTTACCTTGAAAATATCACTTGTGAATGAGAAGGTGGAAGGCGTTTCCAAATCAGTGTATTATTGCAACACTTGCATCAAACATAATAACAGAATCAGAAATATACTAAAATCATCCGCTGCATACATGTATTGTCTCTTCTAACCAATATAAGTTTATGTAACTAAATTATAAATAATCACAACACTTTGTTTAATTTTTCAAACACAATACACGTACTCCTATATCAATATACGTTTCATAAATGACTATACCACTCATTTATGTATCTCTCACATAAAGCGGATTAAGTTGCCGGCAAAAAATAACAAGGACGTATCACAAACTGGTTATAACGACGTATCGTTACAGACGACAATTCCATGCTTCTTTGTTTTTTCAATATTTATATATGAATCAGCACTATCAATTAAATACTACTTAGGAAAATACTTTTTGCACAGAAAAAGAACTGAAACTAACCGAAATCGAAGCCAGTGCAGGTTGTATTCCTGTCGTTATCACTGGACACGTGCTTTTTTCATTTCACTGTCACTTTTAACAGAGCACTATTCTTGTTGTGCGGTCCAACTTCGTTCGGCGTTTGTACTTAGTCAATGTTGGCGTGCCGCGCGCTCGGCGCCCAGCGCTCGCGCATGCAACCAAAGGTTTCGACATAGCGAGAGGGGAAGCGAACAGCCAGCATGCTGCCTCTCCTTCCCACATATGGAGATATCTGTGGGCGCACGAGACGCTGCATCGGCTGCAAAAATACCTCGCAGTCGCAACTGGGCGACCTTCAAGACCTACCATTATTGCTAATAAGCTTGTCTTTTGCAATCGTTTCCCATGATTTTACATTTTGGTTTACTTCAAGATGGTATAATTTTGAAGGACACAGATGGCTGATTTTTTCACCATATTCTTACGCAGTAACTGATAATAATGGATCATTTCTATATATCTATAATATTAATTTAATCTAAAACCCATTTCAAAGCAAGCCATTCCAAATTGTTGGATGATAATAGAATATAATTAAACGACTTTGTTTTAATAGTAAAAAGGGTGAGAATAGGACTATTGTTTGGAACGAGTGGAAAGGTATGATTATATTAATTAAAATTTGGATGAAGTAATATAGGTATTATAATATATATACTTATATTTATTTATATAACAAATAATTATACTAGATAAAAATCGAAATGATCCACACATTAAGTGCTACAAGTAATTCAGGCCACCAATGACGAAACGATTGTACTGAAACAATTGTATTAAAAATAATTACAGCAACAATTCCTCCCAACAAGAAAATTATATGAAGTAAGACTCACATTTCTTCAAAAAGTAATTATCAGACTTCATAAGAAGGAACTGAAGATAAAAGTTTATATTGAGGGTATGTCTTCCAATAATCAGTAGGTAAATTAACAAAATGGTTGGCAGTACTCAATATGCATCAAAACCAAAGCACAACAACTCGGGCTAAAATCATTGGTACAAAATCTTAATTCTCAATATAGAAAACGCAAACATTATTGCCAGAAAAAGAGGCCAAGTTGCAACCCTGAAATATATAAGTACTTTACATATTCACAGCTCGGCTCACTACGTATGTTACATTCACCAACATTTTTATAGAAGATAAGTTTACGATTGCGAAAATCGTGTGTAAATTGGTACATTATGGAGATTAAGTAGCGAAGATCAGATAAACTGGTTAGCAACTGACGCGGTAATGATGTTATGTCAAGTGTAGGGATAGAGCGATAGAGTTTTACGTCCCTTACATCCGTTCCACTATCGGGTAGTCATAGTAAATATGCGTATCTTTCTACATCGTTTAGATTAGTATCATTTAATTTTGTTTTACATTTGTATTTGAAACAGCATTTTGAGCGCAAATAAGTTACTATCAAAAAGACAGTAGTATTTTTTATTATTTTGGTAATTAAAGATAATAAATTCATATAGCGCTTCATTCATGTAGTTCCTGGTCTCCAAAGCTGATCAGAATAACAAGGAAACTGTACATAATAAACAGGTATGTATGCTACTTATCACCTTCCTTATGGATAAGTTTCTTTATCATCATAAATAGTATAAATAAAACAGAAACTTTTGTTAAAAGAATCCGTCAGTTACAAAATTATATAATGAAACACAAAATTGTCATCGTATAAATAAGGGGCATGTTTCCAATCGATGCCAACTTTCAATTTCTGCGACGAACAACGAGATTTCTTGCTCAAAATGGGAACTCGTACAGTCGTAACACTCGTAGCTCCTTCGTATAGAACGAACGGATTCATAAAAACACTACACAAGAAAAGTACTGCACTTGATGAGTAGTGTGTAATACTCCTTGGGGATACGTTTTATTTTTTGATAATGATTGATGATTATAATGAGATAGAAACTTATAACTTATAACACTGTCAAGTTTTCGTTACACCTCACGTCATATTGATGCTATCAATGAATGCGAGAGAACAAGCGGATCACGCGGGAATTCATCCAGGTGCAGGATGGTAACGCCTAATTGTATCTATTTGCTTACATCTTTGAGACTATAATATTATAGTGATGTAAAAACAGGTTTTTCAGATCAAGATTCACATAACAATGAACTACAAAGCTCTCTTAAAGCATATGCAATAAAAACTTTTACGTTATGATACTATATAGGCTATCGTTATTCTGATTATAATCTATTATTAGGTTATAAATATTGCTTATTATACAATAATATAACGATATTTACCTTGACGGTATATGTTGCACACATTCAAGATATTTTAATCGATATTTTTATCTTCGTACATATGGCTAAAGGCCTCTTTGATTGACCAATGCGGTAAACCTTGATTGACATTAATAATCGAGGTATAAACTGTTATGGTCAGTATGTTAATAGTACTAGTAAATATAATTGCAAAGTCGATGATTCAAATTCCAAATGTTCATTGATATTGAAATATATTTGACTGATAGGTAATGAATAATCTTATGACTGCATGTCCATAATTCATTGTTTTTAGCAGTCTGTAGTTTGCCCGACTTTGATTTGTTGTTTTTTTGCGCAAATATTTCCTGGAACCATAAGCCATAACAACCAATACAAAAAATAATCACACAAATCCATCGTACGAATCACAGAATAGAAAAAAACAAGTTCGAATCGTGAATTTTGACCGCGAATTTTTATAAAATTTTTATAAAATAATTATTAAGTAATAATTTAAATAATTACTGTTTTTTCATAAATGTAAGTCAGTTATTTTACTCAACAATGTATAGAGACCCTTCTCATGAGCTGTGATTAAGAAATATTTCCATTCCAAGAAGCCTTTTGTTTGCATGTGACCGCATATTGCCTAATTAAAAATACATTAGGATTTATTACAACATACCTACCAGTTACGTGTATTATGTTCCAACGAAAAAATATAAAAAAAAATATCATGTAATGGTTTTATAGCGTATACAGTTCTTTTTTATTTACTTGTGCCTTTGTCTTTTCTCAGGCTATTGATAGAGTGATTAGACAGAACGTGACTAAATGCGTCAACACATTTCGATAAATATTTTTGTTTTTCTAAAAAACAATGCCGGCATGTTGTGTCGCGGTGGATTTTAGAAATGTATTATAATTTAAACAGACACAACATACACTAGACTCGAAGTAAATATCAATAAATAACATAAATATTTGTCTCGAGTGGGTATCGAACCCATGTAACTCGCAACGGCGATGTTAGAGACGAGACGACCACCAACCGCCACAATGTCAGAAATAAGTCTTGGGCACTTTTCTCACAGACAATGGCAGGGATGCGGAGGAATTTTGTGAATTTTGTGTTTTAATTTGTAATTTTTCCCCCTTTTTTTTAATTTAATGATACATTTAGGTAGTTTTTATCAGTAAATATTATTGTTTCAATTTAGTCTAAAATATTGTATACATTTTGAATATAATTATGTAAATAATGATAACTTTAATTGAAATAAATAAATACTTACATCATCCAAAGGTACTCTTCGTTATTTTTGCTTGTTTGCCTCTGAAGTGCCCCAAACTGATTGCCTGCAATGACAAACTTGGTATTATTTCACAAAAAGGTTGGTATAGATGACGTAACAAAGTAGCAAAGATGTTGTTTCCAACAATACCTGCTTCTTACGTTATTGGTTACAAATTCACCATAGTAATAGGTACAAGTGTAATATAGAACAATTCGTTGAAAATAATAACAATAGAAATAGTTACAAGGATACTGCCTCATAGACTTTAAGGCATCAAATCCTTGGCACTTTACACTATGTGTCATCATCATTTCAACCCATAAACGTCCCACGGCTGGGCACGGTCCTAGGAATGTGGAGAGAATTTAACCTACTATACCACGATGGCCAGACGGGTTGTTATAGGGTTTGTTTCGAATTTTCCTTTTCTTTTAGTGCTCTTGTCTGCATAAAGTTACTCAATTTGTCGCCTTTTACGACACCCACAGGTTCAGGTGGGGTAGTGGCATTATGTATTCTTAATCCGTCACTACACGGCACTATGAGTCATAGCATATATCAAATTTTAATAATTTCAATCACTTTTTTAGGACAACTGCCTTTGTTATGAACTTATAACCAAGCTATCGTTGTCTAACAATACTAGCAAATATTGGATCCAATTCATGATATCGTACATAATGTTAACATATCCTTTACATAATTCAATACAAACATACATTTTATTATTACATTTAGTTCAGTGTCCACAAAGTGCCTGTATGAAATCAAAGACCCAACTGTACCAGTTTGCGCCACGATTGCATTGTACGTGATTGTGTAAAATAATGTTGTACAGTGTAGGTAAGTACACGTATTGCGCAGAGGGAAACAACATCACAAAACAAAAAAAAATCAAACATGGTACGATTTCATGTGATCATCACTACGGTTCAGATTCTCAAAAAGAAAAAAAAACGAGTTGTTTCCTGGTATAATTTCGGGCTAGCGGGTTTTTAGTGAAAGGATATAACAGGGCAACGATTTTCGCGGTACTACGATTCAGTCGTTTGTGATTCAGTATTACAGTCAAACACAAGTATGCTTTTATCCAGTGTGAAAAAATTCTTGAAAATATTAAACAGAATTAATCGAAATCATAACTGCGCATGTTAGTCCAAACATGAAGATATGCATGAAGCTATAAGGAAATAACGTGATGTTTGTGTTTATAGCAAATAATATCCCAGAATTAGTAGTAAACAGTAATAGTGTGAAAGAGACAGCATGATGTCATTCGGATGATCCGGGTGTTCTACCTGACCGAAGCCTCATAGTCATTTCTCCAAACAATACGCATGGATTGTCGTACACTGTCGTCCCAAACTTTGAATGTTTATGCAAATGACTCAAATTCATTTCCTGTTGTTAATGCCGACTAGTGACTATGCAAATATGAAACAATGAGGAGGCAGCTGATAATGTTAAATTTAGGGTGTTTCAGGCCGGTTTGTAGTGAATTTGGATTATGGACAAGGGAACCCTTGTCCATAATCCAAATTGGTTTAAACAAAGCTTCAAAAATGAGTACATCAGTCAATAATCACGATTTTCTTAAAGCTAAATATTTAGCGTAATACCAAAATGTCTTATTATCTTCTTATGAAATATTGACATGTCAATATCAAATTCTATGAAAAGAACAGATTTACCATCAAGCAGAAAATATATTTATTTAACAAAACAATTGACGAACATTCTATATGAATATGATGAAAACTAATTGGTTTTTATTCTATTGGATTGGGAAACAAAATGCTGTAACCATATTTCATGTGACCCACTTGAATGACAAAGCCGCTCTTGCTGCTGAGAGAACCATTTTTTTATAGACCCGTGACACCAGCATGAACATTCGAATTAAGTTTCTCAATATGAACGAAAACTCTCGCCATTCAATGCCTCTCACTGATTTAGTCTTGAAGAAGGAATCAAGGAATTCTGAGTTCTTCCTAAGGCTTCATATAATAGCCCAATAGCTCTTTGATAATTATAAAACGTCTTGAAACTGTTGTTTGATTAGATACATTTGCTCATAACATTATTAGAAAAGTTCTAGAACCATCTAACTAATGATTCACCAATTTATATCGGAACATGTTATTGTATAAACTCACTGCAGTTTACTAACGTATATTTCATTGCCAATTGCTAAAAATATTATGTATTTGATGTTCTAGAATCATCTATACGTGTTTGGAACGGAACGGACTATTTAAAAACTCTGCAGGTATATTTGTAGCGTTAAACTGAGTAACATAAAAATGGATTTAACTAAGCCAGGGCCTTATATAATATTCAAATAAAAGTGTCCAGAGCACTGTTCTTCTAAATAAATGATGTACCCCTATTAAAACGAATAATTCCAGAAGTTAATAGACTAACTCACATCAAATTAATTGCTAAAAAGTGAACTCAGCTGATGGATAATGTTGAATTTGACGATCAACATGACTTGGTTTACCCTTAATAAACAGATCGAATAAAAAAAAAATCGAAATAGGTACTTTTACCAAGTTTCCCAGTGGTCTTAAAATTATAATAATATTAAGCCAATTTGTCTACTAAAGATACAGATCTTAATTTATCTAACAATGTTACAGTTTGAAAATATTTATTTTGATAATATTTTTGTGTTATCTACGTTCACAATGTTGACTTAAAAAGATGTTTTCAAAGTCTAGTAGTATAAGACGTGTAAATCTATTTTAATAACACAATATGCTAAAGTCACGTCTCTAGTTCGTCATGTTCGTTTCTCACCAATTATGATCTCAACCATACAACAGTGATATTGAATTATTGTGATCATCGCTGTAAGCTAGAGATAACCTGTTACTTATCAAGTTTTTATTACAGCTTTCTGCGCAATTGTCTAACCCTTGTCTAGCTTTATCATTTAGCAGTAACTACTACTAAATTGTAAATTTCAATGTACAATTCAGTAGTCGTTGAAACCAGTAAGTCAATCGTCTAAAATTATTAATACTTACTGAATTAGATATCGAATGATACTTCGACATCTATACTTGTATAGTTTACGGCTAGCCTTTGAAATATTTTTCCTGTTGACATTGCATTGTTACAGGTAGCAGCATTGCTACATAACCTATATTTATCTTCCAATGATCTTGTAAACTATACACCTATTTTTGTTTGAGAGTAATCCTTTTTGGAGACTTTGTCTTATAAACCGTTTGCACGAAGGTTTTAAGTAAACTATCAACTTGATTTCTATTGCCAATATGTAATTACTGCCACAAGTCTGAAAGTTTGTCGAATTCGGCTAACTTCTTTTGTTATGTTGTCTACTCCTCCCTTACTCGAAAGTGTAGAATACAAAATGTATTCTACAATGTTTGGCTATTAGGTTAACATTAATTTGCTTTTAACAATAACTATCCGGCTTTGCTGCTAGATAATTACAGCAATAACCGTTATAAAAATATAGTTATCTTAAGTTTTTTTATAAGATAATTAAAACAATTTTTTTGTAAGATATATGGCTGCGATTTTTATTTATCAGTTTTAAGTATAAACAAATGATTAAATATTATAAAGTTATAGTAAATAAAGCGTAATAAAATTAAATATTTACAAGCGAGTTTATATACGGAAATCTAACATTAGAATTAGAATCTCTTCCTAATGTAGGAATTAATTATTTTTAATTGATACGTCATTGACAAATGGTCTTGGCAAAAAATGTGCGTAAAAAATTTCAATGTATTCATTACGTCATCGTCGTTAATTCGCCATTTTATAGTATTGTATGTATTTGACTGGTCTGATGGTCTAGTGGTTAGTGACCCTGACTGCTAAGCCGAAAGTAGGTGTGAGGGTTCGATTCCCGCCCAGGACAAATATTTGTGTGATGAGCATGATTGTTTATTCTGTCTGGGTGTAATTTATCTATAATATGTACCTATGTATTTACAAAAAAAGTATTTCAGTAGTACCTAAATCAGTTGTTTAGAAGCCATAACACAAGCAAATATAATTGCTAAATTTGGGACTAGATGGCGCTGGGTAAATATGGTAAAAAATATTATTACTACTACATATTTTAAAATTCTTGTATGGTATATATTTACCTGCTTGAATAACGTCTACATTTGATTAAAATTTAATTATTCTAATAAATGCTTAGAAAATTGGCACCAAGACGTGCCAAGGTTGACGTATATAATGCCATGATGACGTCAGAACACATGACATTAGCACGTCTTAAAACAAGGATAAAAATAACAAGGCTATGGCATTCGTTTATGGTACTTTGTTAATAGTTCTTTGTTTATAGTGTTATAGAAGCAAACACGTTTTGAATGTATGATTCATTCAAATGAAGTTCTATCCAGTTCCTAGTTCATTTACATAGAAGTACCTATATTAAAAACAAAATCCTATACCAACCCGTCTCGCCAGCGGGGTTAGGCTTAATTCCGTCCACAAAGTTAAGGAGGAGACTCGTGCCCAGCAGTGGGACATTTATGGGTTATAATGATGATGTTAAAAAAACAGTAGACCAGGTGTGTCTAGTCATCATCATATCAGCTCAACGATGTCCACTGCTATGTCCAGCAGTGGCATCACCTAATTTACGCCAGCGCAAGCGGTTCTGGATATCAATAATAAAGTCGATCCTATGTATTTTAATAGGTTTTCTACACGGTTATAAACTTGCGTTCCCACAGAGTGACTTTGGTGGGATTTTGGTTGCCATCCGCGTAGTTTGTATGAAATTTGGTTTTGTAGCAGGGCTTTAAATCTACGTAAGTAAATAGGTTTTAGACATAACAAAGCATCACGCCTTTATCCCCAAAGCGGTAGGCAGAGGTGTTTCACAACCACATTTCAATGAAGTGTTAGATAATAATAAATAATGTCATAATGATTATGGTCAGTAACCGTGGTTAATAGATAGCAATTTCCAAACCATTCTCTTTGCGTATCAGGTGATTTGTTATTAGCGTTAAATGGTAATTGATTTAAAAGAAGCCATGTATGTGTCGCAGCCAAAAGCTTAATAAGCCATTCGATTAACAGCCAAGCCTTTTATCTAAACGACGCCGTTTAAATAAGGGCCTGAATGATACGCAGCCGTAATGTTTAATACAACATTTAACGAATTGGCTGACTGACGCTTAGGCCATAATGTAATTAAACCAGTTGGCTACGACATATAGGTGTCCACACATGTCTTTGGAATTAGGTACCTATATTTTGAAAAATTATGATCTATTTAGAATTATCTTTGAATCTGAATAAATTACATAAGTTTTCCACGTCTTACCGTTTCTTTTCTTTTACTCAGTATGATAAAATATGAATATTTTACTCGTATACAAGTCGTCACAACATAGACTTATAAATGCTTAAGAGAAAGTTGCATCGATGAGATCTCATTTAGGTACCTACTTTCATTTTCATATATTATGTATCAACCTAAACAAGAAAGACAAAGGCTGTCTGTTTCACCACTGGCATATGTGTTTGGTTTGATAGTCTGAAACGTGATTTTCGACATATTTTTCATATTACAGAGCCTAATTTTATACATTATAAACCATTGTTTAAATTGTTTCAAATTTTGAACTCAATGTACATATTTGTCAAAAAAAAACCGGTTTACATTCTCCCGCTTGTTAACCTTACTTTTATAATGCTGTTGTAAAGCGACGTGACATGGGTCGTAATGTAGACAGCAGAGATCATCCTCCCTTCCCACATGTCGAGCAACATATTTTGATATTGTTCACATGTGGATTTGAGTTTTAAATCATATGGTATTAAAGTACATTGTAGAAGAAGCTACAAATAATTTAATTTAATAATAAATTTTGTTAATATCAGAATCAAAACAATAACAATGTTAATTTCTATTATTTATTTATCAATAAATATTGATACTAAATTAGTTCTTACCTGATTGACTGTTTTGTGAACTTGTTGAACTAACACTGGTCTCACTTTCAGTGCGATTTCTTGTGGTGAACAAATTCCATGGATTATAGTTTGAGCTTTGAGTTGTATTGCGATTATTTGACGAATTTTTGTTAGAAGAATCCATTGTATTTTAAAATTTGATTATTTGAATATATAAAGGAGGATAAAATGTTATAGATATTAGGTTTATTAATAAAATATTGTATGTATTAAGTGATAGAGTCGCGCACGCAAGTCGATAATACAATATGATATGACCGGTAGGCAACAAACTAAACAGTGTGGCGGTGACGCGACGCACGGCGCGGGCGCAGCACCCAACTTTGTTTTGATCCGATCATTCACGAACATCTCCGGAAACACCCGACTCTGTATTTATGTTATTTTTTTGTTTTGTACAATGAACTTTGTACTGTTGTTAATTGATGTGTACATTACTGATTGTTTTGGAAACTTTTTGTCTTATCTAGTAAATAATGTATCGTTCTAAGGTTATAGGTTTTTCAATGTGAATCAAAAAATAAATTATATATATATGTAAGTGATTGAAATAAAATAATAATATTACGTGTGTATTTCGTATAATTCTTATCCTTTCATTATCATTGATCTTAAATAATTATGTTATTGATAAATTCTAATAAAGGAAATGAACTGCATACTTACCTACAAAATAAATATGTATATTTTATTAATATTTTTCCTACTTTTGTAATCCTGACCAAATTATTTACATTGTCACGAGTGGCGCCACTAGTTCACCAGATATTCACAGTTTACAATTTTTTCTATCTATGATGCAATATTCTTATATTTTGACCTCTTTTTGAATCGAGGAACTTATATCTCCTATTCAAATGAATGTCAATTCGTAATTTTACGTCAGTTTGTCGTCAATTCATTGCATATTCATTGACCCGTATAGTGTATAATCCATAGACCTAGGATCCGCGCGCTACCGCAGAAGACAAACATAGCGCGGAAACGAGAAGTCAAATTGATATGCACGCTGTAAAAGAGTGAAAGAGATGAAAGATAAAATGGGATGTGCCAATATTTTTTCAATTAGGGGGCCATAGCGGCTCGCGTGTTTTACTGTCAACTCTTATTTTGCTAAAATATTTACAAATCGTGCAATAAATTGCTTAAAAGGAGTGCCAGTATCATGGTGATCTGTTCCGTAAGCAATTGTGACGTGACAAGAAGGAATAACCCAGAGAAATTTCAAGTTTCTTAGGTAAATACAAAAATCTAATGAATTTTTGCAAACCTTATTTTGTGAAATTGGTGCTTTTAACTGAGCAAAAACCTATTTTGTTGGACGTATTTAGGCTTCTTCTTCGTTATGTTGATAATATTTTATGTATATACGATATATTAAAGCTTTTTTCGTGTAAAATAGGAAAATGTTTGTTTACGATAGGGCTTGACGAAATGATGACGTCATGGGTATCGATAAAAGTCGATAGTATTTTTAAAACTGTAATTATTCCGTCAATTCTTTAAATCATCGTAATATGTGCGTTAACGCCTTAAGGTAACCACTATTGTAATTGAGTGAAGCACACTAACTTATTTACATCTCTCTATGTTTTTAATACCTATTTTTAAAGTAGTTGTTTCTCACAAATTCATTAGATTTTTGTCTTTTATTTTAGGTTTCCAACGAAAACAGCGTCACGTGACAAATGGATACGTATTATAAATAGACCAGACTGGACCTCAAAAAAATATTCAACTAACTACTTACATATATATAAAACATTAGTTAAAGCTTTCCTCGATAAATGGGCTAACCAACCCAAATATTTGCTGTATTTTCACAATTATTTGTTATATAAATGTTTTCCGAATATAAAGATAAAAAAATAAATTATGTTATACAACGTGTTTAAATATCCTGTGATTGTAAACCATCCAATAAATTTTCTATCATTAAGTACAGCTATATAGAATATAATCGATCAGATATATTGTTCTAGTTCATCATGACATTGACCATAAAAAACTTAGGCAGTAAGGTTTATGGCCTGCTTTCTTACTCTTCAGCAGCCCATTAAGCCCCAATGCTGGGCTCGGGTCTCATCTCGAGAGCTGAGAGGGTTTAGGCCATAATCCACTTACGCTGGCCTAGTGCGGGTTGGTGGATCAGACATACACATAGAATTGCTTCTAGGATAGATATGTGGGTTTCCTCACGATGTTTCCCTTTACCGTTAGCAGATGGTAAGTCACTTGACTAGTACATATAAATTCCACAAAGTGGAATGCACATTGGTACTGCCGCCGCGTTGGGTTCGAACTAGGACCGCGTAATTTGCACGCAGGTTCCTTATTAATTCAGCTACCATCGTTTCTTTTTTGCTTTCTTACTATGGCTATATATATATGGTAGGTATCCTAGTCTTAAAACTAAAAGATAGCGGTTTGGAAAAAAAAAATTGCCTAACAGCACAATTTTACCCGATAGCATGAAAAGTTAACTTGTTGTAAATGCTTCTTAAAACAAATTGTTGCGACATTATTCAAGAGTTCAAGACGCTCAATTACACACCGAATTCATAAGCTCGATAATCCCAAGTGCAGAATATCGATAGTGCACAACAGTCCGTTGCAATCACTATTTTTAACTCACACATTGACAATCACTCAATTGTGTTTTGGTCTCGCCTATAATCTGACATTGTTTATCTTGTACATACTAAATCTATGGTATAATCTATGTCATTGACTTTTCAAAAATAGTCAATCTGAAACAGAAATCAAAAGAAACGTATTTTAGTTTAGTGTTATATTTATTTTCTTTGATCAAAAGTGTCAAATCACAATTAAAGAACCGGACAATATTTCAAAATGAAGATACCTTACGTAGTCGATTTAAACACTAGAGAGGCATATGCCTCGTCAAAAACGTTGATGAACTCAGCGGGAGAAGCTCATCGTAAAATAATCTCTGAGGATCTTGAATGGGACGAGGATGTAACTCCTGCATCGCTGAGATATTTCGCTGCCCTCTCACTTTCTAGAGTATTCCATAGGATAAACCCACTTCATAAAATTCTACAGCATGATGTTGACCTGCTAATGGACTTGTATCCAGCTAGCATTCCTCTAAAATTTAGCGTGCCTCTTATTAAGGTATTAACATTTTGTTATTAATATTAATATTTTATTACACATCATCAGTTCTATCTTAATAGCTTCCTCCCGCGGCTCCACCTCCTCCACAAAGTGCCACACAGATATGTTTAGTTTAAAATTATACATATATTTCAAACTTAATCTACCTATCTGTGAGCCAAATTTCATACAGATTCTATCAACTGTTGTGTCGTGATTGAGTAACAAACGTTCATCCAAACAACAACGTAATCGACAAAGAACCAAAGTTACCGACATAGCTCGTAGAGTAAGTAAGTTGAAGTGGCAGTGGGCTGGTTATATATGCAGGACCGATGCACGGTGGAGCAAGCGTGTCCTGGAGTGGAGACTCGGCAAGCGTAGAGTAGGATGTCCTCCAGCAAGATGGTCCGACGACCTAAAAAAGGTCGCTGGGTCTGATTAAATGCGGAAGACCGAGGACAGTGTGCGCGTGTTAGGAGAGGCCAAATCCAGCAGTGGACTGCAATAGGCTGAAATGATGATGATGATAATCCATACAACAATCCTAACTTCGCAGTTACAATATTAGTAGGATTTTCATAGCTTGCTTTACAATTTTATTTCGGTTTTAGGACGAACAATATTGGAAACGATCATTCGCTACCAAATTTCCATCCAAACAAGAGTTAGGAGTATCTTACTGGAAAGGCCGATTTTTGTCCGCATGCCTTCAAGATTATTTAGAGAAGGTCAATCCAGATGTTTTTATCGAAGATGAAGCTGTCGAACTGGCCACTTTGGTATTTAATTCAAATATTATTAATGGACTTCATTAATACATTATTTCTCGATAGCTACCCATTTAAGTTTTTACATTACAAAGAATGGTTACCTTTTGCTCAGTCTTGTTTATAAAACATATTCTAAGAGTATAATCGCATTCAAAACACCTGAATGATTCCAAAAGGCATAACAAAGCCGATAAGCTGAAATTTACTGAAGTCAATAGCTCTGGTCATATGTTTTGAGGTGAATATCTTACTAAGAATGCTTGACGTGAAAGGTTTGGAACGCGGTCAGTGATCTTTACGGGGCATAATTTTTATTTATTCAGTTAATAGTGAAATTACGTATTGTTCCTAAAAACAAAATATGGTAAAAATAGGAATACTACTTTTATTGTGGCCTTTTTTTGATGGAAATGTTTACTACTGCAGCATATTGTAGTCTATGCAAATACACCATAAATAACAACTACAATTAGTAGCGCGAGGGGCGAAAGGAGCAATAAAGACATGACAGTAATCACCACAGAGTACATTTTGTTAATCACAATTGAATATGGTGGCAGCCAGACGCTATATTGTGAAAATGAAAAAAAAGTTAGCGAACTATGTCAAATGGGGTATCGTTGAATAGGTATTTTAAAATTATTTGATGGAACCATTTATGATTAATAACGATTTATAATACCATAACAGGCGGGACCAATATCGGAAAGAATTATTAAGCCGATCTAGAATTTTGACTTGTCCCTCTTGTTAATTTTTTTATAGACAGGCGGGTTTTTTGTTCTTTTAATAATTTATTATTTAATTTATTTAAACTTATACCACCAAATAACACAACTTAATCATATCTGCTATGAACTCCTTTAATACACAAATAGATTAGATCAGAGGAGTTTCAGCCACTAGGTTTATAGCGGCTTGTTATTGCTATTATGCCAGCGGTTTCACCCACGTGTTATGTCAATAAAAATCTGTTTAGCCGTAAAATTATTCAACAAACAAGCCTTCCGCATTTTAAGGATGTTACATATTAACGATGTGTCTTTTTAGGTAAGCCCATATATTTATGACTTAGGACTGAATGAATTACGAATGGTTCGTCAACCCTTGCCATCGAAACCTGTGCCAGGCATAGTGGAAGATACATGTGAATACAGCGTTCCAAAAGTATATGATCACATACCCCTTGCACCAGTGCTTATGAGGTTGTACAACCTTCAAGAAATATCACTAGTATTCGGTATTAATGGTTTAGAAGATCGATACCACCCGAGATATTTTGAAATCACCATGGCCGATTGTGAGTCCTTATGCAGTGGATTAGAAGAACTGCGGCATTTAAGAGTATTTCGCATCAACAGAAGTAATTTGGATTGTCATAAAGTGAAAATTATACTTCAAAATCTGGTGAAAAAAGAAAGTATTGAAGAACTAGACTTCAACCATTGTAAGATTGGAGATTATGGCATGAAAGCACTCGGTGGTTTTATTTATATTCATAAGAACGTAAAAATAGTAAGAATTGCCAATAACAGATTCAAAGAAGTTGGAATACAAGGAATTGCATATGCTATTCAGATGATTCCTGCAGCTCCTATAGAACTTCTTGGTAAAAGCATTGATACTTCTTTTAAAAGATAGTACTAATTTATTAAAACTACGTTTTAGTTATTATATAGTGTTGTCCGCCATAGTTAAAATATAATAAGATTTCTTCATATAATTTACAAAAGCCTCGCTGCCTCGGTGGCGCAGCGGGAAGTATATACGACTGCTGTGCAAGAGGTCCCGGGTTCGATTCCCGGGTCGGGTAAAAATGGTATTGGGTTTTTCTATCAAGAAATTCCGGTAGTAATATAAGTTAATAATAAGTTTGGTATACAAACGTTCCCGGTTGATGACAATAGGCTGGCACCCTATTTCATGGGACCAAACATAGCTGGCGAAATATGGGTGTGATACACCTTTGCCTACCCGTTCGGGGAAAAAGGCGTGATGCTATGTATATGTATGTACATATATGTATTTACAAAAGTACCTGGTAATTTTGAGTTAGGTTTACTTTTATGCCACATATTATGTTTTCGCTATTTTTCAGTAGAAATAATATTTTATCTTTTAAATTCTCGTGTTTAAAAGACAAACACCTAAACTATCACATTTAAAACTAGTAATTTTAGAAAACTGTCTTTAATAGCCTGTTGACATCCATCTTGACTTCGACCACGTGAACTCAATTTTTTAATAAATTTCTTCAAGACAATGTGTGTCTTTATTGCGATATAATTTGATTCAGTAATTTTTACGTGAAAGAGTAATAATATATGTAGGTCCAAACAGCCAACACTCCTCGCAAACTTATACATTCATAATAGTAAAACATTTGCATTAAATTTAGTATTTATTCTTATTGTATTTATCCATTTAAGTTCTTCTTAGGATCGTGTTTGACGGTACTTAAACTTTTACCCCATTTCTACTTTTACCTTTCAATTACAAATACATTTAATTATTTAACATTACAGACTTCAGTCTGAACCCAATGTCTTTGGAGTGCGCAACTATGTTCGCAGCTGCTTTCGTAAGATCCAAGGTGAAGCCTCAAACTTTAATACTTAATTCATGTGGCTTTAGTGGAGCATCTGCAGAAAAGGTGCGCTGAGTTTTCTTTTAGTTGTTTTGTTTTTAAGGTCCCGTTACAATAAGGTGTGTTAGATGCCTTTTGCGACACCCACGGGTTGAGGTGGGGTAGTGACATTATTTATATAATTATTATCCCTTTATTAAAAGTCAATTATGTACAATGAGCAACCATCTCGAATACAATATTGCTCATAAATTAATTATTTTTTTATTTTATTGATTTAGCAATATTAATTTAAATCTGATTATTGTAGAAATTTAACAAATATTTAAACATAGTATTATTATGTTTAAATATTTGTTACTTTTTAGAAGCTAAATGCAGCGACAGACTCTTTAAAACGGAACAAAAAGAGTCGCCAAATCGCGATGCATCATCAATACAATCTCAAAATCATGGCTGGTTTCACATCTAGTGGAAGACCCGTCGGGCGTAATCACGTTTGAATGGGGAATGCGCTGTCATTGTTGACATTTCCCTTATGATACAGATTACGCCCGACGGATCTTCCGTCAGGTCTGAAAACAGCCTAAATGTGTGCTATAGCCCTGAGTAGATAGGAAGATTAAACAAATCAATAGGCTACGGTACCGCCAAGTCGTTTTATTGTGAATGTTAAAGTATTGATTCGAATCATACAATGGCATTTGAATTTTATTATTCATGCACCTGTGTTTGTTTATTTTTTAGATGGCTGGGATCCTTAGCTTGAACCGAGGACTGACAAGACTTGATATAGCAGCTAACGATCTTTCTGGAGAAGCTGAGAAAACTCTAATTGCGGCGCTTAAACAAAACAGAAAAGTTCTAACAATTGATTTGCGCAGAACTTGTAAGTATATTTTATTTCTCAATACGCGATTATTTAATGACAATTTATATTGAAAATTCTGATGGCTATTTTTTTATTATAGATATATCAGCAGAGACGCAAGCACAGGTAGACGAACTCTTAGCCCGCAACCGGGCCCTGATAGGACAAGAACTTGAGCCAAGTGATGAAATACCTCCGCTGTATCTTAATGAGCCCGAGTACCTTATCTGGGAGTACAATCCCAACAATCCTGATTACATACCAGGGAGGTACCCTGAGAGGGTGCCTGAAGTTTAAGTCTTTTTATATGTACCTAATATTATTAGAGGATTCAATTTCAATAAATTGCTTTAGTTGTATGCGATCGACCAATTGACCATTTTCATCATCATACCAGCCCAATGACGTCCACTGCTAAACATAGGCCTCACCTAATTTACAAACTAATTTCATAACAGGTTAGGAATAACAGAATAAACAACCAATATAATTCAAAGAAAGATTCTTTTAATTTTGTAAAAGATTATGTAGAATCCCCCTGTTTGACCTGAAAATAATCGGTCAATTTAATTCTGACGAGCCTAGTTTTAAATAACTTTTATTGTTTCTAATGAATTCAATTTTATATAGAATGTAACATCATTCTTCATAATATTTTACTACTTTTAAATAAATTTACTTAGAATTTAACACGTTCTGTTTTATTAAAACTTTGACGAGATTAATCTGTTGTTCAAGTTGTACTAAAAGGTGTTTATAACCGACTTCATTAGAATGAACATACGTGTTTTTTTTTAAATTTTTATTATTACAAAGGAAAAAAAGTACCTAATTAATTTAACCTTTTGAACGCCAACATTGCGTCGACTATGCTCGACAAGCGCCGCAAGCGTGCCGTGAGCGCCGATGTTGGCTATAGTTGACAAAACTCAGGTCCATAAAAGTACAAGATAAAGAATTACATAATTACTTAGTGTTTTATTACATCATACATACATCAGCAACCCATTAATGTCCCACTGCTGGGCTCGGGTCATATGACAAAAGTGTTTTGCAAATTTCATAATTTGTCGAAAAGAGGACTTGACGAATGACTATTGTCGTAAAAATCGACATTGGGTTTCGCGATGTTTTCCTTCACCGTTAGCAAATAGTAAGTCACTTGACTAGACATATAAATTCCATAAAGTAAAATACACATTGGTACTGCCGGTCGGAATCGAATCGGACCGCATTTTTTGCATCCCGGTCGCTTATCCATTCGGTCACCATCGCATTTTTCCACCATGGCATTATTTAAAAGACGCGTAGGCGTTCTGTTTTAAAACTGAATTTAATGGCTGACTGAGCGCCAGCTCAGAGCTAGGAGATGCCGATTTGAAGTAGCGGTCAAAAGGATAAAAACAATTAAATCAATTTATCAAATTGCAACTACGCACTCTTATGCCGACCTAGTATAAATATTGATATAGGAATTAAGCAGAGATAGAACTTAGAAACGATAACTTTCTCCATTTCATTATATAGGACATCCCATCAGCAAGTTTAAAGACACGTCTCAACTTTAACCTTAAGCTCACTTATGGAAGCAATATCTATCTGCGAAATCACCTCTACCATTGGCATTATCAATAAGTAGTATCATCATAATATACCCGAAAAGCTTTGATTTTTCTTTGTGGGTTACTTGGTACAAAGAATTTAAAAAAAATATCTTTATTAACTCAACTAGTACGCAGTAAGTACCTACGTTTAGTCTAAATACTTCATAGGTATGGATGGGTAAACAGTACTGAGGCACATTCATGTTTACTGCTCATTCCTATATCTATGGGTACCTACTAATATTATGTAGAGGAAATATTTGAATTTTTGTATGTAAAGAATAAACTTACTACTAAACCGATTTAAAAAATTCTTTAGAAAGCTACATTATCACTGAGTAACATAGGCTATATAACACCACGCTACGGCCAATAGGAGTTGAGCTGGTCAAATAAAAAACGACTGGAGCGAAGCCCCGTGCGACTTCTATTTAATGATTTCCTGCAATATCATTTGAATGTACCTACTAATGACTGATCAATTTTTCAAAGGCCTTATCTTATAGTTGTTCACACGACGTTGAATTTAATATAATAAAAATCTAACTATTTTCGTATTTATTGTAACGTCATACATAATGTTTTACCACAGGTAAGATAAATACATGTGTTAATCAAAAATAATCATGACGCGTATTGATTTAATAATATTAATTTGTTGATTATCTCATGAATCGGAACAAGTTAATATCTGCACATTAATCTATATTATTATCTACTTAAATTAGGCGGAAATTAGGTGAGGCCTATGTTCAGCAGTGGACGTCATTGGGCTTATATGATGATGATGATTATCTACTTATCGATAAAATGAGTTCGATAAAGAATACCAATAAATCTGTCGATGACTACAATACTTGCACAACACTTTATTCGTTTTTTACTCTTTAAAAATATAAATGTTAGAATTTTATTCAACTTACAAAATAGCATCAAAACCTTCAAATAAAATCTTCGAAATTCAATGATGAACTCGTTGTCCAAACAATAAAACTACAAGCCATTCATTCCAGTAGAGATTGGGCTATCTAGCGATAGATTTGAATCTTTTGGCTACCCACGTTTTACTGGAATAGTTTTTCACATTCCGACGAGTCAAAAGGTTTGGGCTATCCTTTTTGTTTACTATCCTATAATTTTATTCGGGGATCGTTTACTATCACGTGCGCACCGCTCTAAAAATAAAACTATTTGTGATGAAACAACTATAGAGATGCATTTTTTTTGTCGTATTCTGTGGCATGGCTATCTGTTGTTCACAACAATAAGCCATTAATCTATCCAATATTAATTGGATTGTGTTCTTTGCTTGGTGAGACACCACTCAATTGGGTGCCTCATTCCGTCCTGATAAATCTATCGAGTAGTGTAGGAACACTGTGTCTCTTTAATCGCTTATAGCGCAGAACTTTTGTCTCCGCTCAGTCCAAGTGCAAGCACGTTTTTATGTTTTGCTAGTCTTTTCTGGTAGTTTATGCTATACTTTGTGATCTCCATAGAGATGCATTGATATAAAAAACATTGGCCAGATGTAATGATATTGGGTAAATTTTTAAATGATGAGACATTTCTTCCTCTTAATTTAACGAACTCAATTATAAATCTGGGGTCTGCAAAAAGTCACCAATATTATAACTTATGAATACAAAATGATTGATGAGTTTGAAACTACTGAATCTATAACTAAAACTTCTCTGACTAGAAACATAAAATTTGGACAGCAGATCCCTTTTATGACCGAATTCGAAAATTGAACTTCAACAGAGGTTAAATACAAGGATTGGAAGTTATGTAGGTACTATAAAAGTTAATCACACATATTTTCATGTCCATTTCTCCAGAGGCAATATTTACGACCAAATACTTCCGCTCATTCAATCTGATTTTGTTATTTATTTACGC
Organism: Laspeyria flexula; assembly: GCA_905147015.1. Lineage (NCBI taxonomy): Eukaryota > Metazoa > Arthropoda > Insecta > Lepidoptera > Erebidae > Laspeyria > Laspeyria flexula. The sequence continues at coordinate 13,194,044 of LR989950.1, read as the reverse complement.
GATTCTATCAAAATATTTATTGTTTATATTAGGAAAAAATTTAATGTAATCATTTATAATTAAATACACTTCTACAAATGATGTCTGGCGGTTAAAGGGTTAAAGTAATAGGTTAAAAAATAAGTCGGTCTTATATGCCAATAAAATCCTCTTTAAAGACATTAAAATAGAACTGATAACGACTATAACAAAGCCTTGGACTAGAAAGACACTTGGTCAATTACTTTTAATCAAACCATTGTTCTCGAGCATCATTGTATTAGAACACGCAATTTTGATAACAATTAACGCTCAGAAGAACAATTCTTCACAAACGAGAAACACCTCTTCAACAACTCTTATAGAACTTTTGCACTTGGCGGTTTCTTCGCAATGTTTGGCTAATAAGATTTCTTCATGATTATGTTGTCTTACGAACATAATTTCTTCGTTTAGTACCTATTGTTACCCAATACAATTCCATACGAGTCCGGACTCGTGCTTCACGTATCCACAGATTGGTTAGCCTACGTGATAGTAAGAGGTTGCATCACTTTTTTGAGGGGGGAAATGCAGTACCGCCCCGTGCGGGGAAACAAGATGGTGATTTGGGGCTCACTGGTCTAATAAAGATCCCAAGGGACCGTAATACAGACTTAAAACCCTTATACACTGACGCTTCACCTTGACGGGTGGGTCGCTGGAACCTGATATGACATCAACAACAAGAGGTTATACCACCATCATAACTATAAACTGTCTCACAAGACTGAAGACGACGGCTGCGCAGAGGGTCCCAGGTCGAGTAAAAATGCTATTGGGTATTTCTGTCTTCAATTCTTACTATCAGCTCGGAGTGTGGAAATGTGCCTGATTAATGACAATAGGGCTGACCCTAGTCATGCCCTGCCAAGCTCTGAAACGTGGGTGCGATGTACCAATGCCTCCGTCGTGGAACAAGGTATAATGCAATGTTATATCATGTTTATTACTACAGCACAACCCTGACGAGATTAAGAACAATCCACTTCGGCAATATCGTTTATCATACTTTGCATATCTTTAACGTGTGAGCTGCATAAAGAGACATTGCAGCTACGTGGACTAGTTGGCTAGTTTTGTTACAGGTTTAAAATAATAGACTGTTTTAAAAAGTACCTAATGATAATAATGAATTATATATATAATACTAATTTCGATACTAGAGAAACGTATTGTAAGTAATTAACAAATGTAATCTGTACTTAAAAAAGCTTAAATTAAAAAACTGAAGAGTTTGTTTGTTGGTTGAAAGCTCTAATTTCAGAAACTACTCATCATCATCATCAATTCAGCCTATTGCAGTCCATTGCTGGACTTAGGTCTCTCCTAATACGCGCCATAACAGTGTGTCCTCCGCCTTCCGCATCCAATCAGACCCAGCGACCTTTTTTAGGTCGTCGGACCAACTAGATGGAGGGCGTCCTACTCTACGCTTGCCAAGTCGCAGTCTCCACTCCAGGACACGACAGAAACTACTGGTTGGTTAAAAAATCTTTAGTATTGGATAGTCCGTTTGTCGCGGAACGGTTTAGGCTATATTATACTATTACGCAAAGACCAATAGAAGCTGAGTATTAGCAAAACAAAGATTCAAGGAAGTGAAGCTCCGAGAAACAGGTGGTATGTACATATTTATAGACAAAATATCACCAGACGATAATTTCACTTTTAATACAAATATTTATGAGCTTTCACTAACAAGATTATACCAATATTTTTGTCGTGACTCCCCGGTTTATCGAGATCAAAATTCACTCAAATTCTAGTCTTCATCGTACCAGCATATGCATGTGGAGTTGAACGTGTAACCCCAATGTACATACCACTGCACTGTGTGAAAATCTCACAATCTCAATCCCAAGTCTGACAAAGCGCTGTATGTGAACAATACTTTAAAGGTATTCAGTGCTATATTGGAACTGTGCCCAAATTGGAATAGCAACACGCTTCCACATCTTTAGAGACCTTTCATTCTCATCTCCGGATATTTCTTTATTGTTAAGTTCATCTGATTTCTATGACCTTCACAAAGTTTGTAAGACGACTGTGCGCACAGAGTATGTGTTTCAAATTATCAGTGCTATAATTTATTAGTATATTCTGTGATTGTAGGTATACACAACAGCAATAGCTAAGTATAGCAAGGTGCCTATTTGTTATTGTTAACAAGTGACACAGAGATACTGTGGGAATATCTCGTAGTGATAACCTTTCCTTTTTTGATAAACTGTTTACTAAAATATTATTATAGTATATTGGAGGCACGTGGTATATTTTAAAACTGGCACTAACGTTTTAAAATTCTTCTTTATTATTATATATTTTAGGAATTCTATGTATTATTAAACATTTTTACTTAATTCTCTCGTTACGTTTATTTTTGCACCTACTTCATTCATTTCTCTGCATCACCCAATGGTTGACTGGTATAATATACATATCTAAAGGCATTAAGTTTGCCTGTACAAAATTGTTTGTATGAAGTTATAAATAAATAAAAAAATAAAAACTATTTAAATGATGTTTCAATCTTACTAACATAAACGCGAAATTTAGATTGGATGGACGGAGTATGGCTGGATGTTTGTAACTCGATCACGCCAAAACGGCTGAAAGTATCTGAACAAAATTTGGCACTCTAATATAATAATAATAATATTCTACCACATTTACACAGCGCCATCTAGTCCCAAATTAAGCAATTATATTTGCTTGTGTTATGGGTACTAAACAACTGATATACTACTTAGATACATTTTTTTTTTGTAAATACATACATATTATAGATAAATTACACCCAGACACAGAACAAACAATTATGCTCATCACACAAAGATTTGTCCTGGGTGGGGATCAAACCCACGACCGCCGGTTTAGCAGTCAGGGTCACTAACCACTAGACCAACAGGCCAGTCAAAAACAAAAACTCTGATAGGTTATAGTTTGATATAGGCTACTTTTTACCGATATACCAAGCGGGAGGTGCCGCGGGCGGAAGCTAGTGGTAGATATAGGCTTAGCCTACTATACCACGATGGCCAGTCGGGTTGGTTTCTCGCAGTCGTCTTGTTTGCATAAGGTTACGCCCTTAATCGCCTTTTACGACACCCACAGGTTGAGATGACCCCATCTCAACCTGTGGGTGTCGTAAAAGGCGATTGAGGCGTGACGGATTAAAAATACATAATTACGTAATGTCACTACCCAGTGTACAGCCAGTGTACGGCTTAGGCTCGGCTCGCCCCCAGGATCTCGCCCCGTGTGATAAAATGCTCAACTCGCCCCCTTTTTTATTATTTTGGTGTAGTGACTCATCCCTTGCCACGGGGCGAGTTAAAAATCTACATTTAAATAATTATTTTGGTGAATTGAATCGCCCCTTGAGGTATTTCTTTTGAAATTTAACCTGAAATGGTACAGTTAGACAGAAAAATGTTCACATATGAAAATTACCATGTTTGATGTCTGTAATCTCACCAATTAGTGACACTAAGTTTTTGCTACCTGGTTCACCTATTATAACAAAAGGAACCGTTTCAAGGGTCTAATAAACAAAAGCTTTGTTAAAATATGTCACCGTCGGAAGAGTCGTATATATAATGCTTTCTCTTTCTAAGTTCGTATTATAATGTGGAAGGGATGTGTTTTGCGATATTTGCTTATAGGTTTAGTAGTGCCTAGTGACATCGAAGTGCAACGGAATACGCACGACATTGAGATTGTGTAGGTATAGTTTTGGATAGAAAGTCAAGATAAGTTTGTATTACAATCGT